>CM036561.1:42757500-43357500 GCA_020745775.1 Theristicus caerulescens
TGTGGACTTGGAATCACTACTGTATACTGGTTTCAGCCTTCCTAATTCAATTCCTGTGTCATGGGACTTCATTTAGAGGTATAGATCCTTAACATGTTGAGTTTTACTGTGACTCCTTCCTAGATTTTCACTTTAGCACTCATAACTTGTCTGAAACGAGGAACCGCATCTAATGGACATTACCCATTTCTATTGCACTGGAGTAATTTCTCATGATTGTCCATGAATTTATGTTCCATTGAGCTACTTCCTTTCAAATGCCAACATTCTTCTCAGTTTGTATTTTTTATATTGAGTCTAATATATTAACACATATATATCAGCAGCATATTTTCTCTTCCTCATGTGAAATTATTAAATGACTACTCTAGGATCAAGCTATTTGCTCAGGTCTTTGAGAAAAGTAGTTCTATGGGCTAATGATTTATTGAAGATCACATTAGCTTGCTCTTCTACATTAGCACTTTTTGTTGTGCCAGAGTTGTGATGCTCCGCCCAAGGTGGGAGTTGAAAGGTGACACTTGCATGCACATTTTACAGTCTATGAAAAAGTGACTGGATGAATTTAAAGTCCCTTTCATGAGAAAGCATTCTGTCCCTCCTCTGGTCTCCAGTAATTCATTATGGAGCTTACTGCAAAATTTGTCTTTTGGGAGTTGGAGTGTTATTTAGAAGAAAATACAGTGTGGAGTAAAATTATAATCCATGTTGAGTCTGCTAGTTCCTGATTTGCCGTGATCACAGTTGGAGAAAAGGTGCTGCTGCTGTTTGAATTGATTACATAACCTTGCTTTATTGTGCTTTAAAGCTTAGGTCAATGCTATGCAAGGATGTAGACAGATACTCTTTGATGTGGAGTGTTTAAATCAAAAGGGAAAATGAATAAATAATTAAACTGTCTGTGTAATGTTTTAAGTCCTAATAATGACCTGAAAATTAAACTAAGTTTTCTCTGCCTTGCTGGGGACAGGAATGTGCAGTATGGTCCAAAAATAGTTTATGATAAAGAAATAAAATGTTGTAATAAAGACAAACAATTGTTTTATTTCTTTACTAATTTACATCTTTCCTAATATTTAAACTATTATGAAGCATCTATCAAGCTATGACAAGATTCTGATACCTGAGTGAGCAACAGATCAGAGAATACCTTTTTAGAAATATATGAGGTAGTATTTATACTTTTGCATTCTTTTTATGTTAACTACACCAATTAAAAAATTAGGAATATACCAAATTGAAAATTGGGCTTGTAAAAACACTTAGATACAAATGTAATAATGTTCACACTGCCAGTCTACCAATGAACTTATCTCACCTGTAATCCAATATACTGAAATTAGCATTAAAACTTTGAGAAAATAAATGTCATGTGATGCAGGGAGAGAAGGGGTTGGAGAGAGATGGAGAGAAAGAAAGAGATCTGGGCATCAGAACTTACAGCAAACATGAGTTTTATACTTTATAACATGATTGAAATCCTTTTATTTTTCTTTTCCTCTTCTTTGAAATGTGATTCGCTAAATGTCTGTTGTCAGCTGGTACTAGTTCTTACAATACATTTTATCACTGTTCTATTGGGAAGAATGCTGGATGCTGTAAAATAGTATTCATTTGGCTGCTTAGTTTTCAATTAAATGGTGCAATATGAACTGCAGTAACACAGGCAGGGGGATGGTCTAGATGAACCAATGCTGTTTCGATCAAAAATGTTTGCTGCTCTGAACATAGCATATAAGCCAGATGCTGTGAATAAATGTTCTCTTTTTATGGCCAGTTAAATCAGCACTTGTACTTCTGTAAAAAATTACTGTAAAGGAAATTGTAGATATGGGAGACTTACTCTAGACAATATTTTGTGAAAATGTAACGTAGATATATAAAGGCATGTTTAGTTTAACATTTTTACAAAGATGAAAACAAGATAATATATTTTATAAATAACTGAGTAGGAAGAGTACAAGGAATTTTTAACAAAATGCTTGGGAAACACTACTGTAATCAATCCATCAGGGTTAAATTATGACTTTCTAAGGACTTATTAGTCAGAGCAAGACCTCCTTAACAACCTCAAATAAATGTGTCCATCATAAATTCCCAGAAATGTTGACCGTACACTGTAAATATTCCTCTTGCATGAAATGGCTTTCCTTTTTCTCCTAGCTAATTCAATGAGTATAATGCACTGGATGAATATATCTATCTATAATTCTGAAACACCCCTTCCCCCCCAAATAGTAAAGTGAATGTAGTGGTGCCAAAACTTAGCATGTTTACAAACTTTCTTCTTACTTGTCCTTAAAATCCACCAGAGTGTAATGCTAAGTAGCAATGGAATAAATTTTAAAAAATATTCATAATCCAATCCAGTTTTGAGTGTAGAAAGGCAGCCTGACTATACTGTATACACCAAATTTTAATTTTAGAAGTTGTGTTCTCTATGGTATATCTACAATATGTAAATATTATGGACCTAGACCAGAACATGATCAGTCCCAACAGCAAAGGTCTGTATTAGTCATGTACCAAAGGGTTTTCTAAAAGCAGTCCTCATTATTCTGTGTCTCCCACTCCCTGTTGGGACATACATCACACATTTGCAGTATCACCCATATCAGTTACACGAAACAAGAGACATTACCGGGAGTTTCTACGTCTCGTCTCAGCAGGTAGTGACCCATGCACCATGTAACCTGAAGTGAAAGAACAAGCTTTTATGTGATCTGGACAGACAAGGGAGGTCTGCTGCCTACACCACTGTCGTGGTTTAACCCCAGCCAGCAACTAAGCACCACGCAGCCGCTCGCTCACCCCCCCACCGGCGGGATGGGGGAGAGGATCGGAAGGGCAAAAGGGGAAAACTCGTGGGTTGAGATAAAAACAGTTTAATAACTAAAGTAAAATAAAAAAAAAAGAACAGTAGTAATACAAAGCAAGCGGTACACTGTACAATTGCTCACCACCCACCAACCGATGCCCAGCACATCCCCCAAGCAGTGATCGAACCCCTCCCCGGCCAACTCCCCTGCTTATATACTGAGCATGATGTCACATGGTATGGAATAGCCCCCGCCCAGTCTGAGTCAGCTGCCCCAGCTGTGCCCCCTCCCAGCCTCCCGTGCCCCTGGCAGAGCATGGGAAGCTGAAAAGTCCTTGGCCAGTGTGAGCACCACTTAGCAAGTACTTAGCACTACTTAACAAGAACCAAAACATCAGTGTATCATCGACATTGTTCTCAACCTAAACCCAAAACACAGCCCCATACCAGCTACCAGGAAGAAAACCAACTCCATCCCAGCCAAAACCAGGACAACCACTCATATGTGCACCATGCTAACCCTTTCTATACTGAGTAACTTTGCTGAGAGGCTCTCTGGACCAAAGTTAGTTGTCTTTGCACAGTCCTGCATTGCTCTGTACTAATTTAGCATTAGATTTGCAATCTTTAGCTTGGTCTACTGGAGACTGAAGATCTCTTGGTGCAGAGCATGGAGAGGATTTACATATCCTGAAAAGTTATTTGACTTCATCTTGGGTACCAAAACTTAATATTGTCTGTACCACTGAGACCCTTGAGGTGTATGAGCACATACTGGCCCTGGCTGCTTAGTTGGGATCTGGACAACTACGTCGCCGTCATTTAGCTCAGGGCTCTGAAGGGTCCTGAAATGGACCTCAATTCAGAGTAATGTAAATATCTAGGTAAATTGAAATTTTCAGATTTTGATTCCTAAAAAAAAAAGAAAAAGGTCAGTATCCAGCTAGACACTCCTCTCTCCCTTTAAAATGACATCAAAAAAGGACTGCAACTAAAACACTAACATCTTTTTTGATACATAATGGTTGTGCTGGATTGGATTATACTACATCAGTAGAATTATCCTCTTACATGCACTTTTGTAATTATTGTCAAGCCTTGACTCAGTGCAACTAAAACCCTCAAAGACCCTCTCCCTTCCCACACTGTCTCCTAAATAGTAAAAGGAAAGAAACGAGAACCTTCTGATAACATTTGGAGGAAAATTTTGGCAAGAACTTCTTTCCAGTACATGTAAAATATAGGTGCAGCTCACCTCTCCAAATCGTGGCTTGCCCATAAAGACTGGGAGAAGCAAACCTGAATGTTTGTTTGATCCACACCCTGTGATGAAGCCCACAGCAGATAAATTTGCATCCCAGTTGGTGTCAGAAGGATTCTGTCTCCATACACTTAGCAGCGAAGACTTGGGATTTTCTGCAGCTTCCTTTTGCAAATGAAGAAGGAAAAAGCTGAAAACTGACTTTCAGGTATCATAGCAAAAGACGTAGGGGAAAGATAAATAGCTCTTTCTTCCTTTTGCTTCTAAGTCAGGGAAATAAGTCTTTAATCTTTAATCTTTATTGTATTCCTGTGCTTTATTACATCCAATTTGCTTTCTTATCATAGGAAAAGGGTTTCATCATTTTCCTACTGTTGAGATACAACACCTTTCAGTATCTGAGACTTCAACTTGTCAGCTTGTAACTGATCTCCTCCCAAGGGTTTCCCCTGATGTTTTACAAAGGTGCTGCCTTGACCAGCATGCTGACGCCAGCTTTGGGAGTTGTCATCTCCTCCACTGAATGCTGCAGATGAACCGTTCCTCCTGCTGAAGTCGAACCCACACTTGGACTGTTCTTAAGTTAGCAGTGCTCATCCAGGATTTCATCCAGGGCCTAGCCCTATTTATTATACAGGCTTGGATCTTGGCTCTTCTATGCTTTATTCCTCTCTAGATAGAGACTGCTTTGGCTTTCCCTTCATTCTGGGTGCATTAGTTTTTGAAAGGCATTTCAATCATCCACAGATTAATATAGAAACCCATAAGTTAATTTGCTCCCTCATATTGTAAAGATGTCATCAGTTTGCAAAGGGCTCACAAATGAGCTTTACTGGCTTATTGGACTACTAAAAATCTGCGATGAGTATAAGATGCTCTTGGATTCTTTATCTCCTAGACAAAATTATTTCTTAGTCACTGCGACTGTTTATTTTCTATGTACCTCACTTTTGGCCAAGAAATCTATAACTGAACCCTGGGCAGTTCTTCTCTTGTGCATACTGGAGTCAGAACTTCATATCCCTCAGTAAAAACTTTCTGAGTCTTATTTCTCTCTTGCTGTAAATAGGATGGTGCACATGCTTAAGAAAGTGAACATTTTTCCTTTCTTGACTTTGACATTGCCCACAAAGTATGCTAAACTTTATAATCTAATGGATGCATTATTCTGAGCTGAAATATACATCTCTGATTTGGTCTGCACGTAATTATTTAAATTGACTAGATTTCAGGTTACCTTGTAGATCAGAAAGGTATTGTTTGTCTATACTATTTTACACTATTCAATTAACCAGTGCCATTTAACATTCCTGGGCATTATAAACTTACTGTCTATACTTTAAATAGCATAAGACAGTTTGGCTACTTCTGAAATCCTATAATTTATAGAACACATAACACCAGAATTATAATAATTTGTATATTTTTCCAGGTCTTGAAACACAGCTAATCTTGAAATTTTAATGCTGAGTTGAACCAAAATTTGGAAGACTAATAAGAAAGTATTATTTCAGATGACTGATCCTTATATCTTTGCATTCTGTTGCTTTAGAAAAAGTTTGATCCCAGCAATCTATCAAAGAGTATCACCTTTCTAAATGTCTTCTTTTCATAAAAAAAACCACATATTTAAATGTTTTTCCCATAATCTGGCATTTTTGGCAGTTGGAAGAGTTTCTTTCACTGGTCAAAATTTTCTGGTTCATTTTGGGTAATGACTGTTTGTACTGGGTCTGGCTGGGATGGAGTTAACTTTCTTCATAGCAGCCTGTATGGTGCTGTGGTTTGGATCTCTGGCTAAAATTGTCCTGGTAAAACACCAATGTTTTGGTTACTGCTGAACAGTGCTTTGGAAGGATCAAGGTTTTCTCTATTTCTCGCTCTGGCTGCCAGTGAACAGGCTGGGGGTGCACAAGAAGTTGACAGAGGACACAGCCAGGAGAGCTGACCTAAATTGACCAAAGGGATATTGCATGCCATATAACACTGTGCTTAACAGTAAAGTTGAGGGGGTAGTCTTTTCCAAAATTGTGGTTGCTCTGAGACTGGCTGGGTACGGTCTCCTTCTGGGAGATGGTGAGTGACTGCCTTTACATCACTTGCTTATTTTTTACCTCTCTTTCCTTCACTTATTAAACTGTTTTTATCTTGACCCAAGAGTTTACTCTTGCTTTTACCCCTCTGATTCTCTCCCCAGTCCCTCTGGGGTGGGTGGGGAGAGACTGAGTAGCTGTGTGGGCACTTCGCTGCTGGCTGGGGTCAACCCACCACACAAGTGGATTCACATTCTAATATAGACCTATTTTAGCTGACTGGTAGAGCCTATGAACTTCCCAATATAAAAAAAAAAAAAAAAAAAATCAGTGATAAGCTGCCTTCTGAAAATTGCAGAGGAATTGGATGTGTTTCAGCAGAGTGCAGTAAACCATCTTCTAGGACACTGGCCTTATCTTGCAGCTTCACTGTGTTTTGACTTTGATTTACCTATCTACAATAACGTTTTTTATTTACACAAGAAAGCTAAAACAAATTAGGCATTTTACAACACAATAGTTTCCACTAGAAAATCCAAACTTGTTGAAGCCATCACTGGTCTTGATTGTCTTAATTGTCTAACTTAATTGTATACTTTAAATTGTTAGTGTAGCACCTGGCATTATTTTGAACCTAGACTGAATAGCAGTCCCAAACAATTCCCAGGCACGGTTCGGGAATTAAATTGAAACAAGTGCTATTCCCAGCAGATAGCTTGCAGGCCCTATGTTTTGCTGGAATTGAAGATTTGATAGTATGGAGGTGGGCCATTCTGTGCTAGTGAATCTCAGTGCCAAAACCAGTCTGGGAATGCTTTATTTACTGGTGTATGTATCACCATTGAGTCTGTCACTTTCCTCTAAGATGAACTCAATTACTGAAACATTTGCAGCAACTGTAATTAGTGGGGAAAATACCAGCTTATGATGCAAGACGTATTTAAATAAGTCAAATATTCTTATTCAGAGTAGGACTTGAATATAGATCCCCATATTTGGATGAATAAATAAATAAAAATTATACTGAGGTGGAATGTAAATAAATCTGATTAATTCCATTGTTCATAAACAGAACTTGTTTTCTAGAGAACACATAACTATAACCTCCACTCTCCTGACCAAGAACAAAGGATTCTTTTTACTTAATATCAGAAGTTGACAAGGTAGATAGATAGCTACATCTGAGCTTTTTAGACACGTACTGGCCATGATTTATCCAACTTATTTTAGGCATCTTGCTTAGATGAAATGAGTCATCTTCTAGAAGCTAATATTTTTCCCTCCAGTTATAGAGGTTGTTTAGATGCTTAGTTCATATGTAGAAATCTGTAGATGTCTAAAAATATAAGATGAATCCCCCAGCACAGGTTTATTCAATTTTTACTATACAATTTAAAAATAATTGGGTTGTGAAAACCTGACTGTGTAAAACCCAATTATACTCATGTAAACTCCAGTCTGCTAGATATAGGGAACTTTACAAGTTGTTCTTTGGCTGGGAATTCATAATTTTAAAGATATGTTGTGTTGACAGCTAGAGGGACTAGACTCCTACTTTCTCTTCACAGAATGGGTTTCGTGAAGATACCCTAAGAAGGATTTTTTTCTGGTCCCATACATGTTACTTCTAGGGATAATAAAATAGAAATTTAAAAGTGTAGCTTCTACAAAGCTACACTTTTATGCTACACAGTCAACAGGAATGTAACTCATTTCCAGTTATGCTAAGGATTTTTGTGATAAATATGAATGTCACATGGGACATAGACCATGACTGACTCATTTATCACCATAGCCACAAGGCCTGTAGAAGGTAACACCTTCAAATTTCTAACAGCAGAATTGGATTGGCATTGGCAATCTCCACTGAAAAGGCCTTACACACCATTATTGATCCCAGCAGTCCACAAAAGTAGTTTGAAGGTATGATATGGGGATAAATAGGATTGGTGCAGTTCTCCCAGGCAGAATGTAATCAGTAAGGAGATGTCAGGGGAACTGGTATATGAAAAGATGTTATTTTAATAAGCAGCCCAGCATAGGAGAACTATTGAATTACTCGCCTACAACACTATGAATAGAAAGGTTATACTACAATGTCTCTACCAACTTCAGAAAACTTAATGTAAATACTGAGGCAACTTCTCCACATATTACAGCCTATAAGAAACCATTTTCTAAATGCATGTTGCCAGCACTGAAGGTTTTACAAATTGCAGTGTGTTCAGCTCAAATTATTCCAATCAATGGAGCATTTTTCTTATGCACTGTCAAGCTTCTACTGTAATTACAGTCCACATTGCATTTCTAGTGTTTTTTGCATGCCTATAAAATCAAACCCTTCCAATACTATCTACTTGTGTTTTCATAAACATTCATTATAGCTTTCTTTGCTGTTGGCTATCCCCAAGGACTTTAAGACTTGTGCTGTTCAATGCGCCTGCCCAGCGGCACAGCTCAGTGGCACTGAAGTTTATTGACATTTCTTTTTGCTCTTATGCAGCCCTGCTCTGTAACATTTACTCTGTCAATTACATTCATTTTAGTATTCATAGTCAGTTCTCTCTCTGTGTGACTTTAATTGTATTTCACTAAATTAAAGAGGCATTATAAAGTTGTTACCCTTTGATTTTTAGCTTTAATTTCATTTTTCTTTAATCTTTGGAGCACACTAGATTATCAATTAGCATAATAAAACAGTCACTGTGGAATTTAGTAACAATACTGGGTATTCTGTGAAGTGAATCAGCCCATTTAATGTTAGTAGTATGACAACAGTATAGGTACTAAGTAATAAAGTAGCCAAAATTCTACTCCACACTGCTATAGTATCTCTATACATGAATTAAAGGATTTTTAGATTTTTGGGGGGTTGTTTACAATGATGATGGACTCCTTTTGAATGTTTTGTACACTCTAAAGTTGTAAGAAATTTGCAAGATCTTAATTCTTTAAACATTTTCTTCATTTTAGAAGCCACAGTCACTATTATTGGTAGGCAGAATAAAATCACTTGATATTTTAGCACTGTCTTAGAGAGCTCCTTCAAAACAATGATCTCTGCTCCCATTTTGGGTCTTAGAACTTGATTCATTCCAGTGGTCGAGACTTCTTAACCCGTTGTTTGTGATACTTGCCCTGGAGAGACTAATAATCTTTGTGCTTTTCCTGTAGGTGAGTTGAGCTTCTGTGTTAATTCTCCTAAATTATCTGCTTTTTCTAGGGAAGCCAGTTCTACTGGTGCATATTATGCATTCCCTGAGCACATAGAGGAAAATTAGATAGAAAACTACCTATTTCTTCTATCCCAATCTGTCTGCTTAGACAGTGGTGAGGTCAGCTATGTTAAGTGACAGGATTCTAAGCATCTACATTTTTAATTTCTTAACCAAGAATGGATGCTTGTAGTGGATTTAGCCTCCAGGGTTATATGAAAGTCACGAGGAAGGAAGAAGGTTATAGAGTTATAAGTCCCTTTGTAGTACTCCAAATCTTTATTGTATTCAGTGCTTTTTACTTAAAATGCAGATGCTTATAAAGCCACATAAAATATATGTTTCCAAATATCTTCTAGTAACAGCAGACAACTGGAAGAGATGCCAATAATTACTCATGCAATCTTTTAAATAACAAAAAAAGTCAATGTCTTTAGATACAAGAATTATGAATGTCAATTCATTGCAATTACCTAACGATTTCTGAAGCAGTTAAAGGAGAGGTGGGAGGGAAGGATATAAAGCAAAAGAGAAGTGTGGAAGGATATAAAGAAAAGGAGAAGTGCAAAAGGAAGACCAAGAAAAAAGAGTGATCAGTCTATTCATTCACCAAACCAGGGGTAGTCTGGCTGTTTTCCCTATAAAGAAAAAAAGTTCATTGTTACAAGAGTATAACCTTTTCTGAGTCACTGTAAAAGATTTCTCATGGAATTGTACCACAAAAGCTTCTAAAAAGCTTTTGAATGAACACACAATAAAAGATCGATCTCTTTTTTTGTTGTTGTTTTCTTTTTTTCCCCAATTATTCTTTATAATTTGGTTGAATATAGGAGTATTGGGCTGCCTAACTCTTCTTTTCTTCTGCTTATTGTCACCTTTTGTCTACAACAGAATTTTCTTGGAAGAGAAAAGCCTTGGTGAGCTGAGCTCCCCTGATGCTACCTCCACTGTCAGTCCTGCCAGCTCATTTCCCTGGTCATTCTGGGTGAGTCACTGCCAAGGACTGGTGAAATTGGCCAGTGGCACTGTGACACTGGCTGCAGGGTTGGCAGAGCCACACTTCCCTCCACCAGGTTCACCCTAGATAGAAAGCACAGGGTCACTAGACAGAATGGAGTCTATTTTACATGTGTGAAGGTGGGGAGAGAGAAGATGTGAGAGAGCTCCTCTTCTGAAATATTTCCGTTAAAACACATCAGTTGTTTCCCCTCCTCTGTTAACACCAAAGCTGATCTTAAACATGCTGCATTCCAGACATCATGTGCTTTCTATTTGTATTCATTGCAGATGTGCACTAAAACTACTGCAAATAATTTAGGTAATTGGCAAACCACAGGGGCACTTACCCTGTTCACTGGCCTATTTTAGGCTGGCTCATCATCACCATTCTAATTGATGACAGGTCTCTAGTTTTTCACTTGCCAGGCTGTAAGACAAGGAATACTAATAAAGTATTCTGGCAGTGGGAATGTTGTAACTGTTCCCAGCCTTTTGCAAGCAATGAGCTCCCCCGCCCCTGCCCCTGCTGCTAATGCACAAGTGATGTGGTGGGGAACTTTTTCAATATAAGAACACTCCCTTTTCTCCATCCACTCATCCCCTGCAATTGCCTAATTCTGATACGACTATAGCTTTTTTAATATAATGCTGTACCCTGCAACGTGTTGATATTAAAAAGTAATGTCATCAAAGTAGCTGACATCCTTATTGAAATAACAAACTTTTCTCCCTTATATAAAGAACATTTCAGAAACTGGAATTGATTTTATTTACTGTTTCCCACCACCCTGTTCCCTAGATGCTCAGCATTAGTATTTATTAATTGGAGAACATACACGTATGTGCTCCACTGTGCTTTTTTCTGTGCAGACTCACAATAGAAGCCAATTCCTGTCCCAGATTATCTCGCTATCTGACTGGAAAACAGATAACAGAGAGTGCTGTTGAGTCCGCTGTACAGCGGACAGTATGCAGAGACAGAGAAGTCACAGGGCTGCAACAAACAAAGGACTCTCGGACCCATAAGTTAGTAGTTCCTGTACCGAGATTTAGCTTCATGCTACCCTGTAGTGAAAATGCAGCAGAGTTTCTCTGCGCTGCGTGTAAGGAAAGCATAGGAAGCATTAAACGGGTCTTAAACAGGGTCTTAAACACCAGATCTTAAATAGCAAGATCTTAAACACCAAAACACCTCACACCAATGCCTGCTGAACAGAACTAGTGCTAGTCAATACCAAACACTAAGCGCAAGTGTATACAACACAAATGATTGCATGTCACCTCTTGTGGCTTGGCTCATGGCTTTAGTTAAGCTCAAAGTCATCTCCTGAGAGAAGGCAGTGGAAGTTGCTGGTGTCAAGCTTTTGTGTAACACTGTAGAACTGGAAGGCCCTCACTTGTGGCTCTAGTTTCTAGTCCTACCCTTCCTGATCCTGATGGGGATCATATCACCATATCACCTTCTGTGCTAATGAGTGCCTTTGTCACTAGTCAGTAGAAGAGTCAAAGGAAATGAGATACTTTAAGTACTGAAGTCCTTTACAAAATCTAACTTTAATGACTAATCCAAGATTAAATAATTAACCTGAGCCCTGCAGAATAATTGTATATGCATTTCACTTTAATTGGTGTTTTATCCACCCTCTATTCAAAGTGCAGTCTCATCACCCATCTAGGGCCATAATTTGGTATATGACTTAAGACAACATAAGCTGTTCTGCTGATGAAACAGGCAATCCTGCCCTCTGCTTGTTCTTTTCTCTTTTCTTTTGCCAGTGTAAGGATTGGAATGGCCACATGGTCAGATTAGAGAACTGACCAAGGCTCACATGGTTGGGAAGAAAAAGGGCTCTGATGTGTAATAATGTAGGGGACTCAGAAAATTCACTCCAAACAAGGCACAGGAATACAAAGCTGGATACACATTTCTTCTAGAGGAGTATGAGAACAAAGTCCCAGGAAGGTATGTCACCTGGTCTGTACGGTGTATCATTTGTCATCATAGTTGGCAAAACCTTTTGCTGTGCTTGGAAGAAGAAATCCATGCTTTCCATTCCTTTCATCTTGAAATAAGGTACTAATTTGTACCAAGGTGTTGAATGTGGAATTGCAAGCCATGAGAGACCCAGGCTTGACCACAGTTATTCTTGAATCTTTTCATATACTAAGAATACTTTATTCATAGTTTGTCAAAGTCAAAATGTTTTCATCCCAAGTTAGCTAAAACTTCAGTAAAAGACACAGACACCTTTGGCTGACTTGTTTATTTAAGAACAGTAAAATAATTCTCAGCACTTTGGTCCTCTTAAGCATTTATCATGCCAGTGGTGAAAATCATCCTAACATCAGATATCTTACATGCAGAACTGTACTTCTGAAACTAAAGATATTTGTCAAAGCCTCTTTCATAGTCAATGGAGAAAAGTAACTCACCCCATCCTAAAAGACTTTTTAAATAGTCCAGCTGAAAACACCTCTTTAAAGCTCCTGTTTATTCCTACTGACTATTGAAACAGCTACGTTGGCATTGTCCATCTGACATTAAGTGAGACAAAGCCCACTTTCAGTGCCCTTGTTTTATGTGCTTCCTTTTGACTTACCCAACTTGGCCCATTAACTGCAAAGTGACACGTGGTGTGCTAGGCTTCATTGCAGTGGCAAAGTGTGCTCTATCACTTTTTGTCCTGTTTTATCATACAATAACTTTTCAGGCAAAATAAAGTAGAACAGAAAGAAAGGCTCTATACTGTCTTTTGAAGAGTCTCTATACTGTTACTTGGATAGGAGACTATTCCTTGGTCAGGACACTTGAGCTGGAAATCTCACCAACTTCTTTTCCTGTTGGATTCAATGTTGCTATGATATTTCAACAGGCTTGGGTGGTGGCGGGGGTTGAGTGATTCCGTTGTGGTGTTGATTTCATCCTACCATAGAAGTTCAGTAACTAGTATAAGTTAAGGCCGTTATCCTGCTTGCAGGATAATGAGACAGATGCCACATTTTATAAAGCAAGAATTGGGTTCCTGGGCAGAAACATGCTTCTAAGTCTGATTTAGAAAAATATGAAAAAATAACTCTGCCCTCCCTCTACTTTTGCTTCTGTGCCTGATGTTCCACAGTGCTGAATTTAGTACTATGTTTCATTACTGTAGCCCGAAGACCACCCATGTGATAAAGAAATCCTCTGAACCATTCGGCCCTGAGCCTGTCAGCAATAATTGGTGCAGGAAAAGGAAAGGAGTAAGTGTTCATTGTACTTAGCACTTTTCTAAATCAGGCCTGAAAGGAGAAAAGTGGTAGTGAAAGGGGAGAGCATAGAAGGGAATGTTATTTTATTCATTAAAAATAAATGTCTGGAGTTTAAACATGTCGATAGGCTAAAGCTTTGTTTTGTGAGGCACTGAGTGCCCTTGAATCCCTTTAAAGTTAGTGGTAGGTGAGGTAACTTAGCACTCCACAGGACTGAGCCCTGAGGGTCTTCTTGAAGGAAAGTCACAAAGAAGAAGGATGCCCATGGGTTTTGAGCTGAACTCTACTTCATCCCACTCTTTCTGTCTCCTAAATCTAGGTCTATCTAGATGCGTGTGGTTAATTCATTTGAATGTATTACATGCATACTAGAATATTTAGTGTGCTGTTCAGCATAGTGTCTCAGTTCAAATGGATGAAAGGAAATGGCTCATTTCTCAGACATAAGCTCTTGTTATTCCATTGGAGAGCAAGGGAGGCAATACTTGTGCAATTCAAGCTGTTTGCTATATACTCCAGTCTTGCCACATAATCATGAATTTGGCAGACAATTCCTGGAAATAAAAGGAACTACTGGAAATAAAAGGAAGGTGGAATTAGATCCCTGAGGGATTAATGACCTAGTTATTTTTGAAAATATGAGGGATCTGCAGAGATACTTCCCAAATTATACTTTGCAGCACTTCTTACACATCATGGTAAGGAACTTCAGAACTGCTTTATTAATTGTCTCAGCTTCTGTCCTGGTTTTGGCTGGGATGGAGTTGGTTTTCTTCCTGGTAGCCGGTATGGGGCTGTGTTTTGGGTCTAGGTTGAGAACAATGTCGATGATACACTGATGTTTTGGTTCTTGTTAAGTAGTGCTAAGTACTTGCTAAGTGGTGCTCACACTGGTCAAGGACTTTTCAGCTTCCCATGCTCTGCCAGGGGCATGGGAGGCTGGGAGGGGCACAGCTGGGGCAGCTGACTCAGACTGGGCGGGGGCTATTCCATACCATGTGACATCATGCTCAGTATATAAGCAGGGGAGTTGGCCGGGGAGGGGTTCGATTGCTGCTTGGGGGACGTGCTGGGCATCGGTTGGCGGGTGGTGAGCAATTGTACAGTGTACCGCTTGCTTTGTATTACTACTGTTCTATTTTTTATTTTACTTTAGTTATTAAACTGTTTTTATCTCAACCCACGAGTTTTTCCCCTTTTACCCTTCTGATCCTCTTCCCCATCCCGCTGGTGGGGGGGGGGTGAGCGAGCAGCTGCGTGGTGCTTAGCTGCTGGCTGGGGTTAAACCACGACAGTCCTTTTTGGCGCCCAACGTGGGGCACGAAGGGTTTGAGATAATAACAGATTAACTAGAGTGCATTAAGGAATTTGTATCTGTTAACAGTTATCGGTTGTAATATTGATTCATCTGTTCGCGGTACTAGTCTACCTGATCTGCATCATGCTATTGTTTTTACTGTGCATGTTGAAAATTGGTGTGGGTTTTTTCAGTTTGTTGTGCTTTGCCGTAATGAGTGATGTTTTGCCTGGAAGATTGGTTATTAAAACACTGACCTTGAGTGCTATCTGGTATTTGGGTTTTGTAGTAAAGCCATTACTGTACTTCGGGTACCACCTCATAGAGACAATTAGTAATTATACCTCTTCTTCTGAGAGTTTTTTTATGGAGGAAATAGAAAATGACACCTTTGTTTCTTTCTTCTATGATGTTTTCTCCTTCATTACAACAATTTTTTATTATCTTGAGCATCCTTGGGTCGTTAAGATATATCCATTGGTAGTTCTTGGGAATTTTGTTTCAGTTTTATCTAAGGTTAATAAGCAGCTTAAGAATATCACTCAGAGATCTCCTCCAAGGCTGGATAGTTATGAGTGGCAGGGTGTGTGGGAGAATATGGGCAAGTACTTAGGGTGGTGGGCACCTCCAGTGTTTTGGAACTTCACCCCCGAACAAGTGCAGAATCCTGAAAAACTAGTAAAGTATTTGGAAAAAGTATGTTGTCACCCTGGCAACTCCAGAGAGACACAAATCATTGCAACGTGCTGGGGCCTGGCCCATGCGTACCGAGCCCTATTCAACACTATTCAGTACCCTCAGGGGAAAGGGAAGGTCTCTGGATCGGATGACAAAGTGACGGCCCCCGCGGCGGCGCCGACCCCCGCGGTGGCGCCGGCCCCTGACACAGTCACTGCAGCCGCGCCGGTCCCCGCGGCTGCGCCAGCCCCCGCGACAGGCGCTGCAGCTGAACCAGAGAACCAACCTGTGCCAGTATCAGTTGCCCCTATACAGAAGAAAAAATATACAAGGAAATCAGCTCGTTTAGTAAGGGCTGATGATGAGCCCCGGCCATCAAGAGAACAGGAGGAGGAAGAGGCAGAACCCATAAATGAGATGGTAACCACCCGATCCCTGTCCCTGAGTGAGCTGCGAGATATGCGAAAAGATTTCGGTCGTCGTCCAGGCGAGCACATCATTGCCTGGCTGCTCCGATGCTGGGATAGCGGGGCCAGTAGCCTGGAATTAGAAGGCAGGGAAGCCAAGCAGCTGGGATCCCTTTCTAGGGAAGGGGGCATTGACAAAGCGATTGGAAAAGGAGCAAAAGCCCTCAGCCTCTGGAGGCGACTCCTGTCAGGTGTGAAGGAAAGGTATCCCTTCAAGGAAGATGTTATATGTCACCCAGGCAAGTGGACCACCATGGAAAGAGGTATCCAGTACCTGAGGGAATTAGCTGTGCTGGAAGTGATTTATAATGACCTGGACAATGATCAGTTATCCAAAGATCCAGACGAAGTCCAATGCACACGACCCATGTGGCGGAAGTTTGTACGGAGTGCACCATCATCACACGCGAACTCGCTGGCAATAATGACCTGGAAAGATGAAGAGGGACCAACGATAGATGAAATAGCTGGCCAACTCCGACAATATGAAGAAAGTCTGTCTTCCTCCCTACAGGCCTGTGTCTCAGCTGTGGAGAAACTGTCCCAGAAGGTCCAGCAACTTGAAGAGGATATATCCTACTCCTCACCTGTACGGACCAGTATCTCAGCTATTAGGAGTAAGCGTCCCTCTCTTCAAGAGAGAAGATATCGTGGATACACACCACGGGGCACCCTGTGGTTTTATCTGCATGACCACGGAGAGGACATGAGGAAGTGGGATGGAAAATCTACCTCGACCCTAGAGGCACGGGTACGTGAATCGCAAGGAAAAACAACTACAAAAAATGGTTCTCCCAGGAGAGTTGCAGCTCCAGTTTCCAGTGAACAGTTCCCCAGACAGGGTAGAAGGGCTGATTTTGTTTCCGATCCTAACAAAGGGATTTTTGACTCGCATTTACAAGAAGTGAGTAACGAATGCTGTGACCAGGACTAGAGGGGCCCTGCCTCCAGCCAGGTGGAGGAAAGGGACAATCGGGTGTATTGGACTGTGTGGATTCGATGGCCTGGCACATCATACCCACAGGAGTATAAGGCTTTGGTAGACACCGGTGCACAGTGTACCCTCGTGCCATCAAGCTATAAAGGGGCAGAACCCATCTGTATTTCTGGAGTGACAGGGGGATCCCAAGAGCTGACTGTATTGGAGGCTGAAGTGAGCCTAACTGGGAATGAGTGGCAGAAGCACCCCATTGTGACTGGCCCAGAGGCTCCATGCATACTTGGCATAGACTACCTCAGGAGAGGGTATTTCAAGGACCCAAAAGGATACCGGTGGGCTTTTGGCATAGCTGCCTTGGAGACAGAGGAAATTAAACAGCTGTCTACCCTGCCCGGTCTTTCAGAGGACCCTTCTATTGTGGGATTGCTGAGGGTCAACGAACAACAGGTACCAATTGCTACCACGACAGTGCACCGGCGGCAATATCGCACCAACAGAGATGCCCTAATTCCCATCCATAAGCTGATCTGTCAACTGGAGAGCCAAGGAGTGATCAGCAAGACTCACTCACCTTTTAACAGTCCCATATGGCCAGTGCGGAAGTCTAACGGAGAGTGGAGACTAACAGTAGACTATCGGGGTCTGAACGAAGTCACGCCACCACTGAGCGCTGCTGTGCCGGACATGTTAGAACTTCAATATGAATTGGAGTCAAAGGCAGCCAAGTGGTATGCCACCATTGACATCGCTAATGCATTTTTCTCAATCCCTTTGGCAGCAGAGTGCAGGCCACAGTTTGCTTTCACTTGGAGGGGCGTCCAGTACACCTGGAACCGACTGCCCCAGGGGTGGAAACACAGCCCCACCATTTGCCATGGACTGATCCAGACTACACTGGAACAGGGTGACGCTCCGGAACACCTGCAATACATTGATGACATCATTGTGTGGGGCAACACAGCAGAAGACGTTTTTGAGAAAGGGAAGAAAATAGTCCAAATCCTTCTGGAGGCAGGCTTTGCCATAAAACAAAATAAGGTCAAGGGACCTGCACAGGAGATCCAGTTTTTAGGAATAAAATGGCAGGATGGACGTCATCAGATCCCGATGGATGTAATCAACAAAATCACAGCCATGTCTCCACCAACCAGCAAAAAGGAAGCACAAGCTTTCTTGGGCGTTGTGGGTTTTTGGAGAATGCATATTCCAAATTACAGTCTCATCGTAAGCCCTCTCTATCAAGTGACCCGGAAGAAGAATGATTTCAAATGGGGCCCTGAGCAACGACAAGCTTTTGAACAAATTAAACGGGAGATAGTTCATGCAGTCGCCCTTGGGCCAGTCCGGGCAGGGCAAGATGTAAAAAATGTGCTCTACACTGCAGCCAGGGAGAATGGCCCTACCTGGAGCCTGTGGCAGAAAGCACTGGGGGAGACTCGAGGTCGACCCCTGGGGTTTTGGAGTCGGGGATACAGAGGATCCGAGGCCCGCTATACTCCAACTGAAAAAGAGATATTGGCAGCATATGAAGGGGTTCGAGCTGCTTCAGAAGTGGTTGGTACTGAAGCACAGCTCCTCCTGGCACCCCGACTGCCAGTGCTGGGCTGGATGTTCAAAGGGAGGGTCCCCTCTACACATCATGCAACTGACGCTACATGGACTAAGTGGGCTGCACTCATCACACAACGGGCTCGAATAGGAAACCCCAGTCGCCCAGGAATCTTGGAAGTGATCATGGATTGGCCAGAAGGCAAAGATTTTAGAATATCGCCAGAGGAGGAGGTGATGCGTGCTGAGGAGGCCCCACCGTATAATAAACTACCAGAAAATGAGAAGCAATATGCCCTATTCACTGATGGGTCCTGTTGTCTTGTGGGGAAGCATCGGAGGTGGAAAGCTGCTGTATGGAGTCCTGTACGACAAGTTGCAGAAACTGCTGAAGGAGAAGGTGAATCGAGTCAGTTTGCAGAGGTGAAAGCCATCCAGCTTGCTTTAGATATTGCTGAACGAGAAAAGTGGCCAATGCTCTATCTCTATACTGACTCATGGATGGTGGCAAATGCCCTGTGGGGGTGGTTACAGCAATGGAAGCAGAGCAACTGGCAGCGCAGAGGCAAACCCATCTGGGCTGCCACACTGTGGCAAGATATTGCTGCCCGGATAGAGAACCTGGTTGTAAAAGTACGTCATGTAGATGCTCATGTACCCAAGAGTTGGGCCACTGAAGAACATCAAAACAACCAGCAGGTGGATCAGGCTGCTAAGATTGAAGTGGCTCAAGTGGATCTGGACTGGCAACATAAGGGTGAATTATTTCTGGCTCGGTGGGCCCATGACACCTCAGGCCATCAAGGAAGAGATGCAATGTATAGATGGGCTCGTGATCGAGGGGTGGACTTAACCATGGACACTATTGCACAGGTTATCCATGAATGCGAAACATGCGCTGCAATCAAGCAAGCCAAGCGATTCAAGCCTCTTTGGTATGGAGGACGATGGCTGAAATATAAATATGGGGAGGCCTGGCAGATTGATTATATCACACTCCCACAAACCCGCCAAGGCAAGCGCCATGTGCTTACAATGGTGGAAGCAACTACCGGATGGCTGGAAACATATCCTGTGTCCTACGCCACTGCCCGGAACACTATCCTGGGCCTTGAAAAGCAAGTCCTATGGCGACATGGTACTCCAGAAAGAATTGAGTCAGACAATGGGACTCATTTCCGAAACAGCCTCATAGACACCTGGGCCAAAGAGCATGGCATTGAGTGGGTAGATCACATCCCCTATCATGCACCAGCCTCCGGGAAAATTGAACGATACAATGGACTGTTGAAGACTACACTAAAAGCAATGGGTGGTGGGACATTCAAACACTGGGATACACATTTAGCAAAGGCCACCTGGTTAGTCAACACGAGGGGATCAGCCAGTCGAGCTGGCCCTGCCCAATCAAGAATTCCAAAAAGGACTGTCGTGGTTTAACCCCAGCCAGCAACTAAGCACCACGTAGCCGCTCGCTCACCCCCCCCACCGGCGGGATGGGGAAGAGGATCAGAAGGGTAAAAGGGGAAAAACTCGTGGGTTGAGATAAAAACAGTTTAATAACTAAAGTAAAATAAAAAATAGAACAGTAGTAATACAAAGCAAGCGGTACACTGTACAATTGCTCACCACCCGCCAACCGATGCCCAGCACGTCCCCCAAGCAGCAATCGAACCCCTCCCCGGCCAACTCCCCTGCTTATATACTGAGCATGATGTCACATGGTATGGAATAGCCCCCGCCCAGTCTGAGTCAGCTGCCTCAGCTGTGCCCCTCCCAGCCTCCCATGCCCCTGGCAGAGCATGGGAAGCTGAAAAGTCCTTGACCAGTGTGAGCACCACTTAGCAAGTACTTAGCACTACTTAACAAGAACCAAAACATCAGTGTATCATCGACATTGTTCTCAACCTAGACCCAAAACACAGCCCCATACTGGCTACCAGGAAGAAAACCAACTCCATCCCAGCCAAAACCAGGACAGCTTCTTATCATTACGCTGTTTTATGTGAATAAATTGCAAAATCTAGACCTCTCTCTGGTCCAATGCTTGACTACCCTCATTGCAATTTCTTTTCCTTATATCAAGTGTCCATTGCTTCTCATCCTTTCACTGTGAACTGCTGGAAAGAGTTTGACTCTGTTTTCCCTACATCCTCCCATTAGGTAATGATAGAGTAAGATGATACACATAGTAACAAGAGACCAGGTTGTTTCACAGAAGCTGTGCAACCTCATTAGTGTACAAGTTCTGTTTCGGTTAAACCTTGAAGTGTATCAGTACTTGAGGGGAAAATGAAAAATCCTTCCAGGACCAGGCTCATCACCATATTTCCTGTCTGAAGGTGAGAACCACACCTGCTCTGCTGAGCAGCTCAGTCCAACGGCTGATGTTTGTGGGGCAGTTGGATTTACAGTAGATGTCGCAATTGTGCTTGGTCCTTTCAGAGGATTGGGTGGTGAATCCCTAACTAAGTGGAAACAGCTGTGTATACCACTACTGCATAGACAAATTACATATGTATGTGCATGGATAAACATGTACACATATGTATTATATGCATGCTGTATAGTTGTAGTTTCATACATAGTGCAGACAATAATCAGATCATATACAGTTAGGTCACATAAGCTGTTATGTAGTATACTTAGTGAATGTTTAATTTTTGCTTTGTTTTTTAAGCAGCAGAATTAGTGACTGAGTGTCTTTGATTTCAGTATTGATGAACACAGGGAGAAACAATTTTTTTTTCTTATGTGAACTCATTGTAAGCATCTAGAAGACTGGATAAAAGTACTTGAAGGATTCCAATGTTGCATGTGGAAACAATTGTCTAGTGCTAATCTGAGGCTTGTATACATTTTATATTTAACCTCTTATCAAACAGTCAGAAATTCCATAGTTCCTTTAGTATCAAAACTCAAGCCTCCTTTTAATGGCACTGATTTCTCCAATTTCCACTGAAATCAAACGAAATAGAGAACACATATTACAGTGAGCCCTTTGATGGTGATACTGGGAAGAATAGCATGTTTTTCAGAGAGATTTCAGAAGTTAAATATGTGCATTTCCACAGCTTGCTACTGTATTTACTCTAAAAGTGAGTGCTCTTGGTAGATTGATTTCCCTTCTGAATAATATAATGTGGAGTTTAAAAAAAAAAAAAATCCCACATAAAATCTCTGTAATAAAATCTAGACCAATAGGCACTGAAATCAGTAGCAAAACTCCTACAGAGTTAAATAAAAACAGGTCAAAGTGCTGTGCAATCAGAATTCCTCACTGTAAAACAGGCAACCCCTCCTTTCCCTCCTTCCCCACTTTCTTTATGGTTTTCTGTCAGCTGTGTGATCAAGTGATGGAGCAAAGGAAAGGTTGACCCTGATGCTAATTGAAGAAGACTTGGCTGGAACCAGCTATTTTGCAACACTTGTGAAAACAGTTTGAAAGTGGAATTTTGAATAAGTCATCAAGACTGAACACTGAAAACAAATCTAGTTGATCATGCAAATTCAGTGAAGAGATAAAAAAAAAAAGGAAGAAAAAAATCTAAAGTTTAATGAAATTGACTGAAAAAGGTCCAACATCTGAAATGGTACGAAAAAGTGGGACCACATTTAAAATTATTATTAGAACAAAACATATTTTTGAGTAACATATCATTTTAACTTAAAAAGTTACGTTCATCTGTAAGGAACTATTTTAAACTGTGTTTGTCTCGACATCGCTATTGCACCACCACCACTTCCTAATGTCAACATCCCATCCCCGAAAAAACCACCAGACTGAAACCGCGCCTGTGCGCAGGCTGGCAGGGGAAGAAAACCACCACACGAATCGCACGTACAATGATGGACTTCACGTGTGAGCGTCAAAAGCACGGGAACGAAGACCACCGTATGCAGCATGTACGACACGAACCGCATGTACGAAAATGGATTCAGCGCATGGGCAAACTCTCCTATAAAAGGACTGCATGTCTCTTCCTAGCTGGCTGGCTGGTTAGCTGGCTCTTGCTCCTTCTCCTCCTCTCCATCAAGAACCTTCTCTGATCACCTGCCTGGAGCTGGAACCAATAGAACATCGCTGGATAAAACATTGCTGGATCCGTGGTGGTCGTAGCTAGACTTGCTATTTCTTTCTCTCTGCTAGCTTAGGTATTCTGACTTCTCTCTCTCTCTGTCCTATCGCTCCCCCCCTTTCTTATTGGAAATAAAGCTCACAAGGCTGTATGGAATTTAACCTCATTTGTGTTTAATCTCGTCCTTGGGATTGTATCGAAACCTCCCCCGATATTGGATCGGGACATCATCTGTGAATATCTGAGAAATAATCTGAGAAATACTAATGGCATACCAGATAATCCATTCCCTAGTCATGTGGGGTTTTCCTCAATCAAATCTTCAACCCAAGCTCCTTAACGAAAGGATATTATGTAAATATTGCACTGAGGAGCAATTGTCCTGCTAAGTTAGTGAGCAGCAATACGAAATGAGAAGAAAACCCTGAAATGGAAAATGTGGCGACGATGAGGAACGTTTGCTTTTTTCCAGGAGAAATGAAGCTCATTCATCTCTACTGATAAAGGACAGCGGAAATGGAAGCAGGAAGTGTATGTGTGTGTGCTTCTGTGGGTGAACACAACTATTTCAGTATTCTGCTGTGACCATTTCATCTCAAATATTCTTACAAGCTTAAAGCCTTGGTATATTAACACCTCAGTAATTAGCTTGCAACTGAACAAAGAAAAGACTTAAGGGACAAATTATTATTGTTAGATAGATTCTCTGTTTTACCCTGGGTGAGAAGTATAATGAAACTTTAATATAAAATCTGCCCATGATCTGCCTGTTAGTCCCATGATCTGCAGCTCTTTGTTCAGTCATGGACTGCTGCTCTTGAGATCAACCAAAGTATAACTTGGGTTTTATGTTGGATTATTTTATTTATTTATGTATTTTGTATAGAGAATTTTGTATCAGGGACAGCTCTTCTTTCCAGGGTATGATTGTTAGAGATCCAGTCCCTTTCTGGTACCTGCTCAGCTGTCTGTCACGGAGCAGGTAAGCTCCAAAATATGATGTCAGAGGGTCCATGTGGACTCATGCAATATCCTGCCTGTCACACAAGACAAGCTCTGGTGGGTGCTGCAGCTGTGATGGCTAAGCATTCCTGAGAGTCATATGTGGAGCCACAAAGTAGTTGCTCTGGGAGTCATAAAATATTACGATATTTGGGGGGGGCAGTTTTAGCATGACAAAGGCTATAAAATAGGTTCATACAAAAGAACAATGTGTTTTAAGGGAAATGCTTCAGCAGTCTCATTTCCTTTAACACTGCAAAGATTTGAATGTATCTGAATGTAATATTTGTCATGAATACTTCTGTCCTGTTCTCAATAGAGTGCCTGCCATATCTGTACCTGTACCTTCATCTACAATAAATATTATAATTGCTACATCCATACTGTCTACTATGCAGAGAGAATATTTTGTGGCTTTAGGTAAAGATAGGCCTAGTTATCAGAAATACAATAAAAATACCAGGTATTATGTCATGGAGAACAGTAGACTTCTTCATTTAATGCATGGGGATACAGTCATACAACTCTTTCATGCTAACCAAAGTCCATGGCCAGAGATTGTACATCTAATGTTGAATGAGCTCCTAAGAGTTTGCTCTGTCAATCAAAGCTCTATATTTATGTTTAATAATCTTAGCACTTGTATGGAAATATTAACATTTTAAAATTGTCTGCTGGAATGTGACGCACGATCTTTTTATCATTGGATCCTTTTTACTCTGTAATTGTGTCCAGGCCATATTACTCCTCCAATTCTTTTTCATCTTTCCAGTCTAGAAGAATCACTTTTTAAAGACTTATGTAGCTATTTTTCAGCAGAGTACACACTTGACTGTGGAGAATTTTGCAACTTTGCAAAATGTGTCAGTAAAAAAATAGTCTTAGGGAATTATTATACAATTACTTCTAAATCAATGCAAGATATATTTTTCCCATATTAATTGGCTATTTCTAGCCCAAAAGAATGACTATAATTACTCTGGCCAGCAGATGGAGAAACAAAGAAGGGAACATCAGTTGAGATATCTTCCCTCCTTCTGAAGAAACTTGGTTGGCTCAGTTGTCCTGCTCAGATAAATTATTTGAATCATACAAAGTCTGTTCTATCTGAAGCTTACATAAGAAAAAAATACTGTAGGAATAATCTTGTATCTCATAACACAAGACATGTTGAGATGTCAAGACTAAAGAAAGGCACTTAGAAAAATAAACTAGCAAGAAATACCCTTTTCTCCAGGCAATCACTGGAGATTTTTATTAGGCAATACTTTCTGTCAGCAAGGACGTAAGTGCCAAACAGATGATTATTACAATACAACACAAAACCATTATGTGTTTTGCTCTTCAATTGTCACAGTTTGGATAACAATAAATAAAGATTTGGTGGAACCTTCTTATCATAATCTTGCCAGCTACACTGGCTAGGCTTAACTGCCTCCTTCAAAGGAGGGAGGAGCATGGAGCCTAGGAACAGTATGAAGGTACTCACAGAATCCTGGTAGATCTCCATTACTCACTTACGGGAACCCTCCTCTTCTCTTCCCTCTTGCTACTGACCAAAATGACCCAGGAGTTACTGAACACCCTAAGTATTATCCTCTCCAAACTAAATAGAGTGGGAACAGTAGAGATGCTGGATCTTCAGCACCAACTCATTAGCTCTAGAGATCTGCTGGGTTGTGTTACACTAGTCGTTAACGCAGACATTGTTTACCACTCTGTATATATATATATGTGTCATGGTTTAACCCCATCTGGCAACTAAGCACCACACAGCCACTTGCTCACTCGCCCCCGCTAGTGGGACGGGGAGAGAATTAGAAGAGTAAAAGCAAAAAAACTCGTGGGTTGAGATAAAGACAGTTTAATAAGTAAAGCAAAAGCCACGCATGCAAGCAGAGCAAAACAAGGAATTCATTCACTACTTTCCATCGGCAGGCAGATGTTCAGCCATCTCCAGGAAAGCAGGGCTCCATCACATGTAACGCTTACTTGGGAAGACAAATGCCATCATGCCGAACGTCCCCCCCCTTCCTTCTTCTTCCCACAGCTTATATTCTGAGCATGGCATCATATGGTGTGGAATAACTCTTTGGCCAGTCTGGGTCAGCTGTCCTGGCTATGCTCCCTCCCAGCTTCTTGTGCACCTGTGTCGTGGTTTAACCCCAGCTAGCAACTAAGCACCACGCAGCTGCTCGCTCACTCACCCCTGGTGGGATGGGGGAGAGAATCGGAAGGGTAAAAGGCAGAGAACTTGTGGGTTGAGATAAGAAGTTTAATAATTGAAGTAAAATAAAATAGAACAGTTAAATAGGTAAAGCAAAAGCTGCGCACGCAAACAAGGCAAAACAAGGAATGAATTCGCTACTTCCCATTGGCAGGCGGGTGTTCAGCCATCCCCAGGAAAGCAGGGCTCCACCACGTGCAATGGTCACCTGGGAAGACAAACGCCATCATGCCAGATGTCCCCCCCTTCCTTCTTCCTCCCCCAGCCTATATACTGAGCATGACGTCATGTGGTATGGGATAACCCCTCGGCCAGTCTGGGTCAGCGCCCCTGATTGTGCTCCCTCCCAGCCCCCCATGCACCGGGCAGAGCACGGGAAGCTGAAAAGTCCTTGACCAATGCAAGCTCTACTTAGCGACTATTTAGCGGTACTTAGCATCGACATTGTTCTCGTCCTAAACCCAAAACACAGCCCCATACCGGCTACCAAGAAGAAAATTAACTCTATCCCAGCTGAAACCAGGACAACCTGGCAGAGCATGGGAAGCTGAAAAGTCCTTGACTAGTTTAAATACTACTTAGCAACAACTAAAACATCAGTGTGTTTTCAACACTGTTCTTATCCTAAATCCAAAACACAGCACTACACCAGCTACTAGGAAGAAAATTAACTCTATCCCAGCTGAAACCAGGACAAATGTTTCACAGATTCTTCTTTTATCCCTTTTCCTGCTGTCAAGCAGCTTCAATAAAGAGATAATTATAAAGTGAAGTGAATAGACTATCATGCAAGAACTTGGGAACCACTCAACACAGTAAAACAAATGAGATTTTTGTAGTTAAGAGTCTTTAACAAGTCCATTGTCCTACTCTTAAGAGGTTCCTAGAAAAGTTGCTTGAAGGCTATCAGTCTTGCACTAAAAGAAGCCATGAGAGAGAAGACAAGTGGTTCTGATTCTTATCCAGTATCGATTCTTTCACTTCACTGCTAGAGGAAGCTCATTTTACTTCAGTAATTGCTGTGCCGATGATGAGGGATAGGCATTAAGAGGGAGCTGGACACAACATACTTTTGGCTGATGGAGTGGAGCAGAAAACAATACAGCATTGGTGAAACCATACAGTGGAACAGGGGGAAGGGGCCATCCTGCTGGAAAAGAATGATAATTTCACAAAGTGTGTTCACTCATGATCATCAGAGAATGGTTTTCTGGTAGAAGATGCAACTTGGACAGCACCTGGGTTCTTAATGGATTTTAGAAACTTGGGTTCTTCAACTTGGACTTGACGTTAAGTGCCAGAAGAGAAGAAAATATCCCTTTGCTATAAGGCATTTTACACAAGGCTAAACATTAGCAAATGAAGAAGAAAATTAACATAAAACCTAAGGGAGTTTAGGCAAGACATATATCAGATTCTCCAAGAAGACAATGGAACTATTACCAGGAATCCAGCAAGATCCAGATCCAAACTAACTAAACATGTATTAAACTAAACCCGCACTAAACATAGCCATGTACTAAACTAAATGTGACCAAATGTACTGAAGCAAACTTAGGGAATCCTTACTTTTAACCCATAAAAGTTATAATAGCTTCATAATAACATGACAAGCAATATATCCAAATAAGCTTATTCTGTAAGAGATGTATGAATAAGAAATTATTCTATAATTTATTATTCATGAAGAACAGTAAATTATTCTAATCACATTTTCTGCATTATGAATATTCTAAGTGGTGCTGCAGGCAAATGAATGGGCATGGAAAGTGTGATCATTCATTCCAATCTTTTTTTAATAAACTTTATTCAAATTAAAGGAAAAAAAATAATTACAGGGAAGCAAGTGTCTAAAGACTATCTCTGTGAAATGACCATTTACTTTAAAAGGACATCAGAAGCCTCTTCAGAGCAAAATCACATTTCCGGCATTAAATCTTTAGACCAGGTCCACAGACAGTAAAACCTGTCTTTAGAAAGTTGATTAAAATTCTTTGAACTCCAGTACCAATTAATATATACTTTTGAGCTCTCCACTTTGCCTAGTCATGGAGATAGCTTTATTTTGAGTAAATGGATACACCAGACACCAGTAAAATACAGTGAATGTGAAAGCTTTATTTTTATTTAATAAATGAAAGATAGATCAATAGCTTGGCTGAGTGAAGCTAGGTGAATCTTGACCTTCTGGATGCTAACAAACTTTTTAGTCTGAATTAGCATTTTGGGTATTTTATAAAACTTCAATATGTTGAAGAATTTGCCTCTCATTTTAATAGCATTCAAATGTTATTTCACATGTGTTTACACTGGACAGATGTTTTGAAACTCACAGCTTTTATGGAATCTGACAATTGTTATTTTTCCTGTTCTTCTAGACTACAGAAAACAGATCCTGTGCTGAACATCATTGCCTCCAGAGAAGAGAAGGGACCACTAGAAAGCTGCCTGAGGACTTTAATATTGCCATTCTAAAATACTGATGGGTGCTAAAATTGGGGGAATGGACTAGAAAACCTCTAGACATCTTTTTTGTTCCTGTCTTCTATAACTGTATGTTCTTGTATTATCATTAAGATTGGCAGTACAAAATATTAGGTATAAATGGGGATTCCTAACAGGTTTCCAAGAAAGGTATCTTGCCATTTTTATTTTATGAGGTTTAGTGACATCCTGAGCTTATACATAATTTTACAAGTATTTTTCTTTTTGTGCTTTTAGTTTTGTATTCTTCTTACTATGTCCTTACAAAGATCTAAGTTCCAATTACAATAACATACCTTAAAGGACAGCTTCTAGATGTTATTTTGCTGTGAGAATAACAACAGTACTGTCTGTACAGAGGAGAAATGCTTAGCCTGCACTAAGTTCCATACTGTCTTGATTAAACTGCTACTATACCAGACCAGCTATTTTAAAAATAGCTGAGATGTGTAAGTTTGTGACTGAAGTATAGACGCAGTCTTTGAGTGCTCAATTAACATGGATTTCATTATAATCAAAACATGCTAAGCTTCAGGAAAAAAAAAAAAAAGCATGTCATGACAGCATCTTATAAGTAGGATTTTCATGAAGGACACAAAAACATAAGGAGAATGATTTATGCCAACAACATATACATTTTGTTCTTCAATAAGGTGATTTAGCACATCCTGAAATAAGTGTCCAATACAGGCAATATTCTCTGAGAAGAGTGCCTACATGATTATTTTGAGCTAGAGGGCTGTTCTGTATGGGGCCAAGCTTAGGTGAGATGAATCCCTCTCAATGGTTATTGGAAATGGGAAGGTCAGCAGCCTCTCTTTTTCACTAGGCAAATGAATGTTTTGGGGAAGCCAGCAGGAAACTGGCATAAAAGAATGAAAGGTATAGCTACTGTGAGACATTATTTTCTTAAAAAAAACTGGGCCATGTGTTGATTAAGAAGGTAGCCACTGCCTTTATTACTGTTGATTTGCTTCTGTCATATTTTTCTTAGAGTTATTTCTCTATCACATGCATACAGAGAAAAGACTAAGACTCAGGGTCAAGCCATGGCTTATTCAGCTTGCAGGGAAGTGTGCTGATACCCTTTTGGCATGGCATGCCACAGCCAACTGTATTTAGCAGAGAGGAGGCTCCACGGAGGCGTGTTTCTTCACTCTGGTGACCAGGGAGTCCAGGAGTGGGGAATAACCAAAGTATCTTTCCACCTTTAGCATACTTTCTGACATAAAATATGGCAGGGGGGATACAGTAGTTTGGGTGCAGACTGAGGCATGTTCTCCTCTTTGGAGAAGCTGGGAGATGGAGAGAGAGTCTGTGACCCACTAAGTCACAATTTCCATCTCAGGTTAATATTGGGGCAATGCAACAGCTCTATACACTGGGATAGGCTGAAAACAGTGGTAATGAATGCCCTCCAGTATTTAGTTTGTCATTTCCCCTCACCCTTCCTTTCTTATTATGAAGGCAATTCATTTCCCATTTCAGTGAAAGGAAAGACCCCTGCAGATCACATGGAACCTGGATCATGCTGCAACCCAGTTAATGTTACAGGACAGCATCAGAACTAATCCCACTAGCGGCATATCAAATCACCCTATTTCCATTTAGCTTTCGTCAGTATCATACACAGGCAGATATGGATTTGGTCCGTGGAATGGCATTTGCCTTTGAAGTCCTTTTTTTTTATTTTTTTTTTTTCCTTCTACATCATGCATTCAGCACTAATAGAAAAATTTCTTTTCAGGAATTAATTCCATTCAGTTGCTGAGCATGTATCAGCTACACTGCTGATCAGCAGTGTGATAGGGAAATTTTAGGTTTTCTCTTCTGCATAAACCTCATCTCTTTTTCTCTGCTCTGCATGGCTGTTCATTTTTGACATGTAGCAACTTAGTTGCTGCAATTGTTCAAGAGATTGCTTTGATATTTGCTCTTTTGTTGTGTTAATAGAACCACTAGTCTCTCTTACTTTGACCTTGCATTATTTTGTCAAGGCTTTCAAGCTCCACATTCTTCTGTATAGGCAGTCCTAATTTTCGTAAAGCTTTAATTACAGATTAGCCCTTCCTGCAGCATCGAAAATGAATGTGTTTAGGCTGTTTTATGACATTTGCCAGAGAGAAGGCTAACATTATTCTTTTTTTTTTTTTTCTGGTCATGTAATTGGTCATTATTGGATTTAGTTTGCCCTTGTGTTTCAGTCATGCATCTTGGAACACGGTCAGATATTTATTTTCTTTCACGTGTTCGGTCCTGCTACTTCTGTGTTGATTTTGTGGTTAGGCACCACTAGATGTGGCCCAGTCAGAACTTGTAGCTTTTCTCTTAGTTTCCACAGCATAATAATCTATTTTGACATATAGTTCATTTTTCTTTTACAGAAGTGTTTTCTGCCAACAATATAATTTCAGATGTTACTGAATATACTGACTATGCTTTTACCCCTATACGAAAACTGGAATGGGAAACATTCAAACACTACTGTGAGGTTGGAAATGATGTTTCGAAGAACATGGGCAGACTTGTGACTTTGAAAATTTATGCAGTATCATGTTTAGGGCTCCTTTCGCATCAAAGTCACTTTTACCAATAATCACATTACCGCCTCAGTCACCCAGCACTTCTCAGCTCTTAATCACAATCTCCAACTGAATCTTGTGGTATGTTTCAGGGGTGCTTTATAGATGAATCTTATATAGTAGGATCTTGTTCTCTTCCTTGAATGCTTTCTCTTTAAATGCCTTCCTACTCTTACTAATACAATTTTGGATGCAGTGGGGAAGATTCCTTACAGTATAATGATTTTGTCTCAGTTTAAGGTTAAAGATGGGAGACAGATTCAATTGTGTTACTGATGCAGGCTTTTCCCTTCTCAACTTTCTGTTAGCATTATGTATTAGGAGCAGATATTCTTATTGTTTATATAAGATTACAATTATTTCTGAATTTTTCTAGATTACTGATCTTGTAGCAAGTTCTTTCAAAATCTAAATGTGTTATACAAGAAGATAATTCTGTTAATCAGATTTGAATTTCCACTGTATTAACTTAATGTTCGTCTTTAGCTTTCATAGAAAATCTCACACCTAGAAGTCTCTGAGAAACAGAATTTTAGGAAAGGAAAAGAATATTTTCATATACATGCATCTATGTACAAATGTATGTGTCTCAGTCAGATTGATTGTATGTCAGGCTTCCTTCATCAACAAATGGGTCTGAAATATTCTTTTCTGGGATTGTAAAATCTCCTTCAGGCCAGATCATATAGTATATTTATAATTTAAAATGTAACTAGTTGTTTTGTTTGTTTATTTGTTTTCTTAAATAAAACCATTTACTTTGTAAGAGATTAGCAATAAATCACATTGCACTTTCCCTTCACTTGTCTTTATTTCTGTTAGTATTTCTAATCTAAACATTCTTATCTGCTTTTAAAAAAATAGTAAACAAAAATCATGCTAATAAGGAAATGAATATGCTACCTTATGAAAAAGAAAGAAAAATGGTGTTGTAAAACAGCATTCACTAACATTTATAGACGTCCTACTCAATTATATAAAAAGATTTCTTTTGTTATGGAAACATTTATAACATTTGCCTTTCTTATGACTAAAACAATATCTTAAAGTAGATGAAATTAAGCCAGAAAAATAAAAGTAAAAAATAACTTTTTGCCAATAGACCTGATAATAATTAGGGAACCCATATGAATGAAATAGCACAGCCATGTTTCTGTAGGTGTGCGTTATCTCTCAAGTTACAGTGTGAGCTTCTTTGAATACCTCAAATTATCCTCACTAAAAAATTTTTACTTCTGTAGCAAGGTCTAAGCTATAATGTGTCACATAAAGCTTGGCCTATAGCAGAGATTTTCCAATATATGTCACTCAGTATGTTTTTTCCTCTTACCACTTGCTGATATAGTCATATTGGAAAAAGCACTTGAATAGATATGGTTATATTAGCAAAATATTCTTCTTGTGTGTATGATTTTTTTTCCAAGAAATTGATGTTAGCTCAATCCACAAAAGAGCTATGTTTCCAAGGTGAGCTATGTCTCTAGCATAGTGGTTTGTTACTATAATTCTACTGGCATGGCTATAATTACAATTCCTTTTGATTGCACACAGGAACTCAGAAGAAAATAGATACGTGCTGTCTTCCTCTCATGTTCAAAAGTCAAATTTCACAGCTCATATCCATAAATCAATGGACTATCTCTCAGCACAGCAATGAACTAGCATTTTGCCTCAAACTAAGGCCCTGGCCTTGATGAACAGTTAATGGCTGAAAAGAAAAACAGAAGAAAAGCCAAAATGTTAGTCCGCTGTGTGCTAAAATCCTCAGAAATATTTTCCTTTTTTTATTATTCTGACTGGGTACATCCTTCAAATTCCTTATTGAATCTTAACCATTTTCTTGACATTACCCTGTAAAAATATCATGTAGGAAAAAAAATTTTCCATTCATAAGTCTCAGCTCTGATCTTTCCGAAGGTCCTAGGAAAGTAGGGCTAATTTTATTTTATCCTTTTTGAAGTCATATAAAAGATTTTTTTAAACACATTTATTTTTCCTGTGGAACACTGATGAACATCATAAATTCTCATTACACTTTGAAAAATACATGAGGTTAATACGAAAAAACAACTGTTAGGAATGTACATCATTATGATACGGATGAAAAAACTTTTACTAAAACACAAATTAAATATTTTAATATAGCTTTATGATCTATGTTTTTCGGAAAAAATCTCAGTGTGACTAGAATTGCATTAGATATATTCAGTTTAGAACGCCTTTTTTTGTTTGTTCAGTTTTTCTTAAGCCTTGGGAGTTGCATACATTGCAGTATTGTATACATCTTCTAGAGAACAGTATTATTTTTTTGGCAGTTGCACCTCCTGGGAATGAAATGTTGAGTTTGAGACATGTTAGTGGTAGACTCTGCAGGAAAAAATGTATATTTAAAGCATAATTTCTTTAAGAATTAAACAAGCTATAAATGTTTGAACACTCTCTGAGGTTATATTTATAAGATTTGTAAACAATTAGTAGCATATACAGAGATAATAAAGTGTCAGGGATGAGGCAAATGTCATTCCTCCATAGATCATTTGGGCCCAATGAAATGAATATTATCCGCCATGAAATATTAGAGAGTTTCAAATGGGTTAGATTTGAATTCATTAAGACTGGTTTATCATATCATTGGGCACTACCAGCAATATGTGTGTGGAGTATATCTTGCTCAAGAGTTCTTTATGATTACAAGGTTCTTTATTCTTTAAAATTTACAAGGTCACATAGTGATAGGACAAGGGGCAATGGCTTTAAACTGAGAAAGGGTAGATTTAGACTAGATATAAGGAAGAAATTCTTCACTATGAGGGTGGTGAGGCACTGGAACAGGCTGCCCAGAGAAGTTGTGGATGCCCCATCCCTGGAAGTGTTCAAGGCCAGGGGCTTTGAGCAACCTGGTCTAGTGGAAGGTGTCCCTGCCCATGGCAGGGGGGTTGGAACCAGATAATCTTTAAGGTCCCTTCCAACCCAAACCATTCTATGATTCTATGACTCTATGATTACAAAGACATGTTGTTGTGGTTTAACCCCAGCCAGCAACTAAGCACCACGCAGCCGCTCGCTCACCCCCCACCGGTGGGATGGGGGAGAGGATCGGAAGGGCAAAAGGGGAAAACTCGTGGGTTGAGATAAAAACAGTTTAATAACTAAAGTAAAATAAAAAAAAAGAACAGTAGTAATACAAAGCAAGCGGTACACTGTACAATTGCTCACCACCCGCCGACCGATGCCCAGCACGTCCCCCAAGCAGCGATCGAACCCCTCCCCGGCCAACTCCCCTGCTTATATACTGAGCATGACGTCACGTGGTATGGAATAGCCCCCCGCCCAGTCTGAGTCAGCTGCCCCGGCTGTGCCCCCTCCCAGCCTCCCATGCTCCTGGCAGAGCATGGGAAGCTGAAAGGTCCTTGGCCAGTGTGAGCACCACTTAGCAAGTACTTAGCACTACTTAACAAGAACCAAAACATCAGTGTATCATCGACACTGTTCTCAACCCAAACCCAAAACACAGCCCCATACCGGCTACCAGGAAGAAAACCAACTCCATCCCAGCCGAAACCAGGACACGTTTCTTCTCATTGTCTTTGTCTTTATAGTTTTCTGTATCATCAACATGATATAAAATACAAAATTGTGGGGAATTACAGGGATGGAAATTAAAAGAAGATTCAGATTTTCTTCTAGTTAATTCTTTAAAAGCAGATGCAATGCTTTTCTAGAGTAAATGTTTGAGGTGTTTCATAACTGAAACACCCTAAACATTTCAGTCATGTTTTCATGACTAAAACTCTGCTTTCCATACAGAATTCATTACATGATCCTGGCAATTTTACTGTACAGAGTAAAACCTGGACTGTAGCTGAGAAAGTCCAAATGTATTCATACATTTTTCCTCAATTGGTAAGGATACTAACAAATATAAGTGAAAAAGACTTAAAAACCTACTGCAGTACCCATATTGCAAACACGTACAAAAATTCAGTTTCATTCTATGCCAAAGGCATATTCTATACCTGACCACTTTTCCCACTTGACCTCTTTATTCTATTCCAGTTACACAGAAATCCATATCTTGAATTTACCTGTGTCATTTACACATCACCTGTCTTTCAGTTTCCAAACATTAATTCAACTTCGGAACAAATCAAGCTTTTATTGCCTTTATGGCTTGGACAAATGCACAGAAAAGGCAAATTTCCAAATTTGCCTGGCCAGTTACTTTTGTCTCTCTTGGGCCATCTATGCGGGGTCTGAAGCATAATCTGCAGGACTGCCTGGCTTAATACACCAGTGTCCCAAATAGGACTAGGTTATCGGCTACTGTCCACATAGCAGTACTAGACTTTTTTTCTGGCTAGAAACATTCTTTAAAATCATACCAGTGCAGAGAAGACATGATCTTTTTTTTCGCTTCAGCTTAGTGTTTAAACCATGAAGGTGAGTTAAAACCGTAATATTGGACTTAGATGTCAGAAACAATTCAAAACACTGATCTAGGTTTGAATTTACTTGTTTAAATGGAATATCAATGCCCTCATGGGTCAGCCTATTAGAAACTATGTCTGGCAAAACTGAGCAAAATCTGTCAAGGTGGCACAGCTGAAGCTTGCAGTGGGAAAACATTCAAAACATTTTTCAAGCTTTTTCTTTCCTTTTTTTTTTTTTTAAATGGTTTGTGGTGCTCTCTGTCTCTCTTCTCTGTCAGAGAATTTAAAGAAAAAAGGACTCTTCACAGCCTCCTTGATAGGCTGTTGAAGCTTTTCAAATGTAAGAAAAAAATGTTGTGGGAAGGAAAACCCAGCAAAGCTTGGTGAGCTTAGCTGGAGCTTTAAAGAGATTATACCAAAGTTCACAGGCAGACTTGGAAAAAGTTGAACTAGACTGTTATCTTGAAAAGCTCTCGAAGGCAAGGATCAACACCACCACAGCTCTCATCTCTGGCAAACAATTTCAAGCAGCTTTAGGTATCAGATAGTATAGCCTGGGGACTCAAGAAAGAATTTTCAGGGCTGCTGTTTCTTTATAGGTTTCTGATTTGGAAGCAAAGTTTACCATTGCTACATCTAGAGAAAGAAAAATAGTAGTTAGATACTGAAGATGTGTAAGATGGTCATTCTCTCAGTGTTGTCCTTATTATTTTCAGTGGCAGCAAGAGTAAATCTGAGATGATTAGATTTTTTTTTTTAGAGCCAACTAAAGCATTAGGTGGTCCCTGTGGCTGGAAACAGCACTATAGGAAACTCATCCCTCTGTCAGGCACTGTATATTGTCTGCTCAGAAGGCAGGTTTTATTCACACCTCATGGTGGTTTGGTGACTACATGAAATCAACTCTTGAGTTCATTTCAGCTTGTTAAAAGGAAAAAACACAGCACCACCATAGCACCTTTGTTGACAGGTTTATTATACATGTCAAGGGCTGACTGAATATGGTACCTGAAGTGATCTCTCAACATTTTTTTAGTATTTGTTTTGTGGGTACATGTGACTGGACAAAGTTCCTTTCCAGGGACTGGCAAACAGAAAGTGCTAATATTACTTGCTAAACAAGCTTTTTTTGAAGTCCCCTGTGTTTTGGAAAATGAGAGATGAGATTCATGGTCTTGTTTCACAGAAAGAATGAATTATGTATAAAATAATTATGCCTGCCTATTGCAATGGTATGCACTGCCACAAGCTGCCAGACCAGCAATGTGGGGGACACAGCTGGCAAACTGGCAAACTGTTATGTAGATTGTATAAGATTAAATTCTTCCAGACTAGCAGTCTATTACTAATATAAAATAGGTATTTTAAATCAGTTAGGCAAGTCAAAGGTCATCAGTGAAGATCAATTTGATAGTTTTATCTTTTTTTGCCATGTTGCCTGCAAAAAAAAACAGTGCTTCTAGTGAGACTTCCCAACTATGTGAGAGTCAGTTGGAAGCTCATTAGCTTCAGTTTGATCAAACTTACTTCTAATTGATAACCTCTGCTTAAGCAACCTGGAGAACAGGAACAAGAAAGGAGTGACATGACAGGACTGAGGAGCATCTACAGAGTCAGGAAAATTTAAATTTTCTTGTCTTTAGTTTATTCTATTGCACCAAAAAAAAAAACTTAAGGAAAGAAAATAAAGTCACTATCTAATACAGCTGTAGGGTTTATTTAAAGTATTCCACCCAATTGGTCATTTTCCTATGTGTGTTCCATTGTGGTGGTCAGAAGCTAGGCCTAGTAGCCATGCTGAGGAGTGGGTTTGGTAGCTGCATTCTCTGTAAATGTTAAGAAATAGACACATTCATTTTAGGAAATGGGGAAGGCTACATAAGCTCTAACATCAAAGATTTGTACAAATACTTCCTCTGCCTTCTGTTGTGTGATGCTTTTCAGGATCTCATCTTCTTCAGTACTCAGAGAAAAGACATGTCGTTTACACTCATTTTGCATTATTAACCTGTCCTAATCATTAGGATTTCATCTGCAGCAAGTATGATATGTATATGCAATCTATTATAAGGAAGAATGTTGAAACAGTATGTTTTCCATGCTTATCTTAGCATTTATATACTTTATTCTTCATTAAAATCAATGCATAATCATAACTGGATATATGAGCAAGCTGTCAGGCACAGTGACAAATCCAAGGAGGCAAGTAATTTACTTGAGTCTAAGTTTGGCTAAGGAATAACAGGTTATGGTGGTAATCTTTCCAACTGATCATTTTCAGTTCATTTTTCAAGTGCAGATTTAAATAGAGAAAATATCTTTGAACATCCAGTACAAGGACAAAAAATAAAAATATATAACTAATGAAATATCTTATCTCAGAGTGCTGAGAAGTTGTTAGGTACATGATAATGTAGCTGCTTGAACCTGTAATTTTCTTATCTGTATTAATGTATTTGAATGTCCATACTAACTTGTGATTCAGAAGTCTTTTATCTAACTGGGAAAAAAACATATGAATCAGCAGTTTGTCCATGGCAATAAGAAGTCTGAGTTGCAGTATGTTAGATTTATACAAGAAACACAGATTCATTTCTTAGTCTTTATCCAAGGTTTGATCCATATCCTACAGAAGTTAATCATGGCCTAATCCTGTTGCTATTGCAGGCTCTGGAAAGTTCTCAGACTCTGACCCTCTAGCGAGAGTCTTTTCACAAGGTGACGGCAAAAAGCTCCCAGATAACAGAAGCAGGATTTGAATGGCTGCAGTGTTACAGAAGCAAGATTTCAGATGTTTCCCACTGATCTGGATGAGGAAGGCATTTAGAACCTGCTTTGTGGGTTCTTAAAAGAACCAGTGTCTATAGAAAATTTACTTTGGGGAAAATACTCCCTTGAATTACCTATACATAAATCTCAGACACTGGAAGTCAAGTTTATTTTAATTCTTGTTGGACATCGGCTTTCAGCTTGGAAGAATTTTGGCACAGCCAGGAAGACATCAGAATTGGGTCAGATCGAATAGTGGGTGCCTTGCAGACTTTGGCACTTTGGTGTTATATAGCAAGCCATGCACAACACAAAGCTTTTTGCTTTACATAATCGAAAGCTCAGTTAACTAGACCTCTGAACAGCTGTACCATTCTAAATTTGAATAACTTATTGTGGTGGGTTGACACTGGCCAGCAGCTAAGCATCCACACAGCTACTCACTCACTCCCCCTCCTTGTGGACGGATGGGGGATAGAATAGGAAGAGCAAAAGGAAGAAAATTCATGGGTAAAGACAAAGACAGTTTAATAAGTGAAGGAAAGAAAGAAAAAAGAAAACACAAAAAAGACATGATGCAAAGGCAATTACTCACTGCCTCCCAAAAGCAGACTGATGTCCATCCAGCCTTCAAGCAACTACTACCTAGCAAAAGAACTTCCTTCACACCTCCCACCCCCTACACCCTCCTCTCATTTCCCAGTTTTATCACTGAGCATGATGTTATTTGGCAGGGGATATCCCTTTAGCCAATTCAGGTCAGCTGTCCTAGTTGTGTTCCCTCCCAACTTCGTGCCAACCCTTGCCTACTCGCTGGTGCACATGGTGGGAAAAAGCCTTGATTGCTGTGCAAGCATTGTTCTGTGACAGCCAAAACATTAGTGTATTATCAACACTGTTTTAGCCACAAATCCAAAACTCAGCACCATATAGGCTGCTGTGAAGAAAGTTAACTCCATTTGAGCCAGACCCAATACATGTACTTCCTGAGAAGAGATACACCATTGACCCTGACAATGGCAAAGATGATGAACCATTTGAAAAAGGCTAGCTATGATAACATAGCAACAGGGACCGAGACGGACAAGTAGACGTGTGCTAAAAACATAGTAGCAGAAGGCATTTTGTCAAGATTATGTATCTATGGAAGGACTTGGTCTGTGATCCATTTAATTTGGAGCCTAAAAGCACATGATAAAAGGAAATAACCCATCTTTCTTACTAATGTCTGTAAAACCAAGTGGCCAACTGGTAAATATACCTCAAAGTTTCCATGTTTGATTGCATTTTATTTTTAAATAAGAGTTTAAAGGGAGTATACCAGACACCAGAGTGCTTATCTGAAGTTAGTTTAGCCAGTCACAGGAAATGCTGAAGGCAGAGATAATAGTAGGCCAATTTGTCGCATATTCTTTACTCTTGTCATAAGCTGTGCAATTATTGAAAACACCTATTTAGAGTTCCTACATCAACTCTAAGCCTTTGAATTCAACCATCATAGAACTATATGTGTATCATAATTATATGTGCATAGTGAGGAAAGAGGGTGAATTAATGTTTCTGAATGATGTTAGGAAATTGATAACTGTACTTGTTCTGTTGGCTAAGGGGAACATCTGGAAGAGATGGAAACTAATGACATTTATACATAAAGATTACTTAATGAATCAGTGCTTCAAGGCACAATATCTCCTCATGGTTATTGAATGTCTTCGTCTCTAATTTAATGAGGTTTTCAAAAGCATGGTTAAAGCAATGTAGAAACACTTGCCTCAGTTCCCTAGTGGGAGGGGAAGGGTCTTAATGCTTGTGACATCATAAAGAAGATATTCAGCATGATTATGAAATGAATTGTACCCAATGACACATTGAGTGGCAAAACCTTCGGAAAGTCACTTCCCCCAGCCATCTGAATAGCTGAATTTTCCCTCTCCTTCATGTATTGTGGCTCCAGGTAGATACAGTAAAGAGTTCTCTTTAGCTTTCATAAGATTCCTAGATCTCTGTTGGAGTCAACAGTGAGTGCCTTTATAGTATGTAAATAAGTTTATGTTCAGTTGGCTTTATTACTGATTTATTTTCCCCAGGATATATTTTTATGGTTAATTATGTACATGGACAACTCAGGAAGCAATTTAAAAAGAAAAGTCAAATGTATTTACAAATGCATGCCCATTAGAAGATCTGTGTGAGAATCACTGGATTCTCACTGGGGAATCTCCACACACTGGAGAATCACATCTTGGTGTCTGGACAGTATATAAAGATAAACTGATAGTATTAACTGGTATTCTTTTCAGGAGTGGTGCTGAGCTTCATTACTTTCAGGAGAGTGAAGAGACGGTTATGCCTTAGCAGTCACAGTCTTCCCTAAAGATTTTTATTACATGCAGAAAATGCACTCTTAGTGTAAGATTGCGCACATCTCACTGAAACTCAAACATTTCCAACTCAAGGTGTTTGTGAGACACAGGGTGAATCACTCTCCGGAATTTTCTTTATCTCTTGATTATAGAAGGAGCCCAGATAGCGCGTTTGTTTACACTTTTTTTTTTTCTCTAGATGAATGAAGCTGGGAACAACAAATCCAATCTCTAACATCTTCTAGTATAGTTTGAATGATATCTTTCTTATACTATCTTCATCTTTTGCTCTTCAGATGGCAGAATGAGACACCCTGGGGGCTGAGCACTGGGTAGCAATGCATGGTTAAGGTTCTGCTTGATGCTGTGCTGGCCTAGATTGATTAAATAAGGGTTTGACACTGATCCTCTGTTAGCTTAGCTAAGTTTCCCAGCCAACCAGCTGTGTGCAGATACACACTTGTTTTTCTGCATCTAGAAAGAAAATCAGGTCTCAGCCTGAGAACAAACTTGCTGACACATCTGTTTTTTACCTTGAAACTCTTAAATGAGTGCATTTCAAAAACAAATGCTGATTCCATAACAGAACCATCATATTAAGGACGGTCCTTTAGAAAGGTCACCTCAGAGCCTAGCTGTGTTTTCACATTACTGACTAAGAAGTATGAGAAGGCTATTTCTTCTTTTTCCTTGAATAACTGGAGATCCTGGGAAATTTCATAGTTAAATTTCCTCTCCTAAATCACATAATAATGTTTTAAAATGCTGGGATTTCTTATGGAACAGCAATTCTGTAGATGAGCAGGCTTCTAGAAATGCTGTGTTAAGAGGATTTTGCAAGACTGGGTCCAGCAATACACAGCAGCTGGTCCAGTATGTCAGAAGGGAAGGATGTTCTCGCTACACAGATTCTTGAATCTTGCAGTAACTGCAGTAAAAATGACATATCTCAAAGATGTTTGTAAAAGAAGGAAATGGAATATGTTGCATTATCCCCTTTGGAAGTAATATGCAGTTTCGGGCTAAGGTTAAGTATCAGCTATTCCATTTGACAACTGCAGTGATAGATTCAAACAAAAGAAAAACTTACCACTGATCTATAAAATATATTTTTAGCTATTAAATGAAACATTTTTGCCAGTAAGTTTTGTTGTTCATAAGCCTTATTTAAAATTTCCTCAGAAAACAGGATTTACAAAGGTGTCCTAAGTTCTGCACATTCTTACTTTTGCAGCACTTAGTGGCTTCTTTTCTCTGTGCAGTACATCTTGAGACTTACTGGATTTGTTCTCTTTCTTCTTCTATCAAGCAACCTCTTCTCAGCTGTTTAATCCTTTATGAGCACATTTCTTTCCTGCTAGCCTTCTCTTCTGCTTCTCTCTCAGAAACATTTCTGTAGCCTATAGATGTATTATCATTTGGCATATTATGTACCTCAACTGTTTTATCTACACACTGGGTTATAAAGTCCTTGATATAGAGACAACTTTTACTTACATGCAGCTGATGCATATAAAATGCCACCAGGTCTTTAAAAGTGACTACTAATTTTTAAGCATTCAAACACACAATTAATAGACTTCAGAAACAGAGGATGCTGAGCATCACCATTAAAATGTATTTAGCCTGAAAACTACTGGTGCTAATGTTGATGACAATGGTAACTTGCTGGAGTTCTGACCATTGCTGTGCTTATTCTGCACTAAGACAGGAGGGATTTGTGTCATAAGGAAATGAATCTCCAAGGACTTGGGTTTTCTGAAGGCTCAGAACCAAATCTCAGATCTCAGCAGAGCCCAGAGCTTAAACAACCTCTTTTATCCCCACTGGTGAGCCAAATATCATTTCAGTATATCATTAGGTTTACATTTCTTGTCTAAAAATAGGATTGATACCTATGTTCTCAGGCTTCTTACCTGTAGGCAGTTTATCTTACATTGCAGTGGTTTTACTTTAATCTAAAGTCCAAAGAGTTAAAGAGGCAAAAGTGTTCACTTTTTATGCCAGGAGTGGGCTGTGCTGACTTTTGCTTTAAGAGTCTGTGAAGAATAAGGGAAAGCAAAAGAATATATTTTTTCAGCATGTATCAATCTCCTGGTAGTCTTTGATCTCTTTAAGGGTATTCATGGTCTAAATGACTAACACACTTTTATAGAAATAACTGAAACCTGGATTTGAAATAATTGACACCAAAGGGAAAACATATTAAAAGTAGTAATCTCTACCCAGCACTTAATTTTTTTCCCAATGCCGACATTAAAGGTAAACTAATCCTTATTTTTTTCTTGAAAACTAATGATTTAGCCAAAGTAAAGACGTTATATTATGAAAGCAGACATGTACACACTATTCACAAGGAAGACACCTAACAAAGATTTAAGAAAAAAATATTTTTGTCAATAAAAAAGGTTTCTTTAAGCATTTTTTCTTACCATTTACTTAGAAGATTTTTCTTTCTTAGTTCAAAGTCATAAGTGAAAATGAAAGAAAAAAAAGAAAAACCTGTAACACATGTTGTGCTCAAGTAAGGCTTCAGAAAGTCTGCAAGTAACATGTATTTACCTCTTATAAATTTGCCTTTTGCAAAACTAACTGAGACTTTGTGACAGCATCATTTCTTCTTTACTGACTTGGGATGACCTTTTGATTAACACAGACAGTAGGGAAAAAAAATGTGGAGGGCCAGCCTCTACTGGTTTATGTGAGTAGATTTTATAACAGAAGAGGGTACAGTGGGATTTATTCTTGCAAGCTCTAAATTTCGTGGGCCAGATCACATTCTCCTGTGCAAAAAAAAAAAAAAAAAGGCAGTGTGATGCCCAAAGTTAATCAGAATAGTACAGCACATAGTTCTTTGCAAGAGGTGTAGATACTAAATGAGGCAGATCTCCATAAATTCCCTGCCTAAGAACAATTTCTGAACAAGTCAGGGACCATAAGGCATCTCAGAGTCCCTGTGGATTAGTGGGACTGACAGAGGCACCCACTCTGGGACTGAAGGTTTCCTGGCTGTTCTGTCAACTCTGGTGGTGGAACTTCTTCCTCATGGTCTCATCCTTTTCATAACAAGAACATAAAAACACTGTCTAGAAAGGAATAACAAGACAAAGCATTGAGATACATCAATGGTATGTCAGAGTTCCTTTCAAAATGAATACTGATATCATCAGCGTTCATCTCCAAAGAGAATTTCTTCATAGGTATGTCAGAAGGGAACTGAGGTGCTGGGCAAATTGTTTTTAACTTTTCCCCTTTTTGTGCTCATCCATACTTACTTGAAATCATGATCATTTAGGTGGCAGAGAGCTGCCGTGTAAGAACAGAAATTCAAAGCCTTTTACCTAAAACTAATGACAGAGAATTGAAAATGGGATAGAACGGGATAGAATGTAATTAAATCATATCCAATTTAGAAAGTAATATGCATGCCTTTATTCACAGCTAATGCCTAAATTTCACTCCTCTAAAAGAAAAGTAGCAGCTCCTAATATTAGCATTTGACATAGTAGCTTGTAATTCAGTTGGGATCTTGCTTCCATTTTTATAGGATATTCTTTATCCTCATTATGCCTTGGCCACTGCAGCCAAGAGCAAGAGCCTGTTAAAGATGCCACAAAAGAGATGGTTAGCCCAGTCCTCTGGGGAAGGTGTTCTGGGTTAAGCCAGGTTCATCTGATCAGTCATTGCATTGCTTTTTAATTCATGTACGTCTCATTCACTGATTAAAAAATGCAATTAAAACAAGTATCAGAGGTAAATATGCATATTCAGGTAACAGTTGTTGGAATGGGGGGTGCCATAAACCATTTGCTTCTGATTGCCATCACCATATTACAAAACAATTGGGGTTCAGGAACATCCACAGATTCACACATTGAGCCTTCTTTTCACTGATGTAAACAATGTTAAAGCTCTCTTAGTAGTCAGAGATGTGATATTGGGCTCATTGTCACTCTGCTGAGATGCTAACAGCAAAGAAGAAAAAGGAATAAAGTTCAAGGCAAGTTTTGAGAGATTTCCAAAGAAAAAAGTGATTATAACTTCTCCTTTTTCAAGGGGTCAGTTGTTCGTTGAAGCAGTCTCTGAGGGTGACATTACATTATTATACCAATTTGTCACCTAAATTAAAGCCATTTAGGCTGTTATTTAGTGTGCAGCTGCAGAACTGATGTGTTTTATTTTATTTTTAATGTGTTTTTTTACAGATGGGAAAAAGAAAACTCTATATGGAGGTAAAAATCACATCAGAACTCTCTAAAGATGTTGCTTATGATAGAAACTGTCTCTGGCAAGAGGAACAATAATCTGAACAGATCAAAGTGCTCTCCTTTGTTACAAATATCTTACTTGTTGGTTAAAAACACAGCAGTACAGAGATATCTCTTTACACAGCCATCTTATTTTCTTTACGTCTGTTCTGTTTTTCTGATAATGTGCTTTCCCTAAAACAGGTATAAGTGCATTTGTGTATTCACAGGAGCTATTTTATCTGTCATGACCATGGATAGTGTCTTCTTAATTATGAAATAACTTTATTTCTATTTTATATGTTAGTGCTACTACTATTTTATATGTTTATATATTTTGCTTCTTATGTTTAAAATGTTTGACAAATCTACGAGGAATAAGAAACTGTATCAACAAGATGGATGACCATATGGAAAATAGCTACTGGAGAAAGGCAAGAGTTTTGTGAAATGCTGTAAGATGAAATCTGAACAGCTCTACTCCCCATTTTAATCTAACTAGAAGCATGTTCAGAATTTCTTGAAATTCTGGTCTAATTTTTATCCCTTTCTTGCTTTATAATCCAGAGTGCTTATCACCGTATTGTGTTAGCCAGAGGCAGTATTTCTATCAGGATGATAAAGTGGTGTCCTAGCTGGTCAACTCTCCAAATCTGTCAATAGTTTTTATACATACTATATACTACACAAATTTACTTGCCTGAAAGACTATCCACTCCTGAATTTTATCCCTATTTCTATATCTAGCTTTTATTATGAGAGTTGCTGACCTTCTAATAACCACATTTTTAATATTTTTTGCTCCCTTTTTAGTTTTGTTTCATATTAAAGTATCATTTTTCATTCCTTCTCCTTGTTTTTCCTTCAGTCTCTTTGCTTTCTATTGCTTTTCTAAATTGCACTTCAGGTCTTGACTGTCTCATTAAAACTCTTTTTTTTTATTTCTAAAGAAGTGCATTTATATGTCAGACAATAATAATACTGGCTTATTCGTATAACAATGTTCATGTCTGCTTTTATTCAACTCAAAACAATTGCCATATGGGCATAGTCTTATACCTGAAGACTCTGAACAAGTCATTTGCTTCCAGTTGGACTTTGATATCTTACTCTCAAGCCTGCCAGCTCCATTTGGCATCTTCAACCCTGCACAAGAGTAAGTGCCCAGTATTTATCAGTTTTATCAAAGCATACATACACAAACAGGCATATGATGGAGTCATCTTTTCCATGGGCAACAGAAGTGGGATTGCATCACAGGGTGCCAAGCTGTAGGGGGCCGTTACAAGCAATAGTGTTAGGCCGAGCTTTTAGTGACAAGATCATACACAGAAAGTTTGTAGCTGGCAGTTGGTGGAGTGAGCTTCGATTAGTTATGAAGGCTCATTGTTCTGCACTTTGACAGAATTGTCTGATGACTGGGAAATCCTGAACTGCTACATTGTGATTATGATTCAGCTTAATCTCATCTTTCTGCTGCTGAAACTGACACTGAGGAGTATGGGGAGCCCCCAGACTGAAATTCAGCCCTAACTGTTCCTTATTTTTGTCTATTCAAATACTATTTTGAAGATATTTTCTGAAATGATTCGTGACCCATCAACATTTCCTAGTGTTGTCCCTAGTCTGTTTAAGAAATATTTCTAGTGCAGCATGATAGGAAGTAATGTCAACCTTGGCAGAAGAAGAACTCGGCAGGGAACATCTTAGCACCCTGTCAAGGCATCTCTGCACCTTTTTATCACAGCACAAGATGAAAACACTGCTTTGTAATGATAACTCACTGATTTTGTGCAGTTCAAGTGAAAAGAGCAGCAAAAATACCACTCACAGCAACTAGTTTCCCCTCCATCCCTTGGAGCTCTTCATCCATGTACAGCCTTCATTTCTTTTTGCAGGGACTATTGCACTTTGAGGCAACTGCTTTTCAAGAGAGACCTGTGCTGTTAGAGAAAGGGCTCTTCCATGCACCCCTCAATTTTCTTTTTAGCTGGAAGAAAGCAGAATTTTTGTACTTCTTTCACGTTTTCTCATAGGCTCCTCTTCTATGATATGGCTGTCAGAAATATGTTTTCCTCAGAAATTTCCTTTTGATTTGAACTAATCTGGCAAATCAGAGTTTAAACTGCAAAATTAAATCACTCCAATTTGTTCATCTAGGAGCTATTGTGACAGATATGAACAAACTACAGCTTCTAAATTGTGCATAAAGGAAAGAAATAAATAGATTCAAATTCTTTCTGGTTAGTCACAATGTGAAGATCTGTAATCTGTTAGTCTTGCTCCCAAAAGCCCCTTTTAAATGGTCAATGTTGCCTTCCATTCACATTAAGAAATCAAACCTATGTTTAATTAACACTTGATTTAAGTATTTATTATTTAATCTTTCAGTAAAAATGTTTATTGAATCTCGTTTAAATATTTAAATCAATAACAATAAGTAATATCAAAAACTGTATGTAAATAATGTTAAATTTGTGACACAAGGTAGCTCAGGGCAAGCAACTCCAAACTCAAGTTGAAAGTATGTTGTTATTTGTATTCAATTTAAAACAAAACAAGCCGAAGCATAATCATAGAGTTGGAAAGAGTTATGGAAGGTCCAGGGATGATAATAGACATCTTCTGAGGACATGATAACTGTTATATTTTTAAGTCTTGTTTAATTTTAATTATTAAATGTAGCCACAATGACATATATTTGGAAGAAATAGCTTATTTAACTCTTAAAGCTTTAAGAAATTTAATGTAAATTTCTATTGACTTCTTAAACATTTCTTTGACCAGACCTAGAAAGTATTTGCATATTAAAAACTAAGCACAAAAGTCAAGTTATGTATTAGACAAAATTTGCTGTTTTACCAAAGCCAAGATATTTTATGAAGAGATAGTTGGATCCATGGCATTTTCAGGGGAAGGCAAAGACAAGGACAACTAAGGCACCAGAGACCCAGCTTCAGATCCTTACTGTATCTTATCTGGAGTAATTTAAGGGAAACAGTTTTATTCTAAACCAGAAAAGGTGGAATGCCCACTTGCCATTATTTATGTCAGTAGCTTAACAAATGGACTAAGAACTATCAAAGGACACATTTCTTTAAAATAAAATTTAAAAAAGCTTCTATTTTTACACAATCAGAAGAGAAAATTTTATAACCTTGATGCTTGTTATGGTAATGAATTATCATTTTCTCTGCAGATGTATTCCAAAGGCATCTTTCTATATTCCATATGAACAAAATGACTCATATTCAAGCTCCTGCTCACGATTCAGTTGCTCACATATCCCCATCTAGATTAAGTCACCTGCTTTGCAGCTGCTGCATTTGAAGAGAACAGATGCCCCCTAATTCCTGTACAAATCCACCCGGTGCACGTATGTGTTTTGAATATTGTAGGATTGCTCAAACAAGACTAGACACCTATGTTTAAGCATCCCCCAAACAGTTTGGGGGATGCTTACAGCTGAATACATGCATGTCGTGGTTTAACCCCAGCCAGCAACTAAGCACCACGCAGCCGCTCGCTCACTCCCCCCTGGTGGGATGGGGGAGAGAATCGGAAGGGTAAAAGGCAGAGAACTCGTGGGTTGAGATAAGAACAGTTTAATAATTGAAGTAAAATAAAAGAGAACAGTTAAAGAGGTAAAGCAAAAGCTGCGCACGCAAACAAAGCAAAACAAGGAATGAATTCACTACTTCCCATCGGCAGGCGGGTGTTCGTCCATCCCCAGGAAAGCAGGGCTCCATCACGCGTAACGGTTACTTGGGAAGACAAACGCCATCATGCCAGATGTCCCCCCCCTTTCTTCTTCTTCCCCCAGCTTATATACTGAGCATGACGTCATGTGGTATGGAATAACTCTTTGGCCAGTCTGGGTCAGCGCCCCTGACTGTGCTCCCTCCCAGCCCCCCATGCACCGGGCAGAGCACGGGAAGCTGAAAAGTCCTTGACCAATGCAAGCTCTACTTAGCGACTATTTAGCGGTACTTAGCATCGACATTGTTCTCGTCCTAAACCCAAAACACAGCCCCATACCGGCTACCAAGAAGAAAATTAACTCTATCCCAGCTGAAACCAGGACAATGCACCACATCCACTTTTAATATTCCATGGGTTTCAAGGGAAATATCCAGGTTAGCTAGTCTTTGTAGACAAAAATAGGGATTTAGCCTGCATTTCTGAAGTGGGTCCCTAGAACTGCTCAGTGTATGAATGGAAAAATCAGTTATGACTGATTCACCTGGCCTGGAATAGCAGAGAAGTTGTTTTAGATAAGTTAGTTTAGGTATATACTAACCATGGTATTATCTAGTGAATAAACTTTTTGAACTAAATAAATGAACACTATTTAGTGAAGAATGATCAAACTTTTGGATGTAAAAGGCTGCTCTAGATTGTTCTATTGAAATAGTAGTTCCTCATTCTTCCCTCAGATATGCTACTGAGAAGGCGGCCAGAATGAACACCTGTATCCTTCCAAAGAATCCTTTATATATATTCTGTTCATTCCCTCTCCCTCCCTCTTCCCTGTTTTCTGTGGATTTGGGATTTTAGTTTGAAACTAGCCTGGGTTGCAAATATACGTAGAGTTTATTTGAATACTGGTGAAACTGAAGAGGCATCTGAGGGATATTTCTCAAATTTGCAGCTTTCTGATTATGATTCATTCCTCTTGTTACTGTCATTAGAAGCTACTTTGGGAAGAAAGATGAAAAGCAAGTGGGGACCATATATTATTTCATTCAGAGTCCCTGGAGCACAGTGAAGATGGGAGGAAAGTCAAATCAAATAACTTGACTGATATTAAGTCAATAACTTTCTCCAATTTACCCTTCTTTTTCTTCCACTCTCTCAGTTGGGAGACACTGACCTAGTATGCATATGGATAACAGACCTTAAATTCATGGAACATCCAGTTTGATTACGCTTTATTATAGAAGCTAGGTGAGAACATCAGAGCAGAATATTAATCAATCAAATGGAGACTCTGCTGAGGTAGCACAAAAAGTATTTATGAACTGATACACAGAGAGGTACTTTTTTCCAAATTGCAAATTATTTATATAAAATATTTGAGGAATAACATGTTGTCCTGGAATACATACTCAGAAAAGCTTATGGCAAAAGAGTACTACTAAGTTGGCAAAAGCAAACACTTCAACATTAAGGAAAGCTGGTTGCCTCTGCAACTTTAATTAAGATTTGTTCATTTCCTGTCACTGTAATTAAAGTGATCACATGCTACTTTTTTCCATGGGACTCCTTCCTTATCTGATGCTCAGAGTACCATGCATTAGTCAGTGGCCTTTGCTCAGATTCTGTCTGTGGAGAGATGTGGACTTGTTTTTAAGGTAATCATCAGTATGCTATCTTAGGGCTTCCCAGACAACTGCAAATCCACTTTCACATGTCCTTGCAAGACTGTGGAATGGTATTATCTATGTTTTAAATAAAATATAATGCATGCACTGAAAAGTTAAAAAAATATATATTTATTAATCACATATGAGATGATGGAGTAAGTGATAGTAGTGATAGGGGGATAGGTTGTCATTCTTTAGTTGCTCACATTTGGGGAAATTTGTTGTCTGTTGTGAACTAAAGCTCTGCCACAGCAAATTTCAGCATAATGGCTTTAAGTCTGGCAAAATTATTAGAAATTGAACCCAGATCCTATGTTGGAAAAATATTACTCAGCTGTATTTCATTAAGTGTTAATCTGTCAAAGAACAACCAATAATATTCATCATAGTTTTCTTGCCAGACTTTGTACCATGCAAACAAGTCTCCTTATTTTTTTAATTGGGCCTTTGGAATGAATTGTACAAAGTATGCTAATACCTTGTAGATAGTAATAGGCTTAACCAGATGAAATATACAGCTAGTATTTAAAGGATCTGTTATATACAGTGAAAAAAGTTTTTGAAAGCTCATGGAAATTGTGTTGCACTAAAATCAATCAAGATTTTTTCAGTCGAGTGCTGAACAGAAATGTGAAGAAGTGGGACATAATTAAAATTTACAAATTAAATTATTCTGATTTCCAAGCATTTAAAAAAGTAGCTACGGTGCTTTATGTCATTTTTCTTCCTTTGCCTCCAGGACTGTTAAAAGAACAGCAGAAAGTAAAGGCCATGACACTGAATTAGGAGCCTTGAAAATGAATTCTGTTCACAGCTCTGCAAGTGATTTGCTTTCTGACCTCCTCATTCTCTTTTCCTTTAGGATGCGATGGTTTAGGGGTTTAGTTTTTTATTTATTTATTATTTTTGTGTGTGTCTGAGGGGAAGAATTATACCTTGATAAATCTTTGGTCCATGCCTAGCCAAAATGGGAAACTATACAGAAAAACGGACAATAATAAGAAAATAAAAGTTAGGTCTAAACCTCATCTTTTTAATAATCCCTGTGACAAGAACAGGAAAGATTTGATTTCATGCATTTTTAATATTTCATTTCTAATTTCTGAAATCTCCGAGCTCTTATTTAAACCATGACTAATACTGATAGAAACCTGTCTATAGGGCTTGCAATCATTAAATTTTATCTTTAACAGATTAAGAGACTTCGGTATAAATTTCCTGCAGTATTAAAAATGTGACAGTCTTGGTCAAATCACACCCTAGCTGGCTTTAAACACAGTACAGAAACTCCTGCTAGCCTCAGTCCTCAAAGCAGAGGCTGTTGCTATTGGTCACACTAACCCTGGCTCATCATGTCCTGTTTGACCTAGACTCACAGGTAGCTCTTTAGCTCTTCTGATGCCTACCCCACTTTAGGAACTAAATGTCATCCAAAGCCTCTGAAATGCTGAGCTCAAAACCTGGACTAGTATCATGCTGAGTATTGAATTTAACTGAACAGTGCCATCAAACCTATCTTATCAGTCTCTACCAGCTAATTTTTTTCCTAAACCAGTCAGGGACAAACCTAATGATAAACCAGTGTCCTCTTCTAGATGGAGCCCTAAGCTATGATCATAGGACCCAATCACACAAAGCTTTTATGCAGCACTTAGGGACATGGTTTAGTGGTGGACTTGGCAGTGTTAGGATAACGGTTGGACTCGATGATCTTAAAGGTGTTTTCCAACTTAAATGATTCTATTATTCTATGATAAACATAGTTTTAAACTTAGTCTGTAACCCCAGTAGGTCCTCTCTCTCTAAATTGTTTTCCTAGTATGGTGATGTGCTGGTTTTGACTGGGATCGAGTTAATTTTCTTCATAGTAGCTAGTATGGAACTATGTTTTGGATTTGTGCTGAAAACAGTGTTGATAATACAGAAAAGTTTTAGTTACTGCTGAGCAGTGCTTATACAGAGTCAAGGCCTTTTCTGCTTCTCACCCCACCAGCGAGTAGGCTGGGGCTGCACAAGAAGTTGGGAGGGGACACAGCTGGGACAGCTGACCCCTACTGTCCAAAGGAATATTCCATACCATATGACGTCACGCTCAGCATATAAAGCTGGGGGAAGAAGAAGGAAGGGGGGGGACATCTGGCGTGATGGCATTTGTCTTCCAAAGTAACCTTTACATGTGATGGAACCCTGCTTTTCTGGAGAAGGCTGAACACCTGCCTGCTGATGGGAAGTAGTGAATTAATTCCTTGCTTTGCTTTGCTTGTGTGCACAGCCTTTGCTTTACTTATTAAACTATCTTTATCACAACTCACTAATTTTTTCACTTTTACTCTTCTATTTCTCTCCCCCATCCCACCAGGGGTGGGGGAGTGAGCGAGCGGCTGTGTGGTGGTTAGTTGCTGACTGGCATTAAACCATGACAGGCGACATTAAATCTAATTCCTGGAAGTCCTTCAAGCTAGTGTCTCTTTTCAATTTATTTAGTTAGCAAACTCTGAAAACCATGCACTTCAGTACTAGTATTAGGTTAGTGGCTTTTGCTGGCCTGAACTCTAAACTCCATCTGAACTCTAAACCCTGCCTGAACTTGGTAGGGTTGACTCTGCCAAGCCAAGCCTAGCCTAATAGTATTTAAAACAATAAAAACACCCAATAACATGTTGGCAGCCCTTGCTATATTCACCCATTGTCCCCAAATCCCTGACTATTCCTACTTTACTCTGAATCATCTGCCTTTTTCTGTCCTATTCCTAACTCTAGCTCAGACTCTTAGGAGCTTGGAGTTTGCCTAGTCTATTAAGCCTTGTTAGCCAAAATCCTGACCTCATCTTTGGACTCAGGATTGACCCTTGCCATCTCTGGAAGTAATTTTTTCCTTGCAGACTCCAAAGGCCTTTGTTGTTATAGTAAAAAACGACAACTGAATAGGATGATTTTTTCTGGTTTTGTGGAATCTGCTGGTTTGCTGAAAGATATTTAAGGTATAGACAGCCAGGTAGATCTTCTGCTAGAGGTGCTGTAAGAGAGCTTATGCATTACAGTGTTCAGTATTGCAGCATTCAACTGCTAATCTATAAATCAATTCAGTTTATTGGGAGGTGAGCTATACTTGTGTTAAGCATGGCTATCAGATGGTGTACTTTGGCCAAATAAATATTACCTGCTCTGTAAATCCTGATAGACTGCAAAATGACTTAGTACATGCAGTAAAATATTAAGTTGGTTCTTTAAACCTCTATTCATTGAAGTGAAGGTACCTAAGGGCACACATGCCTAAGGATGTGTGTGTTAGGCAGAAACCATTGGTAGTTAAACATTGGTGATAAAGGCGTAGCTGATTTCTTTTCTTCTCTGTGAATCTGGAAAATACTTGTTAACTGTTGTAGAGGTCAAAGACCAATGTCATGGGCTTCTGAATGTCATTCTGAGCTAGGACCTCACCACAATGCTATGTTTCGAAGCGAAGAACTGGGTTGTGACACTGAAGGACCACTTAATTGTTTTCTTGTAGTATATTTTCAAGCATTGGAACCATTTGGCCTTAGCTGACTGCTTAGATCAATTGTTCAGACATTTGAGGAGTATGACTCTCCTCCTAGAAATAATTTCTCTGTAATTGAGCTCTAGTCTGCATGGTTTGCCTTCCTTCTTGGTATATTTTTTACCTCAAGGAATTTGACTTGTCAGTATGTACCACAAAAGAGGCTCAGAGGAAAGCCAGCAATTCCATGTATGAAAATCTCTGAAACACTTGTTTCTTAACAGTTACACACGTTGCTTTTCTCCGTTCTCAGTGACTCTTGTGCAGTACTAATCTCACTCAAATTTAAATGTAACTATATGTATACATAAAATGTATATGCACACACATATGTGTACATGCATGCACATACATAAACATGTCCTTTTTTACACAAACTACCATGCTCTGACCTGATTAAAACAGTCAGTGTGTGGTAAGCTCTCTCTCAGCTACTGTAGTAAATAGATATTCCTTTTAAGACTGCAAATGACATAGCTTTGTGGCATAAGAGGATTTTTGAGTCTTGTACTGATGTAAAACGCTTTGATGCTTTTGATGGGGGCATGTATGCATTGAATAGTATTGTCCTGAATAGAGTTGGTTTGTAGAAAATCAAGACACTCTGTAGTACAAAGCATCAAAGCATCGACTCTTTCTGATCGAGCATGTGGAAACGTACATGTGGATTTGCACCAAATCAATCTGTGGCTGCATTATTCACAACACATGATTACTGATGATTGTTCTGATGAAACTTGTCACAGGATTATTGTGAATCATCCGCTTTTATAGCAGCACATTTTATAAACCCCATGCGATGGGAAGGCAAATAGAAAGAAATGGTGTAAGGTTGATGTTTGGCTTTTTTATTCAGTAAAGGTTTCTCAGTATTCACTCTGATGTTGCGGTACACAGAATTAAAACAGAAGCTCTCTGAAACACTTTCTGGAAATTAGGCTCATTTTACTATTTACATTTAGTTTGTTTTGATCAGAAAATTCAAAATATTGCACTGGTTCTTACTTTAGCTTCTACCAGGCTTACCCTGTTTAATTACCAGTTCACTATTCTGTCAGTGGTGGAGGTTCTGTAAGTGGTGGAGAAGGTTATCAGGAGTTGTATCTTATTCTCTTTATTTACACTCCCTGAAGCATCCTGATTTTCTGCATACAGTTTACAATTGCGGTCCACTTTTTAGTGTAGTCAGTTACTTATTTGCTTTGTGATGAATGCTGGATGTTAGCTACATTAGGAACCCTTTATTCAGCTTCAACTGAAAGACTTTCCATTGTTTTGATTATGGTATATTTTCCAAGAAACAATCTATTGAGTTAACTTGAACAAAGCATACTAGAAAACGAAGGGGGAAAAATATATTCTCATATATTTAAGAGTTGTGGTGTGAATCATCTGAAGTAGCCTTGTGGGAATATTCAGAAGTGTAGAGTGGAATATATATGTAAATTGCCGCTGAATGAGGGCCTGAAATGTTATAATATGTGCTCAGAATTCCATAGGTTAATACATGTAGGTACAAACCTTGAAAAAATAAAATAGCCATTGCTCATACCTCTGATGATACTCTTCTTGACCATTAAGACCACTGCTGATTCTTGATACCAATCTGATATCCTCTTGATTTTTAGTGTTCCCGTTTCAGATACTTAGATGCATGAGATATAATAAGATTCAAATGGCTAGAAAGATGATATTTCTGCAGGCTGAATTTTGCAAAAAATATTTAATTGGTTGTTACAGGAATCTCTGGGTTTTTTGCAACAATTTGCCTGACCATGGAACATTAAAAATTATTTTGAAACATCTTGGTAGTGCCTTTGCAGACATTTCTATGGTTATTCTGAAGTAGCACATGAAGTGGCCTTAAAATAGCTTTCACTTCCACTATTAAAATGAACAAAAATGCTGAAATAAAAAGCATCTTAAGACACTCTAGGCACATGTTCTTTGCTGGTATTTTAGATTAGGATGTTCTCCAGTCAGTTCCATTTATTGTGGAGTGATCTCAGAGTGCATGAACTGGTTTTCTTTCATCTGAAGCTAAACTGGAAGATGTGATGGAGGTATGGATCCAGTTAATACACTCCAGCCACAAAGGGACATTCACCCCATACTAGCCATATAAGAGCTAGTCCAATGTAATCCCCCTGCCATGCAACATGTGTGGTATGGATATCGGGTGTTTGTCACCAACTATCTCATTCCACAATTTAGTACATAACATACTGGGCCATGCTATTTGCTAATGCAGATGATGTCTAACATGCACCTGCACTAGTGCATTTTTCGGTCTAAGTGCTCTGAAATGTAATGATACCAGTAACAGTTCTGCTTTCAGGTGAGGCTTGAATACATATATAAAATCCCAAGCAGGTAAATTAAGTGAAATTAGAAGTTTCCATAGGTACATAAGCAATATCAGTATAATATGCTTAAACAATGCAACGTGGGAAACAGAGTTCATCAATGATGACAGAGATTTTTTAATAATAGATGCAGAAAGAACAGAAGAGGAAAGAGCTGTCTTTCTCTGAAAAGAAGTTTTCAAAGCAGCCTATGTGAGATTTTTGAAGAAATATGGATGGACTAGGAAATTAAAGCTTGAAATTAAAAAGGGAGTATACTGACAATAGAAATTTGCTATGCACTGTCTGATCAGAAGGAGCAGTGTGACAGGATGATAACAGAAATCAAAAGGGGAAACTGTCTGACCTCCACTCCCAGGCACAGCTATTTAGAGTGAGTGGTAAACATGCACCACTTGGGATGATGGATGACTGTTTTCATGTTTCTAATAACGCCCTTGAGTGGGCTAATCGTTGCTCTGAGAACATTTTCATGGGAAGGATATAGTGTGCACAAGTTTTTGATGTTGTCACCATTATCATGATGATCAGTATAACAGCATGACTCTGTGAGTCCTGGCAGGAAAGAAAGACTCTTTGCAGTGCTTAAACGCATATGCATATATACACATACATAGATGCCCTTGTTCTATAATACATACAATCTAAAAAGTATGACATTCTTCTGATTTCTTCCTATAGGGAAATACCAGGAGCCTCGATCAAATCTGAAGGTAGTGTAAAATTGGAACACAATTCACTGCAATGGTTAATAATCAGCCTGAGTAATGGGCCACAAAAGAGGTGGTCTAAACAGTAACTTCCTCATCAAAGGTTTTATGAAAGTACTTAAGTAAATTAGGAGCAGTTTTATTTTTGTGGAACCTGTACACCTATGTGACCAATCTTCAGTTATCTAAAATTTGGCATTTAGTTTCAGCATGCTCATTTTGGCTACTCATCTAAGGCCAATGAAGGGAGAGTGTCACCTCTAGAAATTGACTTACCATACCTCTCTGAACTACTGAGATGTTTAGGGTGTGCTGAATCATCTTTGGGAGTCCCTATTTTGAGACTATAAAGTGGCTTAGAAAACTCTATATACTAGATAAACTTTTGTTTAGAAAGCTGAGTTGAAAATCAATAAAAAGAGCCTAGCATCTCCAGAAAGCAAACCATTTCACCCTCAGACTGTCACAAAACAGGTGGATGTTGGGTTGAGACACGATTTTAGACTTTGCACCTACCTTTTTAGAAATCAGTGGTGGGATCCACATGACCTCCTCTAGACAGCAAAGGTTGGCACCTAAGTTAGTCTCCTTAGACTTCTCTTCCAGCCAATGAAGAGGTATTTCTGAGGTGCAGCTCATTTCATCCTAAAGGAGTTGTCTAAAATATTTCAGATATATTTTGCCCTAAAACACCAATTTCCCTTTATGTAAGGAGCCTAGGGACAGTACTTCATGTGCAGGAGTCTGTGTTGTGGAAGTTTCAAGTTAACTGATTGTAAGAGTCTGAAGTGTTAAGAACAATTGTCTCAAAGCTTGCTTGGGTGTGTTTATCTAATAAGACTGGACAGCAGACCACTCTTCTGTCTGATAAGGCCCAAGGGTGGACCATTCTTTGGCTTATCAAGTGCCACTATCTTGCAAAGAGATGCACAAACTTGCTGAAGCTGCAGGCCATTCTTTGGCTTATCAGGTACCATTAACTTGCAAGGAAATGTGCGAACTTGCTGGAGCAGCAGGCCATTCTTTTGCTTATCAGGTACCATTAACTTGCAAGGGAACATGCAAGCTTGCTGAAGCAGCCGGGCATTCCTTGGCTTGTCAGGCACCACCAAGAATGGGACACCAACTGATATCCGGGCCAGGCCACTTGCCCACCAGCAATACATATTGTGTGACTGGATGTGCAGGTGTGGCATACGTGATGTTCCTCTGGGTAACCAAATGGAAATGAGAGGGGAAACTCCCTCTCCAACATAAGAAAGAAGAAAGCACAACGAAAGCAGAAAGAAGGAAGAAAGAAGAAAGCACAACGAAAACAGAAAGAAGGCAGAAAGAAGAAGCTTTTCCACCCCTGAAGAACTAAAAGAAGTAGAAGCCTTTCCACCACCGGAGAACTGAAGACTGAGGACCAACAGGACGCCGCTGGATCCAGGGTGGTGACTATCCTTTGCTTACCTCTCTGATCGCTTGCTTATTTTCCTCCTAATATTTCCTGCCTTTCCTATCGCTTTACTCTTTTATATTTACCTAATAAAACATCCGATTGGTGGCATATGACCTCGTTTGTGTCTTAATTTCGCCCTTGGGATCATCACGAACTTTCCCCGAGCCTGACAATCAGGCCGGGTCATAACACTGATATAGGTCAGCTTCTGAAAATTCAATCCTTATCACCTAAATAAAAACAAAGGACTTAATATAGTGTTATCAAGACTAATAAATATCTGTTCATGCCGCCTTTGTTCACACTGGATGTATGTAGTCAAATAATTCAAATGGGCCACTTGTGTAGTAAGAAGCTATTCATCAGTAATAAGAACAAGATGACTGGAAGCAAACTTTGCATTGCATTGCAATAGGTTAGTCTTGCTGGGATGAGAAAGAGGAGAAATACTAAAAATGGTGTCACTCACCCTGTTATTAATGTTGCTTCATGGCCACCAAACTTGGGACCACATGATAGAACAACAGCTGAATCACTGTGGTCCCCAGCAATCTAGGCAACAGCAAAATCTGGTGCTTTACTGAAGCTTACAATGTTGTGTAAAGACAAATAATTAAATGCAGTTTGTAGATGGGGAAGCTGCTTCTCTGTCTTGTCTGTCAAGGCTTCTCAGAACTGCCCTTCTAAGTAGAATATAGCTAACAGTTGAAGGCTAATCGAAATAATAGCTTTTAATGGTTGAAAAATCCCCAAATGTCACTGGCATTTGAGAAAAGCAATTTGAGAGAGAATTTTTTTCAAGAGAAAGACATATGGCTAAAAGCAGGGTAGAAGTAAATATATAAGTGCAAGAAAATAAGGAAATATTTTCTTTTTTCTTTAGGAGAATTTGTTGATGAGTCATCTCCCTCTCTGAAAGTTCCTGTTTCTCTTTGCTTCTGTAATCTGCCTGAGTGATCACACAATGTTTGTTAGCAGAGTATACGGTGACTACCTGACCCTGTATATGCAATCAGGCAGAATCCAGGCAGAGAACTAGTCATCACTGCACACTAAAATGTTTCTGAAAATGATCATTTGATGTGACCATTTTTCTTCTGGGTCTCTGTTGCTGCTGTCAACAAGCAACTTAGCAAAATGTCCAGGGATATATTTCTCTCTGGGGTTATATGTCTGCCCTTTTGCTGGATATCTGCTGTACAATATGTCCTAGGGCATGAAAGGGTGTCAAACCTGTCAAGGACTACAACGTGTGCACATTGTAGAAATACTGCCATTTCCTTAACCCTTCTGTGGCCTGCTCAGATATAGTAAGGACTAAGACTTTGTCCTTTACAGAGATAAAGATGTCATAATAACAAAAATAAATAGAGAGAAGGAAAGATTTTCACACTCTGGGACCTCAAGTCTTGCTCTACCCAGATCAACAAAGTATCTTTAATGTTGGAGTCTTACTAATAAAAAAAAGTTTTTTTGGATATAACATTATATTCTTAGAAATGCAATTGAAATGAAAATGAAGTTTTGAATCTGAAAAGTTCACTGATTTTGCTTTCAAACACAGCTAAAGTATTCCTTCCACCTATCCTGTGCGTAAATTACCATTTACGGCAATAATATGACATAGTTCTAAGGAGACTAATTACAAAGAGTAAAGACATTAACATGGTTAAGGGAGCTTCCTTGTTTTCTGTCATTCAAGGCCTACTTCAGGTCAGAAAATTTGTTTCCTGTTGTTCTTTTCCTGGAGTCCCTTGATGACAACTCTACCCTGGATTTCAGTGGGGTTTAGCTGCCTCTTGGCCTTAGTCACTTTTTTTAATGAAAGGATGTTTTCTAACTGAGAGAAATCATGTTGGCATCTTTACTCTGCTTACAGAATGGTCACATTTCCTTTTTCATACCATATTCAAGATGGGAGGAAAAATCTTGTATACAGATGACATACAAACTACTCTGCATCTTTTCTTGTGAGACTGTTTTGATGGGAAAAGACTTTTCTTAGGCATGTGCACAAAAAGAAAATCAGTATGTCTGTGTTGTGGCTCACTATTTAACTATTTGATGCCATTCAAATGTCTTGTAGTTTACAAAGGCAGATAAAGGCTTGCGTATCTTGAAACTTTTCATATCAATTCCTTTGCATCGTGTCTTTAAACTAATCTAAGCAGGAGTTCTTTCTTCTCCCTCCAAGAAGAGCTACTGGCCTGTACAGGTGACAGCACAGCAATGATCGCTGTTGGCATTGAGGATTCAAAAGACGTAACTTTCCTGATGAGTAAAGTCAAAGAGAGAGCTGCCAGTGGCTTCAAGTTTAGAGGCTTGAACATTCCATTGCCTGTGGACACCACAGGCAATGGAATGATGCCCACCGATTCCTCCAAGATTTTTTTCCTGTTTTATACTATAATTTGCAGCAAACACTTAAAAATAAAGGTGATTTTTTTTTTATTTGTAGCATTAATAATATAGATTTCAGCAGATGTTTTACATCCTCTTCAATGACGTTCCACTAAGCCCATGACCCATTTTTAGCTAGAAATCTTAAAAAAATGATTGAGATAAAAGTGGTGCAAAATTATTTTGTTATGAATACTCCTTTGGTAGTTAGAACACCTCCTTCCTTCTTTCCTTCCCTCCTTCCTTTATTCCTCCCTGCCTCAAACCACCATAATGTAATTTTTTAAAATTAGATCATCTACAGGTCACCTACTTATATGTTGACTGCAGCAATTTTTTATTGTAGAAATGCATGTGCCTTTGTTCTGCCTGGGAATTCAAGACTTTTTCTGCTGGTTTTGCTTTTGTGTTTGGGGTTTTTTTGTTGTTGTTTTTCCTTTGTTTTGCATAGTCTTAATTATTTTTTTCTTTTTTTTACAGAAGCACGCAAGAAAAATGACATTCTTTTAGAGTGACTTTTCTCAATTAAATCAAAGGTATCAGATAGGATTAGGGAAAATGCTTGCAAAGCACTGGTCAAAGAGAATGAGCCTCTTCATGTTAAATAAACTTTAAGAAAAAAAATTCTAAATGATCTCGCTGGTATTGTTTGTTGAGTGCAATCACAGATTATATTTGAACAAGCAAATAACAATATGATCCCAATTTCCCCAAAAATAAACAGAAAGAGGATATTTTACATGTCGGTATCTATAAATAATAAATGCCTTAAAGTTTGTGCACAGTAAATAAATCATTAGTTTAGGACAGAGCTTAATTCTGCTCTCACATCATTTTTACTGCTGCAATGGCTTCAGTGAAATTTCAGTGGAACTGAGATTCACTGATTGATGAGAATTAAGCTTCTTGGTCTGATGCAATGAATCTGAATTACAGGCATTTGACCAAGGCAATTTCATTAGTGATTAAAAAGCATACAGAAAGCAGATATATGGGGCATAAGGGACAATAACTGAAAGTTTTGGAATGGATTCAAGGAGGAAAATTATGTTACTTCACAAATTTTAAAGGTATTTTGGTTCCTTCTCCCCCTTGCTGCCTGTGGCTTCTTTCAGGCATTTCCACTTAAAATGGAGCAAATATTTGTTATGGTCTTTGGTGGGCAGATAATGATCAAACTGCCCAACTTTAAATGAAAAAGTTAATTTTAACTTGCATCATCCTGTTAACTTGGTACCCCATGAGACTACATGAATACAAGATAGCTGAGGAAAGGAGTGGTGGGGCAGGAGCAGAAATGTGAAGCAGTCATGATTACACAGTTTAAACTCTTTGTGAAATTACACAGCACTTCTGGCTTAATGAGAATGAGCTCCGCTTAGGCACCTTCTGCTGGCAGTAGAGAGGGACTCTTCCCCAACCAGAGCCTAATTTACCCACCCTGAGTTGCCTTTTCTAGGCTTCTACTGAGCAGGGAAAAAAAAAATATTAGCTTACCCTCAAAAGAAAATCTATGGCTGTGGTCTGCAGCTGCGAAGGGACATGTCCCCTCCTGCACACTAGCATCACACTCAGCCTTTCAGAAAGCACTCACAGCCTCTCTTTGCTACTAAGTAATGCCATCAGTGTTATTATGTCTGCCTACAGTGTGGGTGTAGTAAAGAGCCAAACATGCTTTTGCTTTTCATGCTGCTGTGGGACAGTGCCTCTGCCCCTGCTGCATTGGTCTGCACCAGCTGGCCCTTCTGGGGTGAGTCTGGAAGTGGAGAGAGTCAGGAACCCACAGTTGTTTGTCAAATTAGAGAGTACCCCAGGAGGTGAACAGAAAAGGCATAGGTAATAGTGAACAACACATACTTTGCTCATGTTTCTGACAACCGTAGTTTCAGTTTCATTATTCATATGAATACTTTGCTGGAACACTGCTGTTGTAAATGTGCTCTTGCATATTTTATAAAAAGTGATGACTTTTAGGACTAAAACCTGGAAGCAGTGTTCAGTCTGACTGACAGGGCAGCAAGCTGGGCTGCTCTTCAACAGAGGGGCCAAAGAAGAGCAGAACCATCTTCCTTTGTTACCTCGGAGTGGCAGTACCATGCCTCCCTAGATCCCTGTGCAGATCAATGACTTCAGTATGTTGCAAAAAACCCAGCACACTACATAAAGAGCATACCGATGGAGCTACTGTCATTGCTTAACCATTCCACATGTCAGGGAAAAATTGTTGCATATGGAGATAGTCAGCGACCTGTAGAGAATGCATGCAGCTGGTCTCATTTTGTACAGTGGAACTACAATCTCTATTTTTGCTTAGGACCGTTGTGTTGGGACAGGCTGTGACCTTAAGCAAAGGCACTGTGTTATGATTTTACTTCCCTGCTAAAGATATGTCCCTGCAATGATATTCCAGACAGATGTTTGTCTTACCTTTTCTTAAAGACCACCAGTAGTGGAGAATCCACTATGTCCCCAGACAATCTATTTCATTGCTTCATTATCATTACTGCTAGAAACTTTCCTAAATTGCATTTTTATTATAATTGCTTGTAGTTACAAGTAACTGAATTCCAAAATGCCAGATATGTAAACAAAAGGGACTGTTCCCTCATAAGTCCTCCATCATCACTTTTTGATAAATTTAAATAAAACACTGTCTGTATTTGAGAAAAGGGTCATTCTAGAAAATGTTTAATTCCTTGCACTAGCCAGGACAAATTATATCACAGTTTCCAGCAATTCAATGCCCTATGATGCTGAAACAGTAAAAAATGGCCAGAAACTCTCTGTGAACATCATCATGGAAATCTTGCGGTGGTGAATGGAGTCAAATCCAGTTGGCGACCGGTCACGAGTGGTGTTCCCCAGGGCTCAGTGTTGGGGCCGGTCCTGTTCAATATCTTTATCGATGATCTGGATGAGGGGATCGAGTGCACCCTCAGTAAGTTTGCAGATGACACCAAGTTGGGTGGCAGCGTTGATCTGCTGGAGGGTAGGAAGGCCCTGCAGAGGGACCCAGACAGGCTGGATTGTTGGGCCGGGGCCAACTGTATGAGGTTCAACAAGGCCAAGTGCTGGGTCCTGCACTTCGGTCACCACAACCCCAGGCAATGCTACAGGCTTGGGGAAGAGTGGCTGGAGAGCTGCCTGGCTGAAAAGGACCTGGGGATGCTGGTCAACAGCCGGCTGAACATGAGCCAGCAGTGTGCCCAGGTAGCCAAGAAGTCCAATAGCATCCCGGCTTGTATCAGGAATAGTGTGGCCAGCAGGACCAGGGAGATGATAGTGCCCCTGGACTCGGCAGTGGTGAGGCCGCACCTTGAATACTGTGTCCAGTTTTGGGCCCCTCACTCCAAGAAGGGCATTGAGGTGCTGGAGTGTGTCCAAAGAAGGGCAACAAGGTTGGTGAAGGGTCTAGAACACAAGTCTTATGAGGAGCAGCTGAGGGAGCTGGGGTTGTTTAGCCTGGAGAAGAGGAGGCTGAGGGGAGACCTTATTGCTCTCTACAACTACCTGAAAGGAGGTTGTAGAGAGGTGGGGGTCGGTCTCTTCTCCCCAGTAACAAGCGATAGGACGAGAGGAAATGGCCTCAAGCTGCACCAGGGAAAGTTTAGGTTGGATATTAGGAAAAACTTCTTTACTGAAAGGGTAGTCAGGCACTGGAACAGTCTGCCCAGGGAAGTGGTTGAGTCCCCATCCCTGGAGGTATTTAAAAGACGGCTAGATGTGGTGCTTGAGGACATGGTTTAGTGGTGGACTTGGCAGTGATAGGTTAACGGTTGGACTTGATGATCTTAAGGGTCTTTTCCAACCTTAACAATTCTATGATTCTATGATTCTATGATTCTAAAATCTTCTGATGGTAAATACGTGAAAATCTTTCGTATGGGTGTAAGAAATTTGTAGACCCTCAGCCTTTCCTCCATTTTGACATGATGAAGCAGAATTTCATTTTGCAATAAACTGAGTTCATTGCTCAGTTTAAAGATGTTACAAAGCTACTGTTAAGAAAATCGTTCTTCTCACTTTGTTCTTTTAACTGTACCAAGGAAAGAAGAAAGAATCTGGATACTCATTACTTTGCATAGATAAAAATGTACCCAAGTCCAGACTAGGTATAGAATACTATCATTCTGATTTAGTAATGTTTGTGCTCAAGTCCAGACTGGGTATAGAATGCTATCATTCTGATTTAGTAATGTTTGTGCTTTGCATAAATGTAACTGCCTATAGGAGTAAGGCAGTAGGAAATCAAGCCCACTAAATATCTGTCCTTCTAGATGCAGTTTCATTTGATGAAGTTCAACTATGAAACCTTGTGAATTGCCCCAGATCTTGAAAAAAATAATTTTGGATGAGTAAGCTCTGTAGACACCCTCTAATTGTAAAAACTAATGGAGTCAGCATTGAATGTGGGCTGGTTAATTAAGTTAATGCATAATTTACAGATTATCAAACCAGTGTGAAGTACTTACATACCAGAAAGGCACAGTATGGTACAAAAAGTTAGTTTAAACTACAAATGAAGAAATTTCATAAAAAGACTGTATCCAGATCTCTTATGCCATATCTGCAACAATACTCACATTACACAAAAGGTCATATGGTGCCTACAATCTAAAAAGCTGACTCTAGAATCAGTGGGCTGCTGTGGACACTGTGAAGTACAAATATATCCAGAAGTAAATGAATAGATTCTGCTATCCTAATTTCTGATCTGGCTAGTTATTATTTAGAATGTGCTTTGATCTCAAATATAGAATTAAATGGAAAATCAGCAGCAGTAAATAAAATCTCAAATGATTGCAGAACTTTTCTCCTAGTAGTAATGTTGAAGAGTAGAACAGTTTAAGGGTCAAGTCATCCAATCAAATGAACTTAATAATATTGCTGTAGCAATGTAATCTCAAGAAGTGATATGATATAATATAATAACTATTGCAACATGCTACTAAGAAAAAAAAATGCATATGTAGAGATGTATACTGGACAGGATGGCTAAATGGCCTGCCTCAGGGACAGTAAGGGATAGAATCATCACCAATGCAATTGACTTTTTTCTTTCCTGTTTCAAAAGTGTCAGTTATGCAAAATAATCTAGACAGAGAATAAAAGAGGTTTGCAAAAGAAAGCCTGAGCAATTGAAAGTGAAAATAGAAATGTAATAAAACCTGAAATATGCTAAATCATACCACAATTCATGCATTACCTTTTTATCACTACTTCAGATAACAAAATTTGTGACAATGGTGCAGGCCAGTAATTAACCTTTCCTGCTTCATGACACAGTACGTACTGTAGCCACAACAATGTTACATGATTATTTTATGTAACATATTCAAGGTTGTTGGATGGCATCCTACAATGAAAGCTACAGAATCCATAAAATAAATTGGTTGGGATGAAAGGAAAGGTCTGTTTGCAATTCTTGCACAATTTTGTTTCCCTTGGGAAAGGAAAGAGAAGGTGCAAAGGGAATGAAAACATCCCCTCTCTTCTTGGCTGGGAATTTCCCTTCCGGGTGAGTTGCTGGCTGGTGTATGATCACTTCAGCCAGCCCCATAGTATCCCTGCCTAACCATTCCTGATGCATTTTTGGGCAAGCAGAACTCTGTTGCCACTGCCTGCCCTTTCCTTTGTGTTCTGATGTGTCATGAATATTTGGGGACAAACTTAGCATTTGCTGTTAGTTCACTACTTCTGGTTTTGTAATAGTCTCATTTATCATGTGTAATCCTGGAAGTCTGATTTTATATTCAGACCTTTCTGAGTTTCTGAGAGATTCAAAAGTGTTATGTCACATAACTGTACAAAATAAGTTAGTCTTATTGCATTTATAAAGGTAGTTGAAGAGGTGCATACAGAGATTGAGGCTAGGAATATTAAGAGGGTTGACCCACTGTGGGCGTTTCAAGCTTGGCACACATAAATGCTTGGCTTAAATAGAAACACTGGTAAGCATTTCTGATAAGCTTGATTTTAGTGACTTCCTAGAGGCCAGACAGTGATTCAGTGGGCGATCTCATAATGGACTTAGGAAACCTGAACCCTCAATTTCATGGTCTAACCACATGTAAAATAACTATATCACATGGAAGAAAGTCATACACCAAATCAGTATGACAGATCTGTAGTTGTTCAAAGGAACTTTTATATTTGATCTGGATTTAAGCTTATCTATAAATGTGGAGGCACAAAGGAAAAGAAGATTGACAAAACTGGGAGTTTGAAGCTTCTGATGCTCTTGATCACCTTCTGCATCAGAAACTCTTAATAAATGTTTGGTTGCACTACTGCAGCATACTGCCAAGGTGACCATCTGTCAGTTAGCTTCCAGGGAATCTACAGAAAATCTCTTCTAAATCAAGATTATTATTTTATTTTTAAATTGAGGAAGGAGGCTCTTTATAAACATCTTTAATTTACCTGATGACTTCATGGGCTAAACTGTTAATAGGATAAGAATTCTCAGCAATAAGTAAATAACATCAATTCTCATCAGATACAAAGCTCATGCAGAGATTGAATGATGAGGGTAAAAGCTATCATGGAAACTTGAATCAAATTTATTAGCAGATGTTCAGTGGTGCAGAAGAATTATACATGAATAATAAAGTGCAATGCTAGCTGAGAGCTCTCAATTTCCCGCTTTTCCCAGGAAGTACCTTTTAATGGAGGTCTTTTCCCAGAAGCTTAACATTGTGTTGAATTATAATTAAGCCATATTGAGAAAACATTCAAGTGACAATGATTTACAAATGATCAAATTATTTTGGGCTTAGCTTAGGGCTTTACTGACTAGAATGATTTCTCTGTTATGATCATATGTCTGTTAAGAAACTTGATTCAAGTGTAAAAACTATTATGAGGATTTTTGAGACAATTAAAGAAAAAAGAAATTGAAGGTGTTTCCTGCAGTTTTCTCTTGTTGTTTAATTAACTAAACCTATGTCTAATTGTCAAAGATCAAGAAACAAAAATTCATAACAAATGTAAGTGCATGAACCTGTAAGACTTTCACCTTACCTGCCTGTCACATACAAGGACATTTGTTTTATGACCTGTTTAACCAACCCAGCAGTAATAACTATTGGCATGGATTGGAAGAGCTGAAAGCCACACACTTTCACCATTCCTAAAGAGATTCCCATTGTTATGGTCCCCCTCCATGAAACTGAACCATGGTTTCTTTCTGTCTCTGAGACAAACTACACCTCATCAGGACTATCTTTATTTTAAGCATGAAACTATACCCCTCTGGTGAGGCAGCTTAGTTCATCACCCAAAAAGGGGTCCTAAGAAGTGCAGAGATGGATACTGATATCCTAAAGGCTAAGAGACTGAGGATGGCAGATGTGAATGAAGAATAATGGGTGGAAATGTAAAGATGTTTTTTCTTTCTGTGTGAGATTTTACGGTTGTTACTGTAAGTATCTACAGGACAGATCCAAGGTGACTCAAATATCTGAAGTATAGGGAAAGATTTGAAGCTGTGGGCAACTAATTCAGTCACATAACATAGGCATGTCAAGCTTAAAAGATGGGGTTTTGCCCAGTTAAATGCCCCCCTCCCCCCTTCTGCCAGGCATTGAACTTGATACTCGAGGCAAAATGAACGTTTTGGTAAATCAGAAAATTCATTTCTATGCATGGCTCTGCTTCCTGATCTTCCAGCCATGCCCACACTACTGCCCAGTGTCCTGGTGTAGCTTCATCAGCCAGGGGAAAGGGGATTTACTCTTCTCCTTTTCTAATGCATTGCATTCATTGTTAAGTCTGCTGCTGAGAAAAAGCACAGGCTCTACAGCTTGGCTTTATTGATTATAAATTCACAAGAATGTTGAACATGCTAATAATGTGCTTACAGAGGAGATCCTGATACATTTGGGGGCCTGCATTACCTGAGGCCTGATGATGCTTGCCAGTGGGCACATTTCTAAAACGCCTCAATTGGATTCTAAACCAGCCTTATTGCTCTTAAATTTGTTTTATTGCAGGAGCATCTCATGGCAAAGTAGTCTACATAATAATCTTTAATGTCTCACTGGTGATCTCTACCATTGAAAGTGAATACTGGAAAACCAGATAAATTATTCAGGAAAAGTTATTACCAGAAGATTCATATTCTTTAAATTTGCCATCACAAGTCATTTTGAGGTATACAATTTCACATTTTGTTACTTTCTTTCTTAAAGATATACTCAAAATTCACTATCTATAAGAGGTAACTTAAACTGAAGAAGCTTAGAATTAAAAAAAAAAAGGCTAAAGAAAATCTTGTCTTTAGTATCTCATTTCTAGCTCATAAAGATCTGATGAGGATGTCTGAAATGCATACATGACAAAAAGACTGCGACACACTCCCAGTTTCTAGTTTTATATAAGACTGAAGATATCTTTACGCTGCCACAGCTCATCATATCTCTTGTGCAAACCCACTATCTATTGGGAAATGAATGTGTGCAGACTCTTGACTCTCCCTTAGAAAAAGTCCTGCCTAAGAGTAGATTCGTATCAGAATATTGGAAATCACTGTATTTTCAGTTAATTGGCAAAACCTAGTCTTTTTAATATCTGAATTCAGAGAACTGTAGAAAAACAGTTCTGATGATAAGGACTTTGAATGCCCATCCTCTTGCCTTGTGAAGACCAATTATGTCTATAGGATTTGTCTGTGATAATTTTCAAATAGTAGGGCACTATTGTTTAGTCTTGATTAAGGTGTACTCCCAACTGGAGTTCATGAGTCCTTAGATGAGGAAAGACTGAAGGATAGGGCTATGCACTAATCTCAGAAAACTTCAACCTTTAAAAATATGATTTCTATTACTGTGGTCATTTTTTATTTTACATACTACTAGCTGTTACCTAGCATCACACTAATATTTCACTATTGTTTTTTATAGTTTTTATATGTTTATTGCTTTGTATTTTTTATTATGCTACATATCTTTGGGAGACTGTGTTCCTTCTACATTGCAAACTATAGACATGCTATGTACTGCAATTTTATTGATTGGGCTTTTAAAGGATACCTAGAATAAATATGCCTTAGTTTTAAAGAAATATGTGACATATCTTATTATTTGAATTTTTAGTGGGTAGGTAATGAAATTTACTGCTCAGAATTGATGGGCAACAAATCCAACAACAGGTAGATGGATTCATCAATTCCCTATTAAAAGGAAAGGTAAAGCACATGGCTAAAGGTCAGAGTATGAAAAGTAGCACGGATAAGAGGCTGAAGTGATCACATTGAAGGAAAGCAGTTCCATATTCAGTATCACATTTGAGATTGGTAGAATTATTTCTGGCTGGTTTTAGTTGTCTCTAAATTGCCCGTTGAGGTTCAGTAGCAGATTTTGTGTAGCAGAAGCTTTTCTGGTGCAATAGTCATTCTGAGAAAATAAAATAAATTGATTTTTACTTTAGATAACTAAACAATATCATCACAGAATAAACACTACTCCTCGTATGAAGCATACATCTGAAAATGTTAGAAACACCATTGGGTAAGCCAAAACCAGAAAGTCAATGGGTCTAACTAACCTGGATTTCTGCACGGCTGTTTGCAGTGCTTGTGGTATTAGATTTGGACAGCACATACTGTATGTTAAGTTAAGAATACAGTCCTGCTTGCTTCCTCCATGAATGGAAAGCACTGAAGGGCAAGTCAGGCTACAAAATCAATGTGGGAAGCTGGAACAGTAAGAAATCTTTGAACTCACATCTTTGAAGTAAATCTTCATTAAACACTGTTCTTGGTAAACAACACAGTTTTTCTTTAGACCTGTTGCCTTGCTGATCTGCTGTAGCTGGGTAAAGTTAGCTTACTGTTGGTATAGTGTTGGGAAGCTGATTTAGATGTTTAGAGTGGGGTTTGACTCATCTATCTTTAGCTGTCTAGAAATTAGAAATTAGTCTAAGTTGCCCAGCTGGTCATCTAGTGTCAGGTGGAGTATCCTGCCTGACCTCCCCCTCTCTGCAATCTCTCTTACACCCTGTGTAATATCTTTCAGCTGTGTGCAAATTTCTGCAATGCTTCTTTAGGAGTCACAAGTGGCACTACATGCTTTTGTTTAAGCCACTGAATCCCATACCTGCATGGCCAGCCTAAGCAAGGTGTTGAACTATGTAGTCAAAAAGAAGAAAAAGGCACCTACAGAATCATTAAGCAGATTAATCATTCTTTGGAAATGCCAGCCCTTCTGATTGACTACACAGAGTAGGCAATTTTTAGAAGGCTAAAGTTAAACAAGATGAATGTCTGTCTCGGAGACAAAGGCGTTAATGCAGTAATATTTACAAATGGAGGTGCGTGAGAAGGTCTTTGTTGCCCACAGAACATATAGGTCTCTGCATTATCCTCTACATGAAGAGTCATTTTATTCCTTTTTGTAATTTAAGATTCTGTATGATGAAACTTGAGTATTTCACACTAAACTAAAATAGAAATTTCCAGATCATTCTCTGTGAAGTGCGTTTCAGTTTTCCATGACAGAGAGCTGTGCATCTGAACTTCTGAAGCTGGGGAGGGAATGTAATCCGTGTCTTCAGCTCCCTGGACTAATGTTTTAAATACTAACTATTATATAAATATTATTACATTATATATTGCTTTAAATGTAGTTACTTGCAGCTCAGTTTCTGTCTGATTTTTTTATTAAAAAAAGCTACTCTTTCATTTGTCAGAGGCCCAATCTGATAATGTGTGGCTAAGACATATCACTATAGCAGTTTAAAGGTGGGACTAAGCTTGACCCTTATACCTGGCCTCATCACTGCAGTAGAAACCTGGGGACCTCTCTGTGAATTACATGGAGGTTGGATGACAGTGTCTTTATTTTCTAGGACTGTCTGTTCTCAGACTATTTTCTTGAGAGGGCATCAGGGTATGGCCCCTCTCCTCCAGACTGAGAACTGTAGATTTAACTATCCTTTTCCTCCTTCCCTCTATGTACAACAATGCAGCAGAGGAAGAGGGAACAGCAACCAATCATCTTGTGAAAATTAAATCAGTAGTTAGCTAACACCTGTCTCCAGTGAGAGTATCTGATTATTTCTCTGAGAGACCAGGAAAATTAGAATCACGGTAACACAACAAATGATTATCATCTGGAGAAAACAAGGACAACCTGGGAGCCTGTCTGATCCTTGGAAGGATCTTTAATTTAAGTTTGACCAGACTGACTGAGGTGTTTTCTCCTCCATTTTAATTCTGGAGAAAGCATCAAAGGGAAGGCATTGTGGGTGGCGTTGGAACAGAGCAGGTCCTGGGGACCCAGAGCACTTGTCTGGGCTTGCTGGCAGCAGGGCACAGCAACATGAGCCCTGTCTGACCCTCAACCCTGGCAGCACATCTCCCAGGGAGTCAGGAATCTGCACATGCATTTGCACATGAGACCTTGTTATCCTGTGTTGGTTAGAGAAAAACACAGACATCCCAAAGCATCACTCCTATCTGTCCCCCTCTTCACAGACTCCCCTCCCCAACAGCTGTTTTTTGCAAAAAAAAATTAGAGTGGGAGTAGATTGTCTTTGGAGGTATTTCCCAAGAGCTGCTTGGGATGTCTGTCCCTTAGATGTATTTCACAACCTTCCTTTGCTTCTTGTCTGAGAAGCAGCCTTTTTGATAGACTCTTGCATTACTTTCTCCTCTGTAATTGGATTAGTTTTATGAAATAACCCTTCAAATCACCTGCTAATGAAATAGTAAACTTCATGCAGGTTGCAAATATATTAATTATATGTCATAATGTCATTTGTTTTCCCACACATGTCAAAAAAGTTTAGTGAAGCCAAATCTGATGATGGTGCCTCTGTGGGTCACAGGCATGACACCGCAATTTGTGGGCTTTTAGTACTGCAAAAATTTCTTTCACTTGGCTGGAACATCAAATTTAAATCGTCAACTCAAATATTGTAGGTTTTAAACTTTTGAAACTATAAGTACAATAAGCATTCTCTCTCTAGGTATGTAGCAGCACAAATATAACTGGCAGTTGAACTCTGAAAGACACATTTCCTCCTTCCTATCATAAGCTCAAAACAAAAAGGAAGATAATTACAGGAAAAATATAATTTAATAGGTTTCAGTTTCTTAAGTAAGTCAATAACCTTACAATGTTATTTAGGGAAGATTTGTCATCTAGTAAGCCTGTGAAAGAGGTAACATTTTCAGGAAGATGAACAATCAGCAGCTGTTTATGAGGACAGTGATGATTTTTCGAAACCTCTTTCTTCACTTGACTGAAGATTACATTGTGATCTCACAGTAGGACAGCAAAGGAAACCAACAAACTAAGCACTACTCTTTAGTTGAGGCAGGAAGTACACAATCAGAAGTACCTCCTTTCTGGGACCTGTCCAAAGGAACTGATTTTGTCTAATAAGAATGAATGGTAATGAAGTCAGATCAACAGAATTTCTTGGTAATGGAGAGACCTTGGATGCTATAAATGCCAAAATGCTACTTAAACTCATGTGGATTTTAGCACATAGGCTGTGACATAGGGCATGGACTAAACTTTCAAGGTTAGATAATGTGATCTTCAATCTGAAAGTCTTTTTATTCAATGAAGCCAGCCAGTGAACTGCACCCTAAGGGGTCTGAACTGAGGAGTCATTATACAGATGTGTACATGTGAGCGAGAGCTTGATTTGGTTGTCTGCACATAGGCATCTACTGCCCATTTAGACATTTGAGACTTTCTACCCGGCCTGAAAAGAGCAAATCTTCCACAAGGCTTTGTCGCATCTCCAGACTTTTACATGTGTTTTAGATGTTCTAGGGTTTCTCAAATGATACTGAATACCGTTATGGTATTCAGCTAAAATAAGGTGTGCTGGTTTTGGCTGGGATAGAGTTAATTTTCTTCATGGTAGCTAGTATGGAACTATGTTTTGTATTTGTGCTGAAAACAGTGTTGATAATACAGAAAAGTTTTAGTTACTGCTGAGCAGTGCTTATACAGAGTCATGGCCTTTTCTGCTTCCCACCCCACCAGCGAGTAGGCTGGGGCTGCACAAGAAGTTGGGAGGGGACACAGCTGACCCCAACTGTCCAAAGGAATATTCCATACCATATGACATCATGCTCAGCATATAAAGCTGGGGAAAGAAGAAGGAAGGGGGGGGACATTCAGCATGATGGCATTTGTCTTCCAAAGTAACCTTTACATGTGATGGAACCCTGCTTTTCTGGAGAAGGCTGAACACCTGCCTGCTGATGGGAAGTAGTGAATTAATTCCTTGCTTTGCTTTGCTTGCATGCACGGCCTTTGCTTTACTTATTAAACTGTCTTTATCTCAACCCATGAGTTTTTTCACTTTTACTCTTCCAATTCTCTCCCCCATCCCATGGGGAACGAGCAGCTGTGTCGTGCTTGGTTGCTGGCTGGGGTTAAACCACAACATAAGGTCATGGCTCTCAAATTCCCATTATAACTTATGAAGATTTAGCACCTACTATGTATGAAACTTCAGGAGTCATTCAGCTGACCAGGCATGAACTGTCTAAACACAGATGTCTAGTAGGATTTCAGATGCACAATTTTATGTAGTACGTCTGCACAGGCTGGTGGGTGTGACCCAAGGACCAATGAATGTCTATTGTAACACAAGGGCTTACACTCAAAAAGCGGCAGTTGTCAGTTGGAAGCTGGGATTTACGTAGGTTGGGGGAACTCAAAGAATCTAAAGTGACACTAGAAACTTATGTTTAGGCAGCTAAGTCCTATCATAAAGGAAGTATTTAATTTCACTTTAGGATGAGCTGAATTGCTCTCTCATGTCTACTTTCTGCCCTGGCTTTATCTCCACTGACTATATTGTGAGCCAAGGCACTTTGCACTACAGTTAGCAGTTGTCTTAATCTGTAGGTAGGTGCCTTAATCAGACTCTAAATCTAACTTCTAGACTTGGCTTAAACTTGGAGAAGTGAAGAAATGAATACCAACCTGAGTAAAATTCACCAGTATTTGATTGCTGTCTGCATTAAAATAGTCAAAAGTGAGTCATGTACTCATAAGCATCCAAAAGATAAAAAGAGTATATTGGTACATTAGCTCATCTCTCTTCAACTAAGTGGAGTATACTTCTCTCCTCAGCAATGTGGCAGATGCAAAGATAAAAGATAGAGCCTTTCTTGTTACCTTCCTTCCAGCCAGCCTCTTGGACGTCTCACATACTCAAGAAGCATCAAAGACAGAAGGAATCGGTGATGGCTCAGAATGCATTGAGGTCTGTATGAGGGAGCTATTCACATCCCTGTGCATCTGCAAACAAGCCTAGGAGTTGGCAGAATCTATTTCATAATGTTTCCTTTCCCAGATAACCTTTGATAATCATCCTCCCAACTGCTTTTTCAAAATTAAGTGCTGTAATTCCCTACTTGGCTTGAACACCCAAGCTGTACAGTCATATAGACAAGGCAAGTGAGAAAGTGCTGGCTTTAGTGGCAAGAGGAGTGAATGTCACAGAGGAAATAAAAAGGACTTGTTCTAATGAAGCTTAGCACCTGCACTCAAAATGATGTATTACTGTAAGTTCAGCAGCTAGCACCAGTCTGCAGGATCCCACTGACACATATTTTTACACCCCAGTTTCCTGCTGGACAAAACAATTCTCCTAAAGTTAGGCAATACTGGGAAATTCAGAGGTTTGGAAGGGGAACTGGTTTTGGGTTTTTTTTTTTTGTTTTTTTTTTTTTACTATTTCCACATTTTTATGTTCCTACTACTGTGAAAATATAATATATTGAAATACAATTACATATTACACTATTTTCATTTCCCACTCTCTCATCCATTCCACTAAAAGACTGCACACATTTTTATCTACATTTACTCAGTTTAAAACAATATATGCATAAAATACATATATGCCCTTTAGTGTTCTGAATCTGGTATTTTAGCCATTTCAATTCCTCTTATTTGAGCTGTATATTCTGTTCTTTCAGTTCTACAGGGTCTTGATTGTAACACACACTATATGACCCCACATGGATGAAGAAAAAAGAGTCTGAATCTACTTACATTCCTGAGTAAACTACTGAGATCAAGCTATGCAAGATGAGATGCCCGAATCCTTCCATAATATTCTTTCTACGCCATCTTAGACTCTGAAGCAGGAGAAGAGGTTCCCAAAGCAGGGAAGCGATTGAAAGGAGTCAGAGTCCTAGCATCATCTTACCTCCGAGCAAAAGTGACATGATGTAACAGCACGTCAAATTTTGTACTGTTTAAAAGCAAAGTTGCTGTGGCAGAATGCAAAGAGAAAGGATGTGAGGAACTGGCATTTTAATGGCTACTGCTGTATCCTATGGCTCTTCCTAGCATTTGGACTTGTTCTAATTTTCAAATCTGAAAAATCTGTCAAAATGCTGCTGCTTCTACACAGTATTTAATTTTAAGACTTATTTTAAAAGGCAGATGTGAAGCTCTTGAATACCAGCAAGTTACATGTAGAAAAAGATATCCTGCCCTTTCTCAGCTTGTACTCTTCAAGAGCTCGGAGTTACATGAGATGGAGGCACTCATACCATACAAAAACTGTTCAAAATCTTACTAGACTGTGACTTAGGTGAACAAGTCACTTATTTATATTGTCAGTGCATGAAAATATGAAAAAACCCCAGTATGCTGGTCCAAAAAATGGTGGGTTTTCTTGTCCTCTTGTATCACTAATGAAATATGCAGAGAAAGTTGGTTTGTTTTCAAAATCCAGAGTGAGAAACATCAGTACAGGCATTACTCTACTGTAACTTTATTTATAAAAAAAATAATTATGATGGGTTTCTCTTCCTCCTGGTTTGTACAGCTTAAGAGAAGAGAGAGGTGAAGATGCACTGAGGGTAGCACACCATTGAATTCTGCTGATTTGGTTTCACTTATGGACTTCAGATTTTAAATGCAAATATTTGCTGAAGCCTGCAGATGTGTGCTTCTGATACATTACATTCAGAAAATGAAGAAGTTGAAGGAAGTCATATTACATACTTTTTAAAAAGCTGCTGTGCACAGTTGTTTTTTTCACTTCCCAGAGTCTGCTGCTTTATCCCCTGGCCCCTCTTCCACTGACTAAATATCCCTTAGAGGGAGTTGCTAGTGAACTGCTCACTCCATTTTTGATGGACTCTGAGTTGGAGGGTCCCATATCACTCCAGTGTGCAGCTGAGATGCAGATAGGGTGTGCACCGAGACTAAGGAAGCATTTTCTCACTTCTTAATTTAAGTTAAATTTCTTAAAGTAATTTAAGAAACTTTTAATCTGTCTAATGAAACAAAAATGATCAGAGGGTACAAGAAGGACTAGCAAGAAAACCCTTAAATTATGATAAACCATAATTAATAATTGAAACAATTTTGTTTTCTGGAATGTTTTTCAGAGTGTGCACTCCTAATGAATAAAATTGTCCTTTGGCATTCCAAAAACATAACCAGACTGAAAGCATCAGAGAATGTCACAGTTGCCAAATCACTGATTGTCTTTCTTTTCTCACTGCAAAGCTAGACCAAACAGCTTTAGGTGGCATTACCACAAGTTTTAAAGAAATATTGTCAATTGTTAGGCTACAGGTCTTCTCTCAAGCACTTTCTTCTTTGATTTTCTTGCTGCAAAAAAGGTGCAAAATGTCAGCTTCAGGAGATATGGTACACATAGAATTTCCCTGTACATAGATTTCACAAGAATCTGGATCATTAAAATATTTGTAAGAACTTCCTGCCTTTGGAGAATTTTATGCTGTTTGGTCATTAAACTTAGTGATGTCAAAACAAATCTTGCCTTTGTGCATTGATTTCCATATATTACTTTGCTTTAGTAAGAACTGAAGCAAGAAAGTCCTGTTCCCTTCATTATGTTTTCTCCTACCTATTTGTTCCAGAGGTATGATACAAATGTTAATTTTTTTTTATGCTCCCATTGCTCAGATAGTTTCATTTTAGCTCAATTTTACCCATCTTTCTTCCCTGTGATGCTGTTTATTCCTTGTCATTTTTATGCAGGATATATTTAGTTAGTGAGGTATTTTACAAGGGTGGCTAAATGATGACTTATAACAAGCCAGTTTGTCTTTATCTATCAAAGTCCAAATACTAGTGATCTGGATCAATCCTGTGTGGCTGTCCACCTCTATTTTTGACTGATCCTGTATATCTGTGAAGTGAGTGAGACTATTAGATTCCTATAGTTGTCATATGCACATAATTGTCACTACAGGTAAATAATAAAAGGTCAATTCCTTGCTAAACTACAATTTGAAATGGACTAGAAACAGTTATGTCATAAAGAAGGTGGAGTTAGTTTTATATGAAAGTAGTGTCATACACAAAACTACTAGGCTTTCGGGTGCTCAGTTCAAATGAATACTTTTTCTGGGTCTAGCTGAAATAGCATTCAGCACATCAGAGCTTATGAGTCTATTTTTGCTAAACAATGTCCAGGTGCACATGGACTCCTAGCATCTGTGATAGTAAATACGTAAGATTTTCTCCATTGCCTTTAACCAAATCCAAAGAAATAATCATAGAATCATAGAATCATAGAATTGTTAAGGTTGGAAAAGACCCTTAAGATCATCAAGTCCAACCGTTAACCTATCACTGCCAAGTCCACCACTAAACCATGTCCTCAAGCACCACATCTAGCCGTCTTTTAAATACCTCCAGGGATGGGGACTCAACCACTTCCCTGGGCAGACTGTTCCAATGCCTGACTACTCTTTCAGTAAAGAAGTTTTTCCTAATATCCAACCTAAACTTTCCCTGGCGCAGCTTGAGGCCATTTCCTCTCATCCTATTGCTTGTTACTTGGGAGAAGAGACTGACCCCCACCTCTCTACAACCTCCTTTCAGGTAGTTGTAGAGAGCAATAAGGTCTCCCCTCAGCCTCCTCTTCTCCAGGCTAAACAACCCCAGCTCCCTCAGCTGCTCCTCATAAGACTTGTGTTCTAGACTCTTCACCAACCTTGTTGCCCTTCTTTGGACACACTCCAGCACCTCAATGCCCTTCTTGGAGTGAGGGGCCCAAAACTGGACACAGTATTCAAGGTGCGGCCTCACCACTGCCGAGTCCAGGGGCACTATCATCTCCCTGGTCCTGCTGGCCACACTATTCCTGATACAAGCCGGGATGCTATTGGACTTCTTGGCTACCTGGGCACACTGCTGGCTCATGTTCAGCCGGCTGTTGACCAGCATCCCCAGGTCCTTTTCAGCCAGGCAGCTCTCCAGCCACTCCTCCCCAAGCCTGTAGCGTTGCCTGGGGTTGTGGTGACCGAAGTGCAGGACCCAGCACTTGGCCTTGTTGAACCTCATACAGTTGGCCCCGGCCCAACAATCCAGCCTGTCTGGGTCCCTCTGCAGGGCCTTCCTACCCTCCAGCAGATCAACGCTGCCACCCAACTTGGTGTCATCTGCAAACTTACTGAGGGTGCACTCGATCCCCTCATCCAGATCATCGATAAAGATATTGAACAGGACCGGCCCCAACACTGAGCCCTGGGGAACACCACTCGTGACCGGTCACCAACTGGATTTGATTCCATTCACCACCCTCTCTGGGCTCGTCCATGCAGCCAGTTTTTAACCCAGTGCAGAGTGTACTTGTCCAAGCCATGAGCAGCCAGCTTCTGCAGGAGAATGCTGTGGGAGACAGTGTCAAAGGCCTTACTGAAGTCCAAGTAGACAACATCCACAGCCTTCCCCTCATCCACTAAGCGGGTCACCTTGTCATAGAAGGAGACCAGGTTAGTGAAGCAGGACCTCCCTTTCCTAAACCCATGCTGGCTGAGCCTGATCCTGATCCTCCGGTTGTCCCACAAATGTAGCGTGATGGCACTCAAGATGATCTGTTCCATGACCTTCCCTGGCACCGAGGTCAGGCTGACAGGCCTGTAGTTCCCCCGATCCTCCTTCCGACCCTTCTTGTAGATGGGTGTCACATTAGCTAACTTCCAGTCATCTGGGACCTCCCCGGTTGACCAGGACTGCTGATAAATGATGGAGAGTGGCTTGGCAAGCTCCTCCGCCAGTTCCCTCAGTATCCTCGGGTGGATCCCATCTGGCCCCATAGACTTGTGGGCATCTGGGTGGAGGAGCAGGTTGGTGACTGCCACCTCTTCGACAACTGGGACTTCATTCTGTGTCCTGTCTCCATCTCCCAGCTCAGGGGCATGAAAGCCTTGAGGATGACCAGATGGATATAGATGGATAGATGTAAAATGGCGCATAGCTCACGCTGGAATAAGAAAGGGAAGAGGGGCTTGAAAAAGGACACCTTTAACAAGTCCTTTGCTACTAATTAAGTTTAGATAATTCATGGATAGGTTTCTAAAATCCAAGTGTATGTACACTACATTTTCTTTTTACTGTCTCTTTTTGCCTGTAGTGGCCTATATAGTGGCAGACATTTTATCTTTTCTAGTTTAAGAAGATCAACAGAAGAAAGAAGTATATGTCTGTGCATGTTCACATGCTCACACCTCTTAATTCTTGAGTTTAGAAGAAATATTTCTAGCAACAGATAAGTATGGTTACTTTTAACCCATTCAATATTTATTCCTCTGTTATTCGAGTATGGTGGCATAAACTGAAGTTATGTGTTAAATTGATACACTAAGTAATTTACTTTAATTATTAAATTTGACTCAATATTTAATTTGGTTTAATAAAAGTGGGCTTCCATAAATGTATGCATTTAACTGATATATATATCGGGACTGTACAATTTTGAGTAGATTAAATATTTAACAGAGAACACTTCTTTGAATTATTCAGTATGCAGACTAGATAACTGATCTACTCTATCAAAATAGTGGAAATACAAATGACACGTTATAATAATAACATATTTCTAACCAAGAATATGTATAAAACACATTGAACCCATTGTTGGTTCATTTCCAGTCAAGCAAAGCAATCTTTGCTTAATGGAACTGGCCATTGAGAATTCATCAGAAAGCTCCCAGAGCTGTTGTAACTGTAATATAGCTCACAAAAACTAGACTATTAGAATATGCAGAACACTGTGGTGACAGAATGATTTTAAAAAAGACTATAACAATATAATTTTCCTCTGTCTTTTGTGAACAGCTGAATGTTCAAAAGATTTGTATCTAACGGTGGTTTAGTATTCTGGATCAGATTCAAAGAGTGGAATACTCAGAGTCACAGTTAAATTCTATAATCAAAATATATATTTCATGTTGATGTTGCATCATAAGGAAACTTCAGAAAATGAAATATAATTTCAGTGAACTTCAACACTCATCTAATTTCAGGTGTATGTGTCATGTCAACTGAAATAAATGGGACAATACTTAGCCAATGCTTAAATTTTTTACTAAGAATGTGAACATTTATAAGCATATGACTGTGCTGAAGGACTTTGTTGAATCAATGAATGTGCTTCAAAAAAACATATATCGTATAAGGATCCCTCTCCTTACTTGTCAGCAGGCAAGATCTGCGTTTCTGTCAGAAAATATCTTGACTGCCAATGAAGACTGCTAGGCAGCACTTCTGATCTTGTTTACAGCATGGCTGTACAAATGCTTGCACCAGCAAAACTGATGGAGCAGCAGGTTGATGCCTGGAGACAAGAAAGCATTGGTAGTATTGTCAGATGTGGAGCCAGCCTTTTCAACAATGAAACTGCATAATAATAATAGGGGAGAGTCAAGTTTTTAATCTGAAGAGGTAGAAACAAACCAAGATACTAAAGCTGGCACAGAATATTCTTATCACCAAATACAAGCTTAGGAATGTATTTGGTTATTTTATCTGCTGTAAATTTGCTTCCTCTTTGATATTTATGCTTTCAGGTAGACACTCTTTTATCCATGTCCAGTAGTGAAAATGATGCATTCCTTATACACAGTGAATGAAGCTTTTGCGGGCAGCATAAGAGGTACCAGGTATCAGCACTCTACTGTGCAAAGCCCTGGGGGTGGTGAGGTCTGCCTCCCTATCAGCTGCATGCTCTCCTCTGTACCTGGGCATCACAGGGCTCAGGAAAGGAAGATGTGCCCAGTGAAAACCTTTGATTCTCAGGGAGATTTTTAAGTTGTGAAAAGAAAAGGAGTATGAATATGACCAGATTAATTCCTCCTTTGGTTAAAAGTTATGGAAATGGAGTACGTGTTCTTTTTGTCTATAAAAAGGTACTTTCTAAAGCGCAGTCAGTCTATTTCTACTATCGATAAAAATAGTAATAACAGTTCTTCAGCACACACAAAACCAATTAAATCTGTGGAATCACATGAAGTACAGGTGGCCACTGTGAATATCTTTGTAGGAATGTAACCTTAGTAACCGAATCAAAATAATAACTATAATATGTATAAATAAGAAACATCTATTGATAAATCAATGCTCATTTTATTTTGTTGTGATTGGAACACATTCCTCCATACATTTTTGTAATAACAAAATGAGTTTAGGTAAGATTTTTGATGCCCTTAAGAGATTATCCTTGGCTTTAAAGTATTTGAGTTTGTAAATAATCTGATAGAAAGTTATAAATGGAATAGTGGAAAAAGGCATGTTTTACTGTTACTGTAAAATAGCAGCAACTTTTGCTACAAGAAAATAGCTAGGGAACTTGTTCAGGTTTTAAAAATGTTTAAAAAATGGATTGCTAAAGGGATGTGAAAAATTTGATTTGTTCTTGTTATTTTATTTATTATACAATGGGAAAAGAAATGTTACCCCTGTCAGATCAAGCAACTTTACAGAAACAGCATAAGGATAGATACATTTTTTGAATCAGAATTCAATCAAACCCTGAAAACAAAATACTTTCTTCATCTAAGACTCATTTTTCAGACTACTGTTGCCAAGAAAATACTATTTTTAATAATAATGACCAAAATCAAGTACCTTTCTATTATATAAATCTAATAATTTTGTAAATGTTTAGTAAGTGACAAAGTGGATTTTCAAAAGTCTAGTCATTAATATTTCAGTTCCTGAGAAGAAACAAAAATGAAAGTGTAAAAATAATCAGTCTATCATATGAAACTTAAGCAATAGATATTTTTTTAAAAAAGTGCAGAAGTAAAATAAAACATAAAATGCAAACATTAGCTCTTAGAGTTTTTTGGGTTTTTTCTTCTGTCATCAAGACAATGAGGAATTAACAAGATATACATGATCTAAAAAGTTTCATAAAGTTTCATTTTTCTCCTGAATTTGAATCAATGAGCATTTTGAAAGACTGAAAGTAATTTGATCAGGAAAAGGAAGAATAAATTTGAAATTGCTGAAAATTTGTCTATTAAACACAGCCAGAAAGTGTTCAGAAGAACATTAAAGGTCATGGACTTCCTCACTCTGATATGACATAAGAAATGATTCTTACTGTAGCTTTTTCCATGATGGGACATGACTCACTTTTATTCAGAACCATAAACTCCACTATAAAAATTTGGAGTTTTTTCACTGTTTGCACTCAACAGGAGCAGAGTAGAATAAAGATATTTGTGTAATCTCACGTCCCTTTCTAGCATGCCTAATCAAAGTTTTGGGTGTTCAGAAATCCTAACCCCCCCAGTAGCCTCTGGGACTCCCTAAGTGTTTGCATTGTGGTGTGAAAAGTACTTTCCTACCCCAAATTTTCAAATGCTTCTCAAGAACCCTAAAGGAACAGAAATGGATGTGAGAGAAGGGGGAAGAAAGCAGAGTAGACTGGATGATATGCAGGCTATGTTAATTCCATTTTGCGAGTCATTTGCAATTTCATGCTTTCACTGAATTTTAAATTGCGTCAAATAACAAACCTGCAGCTAAGACCAGCAGTTATGGGTTTCATTTGGGATAATCTAAACCAGCTGAAAAATGGTATTGGCTAAGATAGTGTGTACAAAAGTGCCTCAGTCAGATTTCTACACTTGCATTGATTAGAAGCTTCAGCCAGAGCCCCTTAGCATGCACTATCCATTGAAGTGAGGTTTAGTCACCAAGTGCAGAAGGCATGTCATATGAAGATTGAGAGGGAGTTAGCATTTCTTATCTGCTAACATGACCTTTTCTATCTTAACCACCACTGGGAAAAAATAGGGAAAATGAAGGGTGGGGGGCAGGGTGGGGAGAAAAAAGAAAAAAAAAAAAAAACATGAGAAAACCTTGAGAACAGATCTCTCTCTTTAACACAACTCTTCTGTTAAAGATTTTTAAACATCTGTGCCAGATTTCATATGATCCACACTCCTGATTGTTGCATGCATGCACATGCATGCACACACACACACACATAATTAAAAACATAAAGAAAGGGGAAAATTTCCATGAAGAAAAATATATCCATAATTTTGGATGAAACTCATGTCGGTGTATGAGAGTGTGCTGGCGGCAACTGTCATTAATGAAAAGATGATTTAGCTTTTATATTAACTTTACAAACCTTCTTTACACAAAGTCTGAAATAGGCCAGCATATCAGCAATGTTAATGTTCCATTAGTTTAATTATTTGCTAATGGATTAATTCAATTTATGACAAAAGAAGCATTTAACTGCCCAGTTTTGTTTGCCTTAAATCTATATAAACTTGAAATACAGTCTCCTTGACAAATGAGGTTACTAGAAACTAAATGGAAAATCTTATTTGCCACCACAGTGGTGACATGAAGAATTGCAGCCTTTAGCTCAGGGCTACTAAGCTCTTAATAATGAGAGAAAGGTACTCCATCTTCACCTATAGTCACAATTACAAGGAACAAAAATAGCTGCCAAGGCTTCTACAAAAAATATTCATGACAGTGTGAAAAATATTGATTTTAAAAGCCAAGAAATGAAATATCTTCTAAAGTGCTCCATTCAATCTAGCTATTATTTTCCAAAAGAAACTGAGGAGACCACAAAGCATTTTGCAGAAATCCTACATTAAAAAGAAATCCTCCCAGAAACAGCATAAACAAGCAATCCCAAACTCTCCATAAATTAATGCAGCTCTTGAGTGATCAGGTCACATGTAAAATGTGCACCTTGACCTGGAATTATGTTTGAACATTGAACCCTGATCCATTCTTCTTTCCTCCCCTCCTCTTTTTTTGTTCTTCTACCCTAAATAAAAATGGAGAGAAATGTCTATATCTGTGTGAACCCCTGGAACGCGATGGCACAGCCTATTGCTCTGAGCTGCTCAGTGTGTCATACAGTGGCACTGCATGCTGATTCTGAGCCATTATAGTCATTGCTTGTTGGATTTGTGATGTGCTTCTGAGCCATTATACATGTCAGATGAGATGGCAAAGCCCACTACTCTGAGTCTCTGTGCATTTCTCTTGATTAGAACATTTCTTTCTGTCCTTCCTGCATTAGCACAGTATGTCTGTTCAGTACACAAACACAAGAAAGAATGGCTTAATTTTGAACAGAATACTGCTTTTATTGCAAAGTGGGAAAAATAATGGTCAGGGAAACATGCTATATAATCTCAGATGTTACAAATCCTGTTTGTTACCTAACAGTACTTTTCAAGTTTATCTTTGATGGTAGTTAGAATTTTGAAAGGCATCTAGGTACCTCATTTCCACTGAAATCACTGGAAGATAATAAATATCTTTAACAATCTAAGTTTATGTAGTTTCAGAGCCTAAGCCTTCATTTTGAAAAGGGACTTAGCAGCAAAATGTTAAAAGCATTTAAGTTGGGAGTGTAAAGATGTAGACAGGTACCCTAATGAGATTTTCAAAGTGACTAACTCCCACTGAAATCAATCTAGCCTAAGTCCCTTTGGCTTTCAGTAGGATTAATGATCCTCTGTAAGTAAAATTCTTTTGGAAATGGGGCTTCTATAGTTTCAAAAATTTTACTGGTGCTCCCTAAACTACAGCGATATTATTTTAGTGTACAGTTTTTATCTTTCAATATATATTGTTATTTGATATCTTCTTACCCACATTAGCCAGATATGGTTTCAATCATATGCAAATTGTTCATCTGTTGAAACCACATTAAGTCAGGGTTCAGTTCTCAAGAAACCAATAGTACTGCGTGTAGCTTAGACCATAGCTCACAGGTGAGAAAAACGAGTCAGGTTCATGTCCTTCCCCTGCTGAGAGCATCTGAGTACATGGGACCCAATTTCATAATGTGCCCTAGCAAACTAGAGGATCACTAACATACTGTTTTATTACCAGGTACTTGGTACATGGTAGAACAAGAGAACTGACAGAAAAAATATTTTGGAAGTCACTATACTCTGGCAATTAAAATAATCTGTTATGACGCGACAGATTCAAGTTCAAGCCTACACCGTTTTCTTTTTTTCTTCCAGGCTAGAGTAGATTTACCAGGAGGAATATAAGCTGTGGCTGTCTAAGTGACATCTCTTAAATATACTGATGACTATCCTCTCAATCTTCCTGAATGGCACCTTGATCTCATACTTTCCAAGGCTTGCCTACAGCTACCTTGTGAGCATGTGGGTGGGATTCATCCCACATGACCTGAAATTCATCCCGCTTGACCATGTGTGTTTATATTTACATACATACACATGTGCATACATATATATGCATACATACACATGTCCAAAACAGCTGAGGTAAATCACAGTTTAATTACTGGTGTGCAAGCTAGGTGATGGAAGCTCAAGCTGAAAGCTAGTGTTACCCTGTGTCTTGTCATCTTGTAGCCTCCTGGCATCTGAAACACATGATTCCCATAAAGAGAAATGCAGGTCCATGCCAGATATGCCTCTCCGGATATGCTGAAACAGGGGCCTCCCTCAACCATCTTTGGTGTGGTATCTACTTAACTCTAAATATTTAAATAGTCATCGAAGGAAAGACAGACTATGACTGGTTAGTAAATTTAATTGAGAAATGGACTTCTGGGTTCCCATGGCAGTTTAATCATTTATACAAAATGAAACAGCTTCATTGGGAATGACTGCGAAAAATTACGTCACAATACTTAAGTATTCAGATGATCCTTCTTGATTTTTCTTTTAAATAGATGCCCAAGTCAAGTTTTTTGTGTTAATTGAGAGAGATGTAGTTTTTTGATGATTTTAAGTGAGGAAAGAAAAGTGAGGAACAGATTGATCCATTTTCCCCCTTCTTTTATTTGCCACACTGGCTAGAATAAAATAATAGTTTGAAAAAGGATTATTCTCGTAGTTCTTGTTGCTAGTTCCTGGGCCATGAAAATGGAAAACAGATTAGTGAGTAAGGAATAACAATCTTAGGGGGAAAAAAAAAGCAAACAAAAAGAAAAACATTGACTAATGTACAGAAAGTAAAAATTTCTTGTCTATGCATGTAGGAGTTTTACCCTGATAATTTCAGGATGGGTAGCACTCTCCTTTTTTAAGTAGGACAGTAAAATTTAACAGTACATATTAATTATTGGGGATGATATCGTGAACTATTTAAAGTGGCATTGAGCTTTCTGGGATGTTTTAGAAAAGTACAATAATGCCAGAAAAGAAATGTCTGTAATGGTAGCTGAGGAGTTACAGAACAAGCAAAGCTATCCTGTCAAGCAAAGACCAAGCAAAGCATAGTACTTTTAGGCCTCTATTTGGTATTCTTTTGAAAAAGAATAAGTTTGTTTTAACTGAAACTGGTATTTTATTTTTAAACCCCTTTTCATAGAATCATAGAACCATGGAATCATTTAGGTTGGAAAAGACCGTAAACCTAACACTGCCAAGTCCACCACTAAACCATGTCCCTAAGTGTCACATCTACCCGTCTTTTAAATACCTCCAGGGATAGGGACTCAACCACTGCCCTGGGCAGCCTGTTCCAAGGCTTGACAACCCTTTCAGTGAAGAAATTTTTCTTAATATCCAACCTAAACCTCCCATGGCACAACTTGAGGCTATTTCCTCTTGTCCTATCACTTGGGAGAAGAGACCAACATCCACCTCACTACAGCCTTCTTCCAGGTAGTTGTACAGAGCAATAAGGTCTCCCCTCAGCCTCTGTTTCTCCAGGTTAAACTCCTCGTGAGACTTGTTCTCCAGACCCTTCACCAGCTTCACCAGCTTCATTGCCCCTCTTTGGACATGCTCCAGCACCTCGATGTCCTTCCTGTAGTGAGGGGCCCAAACCTGAACACAGTATTCGAGATGCAGCCTTACCAGTGCCAAGCACAAGGAGACGATCAGTAGTCCTGCTGGCCACACGATTTCTGATACAAGCCGGGATGCTATTGGACTTCTTGGCTACCTGGGCACACTGCTGGCTCATGTTCAGCCAGCTGTTGACCAGCATCCCCAGGTCCTTTTCAGCCAGGCAGCTCTCCAACCACTCTTCCCCAAGCCTGTAGCGTTGCCTGGGGTTGTGGTGACCGAAGTGCAGGACCTGGCACTTGGCCTTGTTGAACCTCATACAGTTGGCCTCATCTGATCCATCCAGCCTGTCCAGATCCCTCCGTAGAGCCTTTCTACCCTCCAGCAGATCAACACTCCTGCCCAATTTGGTGTGATCTGCAAATTCATGTTAATAGAATGAGGTACATTATTTTTTCCTCCAATATCAGATTGACGTGTGTGAATCAAAAACTGTAAGCGATAAAGAATTACATTAAGCACATTGTTGTTAAAGCAGTACTTTTTGTTGTATTTATTCCAGATAACACTAGGAAAATGCTTTAGGCTTCATTTGGCTGTCTGCTTGCTTGTTTGTTTGTTTTTCTCCTCAGACAAATGTTCAATAAGAGTTGAATTCTGTCCTAAAGAAAAGTCTTATACAAAGCTTCTATAGAAGAAATACCTAGGACATGAATGGCATATAGTCTGTGCACAGCACTTCTGCCACAGAGTGGATTTTATTCTTGTTGAATATTGCCAGACCACCTTTGAAATATTTCTATTTTAGTCTAATGATTTTTATATTAACTCCATTATCATATGAATATGTATCAGGGCAATGCTTGGGCAGATGCTCTAGAGACAATAGGAAGTTAGTGGACCTTATCTTTAGCTGATGTCAAATACTGTAGCTCCACCAGAATCAATACAGTTGTATTGGCTTATGCCAACTGTGGGTCTGGCGCCAAGACTCAGCCTTGAGGAACGTCATGTGTGATGCAGTCAGGAAGTGCACTGCTGGAAGCAATAAACCTCACCCTGCATTTTTTTTTTTCAGGATGCAAGATACAGAGTTTTCATCCTATGTCATCTTTTGAACTCAACAGGATATGCGGCATGAAATTAGTAAGGGTTACAGAACTGGCTTTTGAGGTAATATGCCTTTCTTTGTCTTTGGACCCAAAACCCGTTCCTGCTGAACCCAATGAACATTTATAGCAAAGCAGTTTCACCATTTTAGCTTCATTTTTGCAAGTCTTTGTGTTTTATTAGCTTTTTTTGAAGCTCCAGATCCTCTGATTACTCATCAGTCTCAACCTCTATTTAAAACCAGCATGTTTTAATTTGTCATTTAGTCCCTAAAGACTTGAGTCTATAAAAGCAAGTACAAATAATTGCTTTAAAAAAACCTTCATAATTCTAAACTGAGCTCAGGAATTGGGAAGCTTGAGTTGTGATTTTGTAATTATTTGGGACTGCCATTTTCTTTCAGACTGATCCACTGATATGACAAATAGCACATTGAAAACAGCTGCGTTAAGAGGATGCAGAAGGTATTGCCTTTCAACTGCACAGGCATAACTCACTGGGCTTCCTGACGTGCCTGAGAGCGTGCATGGGGGATTTTACTTTTTAAGAGAGTTGGAGGGTTTATTCACACCTCTCACCTAGCAGTTGTGTCTGCCATCCCAGTGATGTGTAGGAAAATAAGAGTACCACTCTGATGAATATTCATGCCTGATGAATAGTTTTAACATTTCCACAGCTGGACTCCGGCTGAGCAATCACAGCAGCAGTCAGAAAGTAATATATGTGAAATGAAGCTATTTTCAGGCTATATTTTCTAAATCAAATTGCCAGCTGAATGCTGATAGCTATGGATCAAATACTGTAGCCTGCAGTAAGTAGGCTTATACTGCATGAGCAAGTACACGTAGATATGAGACTATTTTGCAAGCAGTGATTCTGCTTATATACACAACATTATTTTTGTCAATAACATTATGCAACAGCTGTAAACAATGTCATCAGACTGTTGTAAACCAGAGTTTCCATGTCAATGAAACATCAATGTCTACAGGCAGGAAAATGGATATGTTTTATCTAAGTACATTTGGTTTTTTAATAGATCAGTTATATTAAGTGAACAAATTTTTTTGCACTTGGTATGTTGAATTAGGCAGAAAAAGCTGATTTTTTTCTCTTTTTTTTTGTTAGAAAGGAACAACTACTGTTGTTAGATCTACAATCACGTTAGAAATTAATATATTAACCAGCCAACAGAAAAGGACTTATCTGAAATTAGTCATACTATAGCAAAGTTTCCAGGCAATAGTGAGAAATAAAAATATCAAATTAAAAAGAGAGAAGAGAGATGGAGAAGAATAAAGGAAAGATTTACTTGAAATAATCTAGTAGACTGTTCATTTATAATTAAGACAAAGTCTCTTCCATACTCTGTACTTCCTCGTCTACTTCTTCAGATCAGAAAGGCCATACTACTGTAACAGCAAGGACAGAGTTCATCAAAGGGAACTGGTGTCATGAGTATCATTAATTACAGATCAAGTCTTAAGCATATTAAATTGACTGAAATCGTCTTTAAGACATGTAGTAAAAAACTTTTTGTGGTACTAATCTTCCTTTTCTTCTAAGTACCAAAATCCTCTTAATGAAGAATACTCTTCTGATTTTTTTCAAGAGATTCAAATACAGATAATATTCCATTATTAATGACACGTTGCTCTCCTCATCGTGGAATTTGTGCTTCTCTAGGCTATTCTGTTTTCAATAACCTATTACTTCAATGAACTTTAAGAGCTGGGGTAATAGTTTTCCTGGTGAGCTGTACCTCAGGGTGAGCATTCTTCAGAACATTTCAACAAAAAAATTGGGCCAGGTGTTTCCTGGGACATGAAGGAGGAAGGGAAAAGAGATATTTGTTTCTCCACATGAAAAAATCTGGAGACTTTTATTTAAAAGACACCACATTCCAGAGCAGGGATTTGAAATTAGGCAGGGATATGGTCTCCATGAAAACCAGCCCATATTTTTTCACTATGTAAACCTTTGAGGAACACCATTACCCATGTACACAGGCTTTGGCAGAACTTCATTTCCTCATTCTTATTTTTAATTTTTATATTGTGTGAGCACCCATCAGCGCTGGAGAAGTAGGAGTGCAGGCATATATAGGAAATGTACGCAAATGGTGACTGGGCAAAAATTCCATTTAAAATGGAGATCATAAGGCTACAATCCCTTCGGGGGTAGAGAAGCAAAATCTTTGGTTAGCACTTTAAAATAAAACTCTTTATCACTTATTATTTTATTATAAATGAACAAATAGATAAGGACAATGTTAGGTGGGGACAGACAGTTCTTGTGAAAACATGAGTGATTTGAAGAGGAGCAAAAATTTTTTTTTCTGTTTTTCCTGTTTTAAATGCAATCACAATTAGCTGTTTTACTAATCTGATAAAATAAGATTTTTTCATCATTAGCAATGTTTCTTGAGCATTTTAACTAGATGAAAATTAAAATATTTTAAATTATTTACACGTGAACTTACTTAGAAATTCTAACTTCAGAAAGGAAACATAGGCTTCTTTTTCACAGTGGAAAAAGGAAAAAAAGAAACAGAAAAAAGATTATTATATCCACCAGTCACATAAAGGTAGAAAAGCTTTTGTTCCTGACTTAAATAAAAAAAAAATCAAGCCAAAACCAAACCAAACAAAACAATAAAAGCAGTAAAAAGCCATTATTCAATTTCAAGTCAATACTGCTTTTATGAATAAGGCCAAAAGTGCACAAGTGAAAAACTCAGTGGGCAGAGATGTAGAACAATGATATAGGTTTTGAATGATACTCAAATATCCCAATAGCCTTACCTAATTAAGTCAAATGATGGACAGTTTTAAGCTCTTAGAGTAAAACAGTAAAAGAGAAAAAGTTTTTATCATGCTGTGTCCATGTCAAATTATGTTCTACTCTAAGGCAGGCTTGCAGCTTTTCTTGGCTGTGTACATTGCTCAGGATGGGAGTATTCACACAAAGTCTCTCCTGTGTAATTTTCAGGTTGAGTCTTGCCTTAGAAGGAAAAATAATAATAATAATAAAAATAATAAAATATCCCAACTGTAGAATGTTACTGAGGGAAATTAGACACAAAGAAATCTCTATTATCTGAAACAGAGGCACAGTCTTATATTGTTTTCTATGTCAATTCCCATGTTTTCTCTTTGTTCTTGTCTTTCTCCTAATGTAACATTTACTTCAGTTTAAGTACTCAACTATTCATTTCTGAAACTGCATTTGATGTGTATTAGAAAACACAGGACAGGAGCAAGCTACAGACAGGAACAGCCAATAGCTATAGGTTGTATCTCTTTGTGGTCCCATTCTTTAAGTCACACTATTTCTAATATGCTTTTAACTGCTTAATGAACTGGTTTCGTGAGCCAGTACATGCTGAAAGCTTTTGAGAGTAAATCAAACAAAACAAATTTTACTTTTGAAGGAAAAAGCTGTTGTCCTAAATTTAACTCTGAGACCTGTTCTATGGGTTGCCTTAAAAATAATCTCTTTCAGTTTTCTTTCTGTTGTTGATATTGTTACCTTTTTATCCAGAAGGATTTAATTGAAGAATAAGTTATCAAGTTGTGAGGAGATGAAGAATGAAGGTCACAGCCTTTCCATTTTATCTCTATATTATTCTACACCTTAAACTAACTCCTGGGATAATGCCTATTTCTGCAAAAATTTCTTTCTACTGATCTTTTATTTGCTGCCCTTATAATGAGAAGTGTTCAAGAGCATGCAAGCATCTAATGCACAGAAACTACATCATGTGAGAAGAAGACAGCTTACTGTTTTCTCAGTAACAATCTCTGTTAACTAATCTCTGTTAACTAATCTCTGTTAGTCTCACTGCAGACACAAGAAACCCTGGAGTACAAATACTCAATGAGATCATTCACTACATTTTTTATTGAAGTCCTAAGAGATTATTAAACGTCTACTGTATAGCTCGGGTGATCATCAAAGTTTCCAGGTTAAAGTAAGAAGGATGTAGGGTGCAAAGAGAGGCAAATATAACTGCATATCTCAGAAAAAAGGGCTGCACTGGGGAGAGAAAAGACACTCAAAAGGAAAAAGGCTGAACCAAGAAGGAAGAAGAATCCCAGAAATGCCAAAAAGTTTCTGTATGGGTGAATTTTAAATTGTTAAAACAATAGATGTCTATAGGAACTTCTTTAATTTGGAGAGTAAGAGAAGGTGGCAGGTATCTTAGCTCTAAAAGCTGCAATGCCCTTCATTTCTTATCCCAGGATGCATAACTATACTGCAGAATAATTTCTGACTTTCACATTATAAACTAGCATTATGGGCACACTGCTTAACAAATGTAAATTTATAAGTAGATTCTGGCAGTATGTTAGCAAGCTTTGGGTGCAGGCAAATAAAACAGATGCCAAAGGATCTGAAAAACCTGTACTGGCTACTTTTAGCAAGTGAAAAACACTGCTTAAGTCTGTCTAAAGCCACTAGGTAAAGACAAACAAACAAATAAGTATCTGTAACCTCTATTTTGCATGTGCCTTTTATGGAAGTTGCTCAGGCTTTCCATTTCTGTCACCTTGGCAAAAAAAAAAAATTGCTGTTGCAGTTGTCCCATGGTGTCTGAGCTCCATCCTGGCCCAGGACTCTGAAGTTTAGTGTGTAGTCACATGCAGGCTTGTTGGAAGTTGCTTGTTGGAGTACATTTCTTTAACATGGAAAGTATCAATGACAGTCTGAAATTGGTAGATTTTAGAGATTCTCTGGAATTCATTTCCATGCTAGTATTACATTAACCCATTACAATGGTCATTCCTGTACTAGTAATTCAATCTTGTTTTTGCTATGGATAGCCAAGCAGTGTAGCACTTTCAGGCTTTCCATCATAATTTCTCTTCCTCTGCAGTTCTTGGGTTTCCATTTTTAGCTTTATTTCTTGCCAGCATAGAAATCTCCCCCGATTTTCTTCCTAGGGGAAGACTACCAGAAATTTCCATTAAAAGTATATGGTCCTACTGCTTTTCTCCAATGTTCTCAGCTGGTTTTGCTTAATTGTTTTTACCTATAGTCAGTGGATTCTTCACGGAATGGATTCAGCAATAGAGCAGACTCTCAGAAAGTCCTCTTTCTTGAATTAAGAAAATAAGAAATTCCAAGGTACAATTGCATTGCCAAAGCTTATTAAAATCCTCCCCAGATGCAGGTGGATTCATAGATGCATTTAGACTCTTGAAAGCATTGAGTTTCTTTTGGTATTGCTTTTCTGTAAAACCTACAGTATATTTCACAAGTTGAACATATAAAATGTCCTTTTTTTTCCCACAGAAATCAAGATAGAAACTGTTAGTGGGTTAGTAAATTAAGTTTCCTGAAAAGGACACAGAGCAGTACTTACAAGTATTTCATCAAACTCCAGTTCCTATTAACCACAATTTCTAAACTTTTCTAACAAAGAGTTTCTGTTTTTTATTAAAAAATGTTATGAAAACTTACAACTAAATTAATGGAACATTGTATTGCTAGATACTGTCTCTAAGACATTTTTGAAGTTTGCATAGCCTCAGGGGTTATTTTTTTTAAAATCAAGCCTGACCATAAACATTTCTAAAGTTTGTGCAAACAGCCACCTAGTGCCTGATGAAGGTTCTTGTGCTTTGAAAAGGGGGAAAAAACCCAAGTTAAAACAAATTTTGCATGGCTATGAGTCTCACTTTTTTGTGTGAATTTTTCTGTTTATGACTTGAGAGTCTGACCTGAGAGTTTTCTGCTTGGAAGTATTGATCATATACATCTTAAATCGCAGGATTAAAAGGTGCAAAAGATGAGTGACCTTATTCATAATTTGATAGAGTTTCAGGCCACAAAAGACCATCTAGTCTGATCTCCTGAAGATCACAGGTCATTAATTTTTTCCCAAGGTATTCCTATAAAAAACCTGAAGATTTTAGTTTGAGTGGAGTGCGTCACTCCCCAAACAGAAAACAGATGAGAGAGAAGTTCTGTAATTAAATAGTGCTTCTGCAGGGACTTGGGCAAGTAAGAAATACCTAAGTGACCCCACCCACCAATCATCGGTGATTTTTCACAAAATTTGACGGAGATTTTTTGGTAGTTGCATTAACAGGTTCAGTTTCCTTGGGTTTTTTTTTCTTTGACTGATTGCAATCTTGTTGCTTGCTTATTGGGTATGTATTGTAGGAACAATTAATCCAATTCTTGATTGAGATCATGCAGCTGGTAAAAGATGCCAGCTCATATCCAGTCCTTAAATTTACTCATTTAGAAGTCCTAGGTCCAGTGACATTCACGGAACAATTTATAGTAGTGATAAAGAGTGCCACAAGATAAAGATTTTGGAAGCCACAAATTAAAAGCTTAGTCCTACTCATTTCTGACAAAGCTTGTCCTGAATTTTATGTTAGGAGTTTAGAAAAATGTTCCCATAATGAGTTAAGTGTGTGGTAGCAGAACTTGAGCCCAACACTTCAGGTAAAGGATTAACATACTGCATGGAATTGATGTGATTAAGGAAAAGGATGGCTGCTGAAGTCTTTCATGTTCTCTCCCCACCTACATCAAAATAATATATGCCAATCATGCACACATGCTTTTCTCACAACACTCATGAAGTTATTATTAATTATTTGTATTATAGTCATGCCTAGAAGCCTCAACAGAAATCAAAGCTTCACTGTGCTTCTTGCTGGATGAAACTGCTGGAGACAGTCTCTCACCTGCAAGCCCCTGGTGTAAATAAACAAGGCAAAAGAGAAACAACATGATCTGCACAAGTTCAGAAGGGCTGAATGGGCAGTGGACAAGAGCCTTCAGCACTACATCCACACCTAGTCTTGGGAAATTCTGTCTCCTGGGCCTTCGTGATGGCTATATGTCATATTTTGTACTTGGGTAAGGCTTTTCAAGCAGCCCTAACATCTATTCACACTCTAGCAACTTTTATATATAGTAGGTCTAAAAAAAAAAAAAAAAATTAAAAAAGGGTGCAAAACACATACAAGAGCATACCATTTGTCATGCTTTGTTTTTCAGTGTCACACTAGCAAATGTGCTGTATCCATTAACCTTTTTGCAAAGAGCAGAAGGTAAGCTAGTTAACATTTGACAGCTTCATGGAGTCTATTGACTTCTAATGAAAAATTCACCACTGCAAGGTATTTTCCTTATATCTGTCTACTTCATATAGTTTGTCACTGAGACAGACCTTAAAATCCTCATGTTTTACTCTCGCAGCTTCCCATATTCCTTTAGCAAACACAAGCAGACATTTTCGTGATGATTTATTTACTACATGAGCTTTAATTTGTTCGCTCTAAGATCACTCCATGCAGAAGATGACTTTCAGGTTGTTCGCTGATAGCATATGCTGTAAAAAACACTTGCATTTTGTTGCTTGGTCCTATCCAGTAGCTGACTGGGCCTCTGTCAGACTGCTGGATGCAACTAACACTCATTGTGTGGAAAGGTTAATGGGTACAACATGTCCTTCTGGCACCTTGGAGACCATGCAGCACATTCTCAAAATTACAGGAAGATTAAAAACAGTGATGGTATCGCTGAATGCCTGTGTGTGGATGCAGGTGCTCTAATGATAAGTTTGTGGCAGAATCTCAAAGGGGAGAGGGTTGAGAGCAATTCCCACTCCACAGTGTAATCAATCATTGGACTAGCGTATAATTAATACACCAGGTACATCACATAGTAATTTTCCTTTTCAGAAAGCTTAACTGTATTTTCAAGGTAGCTCAGCAGTCCTAGTGTCTACCCAATATAACTATGATAAAGAAAACTTAAAAAAAACAACTAAAATTATTAAAAGCCCCCAAGAATAAAAGAACATACAATTTAGAGTAACAGTAACTTTGCTTTACTCTTAATTTCAGACATATATATGGATCTACTTGTTTTATACTGCACTGTTAATTGTTATAGGTCCAAAGGATAAAAGCATTAAGAAGTAGATAAATTTTACTCAATGACAGGATAAATTTAACTGTATTCCAGTTCTGCACAGGTAAACCTAACAGGCCCAAAAGTATCCAAGATGAGCACAAAAAGATGTGTATATGCAGAAGGCAAGGTGAAAGACAGGGAAAGAAGAGATTCTGCACATTCTAAGAAGTTGTTTCTGAAGCTCCCTAAAAAATTTAGATTATGGCTAATCTGCTTGGAACACACACATCTAGAGTCTTTTTAAGTGTAGATCTGTTCAGACTATGCAAAAAAGCAGGAGGCTGTAAATGCAAATATTAAAGACAGGCTTCATGATATCTTTGATCTGCAGGTCAGAGGTGGGTGACAAGCTACATACCACGACCACTTGATTAAGAGTACAAAAATCCTCACTGAACGAAATTCTAAAAGAGCATATATCTACATGGTCTCAGGAGAAAGCTATTAAAAAATGGTTTGGTTTTTTGAGGGGGGGAGGGAGCTTGCTTTCTCTCATCTGTCTTCCTTTTTCACAGCCATAAAATGTCAGAGCAAAAAAAACAAAAGCATGACAGTCAGTAGTGTTATTGCTTTCCACCTGTAACCACTTCACACTGGTCACAGTGCATTCGACCTCTGTCTTGCTGTACTTTGAAACTTGCTAATCTATATATGAAAAGCTAGGATGCTTTTCTGGATATCTTTTTTTTCAACCATTTTTAAAAAAAGGTGTAGGAAGGTATTTGATGCTCAGATGCATCAAGAAATAAATAGCTTTTTTGGTTAAGTACAAAGTGTAACTAGACCATGAACATGAAGGAAGCAAGGATTTCTTCATCTCTTCTGCAGTTTTCAGAACTGATACACAGCTTATAATGCATTATTACACACTCTGTCCTGTGCTGCTAATAATGGTATGATTCAGTGATATTGTGGATCTGTGTGCTGATGCATTCATTGAACTGTAGATTCTTACTCTGAGTGTCAGCAAGCCTTCGACCAATGTCAAATGTAATACCAATGCAGGCTCTCACGACATTTGCCTGGATGGAGGTAGTCAGATGATCAGTATGTTTAATGTAGACTGCTGAAGAGTTAAATGCTTGCTGTAGATTGCATTTGCATGCAGTTTGTAGGTGGCACATGACCCAGCTGCAGTTCATACAACTACACATGCATCATCATGACAATCCCAAGCACGGTAAGATCACAATACCATGAAGAACACTGTGGAGTGTCACTAGAAATTGAAAGGCTTGTTTGCAATTCATTTGGGTTTCTAACATCTTGGGGCAAACTTGGCTTCTTTCTTTTTTCTGAATCTTCTTATCTTTGATCTGTCTTCCTATTTGACTTCCTATAATTACAATAACATGCTTTTGGTTACTCATATACATATTATTCTATTTTTAATGTTTATTCACATGCTATTTTCTATATTATCTTATACCAGACCATAAGCTTAGACCTCCATAAAAGAGTTAAATCTAAACACCAGACCTGAAGCAGTAGCTGCTGATAACATGGTGGTGCAGCCAGTCCGAGATCTCAGGATAAGCCCTACTGTACTGTTATCTTGGTTGCAAGTGCAGTGACTTGGGCATCAGGCACTCTCTGGCCACACCTGGGTCATCTACTGCCTGAATTGTATACCAGAATGACTCCGAACACATTGTGGCCAGAATGGACAATACTGACCAAAGCCAATCCTCTCGAGATCCTATAAATAGCCATCCAAAAGTGAGACCTTTCGAGCTCTCTGGGACCGCAGCAGGCTTTGTGACCCAGTATCTCCCCCTGAGCTGAGACGCCTCTCAGGGTAGATTTCACAAGGACTGAAAGATTGTCCATCGATGATTTCACGAGGACTCAAAGGCCTGATTTTGTGAGGTTCATCGACCATCAGTTGGTGAATGCCGCCACATAAAGGTAAGTAACTCATGAAACTCACGAAAAGGGAAATTTTAATCACAGGTTAACCTCTCTGTTTGTATGTGCAATTTGATTCAGAACTGTTTGTCGGTCTGTGTGTGTGTGATTTGATTGAAATCCCATCTGTGTGTACAACCCTGCTGTAAGTTTCGAGTGACCCTTGCCATTCTCAAATCTTTAACTAAGTTGCTATTTTGATTGTAAAAAATCCCATTAAATCGCTCTGTTAAATTGGCTGATGCTTAAGTGCTGTTAAGAATTTTACAACCTAATTTTGTGATCTATATCAAAAATACTAACAAATCCTAAATTGCTGCTAAACCAAAGCCATGTAAAAAAATCATATTCTCGACAGTGATATAAAGGATTGATTGTGCATACATAATACTTTAGACATAAAGTGTTGACCAAGTCTGGGACCAGGGCTGGATCAGCCACACCTAGACTCCTCTCTGAGGAAGGAATTTAGAAAGCAAGGGGGTCCTTTCTGAACCTCATAACTCAACCGGAGGGTATCCCTGACAGTTTTGTCTAACCCTGTCCTCTATGCAGTAAATAATCAACTGTACCTTGCAATCGAATCTTGTTAAACCACTGTTGCATTTACCATTGAACCTTGTTAACTCACTGGTTTATATCAATAAGATATATTTTTGTTTCTCTCTCACTCCATCCTCAACGTAACAACAGCTCACCTCTCTGGTTCCTTGGAAACTCTGTCCCATCCTAACAGACCCAGAAGATGAACTCATTATTTATTCTTCCCTTGGCTACCTCTGAGCTGGGCAGCCACTAGTAAAGAATACTACAGCTTGTCTTTTCAGCAGCGTGACAGAAGACAGATATATCTTTGCTGTCTATTCAGCTCCCTAACCCACACTGCGGTTCAAGATTTAAAATATCTACAGCTCCAACTGGAATACAAAAAGAAAAGTCATGATGTACAAATCTGGTTTATTGATGCAGCAGCTAAGGCGAAGGGGGCAGCTCTTTGGCAAACAAAACTTTCCTGTATGTTGGTTTTATATAGTAGAATAAGATTCCTAAATAACCAAGGGGCCATCGCAGATCTCATCATTTGTTGCACATGCAAGGTATGTTTCTTTGACCATTATTCTTCTGATATTATATCCTAGACATGTGTCTACGTGAAATGGGGGGGAGAGGGGAATTAAAAAAATGAAAAGCAATCCAAGCACCCAAAACTCAGCTGAAAGAGGAAACTACTGCAGAGGAAGAAACAAACAGATGATAACTATTGCATAATGAGCTATTAGGGAATTCTAACAATACCTACAACTGTAATATAAAAAATAAATTTAATGAAACAGTTTATGATAGAATATAGTTTTGGAGCTCATTCCTTGAGATCTGTGGATCCTAGAGAAATAAAAGCATGTAATACTCCATAGACTGGTTTTCTACTCTTCTCTTTTTGAGGTCTCACATAATTTGCTTGTGTTGAGCAGGCCAATTCCTTTTCCACATGGATATTTCATTGTATTTTACACACACAAACCTGTAATTTAAAATTATTCACAAAAGTGCTCTGAAGCATAAATGTTTGTGAACCTGACATGGAAGGTTTTGTGTCAAATGAGCAGTCAAGATGCTCCTTGATTGTGACTGCTCATTTGACACAAAACCTTCCATATCAGGTTCACAAACATTTAACAATAGCACAGAAAACCTTAAATTCTAAAAATGCCTTTGTTTCTTTGTTCTCTTATATATTTTCCTTCACAGACTCACAGAAAGACAGAATGATTGAGGTTGGAAGGGATCTCTGGAGATCACCTGGTCCAACCCCCCTGCTCAAGCAGGACCATCTAGACCCAGTTGTCCAGGACCGTGTCTAGACTTTTTGTAATATCTCTAAGGATTGAGACTCTACAGCCTCTCTGGGCAGCCATTGCCAGTGCTCCATCAACCTCACAGTAAACCAGTTTTTTCCTGATGTTCAAAGGGAATCTGTGTTTCTGTTTGTGCCCTTTGCTTCTTGTCCTGTCACTGGGTGCCAATGAAAAGAGCATGGCTCCATCCTCTTTGCACCTTCCTTTTAGCTGTTTCTATACATTAACAAGGTCCCACTGAGCCTTCTCTTCTCCAGGCTAAACAGTCCCAGCTCTCTCAGCCTTTCCTCATATATGAGGTGCTCCAGTCCCCTTATATAATTCTGTTGCTTTGCTACCAGCAGTAACAGCATTAAAATACCTTGGCCCTATTCAAATGAGCTCAATAAATATGCAAAAATGATGATAAGAGTAAACAGAGACCAGTTAATGAAAGATAATGTCAGTGTGTCAGTTAATATTCTGCCACGTTTTCTATCATTGCAATACACTACCATTGCAACTGGAAGTGCAAATACGAAGACACCGAATATTGTGGCTTTTCTAATGTCTTGAATACCTCCATCTGTTCCTTTGTGAGACTTTAGTGCTCAGAGCTGCTCATTCTGTATACATGGTAAACTGGCCCACCAGGTACCCATGAACTTGAAAATAATATATGTGCTACAAGATGTAAAAAATGAACCTATGATCTGCATCTTTTTTATTTTAACAGACATATGCGTATTTTTAATATTTCTCAGACATTGCTTGGAATCATATGGCTCAAATCTGAAATACATAATCCTTTGTCATTGAGTAAAATACCTCCCATTGGAGAAAACTCAGCACTGTGTAGATGAGAACACAGCAGATAGCTCTATCTTGCAAAGGGGAAGAGAATAGCACTCCATTAGTAGTATTTATTAGTAATTAAGTACTAGTTACTTTAGTTATTAGTATATTTAGTAATTAGTTATATTAGTAATTAGTAATTAGTAATTACTATTTACTAATTAGTTATATTAGTTAATTAGTAATTAGTAATTAGTAATTAGTATATTTAGTAATTAGTTATATTACCGGTGTCTGGAGAGTCCTGACAGAGGACAGACATCAAAATCTGATGATTTAGAGAGCTGATGGGAACACTTCTGACCAAACTTTTATAACCTGGTGGAAACAGAATTTAGTATATTTTGCAGAAATGACTCTAAAAGGCTTTCAAGGTACAATTTCCAAAATAGAAAGGTAGCCTCTTTCTCTCCCTGTCATAAATGCTTACACCCACTCTCTCTCACATGTTCACATGCTTTCTATTCTTTATTTTGACAAATGTAAAAAAACCCTAGACTTAATCTGAAAGTAACGTCTTATTTTGCAACCAAAATAAGATCTTCTTCAGATCTTCTTCAGAAGATCTTTCTTGTTTTGTCAAAAGCAACTGTTCAGCTTTCAAAAGTTTATACAAAGGAGAAGTGACCTGATATTCAGCATAATTCACCTATATCAAATATTTTGGATATAGTGAGCTTTTAACTATTCCAGTGGAAGGAAAAGTGGCATGAAATCAGTCACCCACTTTTGTCTTCTCCTGTTCTTTCTTTTCAAGATGTGTAAGCTGTTGATGTAAAGGTTCAGAAATACAATGTAAAAAAAGGAAAACCAAATACCAAACCTTTTGAAAAGAAAGGCCGAATTCTACCCTAATTATTTTCTAAATTCTGATATTTTTAATTTTGTTTTCTTCTATGTTCAACTTGGGCAACTGAACATGACTAACGAAGGAATATTATTTATCACTAAAACTGAAATTCAGGACATGTATTTACTTTTGCTATTTGCAGATCTTAAGAACATACCCTGATACAGGTTTTAAAAGGGCATTTGACCCATCATCCCTCTTGTCCTTGCATACTTTCAAATGTGTAATCTCAAGTGTGAAAATCAGCAAATTGATAGCCTTATGCACTATGATTATATGTTTTATGAACTTTCACATGCAAGTGATTTTAGAGCTGTGATGGTGGCCAGGTCTTGTCCAACCCCTTTTTTTGGTGGGGAAAATATTTGTATCAGCTGGAGTGAACTCTGTTGGAAGTCCTAACTAACAGGTCAAGACTTTCTAAAATTTAATAGATAAGACAAGCTTTCATCTTTAACTTGGGATTGATTTAGTCATGTTATAGATACTGCTTCCTTCTCAGGCCTTTTCTTTCTGTTGCAGGCATCTTGATGAAACACTCAGATCAAATTCACAAAAGGATGCAAGGATAGCTCTGTTGAGCATCATTGCATCCTAGTTATTTGTGCTCATCTGCCAGGGCACAGGTAGACTCTACAGCTCCATATGTGGTTGATGAAGAGGGTAGAGTCAAAGCCTAGAAGTTGCAATCCATTTACACAGCAAGCATGTAAACCCATCAAAGGAAAATACCAAGTGAACATGACCCTCAATCTCCACCCAATCAGGCTCAGAGTTGTGTCACTGAAAAAAAAAAAAAAAAGATGCACAACCCAAAATATTTCATTAAGTAGGAGTATCTGACACAGCGAAGCTAGGTTTAAATTTTCCCTCAAGCTGGAGTGGTACAGCTCCTGGAGTCAGGCACTGAAACATGTCCTACCTGGCAGAAAAAGAACCAGGAGGAAACAGAAATCTTCTGCACTGATGTCTGAAGCTGAGTATGTCAAATTGATTGTAAAAATCATGATGCCAAAGAAAGAATATGCAAGACAGAGAATTACATGAGAAAGAGAGCTCCAAGATGTAAGGCTTCATATGTGTTTTCATTCAAGGGTCACTCAAGGATGCTGCTTTTTGTTGCTGACCTTAAAACTTTGCATTGAATTGAAAACATGATGCCAGGAGCATCAGAAGTTCAGGAAGATAATATCCCAGGAGGCTGACTGTCATATGTCTTTCTCCCCACTTGCATTGCTTGGTTTTGGTATTTTTTTCTAATCGAGGCTTGAAAGAAATGTTGCCTGTCATAAACTGAACCCCAGGGAAGTTTCATCTGTCTATTAGTATGCACCTATTTAACAAAAGTAGCATGAGGCAATAGTTACCTATTTTCATCCTGAATTTTCACAAGTCTTGACAGTTTAACCTTGCATGAATATTTTAAAATGCATGTTGAACTTCTCCTTAGAAATTCTACTGGCCGTGGCATAAGCTTCAGTATTACAACTGCTCTGCTGTCATTAGGAAACAGATATCAAAATCCTAAGACAGGAACACCTGAGGTAGCATATTAAATATTTATTCAGAGTAACACATTAAGCACAATAATTTAGACAGTGAGTTATTCTAATTAGATGTCCACAATAACCAGCTTTTCAAATCTAAACATTAAGCACTTCATGTGGCACAAAGAATGTATTTATGAGGAAAAGAAGGGGGATTTTTTTTCAGAGAAAGATTGAGAAAATTAATTTTCCCCTTTTTCCATTGGTAAACAATCTAATTTAGCTGAGATCAAGGCACAGCTGCTTGCCAATTCAGGATAGTAAACCTTGTTCATGTATCATGGCATGTTACTTTTTTTTAGGTTTAAGTACTATGCAATTGATAAGTATCAGCCATCAGAGTTTCTATTACCTTCTATCAAGTTACTCTACTTTCTAGACACATGGAAGTTAGTTCTACCTCATATAATATTACTCATGACAGCAAATATGTTCTGTAATTTTTTTTCATGTTCACTTATTTAAGGTTCTTATTCCCTACTGTAGATTTACAAGTTCTCTCTGTACCCTCAGAAGATAAAAAGAAAGTTTTAAGCAGAACTCAAATCCAGTAATGAAAAGTCTGTCCATTCATTTTCAGGGCATCTCCATATACTTGCTGCTCTGTGCAGTTCCTTCCTCGAGTCTTTTGCTATCTGTGCCTTTTTGTATTGTAAGTCTTTATTGTCAAGGGAAAATTGGCTGTTTATTCAGGCCTGTTTTTGGTGGAGAGTTCAGAAAGTCCCTTGTGCAGCTTGCATCTTGATCCAGATAAATTCAATCTAAATGATAAATTAACCTTTGCCAGCACTCAAGTTAACTTTACTGCACTTTTCTGGTCAACAGCCATAGAGGGGAACTAATTTTCCCCAGGTTCCTTCAGAAATTTCAAAAAAAGACGCAACCTTTTGAAGTTCTGCTCACAATACATGTGTTTTAGAAGGAGAACAAAGACCATTGCCCCTCGTCTCCCCCAGTGCACACACAAACTAGACCCTCAATTGTGGATAGTGTTCTGACAAGAAATATTTCAAAATGGTTTCATTAATGATACAAGCACAGACGCAGGCATGGCAGAAGTAGGCACTTGCTACATGCACTTTACTGAAGACTGAAATTGCCAACGCTTCAGGCTTCTGCTTCTGCTGCGAGGGAACTGAGACAAGCCTCATCATGGTATGTGGGCTCATTATGGCGCAACATGACTGAACAGTTCACTTTTACTTGTGGAAATGCCTGCCTTCCTTTTAAAGCTAAAATTGCAATTCTCTCGCACACATCCATAAAATACTCATAATAATTCCATTTCTGTCCTGGTTTCAGCTGGGATAGAGTTAATTTTCTTCTTAGTAGCTGGTATAGTGCTGTGTTTTGGGTTTAGGATGAGAACAAGGTTGATTGATAACACACTGATGTTTTGGTTCTTGCTAAGTAGTGCTAAGTTGTTGCTAAGTAGTTGCTAAGTAGTGCTTACACTGGTCAAAGGCTTCAGCTTCCCATGCTCTGCCAGGTGCACGGAGGGCTGAGAGGGGGCACAGCCAGGACAGCTGACCCAGACTGGCCAAAGAGTTATTCCATACCATATGATGTCATGCTCAGCAGATAAACTGAGGCAAGAAGAAGGAAGGGGGGACTTTTGGCGTGATGGCGTTTGTCTTCCCAAGTAACCGTTACGCGTGATGGAGCCCTGCTTTCCTGGAGATGGCTGAACACCCGCCTGCTGATGGGAAGTAGTGAATTAATTCCTTGCTCTGCTTTTGCTTGCGTGCACAGTTTTTGCTTTATCTCTTTAACTGTTCTATTCTATTTTACTTCAATTATTACACTGTTCTTATCTCAACCCACAAGTTGGGTTTTTTACCCTTTTACCCTTCCGATTCTGTCCCCCATCCCACCGGGGGGGAGTGAGCGAGTGGCTGTGTGGTGCTTAGTTGCTAGCTGGGGTTAAACCACGACAATTTCTTAATTAAAAAAATAAAACAGGACAATGTTAAGCTATGATTTTTTCTCCCATTACTTTTCCCATTACTTCACAGACTGGTACTTACTTTATCATCATATACTAGTTTCTGCATTTTTGTATGTTCCGTGATAGTTTGCTTGTGCATACATATTTGGCTAAATAAATACATAAATAATCACAAAGATTATATTTACTTTTAAATGGGGAAAGGAAACAATATGCAACATTAAAGTATTTTTATGCATATTAATCAGAAAAGCTTTTTTTTTTTATATTCCACTTTAAGATCCCACTCTCCTTTCCCAGAAACATGAGCCCTTGCACCAGCATCCAAAGGTGGAAAAGTAATAACCAACTGGGACAGAGACATTCTGTCATTCAACACTATGTATCTGCATTAATCTGGTTTTAATTTGCTTATTGTTCAGTCTGAACACTGGGGACTAAGAGTTTCAATTTTTCTTTTAAGGAATTCCAAATATGGTCAAAAGTCAGATGGAAAAAGTATCAAGGAATGTAGGTCATGGAAATTCTTAACTGGAAAATTCCTGTCATCTGTGAAAGCAAAGTATGTCATAGAACCACTGTATAAATACATTGATTATTTTGTCCTTCATTTGCTTCCTCTGTCCTCCTTTATCCTTAAATTAGAAGCTAGATGCTAAAAATTTCATCAGAAACTTAAGGACCAGACTTTGCTCTGTGAGGAAGTTTCTGAATAAGACATCAAGTTTCTAGCCATCAGAGGATAATTTATTGATACTTGTCAAAAGGAAGTATCAGTCTAACAGAAATCAAGACAAAAGGAATGCCTGGTGAATTTCCTTTGAAGTGCCTTTTATAAAAGTCCCTGGTAATACATATTGATGAACTCCAAATTGTCTTGCCTGAAGGGAAAAGAAAGTAGACTGCTTTACACTGTCTTATAAATATTCATCAAAAGAACAAGACTTATGTTTCCAGGCGTGAGGTGAATGATTATGGTTGTATGATTGCCTTGAAATCTGGATAATTAGTAAAACAGCCTATGACAGTGGGAGAATTTTAAACTTGGTATCTTGCCATCAGTTCTTTTGGATTTAAAGACAGTGCCTGCTATTCTGAAAGGGAGCAAATTTAGGGTTTGACGGATAGATATAATTAAGCTCTCCATTAGTTTCATCTACTGTTTGTTTGCCTGTTTGTTCAGCCAAAAATTAAAGGCAAAGTTGTGTAGCATGTCTATTCTGACTGGAATGAAAGCACAGCATCTGCACTGTGAATGTCTTGCTGGAACAAGTTAGTGGAAAGGCCTCTTTAATTAAGAGAGGGAAATGCAAAAAAAAAAAAAAAGGCTAGTGTGGTTGACGTCTCAGTAGGTCTTTTGCAGAAATCTGCAGACTAGTATCTTTCTCGCTTAGCTCAGCTCAATCTTGATTGTTTCATAACATAACAGAAAGTCAACAATTTACCTTTCATGCTTACTTAGTGCATATGATAAGGATATGAATTGTATGGGAAAGATTCGCTGTGAGTTATTTGGGAAAAAAATGTGCCTGTGCTCAGTGATCTGTGAATTTTCATCCATTACTCTAACTGTCCGTAGCTTTCTATTGACCCTTGTAACAGGCAGCTAACCGTCTACTAGCAAAGACCCAAAAAAATGCCATTCTCAGGAAACATTATCCTTTACAGTGTTTAGCACTTAAATGCAATTAGGCAAATATAATATCCTCTTTGAAGGGAAATAGTTGCTCAGTTTAAGTAACTGAAACTAATTATCTCTGTTGAATGAAGGACACATTCTATGAGTATTTGAGTGGTGTGCTGTTTCTCGGAAGCTAAAGAGGGCAAATAGATTGTATTTCTGGGTGGAGAGCTGTAGGAGAATCTTACAGGAGATTTATACCAATTTATAGCCATATTTAAATGCAGAGTCCTATGAAGCAAGCCAAAATGAGGTGGCAGTCAGCCCAGAGCAAAGAAAATCAGCTTGTAAATAGCATTTTCCAAGAAACAATTTATTATGGAGTAAATGGTGTAACTGCTTAAAGTACTGGCATTTGAAAAAGATTTTATTACCATGAAAATTGACTTGACCAGAAACATTTAGAAGGATTTAAAGAAATCATGTAAGGCTGAGTTGGGTTGAATACCTAGATGATGGTGGCATTACATTTGCACAGAGAACAGGATGATTTTGTAGGTATATTTTTTTTGTGGGATAGACTATGAACTATCTTCTTTTATTTTGTCCTGTTCTATTTAATGTTTTGTATGATTCATACTACTTATCTCATGAAAAATCATTTGATAACTGGGCCTACTCAAAAATTAAAGAGTTAAGAACGTCTAAATATGCCATATAAAAGCTCAAGAATTCAGCTGACAATGAAATAAAATACAGCAACCTTGCAAATGTGGAGAAACACTGAGGAAATGGAATTTTTTCCCTTTTCTCCATAGGGCATTGCTGGAGATTTCCGTAAATGTTAAAATAGCATCATTTTTGTAACAACTTCCCAAATCTCTGTGTGGGAACAGCACACTATTTAAATAGTAAAGGCTGCAAGATATACAGAGCAGAAAAAAGAATAGCAGTGTCGTGGTTTAACCCCAGCTAGCAACTAAGCACCACGCAGCCGCTCGCTCACTCCCCCCTTGGGATGGGGGAGAGAATCGGAAGGGTAAAAGGGAGAGAACTCGTGGGTTGAGACAAGAACAGTTTAATAATTGAAGTAAAATAAAAGAGAACAGTTAAAGAGGTAAAGCAAAAGCTGCTCACACAAACAAGGCAAAACAAGGAATGAATTCGCTACTTCCCATCGGCAGGCGGGTGTTCGGCCATCCCCAGGAAAGCAGGGCTCCATCACGCGTAACGGTTACTTGGGAAGACAAACGCCATCACGCCAAAAGTCCCCCCTTCCTTCTTCTTGCCTCAGTTTATCTGCTGAGCATGACGTCATATGGTATGGAATAACTCTTTGGCCAGTCTGGGTCAGCGCCCCTGGCTGTGCTCCCTCCCAGCCCCCCATGCACCGGGCAGAGCACGGGAAGCTGAAAAGTCCTTGACCAATGTAAGCGCTACTTAGCGACTATTTAGCGATACTTAGCATCGACATTGTTCTCATCCTAAACCCAAAACACAGCCCCATACCGGCTACCAGGAAGAAAATTAACTCTATCCCAGCTGAAACCAGGACAAGCAGTAAAACATCTCTGAAACTTTGCACTACATGTAGCGTTAACCTGAATCTCTGTAATGTCAAACACTGAATTATTGCACTTTAAGAAAAGGGAGAAAAGATACACAGTGACATTACAGGTACTGTAAATGACATTCAAAGTCTACTTATTTATACATGAAAAGCTTGATGTCAGAGCATACAAAATACAGCCATCAGCAGCAGAGAGAGACACATATGTCTGTAATTAATCAAATGACTGCTATACCTTTAAAGTAATACAAAAAAAGCAAGGTTCTGAACTGAAATATTCTGACTGTCAAAAATTGTTCACTGAAACACTGACATATCTACTTCACATGGTCTTTGCAAGATTTCTTGCTAAGAGGACAGGTAGTCAAATTATCTTTTCTCGCTTATAATACCAGGCAACCATTTACTTTTAACACTACTTGTCACCAGCCAGGCTTCTCTGCTCTTCTAGAGCTGATTATTTCCATACAAGGGTTTCTGTTAAATAGTCAGCAGTTGCTAACAGTTACTACATTGCGATTCCCTCAGGGACCCTGGCTTCCACTGCATGAAAAATATTGATCTGAGGAGATAACCACATGAGTTTGAATGGCTTTGTCTTTTTTGGATACTATGCAAACATGTTTTTAAAAACTCAAATCAAACCTTTGTTGCACTGCAATTGCACTATGTTCTAGCTCTTATCCGTGACCATAATAAGGCATTTCCATTACATTTTCCTTCCTGTGTATGAGTCTCAGTAACTCTGCAATGTTCATGGACAGAGCGTGAGCAGAAGGGTAATGGTCAAGACCTGTGGAGTGCCCCACTTTGAGCTGGACACAGCTCAAATGCATATCTAGCCTATGTTCAAGTAGACTTCCCAGTCTCCTGATTCCTTTTTTCTGTTTCATGGAGAGAATGATTTCTCTGTCTTACTAATCAAGGCCTTCTCCTCCTTTAGTGTATAATAGTCTGTTGAGAATTTGTATTTTTAACAACACTGTCACTGTATTGTCATGTATTTTTCCTCACAGTTGAGTCATAAGGATTCTGTTGCCTTTTTGAGTCCAGTTTTGGAGAACTGTCTCATCCAAGAGGTCCTCTGTGCTGGAAACTCTATACTACTATTTTATAGTTGTTATAATTTTTGTTTGACTCTTGCTCCTCTTCACATCCCCACCTCCTGGTTTCATATTGCATGTATCCATGGTTTTCCCTAATCCTTTTTAGTTGTTGTCTTTGGCTTTAATAGCTGCCAGATTGTTTTTTACCAATGCTTCTCTTATTCAAAACACATCTAGTGAAACTAGCTATCAGGTCCAATACTCCTTATTTCTTTCTAATCTTACTGTAATGGTTTCAGGTTCAGAGCTGGTGGAGCCTCTGAATCTACTCAGACACTGCCAGGTCACTGATTTCACTAGACAGAGTTAGATCTGCCCCATCCAATTTCCTCATAAGCTTTGTAGAATTTGATCATCTTCTGATGATGCCACACGTTTTCCAACTGATGTAGATGTGGAAAGGTCTATAAAACTACTGATTTCTACCACTCTGACTTCTATAAGGAATGAACTCAATTATTTCCTGAATTTTCTTCTTTTCTTCAACTACAGAAACCTTTTCTGTTTCTCGGACCATTTCGTAATGTTTTGGAGAAAACATAAGAAGAAAGGTTGCATACTATTTTTGAGATAACATCTTAGAAGGCAAAAGTTTGTAAGCTCCAGAATGGAATTTATCATAAAAAAACCAAAAAACAAAAAACAAAAACAGAAAGAAAGATTCCTGTTGGAACAGTCCAATGGTGAAACCTATACTGACCTGGAAAAATTTTTTTTTCCTATGTCTTTTTTGCTTTCTCCTGCTGGGGCTATACTCACATATTTACTGAAATAAGGCTTGAGAATAATTGCTAGTGTATTAGAAAAATTAAATCTCAAAAATATTCCATGGGACAGGTGAAAATATCTTGTGCCAATTTTTATCCAGTCCAAATTTCCTTTTATAAGGAAAAGAATTTTAAATCAGAATGGAATTTCTAACTACCCACTGCAACAAAGCTAGTTAAAATATAAAATAATCCAAACTCTTAAAATAATGCCAGTGAACATTACAGGGATAAAAAAATGGCAGAATATGTACATAGTTATAGATTTGGGGGTTTATATATTAAAACGGCAAAGGGCTGTTTAAGCAAAGATTATTTATTCAGGGAGTAGCTAAAGCAGGGAGGAGCTAAAGGTAGAGACAATGATTAAAAATTATATTTATATATGGGAGGGTTATACCTGGTTAGAACTAATTGCCAGGCATGGGATAATCCCCAAATCTGTTGCTTATCTGTGACACATGTAACTTGTGACTTGGATGTCCTTTCCCGCTCCTCCCAAACATTCCTTGCTCATTTAGATAAGTTGTAAATGTTTACTGTATGTTTGTGTAGTTACTAACATAGTATTTTTATACATTCTTCTGTAGTAACACAGTCAACAGGAACCAAAGCTATCCACAGATTTGAATGTCTGTCTTTCATATATTTCATGAAAGAACAAAGTAACACCTTGGTGGCCCTTTAAATGGCATGTTTTAAAAGTTCACTAGATATGAAAAAGATTTCTGAGGGCTGAGAAGCGACAAATATAAGTCCATTATTAGAAAAAAAGGGTCTTAAGAGATAAACCCAGAAAGTGTAGGCCACGTAGTTTAACATGAGATTTAGGGAAAAAAATCTTGATAGAGGTCAGTAAGAGAATACCTGTTAAAGTAGAGTTCATTAAAGGTGTCCAGAATAGCTTCAGTCAAGGAAGGTCATGCTGAAATAACCTATTAGAATTCTTTGAAGATAACACTGACATGACAGATAAGTGAAATTTTGTAGATATAATACACTTGGATTTTCAAGAAGCATTTGGCAAGGTTCCACATCAGAGATTACTAACTAGGTGAAGAGTCACAGATAAGACAAGATGCTAGAGAGAAAACCAGATAAAGAGCAAGAGACAAAATGTAGCCATGCATGGAAACATATTAAATTGGAAAGGAATAATGAGCAGAGGACACAGGGGTCAGTTTTAAGACTACACTTAATTATGCAGTACATATTACTGGAAAGAGGATATTGAAAACAAGATCTCTAAGGGTCTGATCCAAAGGTCATTGAAGTTAACGGTTTTGGATCAGAAATCAAGCCTGAACACCAGTCTACCAATCTATAGCTGTACTCACAGTTTGGAAAGAAAAAGTCAGTGTCAGAAGATTTGCAGTCATTTAAATATTTGGATCAAGTAATGATAAGTAGTTATGGCAAAAAGTGTGTAAAGTTTGAAGTTCCATAGGTTTGAAGTAGTCTCAATTCCCAGTGTAATTAAGTGTTCATTAGGCTTAGTTTCCCTTCAGCTGTATCTTTATAATACTAAATATAAAAACTACCCAAAATATTTACGATGAACTATATTTTGTATTTTTTCCCAAACTGAAACTCTTGTCCCGTGATGCTCACACCCAAACCAAGTAACATTACATCAGGTGAATTACAAACCAAAAGTGGTAATACAACTAGAGTCTAGACCATTTATTGAATTGTGACTGATTTGTAAAGATTTAATCCCAACTTCTGAAAAAAAAGAGGACTTCTAACTCACCAGTGGATTTCTGTTTGTCTTTATAAAGGAAAGGTTTTGCAAGTGTTTTAGAATGCTATTGCAGTAGTGGAAATATAATCACATTTCTGTTTACAAGAATGGACATATGTGGTACCATTAACAACAGTTACATACCAAAATCTATGTGTTCTTTTCTGTGGTTCAAATTACTTACCAGGTCAGAATATTTTTCTGTTTGCTTCTGCCATCTTGAGTGAAAGGACTATTACATGGATAGGTCAGAAATATGCCTGTCTTGAGTACCAAAATGTTGAAAGAGAGGATTCAGAAATTGGCCAACTTAAAAGGCTGATGCAGAAGAAATTCAGGGTAATAATAGAAGATTTTTAAGAAACTGAATGGTTTCTGCTAAGTTTTAGGCTCATATAACAGCCATTAAGAACACTGTTATCATAGCAAAAGAAAGTTTGTGTGGGTCAACAGTAGCACTGCTGAAGTTGAAATGATCTCCCCAGGAAAAAGATATTGTCTGAATGGTGGAAAACCATGAGAATCCCTTTTAGAAATTTCATCACAGTAGGGAAAAGGAATTCCAGACAGCTTGCATCAGAAAGTGACTTAATGAAATCACAACCATATAATCATCTAGACTCACTACCACTGATTACCATGGTCAGAAACTGTTGGTGGTGTTGATTGCAGAGGTGACGGGTAATGCAAGGTATCTCAAAGACCTGCTAACTCTGAAGTTACAAGTGAAGGTTTTTGGGACACTAAATTTTTTGGGAATTTGTTGGTTTTTTGGGAATTTGTTTTTGTGTTTTTATTTTTCCTAAAATAAATAGTATAAACTGCTTCAAAACAGTTTTTCTCCATGGAAGCCACAGGGCCATTGCTCTGAAGCAGTAAGTGAGCAAAATTCACCAGGAGGACTGCTTTCCCTAACAACAGCTTCATCAAGTCTAAACATCAAGAGTATTAGAGTCTCACTGCTGTGATAATATTTGCTGAATTTCATTTCAACATTCTCAAAAGCCTGGGGATCGTGAGGATAAATGGAAATGCACATTTCGGGCCTAATGTCCAAAGGAAAAAGAAATGTTCCCCAGTACGTGAGAAGAACATGTATCGACCAAATAATTATGTACGTGTCTGTATGGAAATGCAGGCTGATTGCTCCACTCACAAAAAAATTCAGCCCAGAATCCCAGATTGTGTGGAAAAAGTGTTGATTCGAAATCCTTGTCAGAAAAGACCTCACATCTAAGTATATCTTGTTCCCTTTCCAACATTGAGTTTGAACTAGGAAAGCCACCTGTGCACATTTCTTGCTCTGACATTTGTTGAAGAAGCTCATTTTTACTCATCATCCATAGAGGTGCCAGGATCTACTGCTAATAAGGATAAATGTAAAGTAGCAAGGTACATCAGAAAGTACCAGGTTGGGTCCTTGGCTGTATGATACCAAAGATCTACAGATGACTGTAACACATTCCTCCTCAGATTCTCAACCTGCTCTTGTTGGGGAAAGTTAGCAATCGAGTAAAGACTGTTGTATTCCTTTGAAGAGCTTAAAAAAGTTAATTTCTCTTCAATACAGCGAACAAAACAATTAAGCACTCTCCGTGTAGGATAATCTACGACAGGTGTCAAGGTGTTGTAATAAGGATCATATTTGCTTGTGGCTTCTTCTGTGGTTGGATACGTAGATAATGGATTTCTGTGGCAGTGTCGTCTCTCCTCTCTCGTGTGACTGGAAGCACATGTACTCCACAGTGTTGGTGGCGAGTGTTTGTAATTCTCTCTCCCATTTCTTTTAAATGAACCCATCCTTATCTGTTACCCTGACTATGATTCAAATATTGGTTCCACAGGTAATTTAATTGGTGCCAGGAGTTGCTGAGGGTTAGGTTAGAAATGATGGATTAATTGCTGCCGTTTATACTAATTGTCTCTTGGATAACGGCACAGGTTTCTTCACCGTCATAGCAATAAATATAAAGCTATGCAAGACCAGGATATTAAATGTTATAGATGAGCTCAGTTGAGAAATGGTATCAGACTGAATACAGACTTACATTTATGAAGTGGATATTAATATAAATTTCCATTTGACTATAGATGTCTTAGTAAATTTCTTTGATTCCTTGCTTTGCTGGAAGGTTTCTTCCTCCTGAGCAGGCAGACCATATACAAACCTTGATATAACACATTCCTTGCATTCCGTTTTCTTAGAGTTAGGACAGAACTTAAAATGGCTGGTGAGTTTTTGGGAAACCAGAGCACTAAATAAATAATTCAATCAAGAGGCAGTCTCTACAGCCACTTGGCTGATCTAATAAAGTCTGTACTGACCATATTAAGGAGATGCACCTTCTTGCCAGCTTCCCCATTCTTACAGCCCTGTTCTGAGAAGAAGCTGTGCGTTGAATAGCTTTCAGAAATCTGTGTCTGTTGTAGATTGGGAGAGTGTTTCTTCCCCATTTAACATGGTAGAACAGATTTCAGCAGATTAAGCAACTAGTTTTCAGCCATTTTAGGCCTCTAAACAGATGAAAAGAGGGTCTTGTATCATAGAACTAACCAGTACCAGGAATTAAATAAATTAAAAAATCTGCTTTGACTAAACAAGCTAAATCAAAAGAGAGAGGGAGAGAAGGACAGGGTGGGTGGGCAGGTAGAAATAAAGAAATAAAGAAAAAAAGAAAAAGAAGAATGCAAACAAGAGAGAGAGAAGGAAAGACAGACCATGATGAACTGAAAACTAAATAGTAAACTAAAGCACAGAAGAAAGAGGAAGAGGAAAAGGTGCTGCCTCAGAATGATAAGCAGTAAAGAGTCTTTAACGGTGACTGGGGCCATCTGCCTCTGGAAGGATTGCAGGGCTTCCCACATAGAGGTAAAACTCTAAAAGAACATTATTTCATTCATGCTAGGCCAAGAATAGAGGCTCGATGGAAGATCAGTCACTGAAGGGTAACTTAGGATATTTCAGGTTTTGTTTTAGGTATAAATTATACTTTAAGAATAAACACTTGACTCTAAGTAATAGCTTAATAAAGTCAATAAAATAGCTTTTTTGTGTATGACGAAAAGTTCTATAACACACTTTTTGTTTTACGATCTAATAACTTTGTTAGAATCATTCGAATCAGGTACTATGGTTTAGTAAAACAAAACATAAAAAAATATTTCTTTGCATATTATGAGATGGGAGAAATTCAGGTGTTGGTCTGTATCACTGCAATTGATTTTAGTCATTATGTATAATCTGTAGAAATAAAAGATGATCTGCATATGAAATATTTATGTCAGGATGATGGTTTTCGGAGTAGTTATGCTAAATGTCCGATATAACACTTTTGTTATATATTTTGAAAGTGAGTATAGGTCTTTACATTTTCTCTGGAGGGAAAAGAAAAAGAGAAAAAGAAGGCAATATCCCCAAGGTCTAGCTCAACTTTTTCTTGTAAAATAAAAAGAAATAATTCATTACTACTGTATGCATCCACAAATCTATTACAAAAAATGTGCTGAATAAAAAAAAATTGTAAAGATTGTCATTTAACCATTTAATTTTAACTTTTTAGAAATACACAGTGAATGTAAAATGATTGCAAATGTTAAGCAGAAATATCTTAACAACTCTTTTGCTTCATACAATATATATGATAAAAAATAAAAATCCATTTTCCCCTACATGTACTAACCTTGACATACTTTTTGAACTCTCTCATTCCTACCCCCTACCTTCCAAGGGAAATAATCATATTCCTATGTCATGAATGGAAATATCGTATTACTGCATCTCAAGCCCTCCCTTCTTTTACAGGGGACACATAGCTTGGGCCCTCAATGGGAAACACTGCCCTAAGATTTTAACAGACAGTAAAACAACTAGGTATTTAAATATTTATTGATGTAAATGTTGACATTACCCTTGAGATAAATAAGTAAAGCTGCTCTGACTGACAGTTCTTCCATTCTTCCTTATCTCAAACTAGACCCTTCACCCAACTGAGGAAAGTCCCCTGTGACTCACACTGGTGGGCATCTAATGTGATATTTTGCCCATTCCTTTTGATGGAATCTAACTGCTGTGTTGATATATGAAGTATAAATTACTAACTTCTGCTGCCAATACGTTCTGACTCATTTACCTGTATCTCCTATGGACACAAAATATCACTGTGCATGTTGGGTGCTTTGTACGGCTGTCACATGGCTACTGAGCCTTGCGTTATTAGCTCCTCATGTGGTTAAGACTTTCGTTGTTCATTTCCTCATCGATATATTCATATAGAAGCAACGATGATTTTGATCTTAGCCTGAGAGGCGATCCTCCCCACCTCAATATACGTGTAGAGACTTTAGAAAAAAATCACTGTAAAATGCAAGAAAGGAATTCATGGCTCACAGTATGTGAATTTTCATTGCTTTTGAATCTTTAAATTAAGAAGTAATTATTACTTAATTGAACTCAATTTAACAAAAACTGATTACTATTAAAGACTGTAGGCCAGATTATGCTTGTTTGCATGGCTATAGTATGATGAACACCCACTATTTCAAGACAAAAATATAAGAAGAGTACAGATGTATTTAAAAAACAAACATCAAAACTGTTTAGTCTGAGTTTAAGGCTGATTATAAAATGAGAAGTGTGTTTGCAGGACATTGAGATTACAGAAATCTGAACTTTTTTTTTTTTAAACATTGATAGATGAAAAGCTTCAGTAATTCTACAAACGCTATAGATTAATTTTTTATGCACTGGCAAAACAAGCTTGGGATTCATCCATGGCAGTACAAACAAAGCCATTTTATTCTACACAACCTTTATGAGGCTTTGGAATGGAAATTCAGAGACTACTCATCAGTAGCAATACATTTATCAGCAAAAAGATGATCTTCCTGCCTGTTTTATGTAGCCGGATAGAATGAAGATTCATTGGAGAAAATTATTGTCCCCCATTTTTCTTATTATGTTACAAAATTCACCGAATATGCAGAAGTCAAAACAAAACCAGTATGCATATCAGTACAGTTTTTTGTTCTTTCCTAGCAAGCCTAAGCGACCAATTCTTGGATGCTCTCGATTTTGGCTTTGTGTGTAAGAATAAGATTTTATTTCTAATTCCTCGTGATTTGAAAGGAGGAGAAGAAGTCATAACTAAGAATTTTCCCTGAGTTTAGAGTGAATACAGAAATGCTTTTCTCTCATTCTTTCAGAAGCTTTGATAAACTGACTTTTAGTAAAACATCTTATTTTAAACACATACCACAAATTTTTTCCCCACTTGTTTTTAAACAATTCAGCAAGTGAGCTTATTTAAAGAATAATTTTATTTTTATTGTTTATATTTATCACACACAAATGTTTCCAAGCAAATGTTTACAATGTTTTATGCACTATGCAGCTGGAATGCAAATGATTGGCACTGAATATTTCAGATCTGCTGCTTTGTTCCTGTCACCACATTTGCATGACTATTTTAAGATGCTCTCTTTGGACTACTGGAAAGCTGCTCTTTAAATGACAAGATGATGTCAGAAGGAGGAATGGCACAAGTTTATAATGATCCACCAAGAAAGAATATAAATTAATTTACGTTGTGAAATAGAGAACTTTATTAAAAAGCTGTGCCATCAACATTATTTTAGATCTTATTTCTGTCACGTTTTTCTCATTTACCTAGCATTTTCATTTCTTCCCTTCTGTGTGCAGAGGGATGTCTGAACCTGCGCTGCTTGGCCTAATGATATGATCTGATGCAATTAACTATATTTCTTTCACGCTCTGCTCCTTTTTTAATTTAAGGCTATTGGGCAATATCAGCGTTAGCTGGCTTTCATACCAGTCAGTACACTCTGATTTATAGAAAATAGCTAGGATAAATAAAAGCAATACAGAATTAAGCATAAGTTTTGACAAATGATTGTGTCTTTTCAAAGAAGGCAGACAAATCAGCAGACAGATCAACAGTTCCACTTTTTAAGAGCAGAATTTATGTAGAATTGAAGGTAATTTTGCTGAAATTATGGGCAGTAAGAATAATAATTTTATGTGGATGAATCCCTAAAACATAAATTAAATAAGAAGTCAATAGTATTGCTGATCCATTATTCCTGCTCCTTTCCCAACTTCCAGCACTCCTGCTGATTTACTAGATACTTCCACAACCTAGAAATCAGACTCTGTTCTTCTTTTTGTCCATATTCCCCCTCCAAATATGTAATAAAAGGTAGAGAGTAGGCAGAAGTGATTGATATCCCTGCCTCTCAATGTTCCTAAGTGACATGTTCTGCAGCACATGTAAATTTGACCTCTTCTTCTTCAGTACCAGTTTATTGGTACTAATAGGAGATTGAGCATAGGTTTTCTCATGATAGCCTATAGCTTATAGGAGAATATACTGAGCTAGTAGACTATAAAGTCTAAATCTGTGCCTACCCTACCTCTCGTCCACTTCAAAACCGTTACTCTGTGCTTGCCCACAACATTCGTGTTGCAGAAGAGAAGAAAGCAAAATTTCTTGCATTTTTTTGGAATACATTAACTGAGGTCACAGAAAGTTACATCTGGGAACACATCCTAGTTCAATGCAACAGCTCCAAGTATCGCTCAGCCACTGTGCCTGTCAGAATTAATGCTCTAAACTGATGTCTGTTGCTGTCTCATCTGGTATAATTGGAAGATGCTATTCCGCTCTCATAAATCTTATTCCATACCATTCAGGCAAAAAAAAGTTTTCTAAACCTCTGGCAAAGCACATGTGTTGCTGCTTGATAATAACAATCCTTTGATCTGTGTAATGAACCTTTAATATGTCCAAGGAGCATTCTTTCGCAGTGCTATTTGCAGACTTTTTTTGTGCTTTCTTCTCCTTCCCAATCACATCTTTCAGCAGGTGAGTTACTTGTCTCATACAAAGAAACCACTTTTAAGATAAACTCCCCATTTAAAACAAAATTATGTCATCTGTGTCATAATGTGATACAAAACACCAGTACAGGTCTTTTGCCACATTTCAGTTGGTACTGACAGACACAAGTATTAAAAAATACAGATGTCTGAGAAATGATTCAGATACCTGACATAGCAGAGTGACAGAATTTAGGACGTGAAAGCCAGAAGCACTCCTGCAGCCCAAGAACCACCTCCTGCTTGAGACACCAGATGTGTCTGCCTTGATCAGTACAAATAGTTCAGTCCTATAGCATGCCTAACCCTCACTTGGGTCTAGATATTAGTCATTCATCACTTAAGTTTATTACTAGGTTTCTTAGATGACACAGAACATGGGTCAAACTTTTTCAGAATTGAATTCCAGTCCAAAACGTCATAGTATTTACAGTTTTCTCTTAAAATGTGCATGAAGGGATTCACCATGAAAACCTAGAGACTGTGTTAGTGCCATCCTGACTTTTTCTGGATTATGCTTCATTTCCTTATGTAGATATGTCTTTTTATGCCTAAATGCTAGGGAAGGGCAGATTTTAATGCTGTTCTCTCCAGTGGTGGTGCATGGTACATCTCTGTCCATCGTTACAGTAGATGAGTACCATGCACTGATGCTTATATACTCTTAATGGCCATACCAAAGGCCATACAAGAAATCTGAGGCAGAACTACAGCTTGAACCTAGAGTTCCCACAGCCAAGGCTGTGATCCCACTTGCCAGGTCTTCCTGACTATAGCAGTGTCAGAGGAGAGCTGACTGGCCTTTAACATTTGATGGCCCTATAAAAATATAGTGCAGATTCTGACTTGAAGAGAACGCACATTATTTAAGAGAATGAGGAAAATGATGCCCATTATTTAGCTACTGTGAAGACAAGGGAGCAATAGAAAAAGTAATTTCAATTAAGCAAAAAGGAGCCAAAAATTCAGAAATACATATGCACTAGAGGCAGATGATCTGCTGCTCTCTGCATCCAGACATGAATGAATACATTATAAAAAAAAATCCATGGTTGGTGGGATGGGAATGGCTGCTATATTGACATGGGTTCTCTGCCACAGAATATATTACAGAATTTGTGCTGTATATATAGCTACTTGAAGATGTATTATTTAATTCAGCAATGAACTGGGGCTAGACTTTGCATGATAAATGCTATGGCAACCAAGCCGTGTTGTGTGGAATATCTTTGTAGATTAAAGTGCTTTGATTCATGCGTTGCAGCTCATACAAATGGATACTAACAAACATACACATAACCAATATTTCGTGTATATGAGTCACATTCCTTGTAAATTCCCACCATCAGAAATATTTATATTCATTGCCACACATACACATAACACATGCATAAACATGCACATATATAAGACACCTGCAAGCATATGTAAGAGTATTCAGGGAAGGAATGTGGATTTTTGTGCTTTTCTATTAATTTTAAAGACTAACTTCTGTTTTCTTGACATATGCAAGTACAAAGATTAAGACACTGGAACATTGTGTTGGAAGAAAAAATTAAATGTGGGTCTCCCTGTAAATCATTCCAGATTAAACATTTGTGCTCCATCATTCGATATATGCTTAGTCTGTTAAACTGCTTCACTAATCTAATTACAAGTCACTTTTTAAAATAGCTTTTGTAAATAGTGAAAAATAATTGTTATGGCTGGGGGTGGCTGTCATACCTGACTTACTAAGACAAAGTAATGTTTTTCATAATAAAACAATAGCAAATTTTTTTAAAATGGGAATGTGTTAAACAAAATTTCACACCAGCAAAGTTCCAGAATTCTAACTTTTTAGAACATGTCACTCCAAAGAAAGAGAAGAGAACATATGCCCCCCTATTCCAGAAACACTTTGGGGGCGGGGGGGGAGAGAAAAATGGAAAAAAAATATTTCTACAACAAAATCCCCTATTTGTTCTATCAAATTTTTGTTCTGTTTTTGGATCGTGTGTATGTATGCTTGGGGGTGGTGGTGAATGACTGCATAAATACTTCTCTTTGTACAACCTTGATGTCTTTCTGCACTCAGGGTGTCTTTCTGCATGGGTGCCTAACTGTGCCTCCTTAAAAAGTGACACTGCAGTCCAAAGAGCTGACGTGGAGAGGTGGGAGGCTGGTAGGGAGTGTTCATATGAAGCTGTGGGAGTGCTCAGAGGAACTGCTTTGGGGTCCAGAAGGCTCTTCCAAAGGATTTTGCTGCCAAGAGGAAATCAGCATCTGGATCTTCATTTAAATAATGTAAAACTAGGAGCAGTGATGGCTTGGTATCCTCACTTGTGAAGTTTAGCAACACAAGTGTGCCAAGGCTGGATCCAATCCCACATCAGCAACAACTCAGGAGGAAAGGCGTGGTCATTGTGGGGCTCAGGTTTAGAAAAGGTGCTGTGGAATTGTGATGCTCAGTGCTGCAGTGCTTGAAAGCCAGGTGCCTTCTCTGGACTTGGAATTCACAATCCTGACTTAGGGCCCTAAAGTTTCATTGGTCTTAAATGGAGGAGAGCCAGGCTCCTTGGCTGAGATTCACAGCAGACAGAGTACTCACTGCTGGAACACTTAAACCAGCCAAGAGGTGATGCCAATGAAGAATATTTTTGAGAACATGGTTTTACAGTCACTTTGTTCTAGCATATGTCTGTGCAGTTGTAAACAGAAGCAATCACCCTTTTCCTCATGTCCTCCTAAGGTTGCTCAACGGTTTTTTTTTTTTTTTAGAAGAACAAGTAAGTGTATGACTAGAGGAAGGAACTGATCCAGATGGAAACAAACATTTTTTTGTTTTGGTGTTGGATCCATGAACTCAAGTCATGGCTCCAGTTGAGGTGGTGAGCAGCTGGGGATACTGGTGATGAAAGCAAGACTATTCCCATCTGTCCAGTGGAAATCAGAATTTTTCTAAATAGCCTTATCACCTTCAATACTCAGCTCAGCAAAGAAATAAACTAATCATTCAGGATTAAATGCACCTTATCTACCTTTATCCAACTGAAAGTAAGACACCTGGTCCAAGTTAATCATCTATGCTAATCGTCTTCACCTTACAGTCACTGGAGGAAAAAACTTTGCAGATGGTGTTTCATTCTTTGTCTCCTATATTTCAGGATGGGATGAATTGACAGTCGGAGGTGCATATTTCTAGTGATTGTTTAACTCAGGTTAAAGCCATACTAAAAGTGCAAGTGTGACTACAGCACATATATTCAAAATCCACATACATTCAGCCATTCTAAGTCAAATATAAGTAGTAGGTAAAAAAGGTGGGCCAGTCATTTAAATAGCCAGTGGCTCAGGAGAACAAATATAGTCACTTCTGAAATGCTGTGGCATTTCTCTTGGTATTTGAGACAGCTAGGGAAAAGCTACCGCAGGTATGCTTGTGTATGTAGGTGTCACAGTTCTGATTGCAATATAGATATGTCCTGAGAATATGACTGTACTGCACATAGTAAAGCAAGATCTAGACACCTGAGATAGCTCTAAATAATCTAAGAAAGTCTAAGAAGGAAAGTTAGATTGGAGATATTGCCCACACTACTGAAGGAAGTATGACACACAAGCTTGCAGATGCCAGGGATTTAAAAGCTTTTTGCTGGCCTAGCTTCACAAATCGTGCCCTTAATTATAAGCCTTTCTGTAATACTTTCAGGTATGAAACAGATAATCCTTTGAGAAGTGCAATCTGTTCAAGAGAAGTCTATAAAAACTGCCTACTCGGTGAGTTGGAAGATGGAAAAATGCTACTGCAAACAAATGAACAACAAATACAAGCAGAAAAATATTTATTCTGTTTCTTTAGCAAAGCGTTTATCCAGTTAATTGCTTAGACTTTGGATATGTGCAAGATATTTTGTGGTAAGGGTATAATTTCTCCTTAAAATAGAAGGAAAAATCTCAACTGGAACTATGTTTTGGCTCTCATGTTCTGGAAATTCCATGAGGTAACAAAAGCAGTGGAAAAAATCAATTTGTTGTGGCTTCTACAGCTTTATGCAAGCTTTCTTCTTTTTGCTTCATTTAAACTGTCTTCAAACTGAAAAAGTGGAGCCAGTGCACTACAAGTGGTCAACAGCTTTTCTGCTTGTTTATGTTATTTACCACAGGAATACAATAAAGGTTCATGACCTACCTGACATAAATCTAGCTTACTAAAATGTTACATGTGTTTTCAACTGGGAAAGTTGCTGTTTGAGCTAATAATAGGTTTCTTCAGCTGAAAGAAAGATGTGGACTGGAACAAATTGTCTATATCTGGGTAAAGATTTCTTTCTCCTATGTGTGGATAGTTTACAAGCATAATAAAAACCCAGCGTGTTAATACTGAGCGTATGCGGATGGTTTTGGCTTTACTTTTAGATCAAGGAATATCTGTTCATTTCCATGGCCTGACACAGACCTTGAAGTCTCTTCAGACATTTTCTTCATGCCTATTTGGAACCCTTTGAACTCCCTGTAAACCTGTTTTTCTGAGGCTGATGTCACAAGCTTGGCAAGAAAAATAACAGTGAAGCAATAGGCTTATGTGAGAGGATGATTTGTTACATGACCCTGTGTTTGCAAGCCTAGATCTGAAAAAGACAGCAAGTTTATACGACTATTTAAAATATCTTAAAATTGTTATAGTTGAATCTTTGACAACTGCATCCTTAGTGCTCTGTACTTTAATTTTCAAGTTTCTTTATATGGGACATTAATAATAGACTGTTAAATGAAACATATTATAATCAATGCATTGTAATCATTATACCTCCATACATGTTTACATGTGATAATTAAATTCTGTTTCATATTTGTTAGTTAATTTTTTTATGGGAGCAACAGTACCTCATAAAAATTCATGTTAACTTTCGATGACTTTATAAAAGGAATTTGGTGTACAACCTTGATGTGGCTTTATTGAGCCCTGTCATACTTAAACTTGGATTAACTTTAGCCTGCTTCTGGAAGTATCAAATATCCCTTGGTAATGGAGCCAGTGTATTCTGCTATGGAAAAAGATTTGGGGTCTAACTCATTGTCTCTGCTTGAAATTTTAGTCCTAATACACTGATAAATAAGGAAGATGATAGCTCCTGGAATCATCTCTTTGTGCCAAATGAGAAGGATTAGACTAAATTATGAATTCTGGGGGAAAAAAAAAAAAAGAAAAAGAAACGAAAACAAAATAAAATAAAAACTCTTGCCTTAGTAGTTTAATCAAAGCATTTCATCAAATTTTTACTGCTGAGAACACATTAAACACAGCCTTTTACAAAGCTAAACAGGAGTAGAATATGAAGAAAGGCTGGATTTGAAATATTTATAATTATGATGAACCTCCTTCCTCATTGTGAATTTTCACCTTCAGTAAACCTGGAGACTGAATATTGTGTTCAGCCTAGGGGTCCAAGAATACAGAAGGACTTCATACACTGCCGAACTGGACCTTGGAAATCAGATGAGTGGGAGAACTCATTGCCAGATGATGTGATGAGGATCAACATTCACATCCACAGAATTCATGTAGTTTCCATCCCCTTGTAGAATCATCCCAAAAGCCTGCACGTATGAAATATTTCCCAGTTAACTTGAAAAACAAGAGAACAAGCAAGCGAGAACCCCTGACCTGCCCAATTTTATCACAGAAATAACACAGATTTTCTTCTGCCAGTCCTCCTTGCAACCCAAAACACACTTACTGTTTTGCATCAAGCAGCCTCTGTCCCTAGTTGTGTCTTATTTTCTTCTGTTGTTCCCAGAGACCACTTGTTCCAAAATTTCCTAGGTGAGAATCCAAATGAAGACTCCTGGAGCTATAAGGAGAGCAGTACTAACCATAGACCCTGGTCTTAAAGAATGGCAACTCAGCCGGATAAGCCATGATCTGCAGCTGTGAATGAAAGTTGGTGTCATTTTACAACTCATTTGTCATTGTTTATCAAGAAACGAAGATAGTTCTATTAGGATGGTTGGTTTTCTGTGGTTCTCTCTGGTGATAATGTAGAATACAATTAAAAAAACATATATCTGAAAGGAAGATTTTTTGTACATACTGTTTATACTCATAACCTCTAATTTCATCTTTAAGCCCAGTGGTTTAAACAGTTTTCCATTGTTTAAATCTTTATACTGTAACACTATTTTCCTGTTGCTATAAATTCTATTTCATTATTAATCCCAAGAAAAGCTGATAACTTCTAGCCACCATAATGCAATCCTTTCATCTCCAAATAGTGTAGAGGAGGTAATATGCCACTCTTGAAAATCTTTCTTTAATCCTTTCTTCTTTTAGAATACAGAGTCATGAAGATTTATCACAGTTCTATAGATTTCAAAAGAAGACCACGGCTTTGTGATGTCAATCCATAGGACCGTAAAGATGCTACTTTGCCAGAGCTATATTGTACTTCTAAAGTGGAATGAGGAAACTGACTTGCACTAAAATATATCTTATTACCCAATTACCGTATCGGGCAAGCAAAGACGTCATTCTACTTTTTTTCTCATTTCAGATTTATAATCACTGAATTATTTTCAATAATGTAATTTTGAGTACTTCACAGTTTTATTTTCATGCAGCTAAGGTATATGTTCTTTTTTCCCTTGATTTCTATTGTAAGTATATTTTTCTTTACAAAATATCTTTGTATCCAGTTGTAACTGTTCAATTAACTCTTTCTTTTTTGCTTCAAGAATAATGTCATTTAAAAAAAAAACAACAAAAAACCAAGTCCCTAATGCTTTATCATGCTAATGTTCATTTATCTGAGAAACTTTTTTTTTCATTTTTATTTCTGAATGTTACCATGACTGGCTTTTGACGGTTCCACAGTTACATGGATGTGGAGTAATGATGATGGAAAAATCCAGGTAGTCTCCCTGTACTCATCACATACCAACATGCTTTCAAAGGTCTTTGCTATCCCTGAATCAATAACTACTGTTTTGCAGTTTCACATTTACTTGTGTCTAACAAAGAGAGACCTCTTAAACAGAAAAAGTAACGAAATAAAAATACCACACACCAATAGTACATTGCATGCCAAACATACTTTCAAAAATGACTGAAAGAAAAGAAATCAAGTGTTTGCACCTGAGGAAAGACTTCCCACTTAAATAAGCTTAGGTGAGATGTAAGCTCCTTTCAAAGATGAGTTATTTGCCTTGGATGACTAAGCTCATATAATGTCAGGTAACACGAAGGTTGTTGCTCTTTGGAATTCCCTATGTGATCCATGAAACAACAGATCCCTGTAAGAACAACAGCAGAATTATCTGGCTCTGCTGTTGATACAAATAAATTTATTGCTGTTGAGACAAGGCTTACAGAAATATCACTCCAATACCTTCGAGCTGCAGATTTCTTTAAAAAAAAAATCAACCCACAGACAACAAAACCAGATAGTGTCTCTTTTTCTTCTCAGCCTGGGAAGTCTCTCCCTCTCTCTGTCTCTCCCTCTCTCTGCAAGACTGCCTTGCTCATACAGTTCCGATGCAGTGGAGCATGGCGTCATGAGATGCTTATTCCTGAATTTAAATGGAGTGTAACGATAGCGATCCTCCGCGAAAATAAGAACAAGGTCCCGATCGGGCTTGGGCCACCTTCAATGTCATCAGAAGGTGAATTAAGAGGATTTGGCAATTCCATGGTCAGCTTCGGTACGGATCTTCCCAGTTGCAGCTGTTGTGACCAGCTGGATACCGCACAGTCCTCCACACAAGCACATACGCATAGACATACATATAGACACAGACGCACGTACAACTTCCTTGCATGCTGAAGCAAACTCCTCCCACACTCTATGCCTGATGCACATCTAAATGGCTGTTTTATACATATTAACCCTGTGAAACGCTGTAGGACTTTGCTATTCACCTCCCAGATAATAAACTATCCGTTTGCAAGCCTGTCACACAGTTCACAGATCAAAGAATCAAGGTGTCACCAGCTTTCTTTAGTATAGATATAACTGGTTCTTTACTGCCTAGTTATGCTTGCATAGCCCTTAGACATTTTTGTCTTGAGGTTACTTACCCCATTCAAGTACTTTATTTTCCTTTTCACTGCATCTATGCCACAGGCTTGCTGGCTGAAAAAATATCACACAAAAAATGCAACAGTGACCCCCTCCCCCCCATTATTTAACTCACTTTCCTCCCATCCCGCCCATCTGCTTTTGAACATAGTTGTTTTTCCTGTTAAAAATAAAGAAAAAAAAAAGAAAAAAAAAAGAAAAAAAAGAAAAAAGGAGGAAAAAAGGAGAAAAAAACCCCAAACAAATATAATTATAAATTTCAGATTAAAATGTAATAAGGGCATCTTTATTTAAAAAAACAGTTTTAGAGAGACTTATTTTCTTTTACTGTATATTCAATAGCTTTTATGACATAATCCAGATTCCATGCCTCTTAGGAAAAAAAAAAAAGGCGGGGGGGAGACAGGGAGATAGGGAACTGGGTAACCTGGCTGAGGGTAGTGTTTATACGTCTTGAGTAGAACAAGAAAGTCCCTTAGTTTTCTCTCTGTGCTCTTTAGGCTTGGTCTCCATCCCTTACTTAAAAAGGAAGCATGATGAACAAGTTCTTGTACAACTCTTTCTGCCAAGATAATGCCTGTGCCAGTAATTTACGAGTAATGGGCTACAGCTGTGATCTCCAGCTCTTAGGCTGTTTTGGTATTTCAGTAATTACAACAGTTTCATTAACATTTAAAGGGAATAGTCAGCTCAATATCGTAAGAGACTATTTTGTACAGTGTGGATCCATTTTACATTTGCATTTGACATTTGATAATCTCTACACATAAGCTCTGAGCCATAGAAATGAGATGTCACACACAGGAAAAATTAACTTAGATGTAACTTCTTAGTAAATCTGTGAAACTGTAGAATAAATGTCCAAGACTGGTAGTGGTATAAAGAGCACCTCTTTCCCAGTCTTAGATTCATTCGAAACATGAAACATCATTTTTATATCTTTATTTTGTACTTATGACATCTGTGGATATTTAAAAGAAATAGAAGTGGGAAGCTGAATGAGTAGTAAAATAATCTACAGTTCAGATATGTGAATATATTGTCTATATATACCAAATAAAATCAAACATGTTTCTGAGATGTCAACTTTTCATTTTATTGCAGTCTTCATTTTAGGCTATCATTCTCCTTAGCAACTGCATCTCTACCTTGCACAGCTGAAGCAATTAACTAGACTCAACAAAGAAGCATCATTGGTATTAGCATAGTAGTAATAGAGAGTAAGCAGTAAACAGTAAATAAAATTTAGTGTAGACAGGTTTAAATTGATGAACATGGGGATAAACAGTCTTAAATTCTGCGTACCCTATGAACTTAAGAACTAGACTGTTCTATAAAAATGCTAGCTCAATGTTCAGTGGCAGTGAAATAAAGCAAATTAAATGCAAGGAACTACTGGAAATGGAGTAAGGAACAAAGCATAAAATATCACTGTCTGATTGCATAAAGCCATAGTTCTCCCATGTCCTGAACACCGTACAGTTCTGATCCCCCATCACTGCGGAATATGGCAGAAATGGAGAGGGATCAATGGAAGGTGACCAAAGAAATCAAATGCACAGAGTCATTTCATTATGAGGAAGGATCAAATAGATGAGGACTCCTCAACTAGAACTAGTTACTGAGGAATGATGTAATAGGGGTGTTTGCAGGGATGAGTGACCTTGCAAACAAAGTAGGGCTACCAGGTCTAAAATAAACAGGATGTGTTACCTACTTCTTTCTTCACCATGCAGATCAACTTCAAAATTTATTGTCATAGGGTATGTAGATGCCAAAACCTTTTATGTGTTCAAAAACAAGGTCCTCAGAAAATAAAATTAAGTTCTTATTAGGTGAGGAACACCTCCCCTCTAGCTGAGGAAATTCCTGAGTAGTGAATTTGCTGGAGGCTGGCAGAATATTCTGGAGAATGTTCACTACAATCCTTGTAACGTTTGTATATTCTTTCCTAAGTATCTACTGTTGACTACTGTCAGAAATAATATGGATACTGTGAAGATAGTTGGTTGGTCTGACCAATCGTGTGTTCTTTTGAAACAGTCTTGTCAATCCCCTGAAGGAACCAGAAAACTTATGTGTCTTTACTGGTAATGTAAACAGAGTTTCCCGTTCCTTCCTAAGCTTCTTTTATACCAAGAAAACTACTGTACACAAACACTTCAGAATGTGTGAAAGACAAAATGGTTAATTTGTATTATCTTCTAAGAAATCATCTTAGAAATTCAAACTCTGCTCTGAAAGCCTTCTCACTGAAGCCTGGTGAAAATGTCAAGGCACTGGCACCAACCTGGTAATAGTTAGGCAAGAATGATTTGAAACAATGCCGTCTCCCACCAGATTCCACCCTTAATGTTTCAATGTTATTGAACAATTCAATACAAGAAGCCATCTGATAGCTCAGTTCTAATAAGAGCTTGAATCATATTAACGTCATTCTGAAAACTGGGAGGAAAGTTAAGAAGTAAAACATTGCCCTGTGCTGCATTCATTTCAAAAAATGTGTTTCCTGCAGGAGTCGTAGCTAGTAGAGTTCTGGCAAGATTCTTGCAGTCAGTGGAGCTTTGAAAATTCAGACTAACTGATGATCTGATCTGAGTTTTTGGTTAAAATAATTCTGATTTCTAAATTAAAAAAAAACACTATTTGTAACTGTTCTCTGATACTAACTGAACATTTTTTATTTTCACAATCAGTGAAAGAAAGGAACACAGTCTTTGTGTTATAGACAACAAAAATTTCTTCAAATCCAATTAAAGAAGCATTTAAGTCCTTTTTCACAGCAAATTGTGGAATATATTTTTAGTGCAAGCATCAGTCCAATATTAGAATGCTATTTTAAAAATCAGTTTATATAAAAAACAAATGTAAAACAAAACTGAAAACACTGGTTTGTCTTTCTCGCAAATAGAGATGCTTAAAAACTATAATCATCAAGACAGGTTTAGGATTGGAAAAAAATTAATATCAAATTACTGATTGTCTATGGGTGTTGTCTTTTAATATATGTATCCCCGTACCGCAACACTGGGCGACCCTACTAGTTGAAGATGGTGTACTGTAATTTTGTACAGAAATAAAGGAATTCTGAACGTAAGTCACTCTACTAGTGCAAGTTAAATTATTTTCCCATTCCTTTATAGCACTAAAAGTCCTTTCACAACATTATAATGTCTGAGGTGTAATTAATTTCTAGATTTTAAAATTTCTGATAAGTTCTGTTGCTCATTGTCTTTGTGCAGCTCATTTTCCATTCACACAGAGTCTTTTTTAGAGAGCTGTGAAAAATAGTCCTGTGTTTGTCTTATGACACAAGGGCAATTGAGCTCCAATCTCATCCAAAGAATTTGATCTGAGATCTAAAACACTTTGTTGAATATATGTTGCATGGACATTAAAGTGCAGCATCAGCCCAGAAACAAAGTATTCACAATTTCCATGTATTTTAAGTAGGCTGAAAGTTCTAGTCTTAGTTCTCATTGATTGACAAACGAGGCTGCACAAACTACATATCTCACTATGGTGTCATAGAATGACTTGAGTATTTTTTCCACATGAGCAGAATTTCTGGCTACTATACAAAAAAAAAAATGAATGAATAAATGTGTAACGTTCTACACATCAATTAACATATGGTGGTTGTGGGTAATATTAGAGACCAATTGTCTGACTGGAGTACAAAATAGTATAACATACTCTCTTGTCAGAATTTATTTACAAAATAGACATGAGGTTCTACAACTGTGGTAATAAAGAGGAGAGATGCAATTGTCTGCAACAGGAACCTCTCTTTTCCCATTCTCCTTCTAAAAAATACTACGAATTCTCAGCACAAATTGAAAGTTTGTTGCAGGCCTGGATTCATAGCACCAGACTAAGGCAAATAGCTTAGATGTGTTCAGTTGGAGCCCTAGCCACTGTGAGCTCTCCTGTCACTGAAGAAAGAAAATTACCATCTCCCTTGATGAGGTTTGGTGGGCTGGCAACTGGTTTTTTGAACGTGTCCCTCAGTTCTACTATGGGAAACTCAGATGCTAGCCTAAGTCTGCTAAGGCATAACAGAGATCTCACACAGGCAAGTGAGAGTCTAAACTGATCATAAAAATCCAGTAATCCCCACAAAGTGTCCCAAGATCCAGTCTGGCTCATCCCACCAATCTGATCACACTTGCACTTCATGGAGGCTTTTGAGATCTCAGGCAAGGAGAACGGTAGCCTCATCTGGGGACGTTAGTTGTAAGAACAGTCCCACAGCTATGGTTGACTCAATCTGGAGCTGCACATGCAGTCTAGACCTACCTTTAGTTTCTCTTCTTAATCACAAAGTCATTTAAGGGATGCAGTTGCAGTGCGTAAATTGGTAGCAAACCATAATATATTAAGCAAATACAGGGGGCAATCCACAGCAGATCATTCTGCATGTCACCTCATCGCATAAATTTCAGATGAGATCCATCACTGTTTCTATGTGGCTGAACAAAAGAATTCCAAGAATTCCATCAGAAATTAGTAAAGCACAAGTCTATTGGAGAGATGATGTGTGATCATTTTTAGAACAACTACAACAAATTAGACTTTCATTCTGGAGTGTCACTGTAAACATTTTTTTTTTTTTGAGTTGAAATATTTAATAATTTCCTATCAGTTGCAAAATTGTTTCACTTGTGGCTTTTTAGAGACCTTTCTGAAAACTAGTTTAAGGCTTTCTGAAATTGATTTAATTTTTCAATTCAAAAATGCAATTAATTTACTTTATCTTTTGTTACATTGAAGAAAAAATATAAGCTAAAACCTCAAAATGTTCTATTTTAAATAAACAAATATATTGCTTACTATTAACATTTTTCTTCAGGCTTCCCAGAATATTTTTTTTAATCTAAAATGAATTTCCTCTCTTTTTCTGTTTGATACTACAAACAATAAAAACATAGTTATTCATGAATGTTTTTTTCTTTCAGAAATGAAAATTCTGTTCTCGCTCTGCCACAGGCTTCATATGTATAATTCTGAAAGGCTTGCAGAATGCATTCGATGCTAATGGATGTAATAAAGATGGCCTTTGGTCATCAAAAAAAGATAAAATTGTAGGAAAAGTAAAGGTGAATGCTTTCAGATTTTTCCTGTCATTGATATTTTATAAAACATTACACCAAAACACATTTTTTTAAAAAATGAGAGTATTTTAATCTATAGTCTTTCTTTCTGCCTTGAGAAAAGTTTTTTTAATGAATTAAAAAATGCAGTCCTTAATTTGATACATGGTTTGCAAAATAGGAACATTGTAATAGTGGGCCAAATGTCCAATACTCAAATTTCTTCTTAGTAAAAGCAGGTTCAGAGGCAAACAGCTGCTACAGAAGCTGGAAGTTTGTGTGCCACATCCTTCTTTGCCCTTTCCATCTTACTTTCTGCCTTATGCATAGACCCATTTGGAGCTCACTAAGGCGTTCCTGCTATCCAGAGACAGGGATCAATGTTATAGAAGTCTTTTACTAATTTTGAGTCTTGTAGTCTTAAGGAATGGGCCCTTACAAACATGTTTGGAGTCTAATGTATTCTCTGTTTCCATTATTAAAGTGTTATAAACCCAAGTTTTTGATAACAGATGGCCATTTATTGGGGTAAGCATATTTCATTAGTAGATGAAGATATTTGTATTGTTTGCATTTGATTTTAAGTTAGTACAGCATAAGAAATTGTTCTGAGTGGAACAAATATATGATTACAGCACACTTTTCATAAAGTAGTAATATGAGTAATAATTAAGAATAGTGACAGAGAGCTTAAAATAAATGAGAACTGCCAAAGTAGTTGACATTGTCTTTTTCCTCATGTATGTGAAGTTAGAATACATTCTTTAATACATTTTAATATAAAATTATCTTTGTCTCATATTTTCAGTGAAACATGTTTAAAAGCAAACAGAAAATAAATAAAATAATAGAAACAGCAAGATTTGCCACTGGAAATTTCTTGAAACAGAAATAGAGCTCTGAGATAGAAACCCCTGGTGATATTGAGTTGTGTCACTAGTTGTGCTATTAATATTGGATCATCATTAATATGGAGTCATCTTCTAAAGAAACATTGAAATTTTTTGCAGAACAAGTTCTTGAGATCTGTTGAAAGAGCTGCTGGTTTGAGCTTAACTGAAGTCTGTACTAAATCCTGATTGTAGCATGTTTTCTCCACTGAGCTTATGCTGTATCTAGTCACCTTTGAACAATGCCTGATATTTTTCTGTTTCTGTTTTTGGTTTAATCAATTTAAGCTTCAGTGAGAATCACAGGGAACACTTCCCAGAATAGGTTTCTTGGGCAGATCAAAGTTGCCATTATCAAAGAAAATAAGACTTGCTATACTGGATTTGACCACGTATCTATTGGTTCTTGCCTTGGGCAGCAGATTCATAGTTCAGAGAAAAATGACACCTTTAAAGTACATTTTGCCAGTTGAGAAAAGGTGAAAACAGAAAATAATTTGGAAAGTCAGTGCAAAATTTTTACTTTCCCAGCCTTATACTTGAAGACTAATGAATGTTATATTGACTCAGTTCACAAAGCTACACCTTTTAAATCATTAAAATCAATAACAAATATTTTAAAAAATCTTATCTGTTAAACTATCATCCATAGTATATATAGTGTCTGTGACTTGGTGAAATATCAATTCCATGGGTTAAATATATGCATTTGAAAGTAAGATTTTATCCCTGTTTGAAGTGTACAGCTCTTTAATTGTGTATCAGCTTGTTTTCAACTTCAGCACAAGTTCTACCCTACTAGACAACTGAGCCCTACTTTCCTATAAAGTATGTACATTGCATCCATTGCAGTCAAAATTATGCACACCCTGATGAATGAATCAAAGTGCTGAGAAAAAGTCATAAGGGATAACTCATCACCTTTCTATCCAAGTGACTGAATTGAAAACAAAGACTCTTCTACAGAGAAACAGACAAGAGTACCTGCATAAGAGAAAAAAAAGACCTAATTTTTCAAGTGCAAAATAACACTAAATAAACAAAATAAAACAACCAAAAATTAGAAAGTGAAGGCAAAACCCTAACATCTGAAAGTCAGCTGTTCCATCTTTTGTCCTTCTTGTACTGAAATTACTTTGCTATAAATAAATAAATAAATAAGTAGACTCATTTTTTGTTCCTCACTACAAAGCTGTTTAAATCCAAGATCAAATTTTCTATCTGCTGAAATGGATAAAGAGAAGGTTCATTATCACATCACCCCTAACAAAATAAACTTTTCTACAAACTAATGCTACTACAATTTAAAACTCTTCTCGCTGATGTAACAGTCTGCCAGGATTTTATTAGCAACAGCAAGGGCTGGGTTCAATTCCAAGGAGTCACATCAAATTGAGCCCCCATCTAAAAACCTGAGAAAATTAAATTAAACTGTCTGGGTGCTCAGTGAGCTGTATTTCTCCACTCTCAAATGATGAATCAACTGGCTTAATGAAACAGTAAGGTGTTGAAGGGAGTGAAAAAAGAGGAAAACAGACATACAAACAGTGCAGCAGACAATAGTTGGCTATCTCTTTGCCAAACAAGAGACAGCACTATCTTTTGTTGATGAAAGAACTATTGTGGTAGCTGATCTCCTTGCAGCCTTCTCCCACAACACCCAAATATTTACTGTGTTTGCAAAATTTCGTGGCTGTATCACCTACTCTGGTAGGTAGCCAGAGCTCAGCTAGGATCCAGCTGTCTCAGTCCTGCAAGCTGTGCACTAGCCACTCCTGTGGTCTAGGGAGCTGCTTTTCTTCTGCAGTGCTTTCTGCTCTTTACCAGGAGGACACATAGTACACAGAATGTGATGCCTTCATAAGCCATCTAAGACTAATGGTCTGGCAACTAGAACACTTTTCAAGAAGATGGGGGAAGCGGATTTGAAAATCTGAGAAATCAAACTCGGGTCTCCCACGTTCAGGGTATTTGTTGATACTATCCAGTTGTCTATTTTACAAAAGAAGTGGTCACACCCTACTTCTCCAGGTTCAAAAAAAGTGAGGAAGGAACTCCACTGGGGAAGGTTTTGGACTATGGCCAACAGAGTCAGCAAAGAAAGGTTCTCCTTTGCCCTGAGTAATGCAGCCAGGTACTCCTTTTCAGCCTTTTGCATGAGCTAGCTTTAGGGAGCTCATAACGAGCTCCTCACTGTGTTGGTATTTATGATCCACAGTGTAAAGCGCCAAACTTTCTTCAGGCATCACCCAAGTAACAAGAGCATCTAGTGCAGAGTCTGAATGCTACCTTGAGTGCCAGAAACCCAGAGGCTTACATTGCAAAGACTAGCATGAAGCCCCTTTGTAGAACTAACCTTAGGTTCATATCATTTAAGGATCCCTACTAATCCAAAATCCTTAAAAGAGCTTCTAATCTGCTCAGTCAGTGGTGCATTGGACTCTTTCATCTAAAGACATTGAACTCCATAGGCAATTACTAGCCCAGGGAGCTATTTATCTCCCTTATCAATGAAGATATGAAATGTTAATGAACAATGTATGTCAAATAGCTATTTGAAATCAGTAGGTCATTGTGAAAAAAAGAGCTTCCATTCCACACCTCTAAAGAAAAGAAAACCAGTGCACCCTGAGTGATTCTGGTAACTAATCAAATATATCACACATGCTATAGTAAGACCTATAGTGAGATCTCTATTAAATAAGGCCACACATTGAAAGGCAATATCAGCTTTATCCTAGGTGGCAGCTGTATTTATTAAAGCCAATGTCTGCAGAGTCAGAAACTACTTTTATTCTGCAAAAGCAATTATTGATTTATTCATTTGGGTCCTGACTGTATTTTATCACTAACACATTTGGCTGCATGCAATGTGATAGTTACATCTAAAGCATTCTGAAGTGCTGGCAAAGAATTCCCAACTATTAATACTACTTTAAAGCATTGCCTAACCTTACCATACCTTCAAAAATTTAATGATAAATGTGATGGCATTATTAGAAATATAACAAAAAAACTCCAACCTGTGGCACATTCAGAAAAATAAGGGTCTCGGTGTTAAAGCTGTTTGATACTGATTTCTTCTCTGACCTCTACATAAGTGAAGCTTTTCTTCATGGGAGTAAGGCCTGCCACTGTTAAGGGAAATTTAATTTATGTTAAATAGGCACAATAAATATTTTTACTATCTCAATTCTATATGCCTTTGTCTATCAGATTAAAATATAAGTTTCTTTTTTTTTTTTTTTTTCCCTAAGTAGCCCCTCAGGGAGTGAGACACCTAGCTACAGATGTCTGGACATCCAAGCTGAACTTACTTGACTTCTTTTATGGTCGCTGAAGAGACACAATGAAAAAAAAGCATTTCTATTGGGTGTGGTTCTTTTCATCCTAAAGATGCCTACAGTATGATATATGAATTACTTCTGAAAATGTGATATTATCCAAGAGGAACATGTACAAAATTGTTTCTTTAGGTATGACTAACCAGGAGAGAGAGTAAGGAACCACTGCACAGACACATATCTATAGAAAAGGTATAGGAATTAAAATGGATTGCTAAACAAAAATTGTTTCAGTACCCAGCCTCAACTCAAATTTTCAACAAAACTGCAAGAAAAACCCTGCTTTCTCTTTGAAGACTAGGATAAGAAGGGACTTTCCTAACATCTCTGTGATATTAATGAATTATCAAGTCAGACCAGCACTTGCAGGAAGCGCAATAGAACATGAACAGTCACCTATGGGGATTCACAGACTGGTCCTCAAAGTGCTGTGCATGTTCCACTGAAGAGGAAATCTTTGAAAAAGATCAATGGAAGACCAAAATTGAAGAAATCTCTACTGAGCATATAAGAATGCTAAGATATCACTTTGTAAATAGGAGACATTTTCAGATGGATGGCAAAAAGCATATCCATGACCCTAAAAATACACTTATCTAAATTTCAAGTTTGAGTATGCTATCATCAGAAAAATTTGCTAGAATGTTTTTACATAGCTAAATAAATTATACTTCCCTAGGCTGGAATAAGGACTACTGGGACTAGTTTGTGTAAAATGAAAAAAACAATTTTTTAAAGCTTGAAGAGATGTCCAAATTTCATCTTAAACAGCTGACTTTTAACAAACCTGTAAGCTAAGAATACATAAGAATGAGAAAGTCTTTACAGTCTTGGTAGAAGTGTTGCCAGTGCCATTAATAAAACACAATTTTACAGATTATAGTGATTATGAAATTTTTTTTTTGTTCCATTTCTAGAGCATTAGGATATTTCTCTGTAGAGTGTATATGAGTACTTTTCAAAGTATGCTTCCTAGCTTTGCCACTCTTCCTGTCCCGTGGAACTGGGACCAACTCTGATGTAGCGAGTAGTGGCTCAGATGTATGCCCCAAGTTTTGTTTACAGTGTTATAGCCAGAACTTAATTTACGGGGAATAAATAAACTGTTGACACCAAAGAGAAAAAAGAAGAAAAAGAAAAAAAAAAAGGCAAGAGGAGAATTCTACACACTTATAACAAGATCTGAAAACAAGTAATGTTGTGGGGAGCAAGTGAAAAGTAACAAGTTTTCAAACTTTTTAGTACCAATGAAATTCACTGAGAGTTCATGGGCAATGGACAAGGTTCTAGAAGAAAGGAAAAGGAGAAACACAGTCTTACTTTAAAAACAGAGAAAAGGAAAGGCTTTTTTTAAAGACCTAGACAGCTTAATTTTAATTCTTTAGTAAACAGGGAAACAAATAATAATTTTTTTAAAAAAAAAGAGCCTAGATGAAAACATAGCAAGCAGCCGACAAAATCTTTTCAAGAATAAATCATGTTAAGCCTCTCTACTTTCCTTGTAGAAGAGGGTAACAGGCCTTGTAGATAGAGGAGAAGCAGTAAATATATATATTTTGACTTCAGTAAGGCTTTTGGCACTGCTTTACAAGACATCTCACAAGCTGACTGTGAAAACATGGATTAGATAACAGAAACAGAAAACAGAGCAGAAACCTGTACTAAGGGCGTGATTATCAATGACTCCTAAAACAGAAGGATGTAGCAAATGCATCTGTTTAGGTCCAGTAGGTCCTGAATAATACAGTAGTTCCACTAACAGTCTGGAAAATGGAATCAAGAGCTTGCTAATGACATCTACAGAGAGCACCAGGCTCCGTCTGGCTGTAAGCAGATTGGGGAACAGATTTCAAACTCAAAGTGACTGTGATACACAGGTTTTGCTCCACTGAAGGCAGGTGCAAGTTCTTCTACCTAGGCAAGAGTAATGAACTAAATGATCCTGGATGGGGAAGAACTGGAAGAGAGAGCAGACAGCCAGACCTGAACCAGAGGTGAAAAAGGTGAACGTAAACTCTGACACTTAAATAAAATTATAATCCATGAGATATGTGAGGTAGCTTGTTCTGAATCTGTTGGAGTTGTTGAAACCTCACCAGTTCACAGAATACATTTGCTTATTAGAAAAAGATCCAGAGACTACGAGAATGATCAGCAGTCTCAACAGGGTGACTTACAAGGAAAGATGGAAAGATCTCGAATTGTTTAATTTTTCCATTTTAGAGAAAATTTCTGAAATTCACATATACATTTGATCTTTTAGATGAATATTTTTGGTAGATACAGTGAGGACATTTCTAATAGCACAAACTACAGCAATTATTGTATTATCACTAACCTTTTCTCCTTTTCTTCTTTATATACTTTTTTTTTCAGTTGTGCCAAAATATGTGAATACTCTGTCACAAAAGATTAAAACAAAGATGGCAAGCAAAAATAGCTGAAGTATATTTGCATATCTCAGAATTAATAAGTATTACTTTTTTGACAGCCTGAGATTCACAATGCTGGGAAAGGCATTTATTTCACTTTTTAGAATATATGGGCCAAGTTCTTTGCTTAGTACAAACTCTTGTAGCTCCATTGCCTTAATCTACTAGAAAGAACAAGACAAATAACATGTTTTTCATTCCTTAATGTTCCTTACTTGCCAGTTGAAAGAATAAATACTATCTAGGTACCACAGCATGAGGAAAAGCTTTATATAATTAAGATCCTTGTACTTTTTTTTTATACATAACAATATAAAATTAAGGATACTTGCGTACGCACACAGAAGGAACCACTGAACTATATTTGGGATCTGGTAGCTTAGAAGAACGTAATGCCATATCCTCCTGAGGAAGGAATTTCCAAATGATTACCACTAAACTGGGATAAATAACTTCTGCTCCTCTAGGACTTACAGAAGGGAGCAGGAACATTAGGGACAGGTCTGTTTACCTTGTGCAGAACCCCTGAGGATCTTGGCTCTTGCGTTTACACCTTAGCAGATTTTGTCATGCCAATAAAATGTTATTGCTTGAGTTGCACTGAGCCATGGACTTTGCCTTCCACAAAGGAGTAAGTAAGTGTAGAGTGTTTACGAAGACACCCAGTGGGCTACTGGAGTCCAGCTGTGCTGGAGATTTCCTAAATATTATGGAACAGCTGGAATGTGGAGGCAGGCCTCAGGCAGAAGCAGTAGGTCTTCTGTTATTAAGATCTGGTTGCAGTTCCTTTGGAATAGATCATTTCCTCTGATGATGCTTCAGCAGCAGGAAGAGAATGTGGCTGAACAGATAGTGTGTGTATTCCCAGAACTACATTAATTTCCAAGCCCTGGGCCTGTGTACCCACATATGTCCTTAGAATGAGAAAAGACATGCATTGACCCTTCCCTTTCTATTTTCTGTCCCCCAGGCTCCACAAGAAAAGATGCAGACTGGACAGAGGTGGCATTCAGAATTGATGCCTGATCTTGGTCTAAGGATGTGTTGTGATAAGAGTCCTGCAGGACTAGCCCAATTCAAGTTTACTTCCCCAAGAAGACTTAAAAAAAAGTCCCATTAATTTCCTTGGTGGAAAACTATGGTTACAAGTGTATAACTCAAGTAAAAAACCAATACAATCTCTTAGAGAGTTATTTATATATGTCCCTAATTTCCATAAGATTATAAAATTCTTAAGAGATAGAGAGCAAATGCAATTGTCACAGGCCATCAAAATGCTCAGAATTCAATAAAATAAATGTTAATGGGTGTGAAAAACACAGAATATTGTAACAGAGTAGAATATATGGTAAAGTCAGCAGTCCCATGTTTTTTAATGCATAAGCTATCTGACACTTTGTGCTGTGCAGATGCTTTTTCAAAATAGTGATTGTGGCTTTCTCTGTACTGACTAAATTAATCTTCCTAATCTGATGGTTGTTCTGATCCTGTGAGGAGAGGACTAGATTAATAAAATCACTCCTCCAGTGTTTTCCTGTTGTTCATGCAATCCAGCTGACTGATTTTAGGGACCAAACAAGAGAAAACAAAGCTCCGAATAAGTACAACTGAATGTTTCTCTGAAGGTCCTTTGCTGTCTGTTAAATTCTTCCCTGATTCTTACAATTAGCACCAAACCAGATGCAAGAATCACTGTGATTTCTGTTTTTATGTTATATTTTATTCATAAAGTCTGTCACTCACGTAACTGTGACTTCTCTGGAAATGCTTCTTTGGTCAAGACATCCATGATCCACACCACCAGCACATTGTAGAAGATCAATCTTTACTAATGGAGATGTGTAGATAATTAACTGATTATTCATGACCTGCTTCAGTGAGGACTTTACGGACACATTTCTCCATTAAGTGAATGGATTCACGGCTCATTTGGATTAGACATGTAACTCCATCCTTATTAAACTGATTTGCTTCTCTCTGCCTCCCTTTTCTTCGTGAATTCAGAACACCCACATATACTTTTACTTTTTTTTTTTCCCCCACTCCCATTCTCCCTCTGTTCATCACAGATTCCCCTTCTTTCTCTTCATCTGTCTTTCTCACCACTGTCCATTTATATCTAAACTTAACATTATCCCTGGACCCTTGTATTCTTGTAATATTTCCCATAAAATTAATATTTTCTGCATCTCCACCTCACTACCTGCGTCTTTCCCTGTTAATTGTTCCATTTCACCTCCCACTCTTCTACTTTTTGCTCTGTGGCACTATTCATACATGTTTCTTCATCTCTAGAATAATTCATTTATTTTAGCAGCACAAACACTCAACACAAACTGCCATTTCATGTTTTCCTCAGTGACCACGTTCTCAGTTTGGTTCCTGACTCTTCATATGATTCATGAACATGCCTTGCCCCCAGCTCAAAGGTGGGAAAACATACTCCTTATACAAGTACACCATATCCAGCTTTCATGCTCATAGTTCCTCCCTCCTTTATGCATTATTCTGTACCAGTCTGTACCATCTCTTCTTTCCACATTTTTGTCCTTTCCTGGTTGCACAAATGTTTCTAGATGCCTCCTTCAGTTTTATGTCCCCTAATTCCCTTTTTTTTTGGCCAAAATATTATCTCCTTGCTGTCAGAGACTTAATATTGTCAGACACTTCAGGTGTTCACCAGCTTTTTTTATCTTCAGCAATGGATCAGTGCCTCTGCTTTCCAAAAAGTCTAGATGTTTCAGCTCATTTTTGTTATCCCTATGTTTACTCCTGTGTCTTGGTTTGCAAGATAATTAGCACCTCAACTCTCCATACCTTTGCTTATTTGTCTTTTAGCCCCGTTTCCCACCTTATTGCTTCCAGACTAACACTGGGAGTTCTCTGTTGTATTGATACATCTCATCTTCCTCTCTCACCTTTATAGACTGATTTTAAATTCTTCCATCATCTCCTGTGTACTGTTCTTTGCACTCCTTTTGCTATCACAGATTGTATTTCCTTGACTCCCAGCTCTAGTTAACTGAAACTACATATTTATTCCTGTGTATTAAATCTTAACTCCTTTTCTCACTACATTTTTTCTATATCTTTATCCAATTAACAACCTGCTAATTAGCAGATTTTGACATCAGCTTAAGCTTCTAAAATTCTGTTAAATATGAAACACTCATATTTCCTTACTTGAGTTTCAGTCCTCAGAATTCTTTTGCTTTCTAGGTGCTGTCTAATCTATTTACTTTACATCTTTAACAATAAATTACGCAAAATAACAGTGAATACTGCTAGTTACAAAGATCAGTCATCCCTAATGACTGTCCACAAGCACATATTAATTGATTACTCAAGCTGTAGCCACTTCAATTGGGCTGTAACATAAGAATGGCATTGTCCAACATCTGAGTTGGACGTCTATGGCACATGTAAAGTAATATGATCTTCATCATAATGGGAAGTATGTGTACGTTGTACATAGATGGTTAAGTTTGCTTATTATATATGCTTATTATATATATGCTTATAAACCTATGATAATTGAAGAGAAAGAGATAGATACCTCTAGAGAGGATTCAGAATAACTGAGTTAGTCTTGACTCTGAATCACCTATTAAATTAGATTCCTAAAATTAGTTTGGGTAAACACTATGAACAGGATTTCCAGAAAACAATTGTACTCATGAACATTCAGGGAAGAATATTTAAAAGCCTGCAGGGAGAATCATAATTAGAAAATTACTACATCTGAAGGACTATGAGACAATTCGCTGAAAAAAGTGATGCTACTAAAGAAGACAATCTCTTGTCTTAGGACATCCTACTCCTAGTGATGTATGTAAAAAAATTAAAGTAAAAGCAGTCTTCAAACTTGCCTTCTGTAATATCTCTTGAGTGAAAATAACAAATTAAGTATTTAATGCTATCAAAGTTCATGAGTTTAAGAAATCTTAATTAATGTCAGCAGAAAACTTTCCAACAGAAAAATGTCAACACTTTCATTCATCTCTCTTGATCTCACTCTCATACAGGAAATATCAGACTATCTAAATATAATTATATAAATATTGAGTTTTCAAGGTGTTTTTTTTTCATCCTACACCTAATGAAGGTGAAAGACAGTGAGTTCATGAGTTCTAAGCAAGCCTAGAGGGGCTTTCTCATCTCTGATGAGTAACTTGGTAAAGCTCTCATGTTTACAAAATGTATCAGATGGATAATGTTCTCTCATGAACTCCAGTATATTAAAGAATGGAAAGTCTTCCAAATTTTATGTTACCTTAATGATACTTGTAATTGAGTGCTGAATAAGGATATCATTAATAAATACATATCCAATGCTATTATTAGTAAACAGTTTTGCAAAATAAAATATGATATGTATGTCCAATTAACACTTCAAAAAGTGATGGATGTATTTAAGTTGAAATAGAATTGACATTATTTTTGTCCAAAGGATTATGACTATTTGTCCTTTAATTATTTTGTTAAATAATTTCCATTCATGTACCATGCCTTTACAAGAAACAGTGTTTGATGAGAAAAACTAGAAACAGTTGCTTGAAATTTACTTACACATAGTAAGAAAGCAAAAACTACTTATGATTCAAAGATAAGCTGGCAACTCCCACAGTAAAACTCACAGCTTCACAATTTTTTTGGCATTTGATATAAAACTTTCCTCCTGCAGACAACTGCTCAGGTCAGAACCCCTTAAAAAATGTTTCTGACCTTGAGGCTGCAGAGCAGAGCCTGAATACCAGAAGGCCTGGATGTACCTTTAAGATTCAAAGTTAGAAAGCCAGGGCAAAGGATCCTAAATTTATTTGGTCTTTATCATTCTAAGCTTATCCTCTCTGACTGGTGTTAACACAGCACATCTATGTCGCCTAAAGCATGACCACTGACAGTGACACTGTATCTGGCTGCATGGCTTCAATCTTGAATCTGGACACTTACAGTCAGACTTTGAACTGGACTAAATGCCTGCTTGAGAATTTGAGGGAAATAGCATTTCCAGTTAAACACTGCAGGAAAGTAGGTAGGAACGTGCTCTGTATGAACAGAGTGGGAATGCACTGGTAGGATTTAATAGTCCAAAAACCTTTAAAAGGGATTCTCTCTTTAAAGAACACATTTCCTCTTTCCCTGAAATAGTGACCTTCCGGTTATGGTGCGGGCAGCCATAGCGGGTGCGGATCAGGGAACTTGATAAATATTATTTTTATTGTTTAAATTCTGAAAGTTTGAACTTTGTTTTCAAATATTGTCATGTTCTAGTTGATGTCTTTCAGACACATTTGGTACAGAGATATTATGTAAAAAAAAAAAAAATTAGTCTGAGTGAAATGTGTTTTGGAAAGTTGTGCTGAAATTCATAGTATTCATGTTTAGAAATGACTCTAATTTAAATAGACTGTCTAGATATTACATCAGTAAAAAGTAACACTGAAGAGACAGAACAATGTTACTGTACTAAGTTTCAGAAAAAAAATGCAAGCAATCTGTTTCCCAACTGAACACATAGATATTAATTAGCTGTGCAACTATTTCTGTGCATTTTTCCTAAACTGTTGTCTTAACATTTCCTAAAGGAATCACACTGAGGATCTACAAAGTTTGTAGATCATTTATTTTGAAGAAGTCATTCTATGATTCAGTAAAATGCTACTGAAGTTCTCTGCATTCAGTATCACACTGTTATAAATGGCCACAGCCTATATGTCTTTAAAATTAGGGGAATGGTCTTCCTCATTCAGTCTTTCTTATTCTCTCTCTTACAGTCTCTCTTGATATATATGCTTATATAAGTATTACATACTGTCCTGGTTTTGGCTGGGATGGAGTTGGTTTTCTTCCTGGTAGCCGGTATGGGGCTGTGTTCTGGGTTTAGGTTGAGAACAATGTCGATGATACACTGATGTTTTGGTTCTTGTTAAGTAGTGCTAAGTACTTGCTAAGTGGTGCTCACTCTGGTCAAGGACTTTTCAGCTTCCCATGCTCTGCCAGGGGCACGGGAGGCTGGGAGGGGCACAGCTGGGGCAGCTGACTCAGACTGGGCGGGGGCTATTCCATACCACGTGACGTCATGCTCAGTATATAAGCAGGGGAGTTGGCCGGGGAGGGGTTCGGTCGCTGCTTGGGGGACGTGCTGGGCATCGGTCGGCGGGTGGTGAGCAATTGTACAGTGTACCGCTTGCTTTGTATTACTACTGTTCTATTTTTTTTTATTTTACTTTAGTTATTAAACTGTTTTTATCTCAACCCACGAGTTTTCCCCTTTTGCCCTTCCGATCCTCTTCCCCATCCCGCCGGTGGGGGGGGTGAGCGAGCGGCTGCGTGGTGCTTAGTTGCTGGCTGGGGTTAAACCACGACACACACACATTTATGCATGCGTATGTATATGTGTGTGTATACATATATATGTATGTATAGGTATGTGTATGTGTATATATATGCATACACACATGTATCATACATATGGAAGATGCTTAATGAAAAGTCCAGACAAGAATAGCAAATACAGAGCAAATAAGTCAAATCATGAAAGAAATCATGCAGCAGATGACAGTGGGTTATACTATCAACTTATAGATGATGTGTTGTATATGAATCCTTTCATCTAATATTTGTAAGCTCACCGCAGGCACATCCTCTAGTCTGTTGCAGAAAGTTTTATTGATTCACAGAGGAATAGCAAATTCTACCTGAGGCAGCAGTTCTTCCAAAATATTGTTGGCATCAGAAGAAAATAAAGAAAATCTCATTGTTAGATATGATTTGTGATACAATTCCTCTCATGTGCTGAGTATTAAGGTCTTTTAAAGGAAGAGATCTTTACTGCCCACACGAAAGATATAAGGAACACTTCTTGTAACAAAATCAGTCTTGAAAATTTGAGATTTCACAGTCCATTAACCTGCTATTAAAGACCAATGACAGGATTTCTTTCAGAAATGAACTTTGCATTGTGTGAGAAGTTAGCTGTGATATCAGAAGAGAGAAGAGGAAAAAAACCCCACCCAAAATAACAAAAAATAAGGCCCACAACATGATTCTTATCAAAGTCCACGCTATTGAAGAAATGAAATTGCAGCTATACAAAGCTGAAGATACCGATTATGTGTAATGGTGCAGAACCAGGTTACATCAGCATTGAGTTTCAGGCAGTTCACATTCCATTTTACCTGAATTTGCAGAAAGTTGAGTCAGTGTCAACTCCCACTTAGGATGCAGTTGATCACAGTGTTACAGAAAGTCAAACTGACAGTTAAGAGGAAGCAAAAGGTTCTGGGTCATGTCTCTGATGGGTTTTAATTCGTTTTCATTAGGAAAAATAATATAACAGAGTGCGTGTTAGATTCTGAAACTGAAAAGCATGCATATGTATGGAATATAGTTAAATTGTTTGGATAGAAGAAAGGCAAGTAAAAGAATTTTTTGATTAATTTCAGTAAGAAGTGTGTGCCTTTGCCTGTTCAAACTGAGTCACTTTAGCATTAGGTAACATATTGTCTGGGCTAGGTGAACAAGGCATGATAATACCATCAGGTATGCTGTCTCTTTTAATTGTGTTCATTTCAGAGGGAGCAATAAACATTAGGATGCTTTAATTCAGTTCATTTCAACGGGAGCAATAAACGTTAGAGGTCCTTTAGTACCCCTTTCTGAAGTGTCCCACTCAACTAATTTTGGTTTAATTTAAAGAGGAAAGACAGGATACAAGATTAATTTAACGCTTTGCCTCATAAACCATTCGTTTTGAAGTTGTTGCCCCAAAAGAAAGCACTAGTTACAGTAATAAAAAATCAATATTAATTGCCATTCTAGATATGACACTGTAGCACCAAAGGCTCTTGCCAATATAGGCTGAAGAACTCACTGAAAGAATACAGCACATGAGGGATACTTACTTAGGTATTTAAGTGACCAGTTTCATAGATCTGAAAATATTCTGCACATCCATAGATCAGATGCAAGACTACAAGCATGTTAAAATTAGCACTTTCATATGGGTTGTATAAAGAAGTCATGATAAAACAGATTACACAATGTCTGATACTGAGATGATCTATTTTGAAAATATGAGACTTTTCTTCCTATTCTATCCTTAGGCACTTGTTGGGTTGACCCTGGCCAGCAGTTAAGCACCCACACAGCCGCTCGCTTGGTCCCCACCCCTGGTGGGAAATGTGAGAGAATCAGAAGAGCAAAATTGAGAAAAGTCGTGGGCTGAGATAAAAACAGTTTAGTAAGTGAGGAAAAGAGATTTAAAAAAGCAAGTGACACAGACACAATCACTCACCATGTCCCACAAGCAGACTGATGTCCCTTCAGACTCATAGCAGCTGCTACCTTGGAAGATAACATCCACTGCCACCCTAGTTTTTATTGCTGAGCATGATGCCATATGATATGGAATAGCTCTTTGGATAATTTGGATTAGCTGTCCTGGCTGTGTCCCCTCCTAGCTTCTCTCCCACCTCCAGCCTATTTGTTGAGGGGGCAGAGTGAGAAAACCAGAAAACCTTGAGTCTGTGCAAGCACTACTCAGCAATAGTACCTACTCAGCACTGGTAAGGCAACATCTGGAGTACTGTGTCCAGTTCTGGGCTCCCCAGTACAAGAGAGACATGGACATACTGGAGAAAGTCCAGCAAAGGGCCACAAATATGACTGAAGGACTGGAGCATCTCTCCTATGAGGGAAGGCTGAGAGAGCTAGGACTGTTCAGTCTGGAGAAGAGAAGGCTCAGGGGGATCTTAGCAATGTATAGAAATATCTGAAGAGAGGGTCCAAAGAGGACAGGGCCAGGCTCTCTTCAGTGGTGCCCAGTGACAGGGCAAGAGGCAAAGGGCACAAACTAGAACACAGGAGATTCCTTCTGAACAAGGAAACACTGTTACTTGAGAGTGATGGAGTACTGTCACAGGTTGCCCAAGGACATTGTGGAGTCTCCATCCTTGGAAATACTCAGAAGCTGTCTGGACATGGTCCTGGGCAGCTGACTGTAGGTGGCCCTGCTCCAAAACACAACACCATCCCACAGGAGCCCCCAGTGGGCTGCTATGAAGAAAGTTAACTCCTTTCCAAACAGACCCAGTAAAATGCTGGAAGTAGACTTAATCCAAAGTACAGAAATCTAGGTACAGAAATCTTAAATTGCAATAGCAATGTTTATAAGAAGAAGGACAGATGGACAGAAGGAAGGAGGGAAGGAAGGAAAGAAGGAAGGAAAGAGGGAAGGAGAGAAGGAGGGAGGGAAGGAGGGAGGGAGGAAGAAAAAGGGACTGTTAAGTACTGCAATTCATGAAAAGCTACCTGTTTTAAATGATGTAATATTCATCCTGCTAGGAAAAAAAAACCAACCCCTCCAAACAGCAAGAAACTTAATCCTCCTGATGATGACTTTTTCCTGACAACTTAATCAACAGTTTGCAAGAGTTTTGTTGTTTTAGTTATATAAGGCTAACAGATCTAGATAAATATAGTAAAATTCTCATAGTTTTAGATATTTCTATTTTGTTTTGTGTTATGCTATTTTTTTTAAAGCCTTCTCCAGGTGACAACGATTTATTATGGACTCATTTTAGCTCCTGTTGAAGTTAATGGTTAACCTTTGGGGATTACAGCTGTACCACAACCCAGTATGCTCTAATTTAAGAGTGTCCTAATATTATTTCTATTGTCAAAAATACCAAGCAGCTGTTCTCTCTTTTTACGTAACAGACATGGTATCTCATATTTAACATAATGTACTTAATAGGTGTCTGGTAGAGTTAATCTCCTTAAAGTTAATGGGAATCTTCTCATCAGCTTACCTTGGATCTGGTTTTAATCTCACATCCTTTTATTCCTTATTTTAAGTTCATAGTGCATTAATATTACTTGGTCAAACACGTCCTATCTATTTATCTATCAATTAATTCAATCCATCTGGCCTCTATTAACATAATACCTCAGCACATCACAATGTTACATGAATGTTATCTTTAAAATTTTGTGGCAAGAAGTCAACTTAGAACAATATCCTGCTTCTAGTTTTCTTCTCCTAGGTCAGGAATTTTTAACTATTTTTACAGGGAGTTGCAAATGTTTATATCCGAGAAATGTGTTTTTTCATTTATGTTTGAGTCATTTTCAGTAACATTTTCAGTCATTTTTCAGTATACTTATACATCTTGACTATATTCTTTCAAGAACATGTGTATGTTCTCTCTCATGTTGTGATGGCTGACCTTGAGCTTCTGATTTCTAGGAAAATATATGAAATCACATTGGTATATATTAGTATATATAACATCTCTAGACAAACATTTTAACTCAAGTAGACTGTGTATCCTTAGGTAGAAGAATAAATACCTCGGCATGCTGTGATAAACTGTTTAATAAAATAAAATAATAATGAAACCCTTCTTTTCAATCCAGGCTGCTATGCTGCCATACGTTTTATTGGTCTGAAAGGTAGAATTCTTGGCAGAGAAATAGTCCCATGGGCCACATAAAGGGCACATGGTATAATTCAGCCTAGTGCAACTATAAATGACCAGAATAGAGTCCGAAAGGTCTACTCAATTCAATATCTGATTTATGTTTCATGCCAGGCTGAGGAGATTTTGAAACTGACCCAGACAGAAGGTGAGCTTCGTGCTGCAGCTGTAACTGTCCAGGTGAGAAAGGGTATAGGGAGCAGGAGCATTTCCCAGTGATTAATTCACCCAACACTATTCTCTTTATGGCAAGACATTTATTTTAAAAATTCTTCAGGTAGTCATATGTGCTAGACATTTATAGACGTGCATGCTTTCTGTTATCTTTTGATTGGAAGTGTGTTTTTCTTTGGTAACATTTATCTGTGGAATTCCTTATAAAAGCAAGCGGAAGGTCAAGTTTGTTGAAAGTGTGGTTAATGACAAACTGTGAAAATAGGGTAGAATGGAGGGGAGTTTTGTCTTTTTTTACACACTAGCAGGAGCTATCGCACAAATGATCTGACTTTACTGGACTTGGTTAGCAGATTCTCACCTCATTCTTCAACTGTCCCTGGTTTCAGAGTATGTTCTGTATGTAGCATCTAAGCATATACAGACATATGCAGAATAAACATTTCATAACATATATAATATAGACCTTAAACAGTTCTAACTTATAACAACTACTGATCAGAAAAAAAAAAAGTTGATATTTCCTGAAAACCAAAAGTTGTTTTTGCCTCACAGTACAATGGCGAGAGAGAGAAAGAAAGAGAGGTAGAAATTACTTAGAGCCTCAGCATCTTTCTGTAAACATTTTCATTTATTCAGAGAACATGACTGAACTTGAAATAATAAAATTCTTTTATAGGGAAAATATAAAAAATCTTTTCCTACTTTTGATTGATTTTATAGCAAATATTCAAACCTCATGGGGAGTATAGATTTTTCTAGAAACTGAATTTTTCCTAATTTTAGACAGGGAGCTAGGAGAATATCTGATCTAATCAGTAGAACTTCTTATTTCTTAGTACTTCGCAGAAATAAACTTTTTAACCCTTAGAAATATACTTTTACTTTTCTAGACAGAAAAATAGTATTTTGGAAACAGAAGCTGGTTATTAAAATTGTCAAAAGAAAAAGTCCTATTGAAGTAATTATTTCCTATGACAAACATGTCTCTATTTGAGACGTGTATAAACTGTTTTCTTGTAGAAATATTTATTAGTATACAAAATAACTAAATATTCAGTTCTTGAATTTTCAGTAAATCACTGTATCTTGACAGCAAATACAGGGCGTAGAATAATATATGCTTAGACTAAAGAATAATTGGATTATTTTAATATATAGAAATTCAGTAAGCTTGACAAATAACGAGCTGTTTGAAAAGCAGGAAAAACACTTCAACACTTTTTCCTGGAAAAATTAGTTTGGATGGACATTTTCCAGCAGGCTATTCTGAGCAATGATGTTTTATTGGAAGACACTCCAAAATGATTGCACGCTGCCAATCATTTTACTTTTTACATGGTGTTTATTCATGTATTTTAACAATCTGTTTTATTTGCATCTTTCCTTGTACTTGAGCATCTAAGTTGTCATGAATTGTAAGGCTTATCTGAAGGGGACTGAAATGACAAAGCTTGGATCTTTTCTGAGTTGTGTATCAAGTTTAACACAAGTAGAGAGGATGGACTGGTTTTGTTTAGGTTTTGGTGTGGTTAGTTGGTTGTTTTTCAGTTTCCTAGACTCCTATTTTTTGTGTTGATGGATATTCTTAATTAAAAAAAACCCCAAACCTGTTTCTGTTTCTCAAATAAATCAAGATTTCTCTAGCTTCCTACAAAGTTTTGAACAGCTCCTGTGCGTCCTGTCATCCTAAGCTGTGAATTGTGGTGTAAAACAATTGGTTCAAAAATTTGTCATGAACAACTCCTTACTATAAAAAGTTGTGAAACTCCTATTATTTGACAAGGCCAAGTATGACATAAAATCTTTATTTTTCTTTTGATGATGACATTTTGCCTGAGAAATTTCAACTTTTATTTAGATGTGACGGATGTCTTAAAAATTCCTGTGATTTCTTGATGCTTTTTGGGTCTGCAAACACCAACACAACACAGAATGATCCATTCTATTTACTTCTCTTAATTCCTTTTTTGTGACCATTTCAGTGGAGACTTACTGGTGTATACTGTCAGTGGTTAATGGACCATGCTGATGTTGAACTTTTGCTTTAGGAGACTGACAACCAGAGGGTTAATTAGGTTTGCAAGACATTTGTGCATTTGCCATTTTTTTAAAGCAGTGAAGAAGAACTAAGAGAATACTATTTAAATTTTGGCAATAAACATACCTAATGGAGTTTTAAATGGTATTTAAATTATGTTTAAGTAGATCTCTAAACTCATTTAGCAAACAAATGACTACAAATGCTTTAGATAAAAAGACTGCTGTATTGGGTAATGATCTTTGAAGGGAAAGTAATACGGGTCAACAGTATATTCTCTATCGTATTAGTTAACAATTTATGTTTTATTTTATTTTAAACATTTTGAAGGTGTACTGCTTATTGTGTACTTTCTTCATCCAGAAATAGGAGCTGCAGAAAACATTGTGCAGACTTCACAGCAAGAAACATTGCACTGATGATTATGTTTCTAGCAGGAAAAAAAATATGCACAGGTCTTTTCAGGAGTCTCATTTCATTAAATGCTTCACTAAAAATAAAAAATTAATGATAATAATTTTGTGGATGGACTCATGCAGTTAGAGACAGCATTAACACTTGCTCTGTGTAAAGGTTTGTGGAAGGAATACAAGGCACATTGTCTCGATTTTGGATGATTGTAGTATTTTCACATACCTTCCAGAAGAGCAGCAGAAATAAGAACTCAGAAAATTGATCACAGATAATTGATTAAGATGGGAAAATGTGAAGTTTTTTTACCAGTTTCATCCATCTATCTGGATAATACACCACATGTAATTAATTTTATCTAACTTTATCCATCTGGAAATTAGTTATCTAATTCTCACTTAATTTTAGCTATTTACAACAGAGGTATCTAAATCAGAGCTAGATGATACAGTCTTTCTGTATAGTCAATAGAAATCTAACTAACAGTCTCACTTAAGTTGAGTATGCAAGTCATCTCACTTAAAGAAAGAAATGTATATTTGCTCAGATAAATTGTACCCTAAACTATTAGCAGGTAGAGATTCTCTCCAGTGGGTATAAATGAAAGCTTGATGACTGCCTTAAACTTGATGCCTGAGTTCTGGGTGAAGATGAATTTTAACACAACCTATTAGCCACAGCAGGGGGATTCTCTTTGCAGAACAGACAGAAACATTTCACTAGCTCCTTTGTAAGTGCTAATAAAAGCAAAAAAACAAATTAGCTGGTAGACTAGAGAAGAGAATATGTTAATTAGCATATGGTTCAGTGTATACTTGACTTAACAGTTCCAGTAGTGTACAAACAATTTTGCTTAAATAGGAAAAAATTTACCACATCATCACCATTACAACAGTTTCAGAGAAGATATTAAAGTAACATTCACCTTTTCTAATTGTTCCTTTGTTCAGTTTTGTATCACTTTGTCAGTTTGTTGTTTAAAAATGCCCAGAGAGAGCACCTTTATCACAAACCTTAGAAAAGTACACATATTTAGGTGGCTCTATTTTTTCTGCCATGTACTCTTTACAACTGCCTTTGCAAACACGGTAACTATGGTTGCAAACAGCAGGTTAAACATTCCACTCGTTAAACATTTATTCATTATCTTCTGCTAAATTTATTGCATTTCACCAAGAAATTTCTATGTATGCTTTTTCTGTCTCTTACTCTCCTCCTCCTCACACCCCTGCAACCTGTCTGCCAAAAAGGAGGAAAAATAATGTGCCTTTGCATAACCATGTGGACAGTAATTTACACAAACTTTGGCATGCATAGAGTAGATGATAGCTACATATATTTTTCTCCTTTCCACTGCTCTCCTTTATGTGGAAACACTTAAATAGGTTCTTGTTCACCTTAAGTGTTTACCATAGTAGGAAACTTACCATGAAAAGGTCAGGTTTATATTTGTGTTTATATTTATTGTGAAAAACGAAGTAGGCTAATAATGGTCTCTTGATGATACTTTCCTTCATGTTATCTGAGATTCAGAAGATGGATGAATATATGTGTGATTATGTGTTTGAAAGTGACTTATGAATATAACACTGGCAAAACATAAAAAGAGTACAAAAGAACAAGCAGCAGAACATGTTTGTAAAGGAGCAGTGAGTTCTATTGCAATAAGACAGAGGCATTTAAAAGAAGTATTCCAGAGGGATCTGCCAAGATCCCGTAGTGGAGTAGTAATATTCCTACCTCCAGGGAAGAGTGGTCAGGTGAGAGCATTGTTATCTACAGAAGACCTCTAGCAGGTAGGTGTAAGTTGCATTGCAGCAGGATGAGGTAAGTATGCCATTGACCTCAGGACTTCAATATAAATTGTTAAGCAAGTGGCAAATATTGCCAACAAATTATGAGCAAAACAGAAGTGACTTGGAAATGGCACATTCTCCTGAGCCCAGGGGAAGGGAGCAATTAAACATTTTTTTACAGTTTTGTATCACAGAAGGTATGTATTACCAATGCAAAAGCTCCACAGGAGTTGTGGCTAAAGAAGAGAGAAGACTGTGCCTGAAGGTTGTGTGGACACAGGACAAAAAGTGAATTTTTTTAAGAGGTAACAAAATTCACACTGAAAACCCAAAGGAAGAGTAGTATCTGATTACATTTGAAAACTGCTAACTGTGATGTTTGTTGAGAGTGCAGCCTACAACAGCAAGGTGACGTCACAACAAATGTTCCCCAGAGTGCTGAATCTCTACTTTGCTATCTACAGTTGGTGTGAGGAACATGCTGAAAAGCAAGCAGTGAGCTGAGCTGCTAAAGCTGTCTTTGGTTGGAATGCCTGGATGTTTAACTTATGCATATTTTTTTAAAGTGTGTCAAAATACGTCAAAATACGAAGCACAGCAGTACAGCTCAGCCATATGTGAGTGGTCATGAAACTGGAAAAATGGATGCTCTGTTGTGTCCTTTGCAATGGGAATGTTTGTTGTCAGCCCTACCAGCTCATATATTCTTGCTACAGGGAATCACTTGTGTTCTCTAGTTTCAGACATGCTAGGCAAAATTCTGCCCTGCTAAAAGCAACAGGAGTTTAACTATTGATTTCAGTGGCTTTCTCTAAATTGGTTGACCAAGGAGTGCTTCTGTGTGCCGGGTGGAGCTGTTTGTGCTGGCTGCATGCTGACCCTTTTTCCCGGCGAGGGAAAGACAGGAGTGCTACCAGCCCCTCCTTTCTTAGCCTTACTTTTTTTAGAAATTAATTCTACATGTGGAGCTGTTGCTCTCCTTGGTCAGGTCTTTGATTTTCTGCTTGGTCAAGATGTGACCGAGGGGGTTAAACTTTTGCCATGGGATTAAATCCTCTAAGTGCTGTCTTGTGCCTGTCTGTCTCCAGACACTTGCAATGCACATACATACTTGCATTGTCTAATTCTGTGACTATTTGCTATGCAATTTCCTAATCTCTTTTTAAGTCACTGTCCTGGTTTTGGCTGGGATGGAGTTGGTTTTCTTCCTGGTAGCCGGTATGGGGCTGTGTTCTGGGTTTAGGTTGAGAACAATGTCGATGATACACTGATGTTTTGGTTCTTGCTAAGTACTTGCTAAGTGGTGCTCACTCTGGTCAAGGACTTTTCAGCTTCCCATGCTCTGCCAGGGGCACGGGAGGCTGGGAGGGGCACAGCTGGGGCAGCTGACTCAGACTGGGCGGGGGCTATTCCATACCACGTGACGTCATGCTCAGTATATAAGCAGGGGAGTTGGCCGGGGAGGGGTTGGATCGCTGCTTGGGGGACGTGCTGGGCATCGGTCGGCAGGTGGTGAGCAATTGTACAGTGTACCGCTTGCTTTGTATTACTACTGTTCTATTTTTTATTTTACTTTAGTTATTAAACTGTTTTTATCTCAACCCACGAGTTTTCCCCTTTTGCCCTTCCGATCCTCTTCCCCATCCCGCCGGTGGGGGGGGTGAGCGAGCGGCTGCGTGGTGCTTAGTTGCTGGCTGGGGTTAAACCACGACAGTCACGCACAGAAAATAACAGAGTTTGCTATAAGAAGAAAGCCCTCCAACTTTCCTCCTAGGAAAAGGATGTGAAAGGTTTTCTTCCATTTACTGGCATGACAACCTCACCTCTGAGACGCTGCATTGCCACTTCTTTTTACTCTGGGTCAATGAGCTCCTTCTTTGGTCAGACACCTGACAATGCACTGCATACTCCTTCGGCAGAAAGACCCGTGCTGTACCTAAAAGCAAGAGTGGACCAGAACAGAAAGAATGATGGGTAAGTTGGAGGAGATTTTCAGACTTACAAGTCTGAAGGGGAAATGAGAAAAGTCAAAACAGCATTTGTGAAATGATGTAAAGACAGTGATGTAAATATGTTTTTCACATCTTTCACAAGGTGTAAGACTGAAAAAATAGAGAAGTATACTGTAGCTATAATGCTTTGGCCCAGCAGAGGCAGCCCAGTATAGGATTTTAGTTTTACAGGTTAAGTGGCCTAGAAAAACTAAGCTTTGGAATCAGAAAAAGGAAAGGTCACAGATTATTAGAGGACTGAGAAAGTATGCATGCCTAGATCCACCTGGAAAAGATTGAAAATGCTGTCCCTAACATATACAGATATATACTCACTGTATTTTCAAAAAGGACAGAGGCAGTTAAGCAATATTTTGTTAAGGCAAGATTTGTAAAAGATTCTAAACATTTTCTTCTTAGTGTGAATAAATCATTATGGTACATTATGTTCCATGATCTTCATTATTTATTTTTATTGTTTCCACTCAGAAAAGCTAAATGTATTGGAACAGATTCCTCCTGCTGTGTTTGGCTCCTTTGAACTGTTGGACAGGTCTGAAAAGAAACTGGAAGCTGGCTGCTGTTGCCCATTCAAGATTTCCCCTGAGGTGAGAAGAAAGGAAAATCTTGGAAAAGACAACATAGTTGCTCTTACATTTCCATGTTAGCTTAGCAATGATGTTAGGAGTAGTAAAGACTTGCCTGCTCTCACTCGCACCATGATGAGGGCTCCCACATCTTAAGAGCTGAGAAGTCTGCTCTTAAGGAGTCAGACGGGTCCCCAACAGATTTCCTTACTCAGGCATTATCCCATGAGGACCAGATGTCATATTATGTGAAAAAGGGTAGGACTGAAAGATTAAATTAAGACTTACAAACCAATAGAAAAAATTATATGTTAATGATTTCAACCCTGGCCATCTCTAAGCTTACTTGGTTTTACTTTCATAAACATAAGATATTTGTGAACTTGAATAGTGCACATGCATTTAGAATAAGGACTTTTATATCACATTGATCTGCACTGCATGAGAACTAAGAAAAAACAAAACACGAAATGAAATGGATCGGTGCCACAGTCACTATAATGTCCTTTTAAAAATACCTTTGTAGATCTTAAAACAATGATATCAGACTATGGATAGACATGGCATTAAATATGAATAAGCAACTGTCGTGGTTTAACCCCAGCCAGCAGCTAAGCACCACGCAGCCGCTCGCTCACTCCCCCCACCCCAATGGGATGGGGAAGAGAATTGGGAGGGTTACAGTCAGAAAACTCGTGGATTGAGATAAGAACAGTTTAATAATTGAAGTAAAATGAAATAGAATAGTAGTAATAGTAATAATAATAATATAATAATACAATAATAATATACAGAGCAAGTGATACACTATACAATTGGCTCACCACCCACCGACCGATGCCCAGCACGTCCCTGAGCAGCAATCGCTGCCCCCCGGCCAACTCTTCCCAGGTTATATACCGAGCATGACGTCATACGGTATGGCATAGCCCTTTGGCCAGTCTGGGTCAGCTGTCCTGGCTGTGCCCCCTCCCAGGTTCTTGTGCACCTGGCAGAGCATGGGAAGCTGAAAAGTCCTTGACTAGTGTAAGTACTACTTAGCAACAACTAAAACGTCAGTGTGTTATCAACATTATTCCCATACTAAATCAGCAGCACAGCACTATACCAGCTACTAGGAAGAAGAATCAATGCTATCCCAGCTGAAACCAGGACAGCAACAAAAAATGAAACCTGAATCAACTCCCCAGATATCTCATCTACCTCTTACTTGCACATCTGTTTTCCTTTAGATAAGACAAAAAAAATCTTACCATATCACATTGTAGCCCTTTAATAATGGAATTAATTATTTTAAAGAAGATATTAATTTGAATGTATTTGTTATGTCAACAATTTGTTATGTTAACAACCGATCTTCAAAAAGCTGGACAAAAATGATTTTCCTGAAAGACAGATGAGTAGAATTTGAATATACTGCTCAGCTTCTTCATGAAGAAACAGCTAGTATATAGTATAGCAGTGCCTCCACTATAAGATTACATTACATTCAATGTAACAGAAAAGGCCTAATTTAATACTCCTGTTGCATTCAATGACCAATCATCTAATGAGCAACCATATATGTAAGAGCTGATTTGGGCCCAAAGAATATGACTGGCTTCCATTCTTCTGTTTAAATTCTTAGCAAAACTGTATGATAATTGCCTGGGAGTTGTGCCTATGGGTCAATACACCTTATTCGAGACTGCCTTAATATTTAATATTTTTAAGGGTATGGTGATATTATTTTTGCTTTTCAAATAGTAAATGCATGTAAAAAGGGCTCCATCTATTATAATAGCTATTTTTAAATAGAAAATAATATGGCAGAAGTAAAGGATGGTCATCTACCACAGACAATAAAACTTTAAAGCCAGACATTGTCAAATTGTCATTGAGTTTGGGAAAAGTTTTCTTTGGAACTATAGCAGGAATGTAAATATTAAGAAGATGATAGGCAAAGTTATCAGTAGCTTTTTCTTCTCTGCATTTCTAAGATACTTTTTACAGAAGTGCTTGGCTATTACGAGCAGGCTGAGAAGTGAGCTCTTTTCTGTGCCATGGGAAGAAGAATTTTGCAGCATTTAAATCTGACTTTTAATAAAACATTTGGTGGGAATCATAAGCCATCTCCCTCTGGAGGAAATACAAATGCTCTTGTTCGGTTTGGACTTCCAGTGCTCTGATTTTCTTTCACAAACTACTAATTAAGCTTTCACAACTCCAGAAGGCTAGAGTTTCACTTCAGTGTGACCTCAGAGAGGTACTTTGGTAAGTCATTGTCTAGGAAATCATGCAGTACAAGCTTATTCTTAATATGTTACATCAAGTGATGATATCCCACTCTGATTTTAATTTCAAACTTTAAGAAAAAACCAAAAGGGGTAAAAAAAAAAAACAACTCTTACCTCATTCCGGATCACCGTTTCATTAATAATTTGAACCAGACGTTCTCCCTCAAAATTATTGTTTTGAATCAAAGGAAGAAGAACACTCAAGAAAAAAATTATATTCTTTTTGCCACTGTTTATCAAGCAGATGGAAAATGTGACCGCTCAGTGGCATGCCACTGCAGTCACTGGACCACACAAGGCCTTTCAAGGCTTGAACTGCATGATTACTAATACTTTATAAAGCTTAATATTATACGTCTCCTTTGATAATCAGAACTCAGTTAAAAATATGTGCCAGCCTCATAAGAAATGAATAAAGCTGACGCAAAACCTATTTCAAGTGGATATATCCAATATGAAATGTCACATTTTACTGGTTGACACACATTTATCACTTCATTTCACAGTACAGTAAACAACTCATAAGTCACTGGCTAATTTGATTGACAGTAGCCTTGGGCATTCTTTAGCAATCATGTAGTATACTGCACTAAGTCAGACTTTTAGGGTAATTGACTTCAACAATATGAAAAATAAAATTCCTATAGTCTGCTTAACACGAAGGGAAAGGGGGAAATAAAAAATGCAAGAACAATAAATTATAGAAATTTCTCATTTGAGTAAGTAACAGCTTTAATAGCTTTCTCTAAGTATTGAGTGCACTCAATTGAACATCTGCTTTCCAGCTGTGTATATTGATATATTACCAGGGTTTTATTCTCTTCTACTTTAAATATATCCATAAGTTTTTCAGAGCTCCACTACCTGACTTTCTGACAATGCCTTGATTGTGAAAGATATAAAAATGTCAAAAATTCCGTAGGCCATTTTATGCCCAGGATATTATTTTTCAATTGAATCCAAAGACAGATGTCTATGAACAATTAAACCATTCTCCAATCACACCTTGTTCCAGCTGGGATCATAGAATTAAAAGGAAATAAGCCATCATGATTCACTTATTGCCGAAGTACCTAGTGTTTCCTGTACTGCTGATAGATTCTTATTAAACAATTCTGTTGATGGAAAATGAATATTGTCCGCTGCTTGAACTTCTAAAGTTAGTTCTTTGATATTAAATTTGATTTTCTTCTCTTATAATAATTCATACACTTAGTGACTGGCTTCAGAATTTCCCATTAGATGGAGATTATGTTATCTAAAGCTTACTAAATCCCACGTCAGGTCTCAGGGAGTTTAGCTGTAAAGTAGAACACTGAAAAGATCTGTGGTGAAAAGAGGAACTTGCTAATCAAAAAAATGTAGCCCGGTGTCTCTTCTGTTAAAGGAGATGTGGAAAATATTTGCTTCTTTTCCCCACCTTAATATGAAGTTACCTTTTTCAACTCCCTTTGCCACTGTTTCTTGCTTGGCAACCATGCAGCTCAGAGTTATGTCTTTAGCAAGGGGCCATATAACATGCATATGAACGAAAATATCATCAGCATGTTTATGTTTTAGTGATTCACAACAGCTATACTCCCATTCACGCAGGGAACATTTAATTTCCAGACTGTGCCCAGAAATGTTGTTAATAAAATATTTCTGCACTTTGTAGATAGACAGTTTATGATCTTAGGTTATATGTTCTGAAAGAAATATACACTCTCACCATTTTCCCTGGACACAAGAGAGCAGACACAAGCAGCCTTTGTTTCAAAAAGCTAATATAAAATTGAAGGAGAAAACTACTGATTGATTTGTTTAATTTTATTAAACGGCACCAAAGAAACATGATTGTGTCTTTCAGAAACACTAGCAATTAAGAGGAAACATTAAAGTGTGTAAGTTAAATCTATCTTAGTCTTGATAAGTTTTTGCAAAAGATTGTCACATATTAAACCTCTGACTATGGAAATTGCAATCTAGTGAGAAGTCATTTCCCTTAAAATGTTGAGATTCTCAAAACATCAAAGACAATGATTGAAAGATACATCCAAAAGGCAGAAAGTTGACACAACTGTGTTTCTCTGTACCATTGCGAGCCTGTATTAGGTGCACTGGTTTACATTACACACTTCTTGCATATATCTATGCACACTTAACTTGAAAAAAATAGAAGGTCAGCTTCTGCTCACAGGCCCCAGCCAAGCAAATCCTTTAAGCATGTGCTTAAATTCAGCAGAGGAATAATACCATCGACATCAATGAAACTCCACACATGTTCAAGTGATTTAAATGTTCACAAGTTCAGGGTAGTTTTATTTGGGATTTATTCTGTTGTAGCAGTGAGCACTAACATGACTTTTATTTTCTTTCCTGTCTGCCCACTGTTTATAGCAGAGAAAAAATTTGTAGGGACAGGTAACTATCTTTTTTAGAACAACTGATGTGTAGAACAAAGGACTTCACCAGCCTTGCTTCAGGCTGGAAACGGAAACAGCAAACTTTGCATAGGTATAAGTTTATACAACAGCAGTTATCCCTTGTGTCCACCCCTCCCCACCTCCCCTTTTTATTGTATTTTACCTAAAAATACTGGGACACACAGGCTCAGGTGCGCTTAAAAATCAAGAATAAAAACCATATTTAAAAACATTTTAATTGACTAAATTTATGAGAAAAAGGTGGTAAATATCTGTCTGGCAGAGAGAGGTGCTGAAATAGCACTATAAGCAAAATTAGATTCCTATACAATTACTCTCATCTTTTCTATAGAGTTTATTAGAGGAGTTAATATTTTTTCTTTTTAGCCTGAAACAGCCATACTCCAGTTTCAAAAAGGAAAAATCCTAGCTTTCTTTGTAGTTACAAAAGTTGTAAACTTTCTTTTTACTGTTGAGTTAAAGATAAGATTTTGAAGGAAAAAAAACCACTGGAACCAAACCTCCCAATTCTTTCTGCCCACCTCTTCCCCACCTGGATCCAGCTAGGAGCACGCCATTTAGCATTCACAATGTTGCTTGATAAAAACCTCTTAAACTCAAATGAGAGGACATTATAATGATACTGAATACTTCCATCCAGAGATCCTTGCATTTATCATGGGCTGGGGCGGGGGCGGGGGGGGGGAGGGGGAGGAACTGACATACAGAAAATTAAAGCAAAACATCCACATTCACACAACATATAAATGGCAGAAAAATTGCACAATTCCTGAGATTTTGACATGTGCTAAACCTCAGACCCTGCTTCAGCTCCAGCAGTTCACCTGCTTGAGAGATTACAACTGGATATTCAACTGATTAAAAGTTGTTTTCTGGTGATATAACATATCTAAAATCTTCTGCTAAATGTGGACTAAATCTTGTTGACTGATGTACAAAAGGATATTTCTTTAAGCAATTGCTTATTCTTTTCTCCAGACCCTTTAGGCATGGTGAAAAGTCACATGGTATTTGTTGTTTTCTCTTCAATCCACTGCATTACCTTTCAAGGTTTTTTTTTATTTATCATGAAAAATAAAATCTGAGATAAGCTTAAAAATCAAGTCCTTTATAAGACTTTCAAATGCTAATAATTTGTGCCTAGTAATGGAACTTGTTGTTCCAGGGATATACAAATTGTGCTGTTTGTATTTTACAAAGTGTGACTTGAGGCACACGGATGGAGCACGAATGTTTGAGCTCTAATTTGCCCTAAGCTTCCTGTGCAGTGGAGTTTTTTCAGTGGAGCAAGACAAGTTTCCCTATCGGTTCACTGAAAGCTTAGATATAATCACTCTCCCCCTGGAAATACCTAAGTCCCTGCACTGGTTGTAACATCATATTAAGGTGGTGAACTTAGAGTCTTCACTAAAGTACCTGTACAAAGCAGAAGATTTGTGTCTTATTTTACATATTCTACCTTTTCTATGTATTTATTGAATCTTAAACAGCTAATAGCAAGTAAAGTAATTTATCCTCCTTCAGGATTAAAATGCTCAGAATCTTCAAAATTAGTGTCACTGAATTATATTGTGGATCAGAATGGACAAGAACTGATAAGAAATCATACTTGTTATTGGTTTGGATCATTGATAAACTGAAATTATTTGAAAAAAATAGATAAGCCTTTATGTGACTGAAAAGAGAGAGTTTAATAAATTGTTTCTAGTTTAATATCTGAAATCAGAATGGGAAAGCCTAATTAACTTTCAAAGGGATACTGAGGTAGAAAAGCGTTGCTGCAGGAGTGAATGTTAACAGTGTGAAAGATTTACACTTACATCTGGGAAAGTCACAGCACATTGGATGAGCTCCAGCAGGTAAGAAACCATTGTGTAGGAAAGGCAAGTAATTGTATGTCACAGGATCAAAGGAGTGCTTGAAATGTTAAAGGAAATTACTACATGAGTTTAGAAGAAAGGTTTTCTCCCTCATGCAAAGCGTGCACTGGCTGTCATATGGGGCCAGTGAAAGAGACGACTGAATGTCCTAAGGTGGAAGACAAGTAAAAACATCAGGAGGCTATTGCCAAAGTGATTAGGGAAGCAGGTTGTGGCATACAGATCACAGTGCTCTTTGACATATGAAGGAGACTTACAACGTGGGGTTTCAAACCAGGGACCAAGGGAAATTCCCACAAGAGGTGAGGGCTAAAGAAAGATTTATTTATTTTGCATAGTAGTTGGATGGGTTTTGTTTTGGCAAGTAGTTCCAGGTTTGGATGTAAGCATCAAAGCAGCTTTTTGTAAATGGTGTAGAAGGATGTAGTTTACTCTCCTACTGATTTTCTGCAAATAAAATTGGATTTGTTTAAGATACTTCTGTTTCATGGTCCATTGCTTCATACCCTGAAGAAACTTTTTAAAAAAATACTGAATAAATGTGGTAAATGAAACTAACTCTTTTCTACTCTGAGATAGTTCAAATGTTGATTAAACTGCCTTCAACCCACCTCTTCAGGTGTTACATTTAGGGTCTTCATTAAAAGCCAAATGACAAACTCTTCCTGCCTCCAAAGGTAGGAGTTTGCCAAGATATTTATCAAGGTAGCTAAAGTCAGGCGAGCATGAACTTGAATAAAAACTGAATACTGTCTTCAGGATTTGGAGTTTTGAAAATCCTTTCTTGGTTTCCCTTGAAATTAATGATGGAAACAGAATTGATTTTGATGAGAATGTAGTGAGCTTAACCAAGAGCAAATCTGCAAATCCTACTCTATGAGCACCTAATCCTAAGAGATTAAGTTGCAAAAAGCATTTGTAGGATTCTTTTTTCAGCTTTCTTCCCATGGAGCTATAACCTAATGAAACAAACAAGCATTTTTCAAGGATGAACTTGTGAAAGGAGAAACAGTCTCATTTTCTGTTCTGCAAATTAGTCACATACTCTAAATCTGTGTTTTACATAATGATTGTATGTGTTAATACACAACTAGTTCATAGTCGTGTGTGAATATGTGTATGTGAGAGAGAGAGGGTGTGTAAGGTAATATGCACATACTCACTGGAATAGAAGATGCTAATCATCCACCTTAATGAACTCCTGTTGTTTTTAGGGGAATTGCAGATAACAACTCAAAATAAAAGATTCTGTCTATGAACTCATTTATTTGACTGAAAATATGAATATTAATTATTACCCAGCTAATATTCCCCAATTAATTTATTTCATGACCACTAAAGTCAATGGCTTAGTGATCATATGTAATTTAAAATACATTTGAAAACTAATGTTGACCCATGTCTCCATTTATCACACTGTGTAGGGTATTCAAATGAGAAACCTGGAACTAAGAAGCCAGAGTTTTTTGAGAGTGTGTCAAACTCTGAGGACACATGCCATGTGCTGGACCTTGCCCTCAGGGGCAAAGGATGGGCACCAATTTGTTTTATCTATTGATATAGATTATATTTCCTTCCAGAGCTTTTATATTGCTTAATGAATTGCCAGTCACTGGAGTACTTCTCCTTATTCATTACATTTTTGCATAAAGGGAATCTATAACTCCCCTGCTACAATCTGTCATGGTTTGAGGGTGAGAAGGCTGATGAATGCAGTTGATCCTGCTGTCTCTCTAAATGTCACACACTGCTTCGTTGAAGTTGTTTAGTACTTGTTGCCTTTACTAGAACTTTTTCTTTTTCTTTTTCTTTTTCTTTTTTTTTTTAATAGACATTCCTGATTATGAAGACAAAATATTGTAAATGCAGGGACAGAATAAAGTTTTTCTCCAGTCACACTTTTTCCCTGTATCTCAAATAAGGTTTCTAAGGTCAAAAATAGCATTGTCTGTTTTGACAATGGTATCATGCTTAGAGTTACTACTTCATCTGCTTTGTAACATTAGTCTTTACACTTTTCTTAAACTTTTTTTTTTCCATTACTATTTCTAACTTTCATTTGCTTTCTCTTTTTTAATCTGCAGGTTCATATCTAAAAAGATACTCTGACTGAAGAAAAGACTCTGAAACCTCATGGAATATCACTAACACAAAATAGATTTTAATGTACTAGAAGATAACAAACTAAATCTGCCTTCTTCCTTTACTTTAAGAAATCAAACTACCCTGATATTCAGCATTTATTAGATAGCACTTATTCTTCAAGCTTTTTAGTTAAACAAAGTAGGTGCATTCTAGTTACAACACACTGGAAAAGGGTTTTGCTGTTACTTACAAATTTCTGAGAAATTGAGAGACATGTTCATTAACTGTAGAGGTTTCTGCAGTTCAGACAACCATACTTTTTCATTCGCTAGAAATGAGAAGTGAATCTTTTGTCTGTATCACTTTCTTGTTTACTTGGTTTCCATTATATTTGGTTCTTTAACCTAGTGAGAATGATTTGAAGCAGGGATTCTGTTAAGTTCTTGTTTCCTTAGCAATTAACACAGAAAATGGGACTAATAGGAGGAACCCAAAGTAAAAAAGGAACTTTAATATGAATAGTTAAATTTGCTCTCCACTATTCATGTAACTAAGGAAATGAGAAAAAAAGAGACATAAAATGGGAAACAGAAAGAAATGAAATGCTAAACAGCATTTTCTATGTACTCCTATTAATTGGGAGTAGAAGGCTATCTCCAGTATAACCTATCTTTAGTTTTATCGGAAAGGAAGAAGTATAAAAGAAGCAGTAGAAATGACAAAGAAAGTGTAGTCTGGGCTTGCTGTCAGAAAATTCTAGTTGCAGGATCCTGCAGAAAATTGCAGGATCATGGGCAAAGGAGCTGTGCTATATAATTACCCCACAGCAGTTAATAAAGAATTTGAAGGGAAAAAAACTTTCAGTCTCCCTTATTCTCACTCCCTGAAGTTTCAAGATAGGAAGCTTCTACTCTTTTGCCCTGTGATTTTTCAAAGCAAGTGCAATTCAATATACCAAAAATCACAGTGGAAAACACATTCTCTCAAAGTTTTCAGCTATTTACAGAGTCAACAGATTTGGATAATTCATAGAAACATTCTTTATTCATGTTAATACCTTAAATGTACAAATGGCTCATCTGCTTAGCTTGTAAAGTCTTCTTTTCTCTGGCAAACCTTTTCAACACAGCTACAGCAGAGATAAATAAGCATGAATGAATACAGAAGGGTTAATTTGGAGCAAGTGAACATATTTTGGTTTGAGACTCACAGTGCAAAATTAAAAATGGTTTTAATTTCTGTCCCAATTATAGCATAATCCTAGAAAAGCTAGGACTAGATTTCTCATGCTTGCATTTTCTTTTTCTGTTTTTTTTTTTTTTTTTTCCCAATTTACAGGGTGTTTGTTTACAAATACCATCCATAGGAGACATTCTTTATGTTTCTAACTGCACTTTCACCTCTCTGTTCACACATCCAAGACTATAAAACAAGCCCTTTATAAACAGGAGTAACTGATGCTAAAGTGGTTATATAATATTATCAACAGTTTAGTCTCTAAATCTTATCCTTCCTTGGATGCCCTACGTAACATATTTTAGAGCCAATGAGACATTCCATTTTAAATCTTATTATGCTCTAAAATTAGAGAAGAACCATATAAACTTTTCCCCTTTACCCTAGTTCTCAACTAAAGGCACAGAGTAAATTAAGTATGATTTCTTTATCTTTTTCCCTATGAAGTGCCAAAAAAGTGTTTAAAACTTTTTGAACTCTTGTGAACACCTCCATAGCCCTTACCCAATTTACTTCAAATACGGTCAAAAAACGTGCAACAGCATTAGCTGCGACCTGCCAAGTTTGAGGTCAGCATTCCTTTACTTGCAGTCACAACTCCAAAATAAAATACAATTAAGCAGAGTTATGTTGCTTTACAAAGTATTCTGATCTGCCCCTGTTGTGTAATGTGTTAGGCCTGTGCTTCATGTATATTTTAAAAGACAGCTGTGACAACACATGAAATGTATCTGATATTTTTAGATCTACCTACCTCTTGTTTTCTTCTATGTAAACACCTTTCTACTTCTTCTGAGATCATAATTTTCATATTTGACATGCACCATATCACCTCCTGGTTTGGGTAATTACATGGTAGAGTTCCTGAAAACCTTGTGCTGCTTATTAAAGCCTACAATATCTTCCAGCCATCGTTTCGTGAAGAGTTCTCTGCCTGTGGAGTCTTGATGACATAATTCAGATCTGCTTGCAAGACCCTCACCTTAGGCCAATTACATTCTAATTGCATGACTTTACGGCTTCTTAGGAAAGGAGAAGAAAAGCACTTCATATTATATTTTTTAATAGTTTGGTGGGGGGAGGTGACGTGAAGAAGATATAAGCATTGCACACTAAAATTGTGTGGACATTTTCTTTAAATAAAATGTGACAGCACAAAATCAATGTGTCGTAGGCATAATGGATACACAGTGACTCCATGTTAAGGATTTTTTAAAGTGTTTTATTAATTTAAGTGTTTTATTACTTTTTCCCAGGATCTAAGTTTGGGAAACTGTTACTGCAATTAAAATATGATTATTTTTTGGTTTATTTTCACCGTATTTTAGACCATTGATTTTATAAAAGTCAAGGTTTAAAAGTAACTTCATGGTCAGCAAGGAAATACTGAGAATACAATTTGTAAAGGTAGATGGGTAGAAGGCAAAGACAAGTCCTAATCCTGGAAGAGGAAACAAGCAGATTTAGTCTGCAAATAAGGTGACAACTGTTAACAATAAAGGTTATAAGTGTAATAAATCTTCAGAGCGGTTTTAAGAGCATGGTAGACTGTTCATCATCTGAAGTTTTTATGTTGTTATTAAGGATCCTTATAATTACCTTCAGTTTACAGTTGGAACAAACTGAGAGTGCTGTGCTGACTTTGCAAACAGTGGTGGGAATAAGTTTCATGCCTTCAAACATTTTCCCCAATTATTAACAAACCTGACCTTTGCTGTGAACCCACCAAATATATAAATGTAACAATATATAGAAACAACAGAAGAAACAGAAGAGAAAAACATCCAAGCTTTTTAAAAGAAGCTGCAGCATTGTACATCTACCCGGATGAGCATAACTTCTGCTCTTTATGCTTCTCAGTGCATAAAACAAGACCCTGTTTATAATTTTAAGTGGCTGCTTAGAAACCCAGTTGCCTTGTTGCTGTCTTTAAAGATATACAAAATATTAAAAATAACATTTTTTTATGCATATTTATTTTCCCAGTTGTTAAAATTCATCAGCATTAAAAAGTGTATTAGAAATTGTCAAAAAACAACCCTACACTACCTTTAAAAATGGTTAAGTGAGTTGTCTTCCTGGATCATGAAAAAGAAAAATTCTCATCTCTTCATTACTATGAAGGCAAAGTCAATGTCTTCATTTCAGAATGCAAAACTTGAAAAGTTCCTTTAATTAATGCTTTAAGGACAGTTGGGAAAACCAATACTTAGTCTATTTAGTTAAAATACAAATAGTATAATAAGAAAATGTTTGTAACAAATATCCCAGAAGTTAGACCATGATAAGCACTGCGCTGCCTATCCTTACTGCTCATGTTCTTAGAGATCTTTGAGAAGGGATGAATTAAGATTTCCGTATTAAGTGTGGAACATATGAGATTAAGCCTTTTCTAGTGAGTATAGTATAAAGTATAGTTTTCTAGTGAGACTAGTATAAAGAATGTATACTGAATTTCAATTTGAATTCTGCATATACTAAATGAGAGCCAATCAACCAAGTGTGTATATGTATATCTGCATACAGACACATATATGTGACATTTCAAACCTAACATGAGATGACAGGAATAATTTTATGCAAATTTGTGAGTTTTTCTAAAAGTCAAAAGGCTTCATCCATGAGGGAAGAAAAATCAATTAAAAAACCCCAACAAACAAAACACCTCCACCCTCCTCCCCCCCAATTACGTATCTTCAGTACAGTATATTCTCAGTGTTGTCAGGCAAAAGCTTTTTTGCCAGTGTATACTTCCAGCTCAGGTGGCCTAATTTCTCATTGACCTTATAGATATTTTTCTTTATTTTTAAATGTTACAGAAAGTCATCTGGATATATAGGTCTGTTAAAATCTCCATATTAATATTCTTCCTCCTTTCTCAGAGAATATACACAGCATATAACTCATATAATTTCCTGAATTTCAGTGGGTCTACGCCTAGGGTGAAAGTGGCCTGAAAGCTTCCCACTTCTAAGCACAATTCATGGAGTAACTGAAGAGCTAATCAAACTGAAAATGACAACCTCTAGGTGAAATCCTACCTCCTTAGGGTGTTTTGTCTCTCATCTCAAAAGAATCAGGATTTTGTTTTCTATTTCTAGTTTTTTATGGGATGGAAAAATGAGGAAGAATACTTTGAACATTATAGAAAAAGGCTGGGTGCTATAAGTCTTATTCATAAAATTGAATTCCATAACTGTACAGCTTAGATGTTCAATAAGCCTTTCAATCTTATCAGTTCTTCTGGAAAATTTACGCACTACAGAATAAACTTTTATATTTTTTACTTTTATTTCCTTCACCTCACCACCCAGAAAAGCAAAATAATTCTATATTTGAAATCAGAGACAAGAAAATTACTCAGGAAAGCCTGTTTTAGAAGTCTGCCTTCTTGAAACAAAATTGATTTTTGACATTAAGATGGTTAAAAAAATAGATTTCCATAAAAGGACTTTGCTATATCAAATTTGTTTTTGTTTCAGTATTAAAAATGATCTTTTTATTTGCTCTTTTAAATAACTTATGGACTTGTCTTTAATTTTATTATTTGTTCTGGATCTCTTTTAAAATTCAAGTTTTGAAATCATATTTAGAAATCCTATAATATTTGACATTAATTTAAAAGGAATGGTCAAAATACATATTTGAAGATCCAAATGTGGCAGTCTATGACTTTCAGATTATAAAACAGTTCTGACTAATGACATATTTGTGCCATAGCAGAATTTTTTTCAGAAAGTTATAAAGCCCTGTTTCTCAAAATGTTTAAGGTGGGAAGGGATGTCTTGAGGTCATCTCGTCTAACCCCTCTGCTCAAGCAGGGTCACCTACAGCAGGTTGCCTTGGACTGTGTCCAGTCATGTTTTGAGTATTTCCAAGGATGGAGACCCCACAGCCTCTCTGGGAAACCTTTTCCAGTCTTTGACCACCCTCATAATAAAAAAGTCTTTTCTTATGTTCAGATGGAATTTCCTGTTTTTTAATTTGTATGCATCGCTGCTTGTCCTGCCAGTGGGCACCATCATTTGTTCTTACCAAGACTTTATGCATATTGACCAGATACTCCTAAGCCTTTTCTTTTCCATGCTGAACCATACTTGTTTTCATAGCCTTTCCTTATACAAGAGATGCTGTGATCCCTTAATCATCTTTGTGGCCCTTTGCTGGACTCTTTCCATGACATCCCTGTCTCTTTTGTACCAGGAAGTTCAGAACTGGACCCTGCACTCCAGATGTGTCTCACAAGGGATGAGTAGAGGGGAAAGATCACCTTGTTGACCAAGTGTATTAGATCAGATTACATTTCCAATGTGTATTAGATATAGCATTGGTATCAGATGTGATGTTGTTTTCTTCATATGACTAAAAACTTTGGCCCTTTATGAACCTACAGCACAATAGAAATGTCTTATTTGATAATTTTTGAAATTTTTCCTTCCTTTTGAGTTTGGCTAATGCCGTTCAGTATTTTTTTTTCTGAATTCAAGTCCTTCCTATCAAACTGATTCCCAAAGAAGATTTGTGTAACTCTCTCAAAGTACAATAATTACCTAAAGTACCAAGGAGTTAGATACAAGGGGAAAGAGTGGGGTATAGGTGCCTGAATCCACTTAACAGCTATGAAAATTGACAGCAGCTCATTATTTCAAAATATCAGTAATTCTTAAATAGCATAGGGATAAAGAATTGGCCAATAGTTGCATATGAGTATGTTTATATGATCAAAAGCTAGCCTTAAGCAGCAGCTGAGTACCTGTACCTACCATTTATGTATACAATTCTGTTATCCCCTATCCTAAAATAGTGATGATGGCATTTCCTACCATAAGTGCTAAGAAAAAAAAAAGAATACTGTGATATCACATTATAATATATACTACATAGCTACATAACCTTTTATTGTGAGAAAAATAAATGATATTCACAATTTTTCATAAAGTATTAAGAACAAATGAAAAAAATTCTGATGCTTTAATTATTTATGTGAGAGATTTTGTATCTACCATTAGTTATATAAAAATTATGTCTCTAGTTTAAGTTCATCATGTAGACCCCCCCTCTATCTCTAGTCAATGAAGAAAGACAGTCACCCTTAGAAAATAGTTCATCCTTCCTGGTATCTTAGAGACCAATCTTAATTGAGCAGAAGTGAATAATACAGACAAGAAAAATATATATTGAATATACAGGTCAAGTTAACAGATTATAATAAATTCACATTCATCCTTAATTAAGGTTATTGCTTATAATTTTAGTTTAAATCTTGTTTCAGCAATAAAAATGTATGAAGCAAAACACTATACATATTTATATTTCTTCAGCGATTTACCTGACCTGAACTGAGTGAAGTTGTTCAACTTTATTACAGTTCAAATTATGAACTCTCATTACTTTAACTTTTTCTTTTTTTTATCTCTGGATACTCTATTATTTATCATCACATTTTAAGATCCAGAACAGGGGATATTTTAAGTTCTCATGAAAGTGGGGCAAAAATATTGGTTCTGCTAGAATAGGTAATGTTCAGGTTCTAATTACATTACTGATCACTTTGTTTTCTGACATACCTTATTCTCAATGGATGCTTGAAAGTGAGTGGCTGAGGATTCTTATATTACTTTTTTTTTCTTTGCTATGTTTGTTCTCATACTGAAGAGAGACCTCAGTCTAGAGTGGGTCTGTATCACATCCGTTGTTAAATGTGCCATATTAAAGACCCTGCTTGTCTAGATAAGATCACTGCATGATTGGAGTCAAGAAGGGAAACTCAAAGGAAAATGAAAATTGTTATTAAAATAAGATCCTGGGGCCATGTGTTTAGCTGCTTGATGACTACTGAAGTTACCTTTAAAGTGAGTTTTAAGTGGTTAATATCTTGCAAGTAAAGAACAAAAATTACTCTAATGAGGATATACAGAGGAGAAAGAATTGACTCCATTAATTAAGGAAATTTTCCTAACCAGAAAGGACTGCTTAGAAGAAAACAAAATGATTGTGGAATAAGGGCACAAGATTAAAACTATTGAGAAATTGTCAGTAGTGTGATAAAAGTGAGAAGGAAGGAAGGAAGAAGAGGCAAAACTGAAAATTAGAAGAAGCCACTTCCAGTTCATGTGATGAATGAAAGTGAATTACTGGTGGAATCTAGAGAATGGATAATTCATTAAAAAAAAGATGCTAAAATGTCCAGAGTTTGAATTGGAAGGAGAGAATGTGTATGTGCTAAGAAAACCCAATCAAGACAGCAATGACAATAAGTAATGGCAAGAGCTTGAATTAGATGCTTTACAGTACAGGTCTGTGACTGGATTAGAAATAACACTAATACAGATTTGCTGCATGATGTTACCTATGCAGCAGGTCTGTAAAATGGAGATGATATTCAGATCTTGCCAAACACTCAAATTAATGTGTTCATGATTTATGAAGTTTTTTTATGGCAAGGAAATATGAAAAAGCTATCAGAAAGCTCTAGGTCTGTAATGACACAGGATGGAGAAAATCCAGTGTTTAAGGTCCTCAGATTCACACTGCTCTCAGGTGTGATCATGTAGGATTAGGACCATGCCTTCTGGCTGTCTGGAGACTTTTAAAGAGTATTCCTTAGGCTTTGTTTGCACCTCCTTATTCATTAGACAGTGTTTCTTTTAAATTACATATTTACAGCAGTGGGTGAGGGATGTTGGGTTTGCAATTACCTTTGAACTTAGGTATGTGTACTTTCTGTATGCCATCAGGGCAGTTGTACACACCACAAAGGCAAATGAAACGAGCATCACTGCATTATGAAAGTTTACAATGTAATTAATTATTCATCCCTAAAGTGCACATGTTCCTCTATTACAAAAATGGATGTTTCACTCACAGTTTTATGGTGCTTTAGACATATTATGGATCATATACCTGCCTACATTCATTACGTACATAGGTATATAAATAAGAATAACTCACCAAGTATTAGAAAGATTCAGAACTAATTTGTTAAAACTTTTGTGCATTATAGTTTATTGCTGGATGTTAATTTTTTCTAAGAAAATTAAGGGAGTAATTCAGTTGTCCAAATATTAACATCTACAGACATCTCAAATGCTGCAAGGCATCCAAGATATAAGCATGGAGTGCTTATGCATTTACTATGAATAAAACAACATAATTTCCAAAGGATTTCTTAGTCTGAGATAAACAAACAAACATTAAGATATACAAAGTATGTATTTCTTGTTGGGCAGGTTTACCTACTGACTTGGCTTATAAGTGAAAATAGTTGATCTAATGTTAGATATATTACTCTGGGAAAGAAAATTTCTAACATAGGAAGTGTTGAGTAGAAAACCAAGAATATGCTGAGATGTCAAGGTCTCTACCAATATGATAGCTGCTGAGTGGATAATTAGAACAGAATAATACAGTGAGCATCATTAAAAATTCAATATCCAATACTCCATGGATCGGCACGGTCTGCTATTGTCCACTACGTCAAAAAAGACATGCTGTAGTGCCATTTTGAAGTAACATTTACTGAGGTTTTAATAGAACGCACTGTAGCTGAACATTTTCAAATTTAGTTTTTGCATAGCTTCAAATGCAGTTATTCTTTCAGTGGTTTTTAGCACCAATCCTTCATGCCTTCCTGAAATCTATAATCTAAAAGAGATTGATTTTATTTTTAACTGACATTTAGAAGTGGCAAAGCTTCTTCTACAAATTGCTTGTCACTTAAAATAGATTGTTGATACTCTGTCATCAAGAGATAATGCAGGATATAATTAGTCCTTTTCAAAATTTTATGCCTTTAAATACAAAAATTATACACATTAGGCATGCCTCTCAAAAAAATATGGTATATCAATGCATGCAAATCACTGTGTCTCTATAAATATTTTCTTAAGAAGCAGAACATCCTATTAATACAGAACCAATCAGAAAGCACTGATCAACTTTCACAGGGTCAATTTTTGAGTCATCCTAAATTTTCAGGTGAAATCTGGAAGGATGAAATATCAAATAGAGTCAGAATGTTAAAACAAATGAAAACCTGATTTTTTTTTATAAAACTTCTAATAATTATTTGAATTTACTAAGATGAAAACTAATTTACTATGAAATTGTGAGAAAATTAGTGAAAAACAGTAAGCTCATTCTCTGAAAAAAAAGACAATATACTATTTCTCATTACATTTTTTAAAGTGTATTTCAGTTTGAATTCAGACTTCTAATATATGATAAAACCTTCTTTCTGTTGGTGTTGTGTAGATATAACCAATTTAAAAAGGGGAAAATGATTTTGTAAAATAGCTCATTATTTTTACATGTGTAAGGCATAATAGATTTGACCAAGATATTGAACATAAATTTAATTCCAGGGGAACAACATCCATAACTCATTCAGTATTCAGTTATCATGCATTTCTTGTCTCCTGCCTTTATGCAAATCAAGGGTTTCATTCAAACCGCTGATTGCATCAGAAGTTTATAAGCTCATTATATAAAACTATATCTTGAAATACAGGTAAAAACTTAAATCTTTATACTCTTTTATAACTAATTTCTTCCATCTGTATATTCATTGCATATATAGACATACGTGTATATACATATATACACATATATACATATATACATATATATGTGTGTTCATATGTATGCATGTCTCCAATATCCTCTAAAGTACAAGCACTGGTATCTATCTAAGACCACCTTTTGCAGCTGACACCTTCTCATAAAAAGAGAAATGCACTGTAAAATGAGCTAGTCCTAAAATGACAGCTAAAAAAGAACGACAAATAGGGCCTTCATCTTGCACATTTTAAGATTCTGACAGAATGACCTCTATTTCTGTCACTTCATAACTTTCATACAATAGTTGTCACAAAACCAGCAGAAAGATATTGTCATGATAATCTCTGGGTCTGGGTCCTGTAATCAGATCTTCATCCTATTCCTGTGCAAAGTACCAGAGATGCCTTTTTAGGGCTGGGCACATTTCATTTATTTTGAGCAATCAAAAAGTCAATCAACTAGACCAAGCTGTGGGTTCTGTGTACTGTCAGTGTAGGGGGAAAGGATCCACTAAAGTTTAATTCATTTCACCAGTTTCAGAACATGATGAATCCCAATGTAAAGACTAGCTTAGATATGCAGAATGATGATAGTCTTGGATATCCCACTTTCCAGAGCTACATAACATAAATCCTGCCATAAGAGATTGCCTGAGGTAAATCACAGATTGGACATTGATGACTGAATTTGTAACTAAATTCAAGCTTCCCTTGTTCAGCTGACTGGACAATTATTTTAATTGCAAGGTGAGAGCTTTGAACTGCCAGTAAAAATGATATTTTTCACATGATCTACTATTGCAGAAACAAGAATGGAGGTAACAGAAAGTTTTTAAAATTTAGAAACTTCTGGTGCTAAAGCACTCTGAACTGAATATTTTGTAGTTTGATGAGTCACTTGTTTTCATTCCATAGATTACTAATGTTATAGATGAGATAGAGCAGAAAACACATCAATGATGAAAAAAATCTGCAAAAATATGAAAGTAAAACCTTTGCAGTTAAAGATGCCTTCTAAGGATGGCTTCAAAAAAATAATCCCATGCTTTTGGAATTACTAGGATTGTAATCAGAATAAAGAACTCCTGAACCTTAAGATTTTAATCATGTTTTTTATCTCATTTTATGTTTGATTTGCAGATATAAGTTATGCTGTGACCTCACTATTTCCTGTACTTACCCATATATTTCTGGAAACACATTCCTTTACCTTTTGTGTTAAGATACAGCAATATTTTCTAATTGTCACTGTGTTGGTTGCAGGAGTCGTACCAGAATGTGTTCCAGGAGGAATCCTAGGGGAGGCTGGAAGGTTTGCAGTGCACTAGTGGATTTGCCTCATGTCCCAGTTCCAAAGTAAGTACATTCTAGCTGAAGCCAAATTTTTTATCTTCAGATCTGCAAATATGCACAAAATCAAAACTGAAAAAAAAAGCCCTGCTTTGCACATGAAGAATCATGTGAAGGTCAGATTGGGCAAGACCATACATAAGAAATCCAGCCAAGACTATTCTATGGACTTACCTAAAAGGTTGTACTGTAAGCAGTGCTGTGCAGTGCAACCTGAGAAGTCTGTAATTACATTATTTAATTATTCATAATGGCAGCTGTCAAGGTAGTACATTCAATATGTTAAATTATGCTTGCAGTAAGGGTAACTTCACTCCTGCTTATGCAGTGAGATATCTCTTGTACTTGCCAGCATGTGATTTCAGAAGACTTCACAAGAAGTATCCCTGAGGACTTTCTGCATCTGATCTCATGTCATTCAAGAATCTTACTCTTTTCCACTGAAACAGAAAGAAATAGATATGGAAGAAAGGAAAGAAAATTTTGCTAGTTCCAGAAATAAATACATTATAAAAAGTGAATGAAGAATTTCACTTTTTTCTAGAGCACCTGTACAGTACATTTGTTTCAGCTGCTATCACAATATTAGCTGATTCTTTCCAGGCAAAGACTGTGTTTTGTTTTCTGGGAATTCAAGACATATAGCCTCTGATGAACCTGAAATTTTGGGGGTAATTATAAATACCAATCTTCTTAGAAAACACTATTCAGCTTGCCAGCAGGATACAGATTTTGCAAACTTTGTGATCCTTTACATTTCTAACAGACTGGGATCTGATCCTACTGAATTCAGCAGATCTGACTTTAGTAGCATGAGCAGGGCAAGTTCAGGTGAGCCACATGATGTGCATTTACGTATTCAGCCCCTCTGAAGTCACCAGTGTTCATTTGCATTAAAAATGCCACCAACAGGGCTCAACATGTCATTTTCAAGCAATGTTTTCAATCTCTCAAAAAGCATACTGCTTAAGGAATAGTTCTTCTCCCTAGCATTCCCCTTTTCCTTGAGGACCACTTATGTATTTAAGTGTGACTCAGTTTGGAATGGCATCCCTATAGGTCAAAGAACAGACTGAAGGGATTAAAACAGACATAAATCAGAGTGAAATGCATGGCTTTCTAGAAGGCTCAATTGGATAAAACAAACCATGTATCCATTTGTGCACAGCATGTCTCTCCCAGATGAGCAGAGTTGAGAAAACAGGCTTCATAGACAGAACAAGTGTTGTCCATTGATGTACATAATAAATCATCAGTCTAGAGAATTTGTCAATAACATGCTGCCCTAAACATCCATATGTCTGCAGCATTAGGCTCATGTTGTTGCAACTAAATGAGATCTCAACCAACACAGAATGAAAAAAGAAGTGCAGCTTAAAGTGGCAGCAGATCAGTTTGTAGAAAACAGACATGTTATCTCCAGTTCTTTTTCAGAGCAGTTTGACAAATGCTTGGTCATTTATGAGAACAAGGAGCACTAGTTTATACTTTGAATGCCTATTAAAAATATAGACAGGCATTGGGAAAGCTCTTTTAAGAAACTCAGACCACCTATAGCATTCCCAAATATATGACCAACTTTGGTAATGCCTACAGTGCAGCTCACTCAAGTGTATGGTGGGATTGAATGCTAAATGCAATGACGTAGGGGGCAGCTGAGCTGGATGCTGGTTTCAGCTCTACCTCTGCTTTGTGGAGTGTCTGTGAGCAAGTCAAGTTTGTTTCCCCATTGATATTTAATATGTCTTTTCCATTTAAGCTGTGTTCGCCTAAGGTGGTCTTACCATGTGTTTGTGCAGTGTCTACACTGCATTTGGTGGCGTATGATACAAATAAGAACTATCAAAGAACATCCAAGAAACATGAGTCTTGTGATGAGTTAAACACTCTGACAGGAAAGTGAGTTTCTGAGGAACTAAAGTGAATTGTATGTTTTAGATGAAGTGATATTTATTATGCAAGAGAAAGCTGGAATTTATTCAGAAATAAGTATCTTTAGCCCTCTTACTGCTTAAGATAATCTATAAAGGCCACTAATCTCTCTCTAAGTTATTATAAATGGTCCTAAATTCAAATCTATTTACTGCCTGGTACTTTCTGTCATGGTTCATACTGCAATACATGAATAGCTAACTTGGAAATAGATAGCATCATTCAAATTATCTCTTACAAATCCAAAAGATATAAAACTTTGATGTATTTAACATAACACTCTATTCAGTTCAAACAAATATGTGTTATCTCAGGAAGTTTATATGTAAGGGATTCCTGGGTGGACAAGAAGGTTCGTTTGCGATTTTTTTTTTTGACTTAGATACTTCTCCATCTTTTTTTTCAGGAGTCAACTGATAGACAAAACCAGAACTGCTGAGTTTCCAAACTGGACAACATGTTTCTTGAGGGATTTAGGGGAAATGAGTTAGCAAGAAGGGAGTAGATTGTAACTTACCACAGGAAGAACAAAGAGGAAAGGATAACTGGTTATCACAGGAAGAAGCTCAAACAATCTCTTTTTAAATACTATATGGAAATAGAGTATAAAGAGGAAACATCAAGCTTTTCGACACAGTCCTAGCACAACTGAACTCCAAAGAACAAATGGACTGTGTGAAGGCAGGTTGAGCAGACTGTTTGCATTGGCCTGCCATTGTTAATTCACACCAAGATATTTTGTGTAATATAACGTGGAGGTGACTAAACACTGTCTAGGAGTCTAAATTTCAAATCCTGACTTTCAGAGCTGGCCAATAGTCATGTGGGCATTTAAGTCTGTCATCAACAGGAAGTGCAGTTAAAACATCATTGCTCATAGATGTGATAAACTCTTAACAAAACTAACACATTGGGGAACAGTCACCATCTAAAATATTTGAAATTGTACTTTGAAACACAAAGACAATATGCACAACTACCAAGAGTGGCTGCTTTGGAAGTGTTTAAGTCTAGAGGATAGTTTTTTCCTGCTATTACATATATATGTGTGTGTGTGTGTGTGTGTGTGAAGGCAGAGAGAGAAGGGAGGAGGGAGAGAAGGATAGAGAGGAAGACTCTTGCAAAAGGTAATTCAGAACATCTATTTAGTGGGTTCCTAAAATCATGTAAGTATTCCACAGAATATCAGACAACTGATAGAAAATCACTAGACCAGAACAGTCCATTTTTTTTTATTGTTCATGGATAATTTACCATCTAGGCTTGTTGTGATTTTTCCTCTTATTATCTACTATTCCTGATTTCCACGCCATTTGTTATTTTTATGCAACTGAATACAATTGAATTTGGAACATAAAACATTAGAGAGAGAAAAATAAATTACAATCAAAGAAAGAAAATTCAAATAAGCAAGTGAAATGTTAAAAACTACAAGGCACTTCTGCTCCATCCTTTCTGTACCACAGAACAAGAAAGAGTAGGTTAAAATTAAAAGTCAGAAAAAGTAAAACTGCTCAATGATTTCTACTTTCCTCATGTAATAATTCACCTATGGAAATAATTGATACAAGACTACATTAAAAAAAAAAAAGCTTGGAATCTAAACTAATGCAGACACTCACATGGAAAACACACAGGATAACCAGAATTTCAAAATATGTTTGGAAGAAAATTAAATAGTCTGCAGGGAATGAGCCAACGTATCACAGGTGAAAACTCAGGAAATTCACCATTGAAAAATCAGTCTGTAATGGAGTCTTACTTTATTTTTACACCTATGAAAAGATATAAAGGAATATAAGAAGATGTTTCTAACCACGAAAAGAACTATGATCTAACAGGACGACAGGATTGAAAAAACAGACTGTGAGCTGTCTATTTTCTTTCTGTTTAAAGCTCTTACATTTTATCCCTCTATCAGACAGCTACACGTATTTGTTCTGGACAGCTTTTTTGACAAGGACATTGTGGGCTAAAAGCATCATACTATATTTTTCATTTTTAAGGTACATGCACTCCATCCTCATCACTTTGAGGTAGTTTTGCTTTCCAGCAGAATGCTGCAGGTTTTAATCACAAGTCTCCTTTTATACTCAGTATGAGACCAAAATAAATACACCACCAGCATGAACACTTTTCTGAGAGGACAAGAGGGATTCCTGCTTGTCATAACTAATGATGGTGATCAAAGCCAACCAGGTGCTCACACTGACCCTGAGCTTTGATCATTTACTATACTTTCCAATATCTGAGCCTGGGAGTGAGTTGCCCTAATGGCCTCTGACTACATTAGTGGCATATGGGAGGAAAAGGGAGTAGAAGATAAGAAGCAGCAAGAAGGAGAAGGGAATGTCTAGCTAGGCAGCATGTGTAAATCTAAAAACCTCTGGGCAATTGAAGTAAGCTCATATTCAAGGCTTTTCATACACTGTATATGTTAATGTTCTTGAAATACTCAGTAGGCCTTTCATGAAAGTTGGTCCCAAAGGGCAATGGCATGATCCTTTATTCACCTTTGAGCAATTATTCATATGAGTAGACCTGGTAGTTTCAAAGGGTTTTTGCATGTGTGTGTAAGTACTCTTCTTAAACCTATGAAGTTTCTGACTCAAAAGTACATATTAATGCTATGTTTTGATACATTATAAGTATTTCTACCGAATTGAGATTCTTTCACCCATTGCTGGCAGTGGTGTTCATGATAGCCACCACTGTACAATCCCTCAACTGCAGACTATGATGCAGACAGGCTAAAAATGTTGTTTATCTTGCTAACATTAGTTTCTCATTAGTTCTAAAGATGGATTATGTGATAGTGTTGATAGCTAAAGGCATTTTGGGAAGACTTGCTCCCATCAAGTCTGATTCACACATAAGCGTATCTTTCCAAAACCAGTTTTCTTTTGTCTGTGCCAGCACTTTAACAATTTTAAGTACAGCAGCAGCAAGTTTAAATGTACAGATATAATTTCTTAGTGTAGCAAGGTTCTCCAACTGCTGTGCACATTTCAGATGTTCTCCAAACACATTGCAGCCAGAGAGAATAAACGTAGCAGGTGACATTATTATATGGGCCAGAAGCTGAGATAATTATTTAATTCACATCCTAGGAAAAAGCAATGATGAGAAAAAAGAGCTCCGATAACATTTTTGTAAGATTCTTCTTCACAAAGTTCAGAGAGAACCAAGAACATCAGTGCCCTATTTTTCTTTCCAGAAAAGTGGAGTCTTTCCTTAGCACTTTAACAAGGCAGGAATTCAAGGCTGTGCTTTTTATAAAAGAAAGAAATTTCAGCCTTCAAAATACCTGCACTTCTCAGCATGGGAAGGTTTGTTTTTTTCTGTGCTATGTTATCCCTGTTGCAAGCAAGAACAAGAGATGGTAATCAAAGTTACCTGCTTCTAATGAAAACTAGAATTCTATTAATCATTAAATGTTTTTCGTGTCTGCTGGCCCACTTATTATCAGCAGCAGCAACCTTAAAACATTCCATCTAACCGAAACAATGTCAATGAAGATCCCAGCTAAAGCAAGCAGCCACAGACTGGTCCAAATATCTACCCTGCTGATGTAATTTCACAAGATTACTATTTTACACAAAATTTAGGTGGCAGTGTTTATTCAGCATAACCCTGGCTGTTAAAAGCCTGCTAATAGGATACATTTAATCTTCTCAACTAATGCACAGGCTTGGTATCTACATTGCCCTACACTGGTTCAGCCACCTTTGGACTGCTTGTTACTACTGAAGCTCCAGGTGTCTGGCTTTTCTGTAGTAACTGCCTTTAAAAGTGGAAAACAAAATCCCCATAGTTTCTTTTCCTCTCAGCATTTGTATGTTTACACTTACAAACTTTTGACTGTAGCTGCCACTGTACATCAGTTCTGCTGCCAGGGGAATAAAGGAAACTTTTAACATGGAATTATGGTCAAAACAGAGAATTCAACTGAGATCACACACTTTCAGTGACAACACCATAGATGAATACATTTACAAATAGATGGATGATGTTCAATATCACAAATAACAATACAATGAAATAATGTTTTAGTCTTCCTTTGAAGTGCCTTTACTATGCAAATGATCTGCTTTAGGCTTAATTCTTCAGACAGTTCCCTTGTTGCATATTTGTGTGGCCTCAGAAGCCAGAGTGCTGTATCACAAGTTGGTATTTGTATGGTGTCAGGTTGCACCTCATCTAATTCCATGTCACAGCAAATTATGGGTGTCTGGGTCCTGCAGAATTTGCAGCTTTAAAAAGCCAAACTATGCAATTGCCCTGTGTACTACTAGGTGGTACCATGGAGCTCTGACCTTGCTATGTAATTTAAGTAACTTTCAATGCATTAACAGTAACTGATGGAAGCGTTTAGTAGTGTCACAGGCAATAGAGAAGATATAATCTCTCTTATATTTTACAAAGCGGAGTTCTGCTACCAAGTGGAAAGTAAAGCTGATACAGTGTTGTACGGAAAGCCAGCTGGCATAATGTCTTCCACAAGCTTCTACTATGGTGTTATTTATATCCTTCTGTTGGTATGTTTGTCATTTTCAGGGTTATAAATGGAACATCCAAAATATGCAGCAGAGGCTGAATGAATTCTCCAACTATTCCTATGTATATGCCTCAATTTATGTCACGTTAAAGACAGCAACACTTGTGGTACTTTGTAAAAACATTTATTTTGCATCCAGGGAAATCAGGGCAGATCTGAGCTCTATGACAACAAAATAATTTTTTTTTCTCCTCAACCAGCTGGCTTCACAAATACCATCATCCATGGCATAAATTTTTACTGTCTTGTATATATTGAAACAAACCAACCCATTTTTGTACTGTTAGTACTTTTACTATGAAGGATCACTATGATAGGTCAAAGGGGATAGGTCAAAGAAGCAGTTTTAACTTGGCTTAATGAAAGATGCTTAAGGTCATTGGAACAGATATCATATTTTCCTGTGACTGTCCATAATGCCTTTTGCAATGGGAATGTGGTTCTTTGCTGCAGTGTCGTCACAGAAGGAGGGGATTTTGACAGTGAATTTATGCTTCTTGGAATAGAAAGATTTTAGATTTGATACAGATGTAATTATTTTCCACCAAAAACAGTACTTCAATTTTTGAAAAGCAATAGTAAACCAGGTTTGGAGGTTAGCTACAGGAGGAATTTAGTTTTTATGGAATGTATGCCCCACTTACACTGTTTGTCAAACTTTCCTCTGCATCAAAATGAAGACATTTAAAAATCCTCCACACTTAAAACAATAATGCAGACCCCAAATTCCTAGTCCCATGTTTCACAGGATAGGATCTGCACTCACTAACTCTAGGGGAGTTCCTAAACTCTAGGGGATTTCATTCATTCTTTGGTGAAAGAAGAAGGTCCCAAGGCTGAATTTTGCAAGAGGGTTCAAAAAGTATTATTAATCCCTGAAAATTATAATTGCCTGACCAAGTCTTCTTATGTCAAAAAGTGTTGGAACTCATGAAATGGTGTCAAAAAATCTCTTTCACATAGAACCCTATACTTCTATTAATGGCAGGTAATTTTTTTCAAAAGCTGTTACCTGATTTAACAGCTTAAATCACATTTTAGAGGTGACTTTAGCATTTAATAACTCAGCTTAACTTTGAAAACAACTTGGAAGTTACATGTCATCTGTTTCTGCCCTTTTGAAAATCACATCTTGCACTTAATGCAATCTTTAGACACCTTGGAAAAGCTGGTTTTAAATCCTTTTTGAAAATGTCACACTTGTAAGCGTACTTCTAAACTACAGGAGTTAGAAGCTTTCAGTGCATGCCTGGGGTACATTCCCTTGCTCTTTTCCTCCATGTTAAAGCGATATCTGAGCAAATGTTTTTCATCTGTTCTTTCATGGAAAAGCAATGACATGCCTGTACCAGGAAAATGAATCAAAACATTTTTTTACCTGTATACAGTATGATATGTATGTGGAAACACATGAGGATGAGGCAGAGGAGTGGTATGGATATTAGGTACATTAATGCTTTTGACTGGCTTACTAAAACCGAAATGAGTTTGTAAAATGCAGAGGATGAATACAGTTGCTGGTATGATTGATTTGCCTAGCTTATCTGTAATGATCTAGCTACAGTTGCAGCTATAAAGTTTTACCTGTTTTTTTGTGTGATACCTCTCTAACATTCTCCTCACCCGAAATCATTTATGCTGGAATATGAGGGAGGCTATTACTGTTAATAAACTATCAGTGTTTCTGCAGGATGAATGACAGCTGCAAAGAAGAGAGTAAAACTTTGAAAATAAATGGTGTGACTTCAGTTCTGCAAAGACCTTATCCGTTTGCTTAATGCTCTGAATTCTGAATACCCCTATTGGCCCTAGGTACACTATTTATTGTGTGGCTAAAGGTGCACATGAATCTTTTTAGGATAAGGGCCTGTAGCTTTGATTAAAGGACAGGATGCAAGTTATTCTCTACCTTGTTGGTCCTACAGAGACCAATAAAATTTTGTACAGCACAAGGATGCATGTGTGTGTAATGCATTTATTGGTCTAGTCCTACACACTTAGTAGTTCTTTACCCAATGTTGAAATTGTGGTGTTGCTGCAGTTGTTTTTTCATGAATAATAGGAACTAGAATGAAGTTTAGATAGCTGAAACAGTATAAGCAATAATCACGTTTGGAAACACAGTAGGATACAGCACATGAGCACTGCAATGCTACAAATGCAGTGTTGAATGCTGGTAGACTGCTGTTGTGACTAGAAACAGACTTTTAGTCAAGTAAAGAGATATTTCTTGGTATTATAGGGTCACACCCTACTGTCAAGTTTTAAGTAGCACTCTGCATTGATCTCAGTGGGTAGTTGTGTTTAAAAATTGATGGCATGACCTGGCCCTTAATATGGAATGACATCTGAAAGGAACATACAGATTTTGCTGCTCTCTGCACAGTGAGAAAAAGGAGAGTAGGAAGGAGGAGGAAATAAAACAGGCCTCATGCTATCTTGACGAATGTGGAAGGCACAAAAGTTTAAGCAGTATTAATAGCTTGAGCCTCAGCCTGCCTAATAACCAATATTACCTTAGTTTATTTCCACTGATTTCAATGGAGTTGCTTTGGGGTTACATCTTTTTTAATGCAATCAGAATCTAGTTGATTATATATATGTAATTTGAGACACAAATTAAGAAACATTTTAATAAAAAATGAATTAGATTTTATACAGAGGATTTTTTGTTCAATGCTATACTAATTGCTATACTAATACACACAAAATCTTAGAAGTATACGCTAATGAGATTGTAAATAAAAAAATTCTTTCTTGTTATTTGAGGAAAACATATATGCTTTACCTATTTTGTACAAAAAATACTAGGCCCTCTGAAGATGTTGGGACAAATCTGCAATGACAAGGGTGGGAAATTAATGTGAGGTAACAGAAAATAGTATCGGTCCTTTTATTTCAGACCAGAAATATGTTTTAAATACACTTGGAGTTAAATGCAGAAATATTTTCATGAAAAAAAATATTGGAAGCATCTCATAAATATTTTGTTAATGAAAGGATTTTGGATTTGGAAGCAGAGCCTGAAGAGTTACATTAATATTTCCAACTATTCCTCTCATGTTGGAAACCTATGGATATTGCATATCCCTTGGGCTGCAAATTTGATGTATTTTTCCAGTCTGGATCTCACCAAACAATTTTCTATCAATCATAAAACTTACAACAAACTGTAAAGCATTTGTTTACTATTTGTCCAGAGAATAATTTCTGAAAGCTTTGTCTATACTGATTCATATTCAACATTCCCTTATGCTATTTGTCTTGCTCATGTGTTCATATGGTTTGTATAAGCTTCCATTTTTCTTGAACAGCCAATGAAGTTTTATTTTATTAAAAAATATTTTTAATAAAAAAATTAATTAAAAAATGTATTTTAAAAAATTAAATTCATCCTTTCAGCCATGTTGTAATCATTTTGATCTTCCTGATTTGCTTCTCCTCATACTAACATCCGCACATAAACTTGTATCACATAGCTAAGCTACATATTCAGCGTGAGCAAAATCCTCTTATCTCTGTTCCCTGTTCTTGGGTTTTTTTTCCCTTTGTCTTACCAAAGGGTGTGATCTGGTTCAAATTACAATGCAAATACAACATAGGCAGAAGGACGTATGCAATGAAGATTAAAAATAAGTCACTGAGCTCACTGTAACTTCCTCAATGTCAAAAAATGTGCCATTGTAAATCCTCTGGGACTATCTGAACAATACTTGCATATTCTAGGCCTTATGTCAGCCTGATACCCATCTGTCTATTTGCTAGGCTTGGTCTCTCCTGTCCTTTCTGGTAACACTCCCTCTGTTGTGGGGGAATGGGAGAGGAGGGGATCTGAACAGCACAATTTCCCTTCATTTTATTCAAAGGTGAGATCCTCTGGACATGGTATCTCCCAGCAAGATACTCTAATGCTATCTGCATGCTGCTGTAGGATGCTTTTGTGCTAATTCTAAAAGAAACAAGTCAGCACCCGACATTTTAAATAACCTTGAGTATCACTACTGCATTTGAATAATTTAGATCAGAACCCTGGCTCAAACTTGCAAATAAACAGTTTTGATAAGTCTTAGTACAGGGGCTAAAGTTTTGTAGTATGCACAGCACAAAATTTGCAGCCAAGCCAGAAGATAGCAGGAAGAGGTAACTTTAAGCCCTTCTTCTGATTCTGCACTACCCTAGAGCTGAAGAGGTGTCTGGCATAATTTTGAACCTCTACAGGATTGCTCTGTGAGCCACAACACTACACACACTCTCTGAAGCATGACGTGGCCTTACTCTGATATGTTCTTCCTTTGGCACCATATCTGAACCAGGCTTTTGGGTGATCTTTGCAGAGGGATAATCAGTGAAGTAACACCTCGCTTGCAGAATCAAGGCTGAGGCCTGCAGGTGAGTCATTGTGCAAAGCTGCTACTGATGAACATTTCGTGATTATGCTATAGGCAGATGTGTGCATATCTAGTCTCTGTCACAACCATGAAAATAGTTACATACTTCTGTAAAGAGCAGAACACACGCTCTGGCTTTTTGTCAGCAGTAAAGCAGCAAGATATTTGGTTCCTCCCTATCACCATGCAATCTCTAACTGACGTAACAAACCTTAAAATTGCATATCTACAGCAAGCACCCTCACTGTGATATTCCCAGTTCTTTCTTTTTTTCCTTTAATAATTTAGAAATCTTGCTGAATGTGCAGTCAGTCATGGGTTGGTTTGTTTGGAAATACAGACTTTGAGTGGCCAGCAAACATGCATGAGCTGATTAATGCCTGATTGCATCTTGCTGCCTGCTGTGTGAGACAAGTAGAACATGTAGCATCCTGGTGCCTGGAGGACCAAACAAAGGATGCAATTCCCAGGCAACATGTTTTGTTGGCTTCCTGTAGGATGTTACTATCTCTGCATCCCCATTTTTCTTGAACTAGTAGGCTCAAATGTTACTAGGGGAGAACTGATAGGCAGACAAAGCCTTGCACAGAGCAGGATTACACAAAACTGCTTTACTTAGGAAACCGGGGTAGGCAGAAACTGGCACATGATTACTTTAATAGGCCATGCTGCTTCTTGGTCACTTCAAGCAGAGCAAGCATATTCCAACAATGGAATCTATTGGCCTCCTTTAGCTTGTATGAGAAGTTCTTGGTCTGTTCTGATGTTATCCAGTGACTGCACTTGTCACCTGATTTCACATGGGTATCTCAGTGGGTGCAAAATATTACAAGACTCCTTTGGAGTTTTCAGAAATAGACGTTATCATCTGGCATAATTCTATTCTTATTTGGGGAGGGCTGATGATATGAATATAGCTGCTCAGCTTTATAGATGAAGTATATCAAAGAAAATATCTACTACTGTCTGGCAATTATTTGCTGAATGCATACAACACAGTCTTCTGAATGGTCTCTAAACCAGTATGTGACTGCCCAAAGTCTTATGTATCTAATAATCTGGTGACCTATACAGTTATGTGAGTCTTCTTCAGCTTTTCTTATGTCCTTAAACTAGCAGATACTTGTACAAGCAAACACAGAGATTTTTGAAAGATGACTTGTGCAATGTAATGCTTGTCTATTAGACTGTCCTTGGAAAAAAAATAGTAACAGATCTCTCTAGTCTTTTCCCTGAATGCCTGCTTAGATGTTTGTTCTCTGACTGGCCTCATGCATCTTGTTTTCTTGAGTTCTCGATAGCCTAGTTTCAGTAGAAAAGAAGGTAGTAATATTTTCAGTGTAAACACAGTCACTACCTGTCTTCCTTCATTTTTATTTAAGTCTTATGAAAGTGTGTGATCTTATTTTATCTATATTATTTGCACAACAAAGGCAACCCTACTTTGGCTAATATGTTTACCACCTTTTAAGAGAGTGCAAAAATTGTAAACTCAGGTAAAAACAGTTTGGGAATTTAGGTTTTTCACTTTGTGGGCAACCTGTCTCTAACTATGAGTCTTTAAAGAATGATCACTGCTCAGTTAGATACTACATTCAGGAAAGAAAAAACAATAACAAAAACCTTGGGATTCTGAAAATTAAATGAGCAGTGATGCCTTAATATACATTCCAGAATCATACAGCAAAGTTCCAGCTACAAGAAGAAAGTAATATGTATCCTTGTACTGTGAGTATGTCCTTTTTTTCTTTTTAGGTAGTCCCCTACTTGTCATGTACACTTTGTTGATTGCCTAGCTCTATTTATTGAAAAAGGAGCCTAGACGCCTAATATACTCAGCCTAACTTGTCCAGTTGGGGCTGGATACTTGCTCTGAAGGTACTGTGGCACTTAAACAATGTGAACAATCCTGCAATTAATTTGTGAGACCAATGAACACGAATAATTTCTTGGTATTCGTTAACATTCTTTCCTTAAGTATCTGACATTATAATTTATCACAGAACCTCCCAGATAAGTTAGGCAATAGCAAAATGCCATTTTATGAATAAATTGGAGATACCCCAGCCATCAGGAAACAACAACCTCCACTATGTTTATTTCCTCTTCAATAGTGTTTGTCGCTCCTGAACGAGAGAGTCTACTTTTCTCAGCAAGAAATGTTTTCCTCATGCTACAAAATAAGGAGAGGTTTCTGGGTTTAATGCTGATATACCATCTCATATGCAAGTTGAGCCATTTTAAAGGTAACAAATAACTGCATGTAGGACCTAAAGAACAACCCTCTTCGGAGTGAAGATTGAATATGCCACACATCTAATGAATGGCTGCCTGTTTCATGCTGCTCTGTGTACAGTAATACCTACTGTACTGTATAGCTGATCTTCAGGCTACTGCAGAGCTAAAATGTTCATATAGTGTGTCGTTATTTCCTTAGACAATTCTTGTACTTATCTTTCTCTGCTTTTATTTCCCAATGTTATACTGTGCATTTTGGGAATTCTTCAGTACTGCATATCTGAAAAAATATATCTCAATATAGTGTTTAAAATGTGGTTCTCAACCAAGATTTTTAAAATTAAGCCCAAAGGAATGGAGTGAACAGAAATAGAATTCTGGTTTTGCGCTGATTGAAAACTGCTGTTGTATAATTCCCATTTTCCTCTACTAAGATATCATAATTTACATTTCTGTTTGCCTCTTTTTTCTTTTCCTAGTGCTTCTTTTCAGAAGGCGGAAACAACATTCCTTTTCCTTATGGGTGTTCTGGGACTATCTAATGACAAAACATTGTATATTTCAACAGAAAATTACTCATCTCTCACACAAAAAAAATGTTTTGTGCCTGTGGCCTCATGGTAACTAATATGAGAAAGGTATCTTAAGCCATCTCAGTTCTCAATGTTATCACTCCCATATATCCTCCAAATGCTCTATTATTTATTAATATTGGTATATTTAATACCCTAATTCATGTCATTATATGATAAAATTATTGCTTAGCTTTTTTCAGAATCTTGTTAAAGTAGTGTATAATAGCTATGTACCCTATTTGCCAAGTTCCTAATGCATTCATACTCTCGTAATTCAGAGCACAGTTTTAACATATCAATAAACTGATATTCATAAGTATGCATTCTAAGTAGTTCTCAACACAGATCTGCTGTTTAAGGTGCTCTTTGCTTATTACTACTTGAAGCACACAGGAGATTCTGCTCCAGCTCCTGGTAATTTCGTATTATAAAGAAAAGAAGCCTACAGAAGCCAATGCTGACTCTGTATAGTTATATGTACTGAGATACTTTGCCAAAAAAAACCCCACCCACTACTATTAAAAAATTTCAGGGACACTTGTAGTCATAATTATTAATCTGATAGATACTTGTGCATATTTTCACAAGAGACACACAAAAATCAACTGATGATGGAAGTAATTTGACTTTTTAGGATATGAATGACATAGCAGAACATCAAGGTAGCTTAGCCCAAGAAATCCTGTTCCAGGCTTGAGAAGGGTTGCTGTTGCTTCCAATGGCATATATTTCACAGTCATCGTTGTTCTTTAAAAGGAAAATCACTTAGATTATGAGTTTGTGGTTAATACAGGTAAGTGTCAAATGAAAGAATATTATTACTAGAAAAGGTTAAGACTTACAAATATCTAACATTTATGTTAGCACCTGCGTATTGGCTAACAAGCTTCAAAAGAAAAAGTTTATTTATTGCTATCTTTATCAGATGTTTTACAAAGTTTTATTGTTGTTAACTTGAAAACAAATATGTATTCTTTGATTTTTAATCTCTGAGAATATACCTCATTTCAGTTCAAAACATAGAGTGAGGTCTTTTTGGGAAGTTTTGTATTGATTGTTTGATTTTTTTTTTTCTTTGAAAGAAGTAAGACTAAAATATGACCCCAGAGTAAGGTGTCAGCATTAGCACATGTGGTATATTACACCAGTATGTTATTTCCTGAATGTCTGTCAAAAGCTAGAAAATACTCATCTGTGTATGTGGGCAAAATCCAACCTGTGCCACTCTTTAAGGAACTCCTCCTTAGCCAGAATCACAATACGTTCTTGCTGAAGCTGTAAGTCCCGACAACTACACATGTATCTATGTGAGCAACCAGCACTGTGCTATTTGCTGAACCACAAGGATCCACAGCTGTTACCTGAGAGAAAGTTTTAGTTTCTGCATTTTTGAACTTGTAAAAAGATTATTTAAGAGGAGATGAAGACTTGGTTTTACATGGTAAACTGGATTGTTTTCTTGAGAAAATATGTAGAATGAATGGCCATTGCAGGGTTCAGTGTGTAAGGCACTCAGTGTACTACTGAACCACGTCTCTGGAAGTTGCATGGCTATAATCTGATCTAAGATTTTCACTCAGAGCTTACATTTACTCCAGTATTAAGTACATTCATAATTTTTGGACAAAGAATTTCTTTAATTATCTTCAATATTTTCTGTATGTACTATATGTTTCAGCTCACCTTGGTATAGATTCATTATAGCAGCACTAGTTGGGTTCATCATACTGAGTTAGAACACCAGAAAATTCCTTGCAGCAGACGTCTAAATAGCGTGAGATTTGCCCTCTTTAATATATATTTAAAAGTCTTAAAACAACATAATATATGTGTTTTATTGGAACTAATCATAAAGATTTTAAATTCAGTATTTTGTTTCTAAAGTGCACCAGGACTTCCTTCTTTCTACTGATGGTATTTTAATATACTAAAAACCTGAATGTTGAGGGAAGAAGGTACATTAAGAAACAAATCTTGTGAACAAAACTTAATGTAATGTACACTCTCAGTGAATCCACAACTAAGCAAAGTAGAGATAATTGATATTCTAGTTTATGCAAGAGATAGCATGCAAAGTCACCTTTCTCAGAGTTTCCATGAAAATTCAATATTACAAAAAGTTGTTCACAAAAAAACTCTAACTTCTAAATGATATTACTGCTGTTACCGAGCTGCTATTTGTAAGAAAACCAAAATGCTGACATTAACAATGTTTCTCCAAGTACACATTTCATATGCTGCTTTTTTGCACAGTATTGAAATGAAGCTGACACAGGTCTTTCTAAATCAAGGAAGGTTTTCCTGAGGATATGTAACAAGACATTTTAAATTTCAAATTTAAATACCCTCCTGCTTGTAAGATACATACATACAGAAAAAAATAGTATATCTAAATTGATATTTTAAATTACTGTCACACATTGCTTGTGCACTTAAAGAGGCAGTAAAACAATTTTTTTGAATTTCCTGACTGTTTTTTTAATCATTGTGATTTAGTATCTTGATACACAAAAAACTTGTCACAGTACAGAAATATATTATTATTTCACATTTCTTTAGAAAAGATAAAGTTATTTTTAATTTGCCTTTATTGTGGTTTCAGTTTGAATTTTCCATTTATTTTTACCAAGTCAGGACAATACCTAATCTTCCAGAACAGAAAATGACCGCTTTATTTGCAGTTATTTAAAATGCTGATAGTTTGCAAAGCACATTTTAGTAAGACATTTCTCTTTATAGGGAACGGTACACATTTGAATTTCTACTTGTGTTTCTAATATCCTCCTTACAAATATTTAATATCTGGGTTTAATTATACTGTAAAAGAAAATCCTATATTTCAACACTGTGCAATTTACTTTTAATTTAACAAGCAGATATATGTAAAATATCTTTAGCAGAATCATGTAAATCTGTAACACATAAATCTTTTTTATGTCTGTACCATTTGCAACACTTAAAAGAGAAAGAGGTAACTGCTAATTTTTGAAGATAGAAAAATAGAATAGATTTTATGTTTCAAATTAATAATTGTTTCAGATGACTGAAGTGAAACATTCCGAGTGAAGTGCCTCATGTCAGATAGAGCTTTTCCTTAGGGATAGTGTTCTTTTTATGCTATGGACAGATCAGAAAGAGAGCTAATGTCAGAATGCTTTCTTTTTGGTGAAGAAGACAATGAAATAGCATCATGTATCAAGGGATGTGTCTGATATGTGAGGTTATCCACAACAGAATTAAAGTTTTACTGCTATACTGATGCCAGGGGAGGTGCTGGCTAATGGGATCCCTGTGAGTACAGGATCCAGGGCTAGAGAAGCAAAGGGGCACAACGGTAAACAGTATTTAAAATGTAGTGCTTAAATCTTTCAGTCCTTCTGTGAACTCCTTTGAATTATTGACAACATGGAACTGGTTACGGAGTAAGACAGATCACGGTGCTGCATTGCAAAAGAAACATTAAATCTGCTCCTAATTATACACTCAGAGTGGGCATGCGGCAGAAGACAGCTGTGTAAGGTTTAGCTGATGTTTAAGATCAGGAAACAAATTGCTTAGCCTTCATACCTCCCAAAATATTGAATATAAATGGTCATTCCAGGAGGTAAGAGTCAGATATATTAAGTTTAGATTCACAGTTGGCTCATTAACACCTGCTGCAACTACTGAAATATCTGTAATGATTTTAAATGGTTTTGAATCAGGCTATAGATGTCCATCTTATCCCCAAGCAGACAAGCTTGCTGACACCAATGAAAATTTTGCCTTCCTAACAACCCAATGATTGTTTCTTAATTCTTCACTTGATCCATGTTTCTGCTGTCCTCTGACTACAGAAAGCATGTAATAGTCTTTTTTCCTTTTCCCCTAAGGGAAGCTAGTATTCCAGATTTAAGAATTTTAAGGGACTCATTTGTGTAATTAAATGCAAAATAGCATATTGTAACATTTACAAGGCATTTTCAAAACTCTGCTGCACTGGCCTAATCTGTTTTTTATTGATGTCAATGGGAGTCCTACCATCAGCAAGGACAGAAAGAATCCATCCCTAAAAGCTTTTCAAAGCCTACCCTGTGGCTATTTTTCTATGTAAGATGAAAAATACAGCAAAGCAGAATCTTGTTTACACTAAGTTTTCTTTCTATCAGTCTAGCAATGTAAAAGACCTTTAAACATGTACAAATATCATTTAAAAATTTAAATCCCTTCTCCTTCTATTTCCCTATGTAGATTGTACAGTAAAAAGGAAGCTTAAGATAAATGAAACTCTGAACCACAGGAACTCCATATTTTTAGGTCAATACAGTCTGAAATTACTACTCTGTAAAATCCAGTTCAGAAGTGTCTGAAAGTATATGTTTGAATTTAAGGCTATGCTCATCTCCATGAGAGTCACAGAAACAGGATGGTTTGGGTATTTCATTTCAGAGCAAGACCAAGGAACGTGAACCTTGCTGTGGACTTCTGCCTGTAGCTATTCCCAGGTGAGCAGATAAATCCCTATAACCTGGTTTGACCCAGCAGCCAAAATAGATGGAAGATGCCTAGTCAAGTCCTTGTTTTCTATGATGACAGCTATAGATAACAACAAAATTGAACTGTACTAAACCATCTAAACTTGGATAGGGCTTCCATACCAGTGTGGTATATTATTAGGAATTCATAAAGAACTTGACATTGCCCCAGTGCTTTATTAAGTTATATTAGGTCCTGGTGACTGTCAAGTGAGCAGTCTGTGAAAAGGCATTGCTGTCTTCTCAACTGAAAAGTCTCCTGGCTGGCTAGTTTATAACGCCAGTATTGGGTTTACATGGCAAGATTTTGGAAGCAGGGGGGCTGCAGGGACGGCCTCTGGGAAAAAAGACCAGGACCTGCCCCCATGTCGAACAGAGACAGTTCCAGATGGCTCCAAAAGGGACCTGCCACTGCCCAAAGCTGAGCCAATCACTGACAACTGTGGCATCTCTGTGATAACATATTTAAGGCAGGGTAAAAAATGCTGCACAATAGCTCTGAGAGGCAAGTGAGAAAATGTGAGCAAAACTGCCCTGCAGACACCAAGGTCAGAGAAGAAGGACGGGGAGGAGGTGCTCCAGGAGCTGGAGCAGAGATTCTCCTGCAGCCCATGGAGAAGACCATGGTGAAGCATGTTGTCCCCCTACATCCCATGGAGGACCAGGGTGGAACAATATCCACACCGCAGCCCATGGAGTACCCCAGGCTGGAGGAGGTGGATGTGACCTGAAGAAAGCTGCAGCCCCTGGAGACCCCATGCTGGAGCAGGCTTTCTGGCAGGAACTGCATCCCGTGGGGGACCCACGCTGGAGCAGTCCATTCCTGAAGGACTGTACCCTGTGAAGAGGAACCATGATGGAGCAGTTCTTGAAGAACTGCAGGCTGTGGGAAGGACACACATTGGAGCAGGGGAACAGTGTGAAAAGGTCAGTTCATAATGAACTGACCACAACCCCCATTCCCCATCCCCCTGCACCACTCAGGGGTGAGGAGGTAGAAGAGTCAAGAGTGAAGCTGAGCCTGGGAAGAAGGGCGGGAAGGGGGAAAGTATTTTTAGTTTTGTTTTTATTTCTCACTATCATCTTTGTTATTAATTGGTAATAAATTAAATTAATCTTTCCCAAGTCAAGACTGTTTTGTCTATGATAGTAACTGGTGAGTGATCTCCCTGTCCTTATCTCAACCTACAAGATTTTTCATCTTACTTTCTTCCCCTTTCCTGCTGAGGAGGGGGAGTGAGAAAACGGCTTAGGTGGGCACCTGGCAGCCAGGCAAGTTTAACCCACCACAACATCACATTTCCACTGCAAGTAGATACAGTCTAAAAATGAAGCTGTATTAATCATGACAAAGCTTCGGTGAATGATCAAGCAGGCTCCTTGTGTGGTCCTTTTCAGTTAGGCCAAAGAGCAGATCCATATCCTCAGTCTCTAGATGTATTGAATCTTGTTGTTATCTTTACGAATGCTCAGTGCATCAGGAACACAACAGGGATCCGATTATTTTCCCCAGGAACAATCAAGAGATTAGTGGAATATAGATGGAGATTGAATCTGCATGGAAAATTGTCCATGCTGCTTTTTATTAGAAGGTGCTGCTGTGCAAAATTTGTTGCTAATCATGTGGCAAAATTACAAGAGACTGCAGAAGGAAAAAACTAGTAAACAGAATAATAAAAGTCATTTTAATTATTAAACTTCAGTGTTATAAATTATCTGCCATTCATCACTGCCACAAATAAGTATAAAAAAAAGCAAAAAATCCATATGCTCCATGCATTCTAATTTAATTTTGCATAATAAATTAGTGTAATGCAGAATGTTTAAAAATATGAATAATCACCAAATTACTATCCATTTTCAACCAGCAGTATCTAAATTTTAATACAGACAGCTATTACAGTTAACCTATGCTTTATGTTGACTGAAACACAATAAAACCTCAAACGGGTATTATAGACACAGTCCCAGTTATCAGCCACTAATGATTCTAAATGATGAATTGCTACATTTTTAATAGAACAATCAGAATCCAGTGTTTTCATTATCTTTCTCAGAATATTTTGTATGCCCGCTATTGTTCTTCCAATTAGTCAATAACAAAGAGGCACTGTTTGAAAAGATACTGGAAACAGTGAGTCATATGTGACAGGTAATTCTCTCTATGCTGCCTGGGAAGAAATGTTTTCTTGATGTTAGTTATAGTTGTTTTCCATCATTTTTCCAAGGCAGTGAAGTGACAGTGTCACTTTAGCACAGAAATCTTTTCACTAAATACATGCAGAATATGGGAGTACAATGAAACATTTGCTCGTAAAGTTTCTAGGGCCCTATTGATCTAGATATGTAATTTAATCTCTCTCTATTACAATTAGTGAATCCTCTCCTGAGTTAAACCTCATTATTTACATTTCTCCAAAGTGGTAAAACTCACATCAATAAACATCTGTTTAATTACTTCCTTAGGTGTCCTATTCTTCATAAAGAAACAACATGGAATATACTAGTTCATCATAAAGTAAATTATTTTATAACTATCATTATACTGCTCACAACTGAGCAGGGTTACAAAGACTATTCACAGATTGTAAGTAGAAAAATAAAACAGTCCAGTACTGCAAAAATGATAGATTATATTGAACAATCCAGAGACCTCTTCCTATACTTGTAATCATGGGATTCTATTCATGGGATATATTATCATGGTGCAGTATTTTACCTCAACATAGCTCAGATGAAACCGCTTGGAGAATTTGAGTAATACTCAGAATACATATAGTCTTGAGCAAATTATTACCATTTATTTTTTTTTCTTTTTCGCAGAATGGCTCTCGTACTAGAGATGGATATATCCTTTTTGCTTCTTGCTAACCGAAGGTTTGAGGTTCTTGGTCTTCCTGAGACAAAACATTTCATTGCAAAAGAGTCCATTGCAGCGCTGTCACTAAGCTCTTATACAATATTCAGACTATAGTCTAACAAGTCATTCCCAGGATACAGAGCACCAGTTAAATATTTCGTTAACTGAGGAGTCCAGTTTCTTGGAATCAAACAAAAGGGCCAAGCTGTATCTTTGCAGTTCCCAAGACTGTCTTTTCCACTAGTTTCTGCAGCTTATGACCACAACAGATCCCATTTGTATTTGGTTCTTGGCTACCCTACTGTCTTCAGTGTCCACTCAGCAATACACTCCATTGCTTAAAAGTTCCCATGAAAACTTACCTTATTTTACCCAAAGTAAATCTGATTAAACAAGGTTTCGCAAGATACTAAGGTTGAGAGACACCTGTACAATTTCAGAAGGACCTTAGCAGACTGAATGACTTGGCAATAAAATGGCAGATGGAATTCAGTGTAAATACATGTAAAGTTATAGATGTGGGGAGAAACAATCCTATTTTCTTATGTAAAATAATGAACTCTATGCTGACAAACACATAGTGTATGGAGTCATGGCAAATGACTGCATGAAAGTAACTCAGTGTTTGGCAGCATTCAAAAATCAAATCAAATGTTATGAATTGTTAGGAAAGGAAAAGGGAACAAAACAGAAAAGATTACTATGCAGCTGTATAAATTCATAATAAACAAAGATGATCCTTAATGACAGCTTCTTTATTGTGCCTGATTAAATAGGCTGGGACTTTTCAGCTTGGGAAAGAGGTCACTAGGAATTCTACAGAAATCATCAGTGGCATGAGGAGGATGATAGGGATTGACTGCTTGCTGCCTCTTCCACTAAAAAAGCAACTGACCATTAAATTAAACCAGTGAAAGCCAAGTCCAAAACCAAGAGATGGAGTTCATTGCCACAGGAAGATCTGTAAACTACTTGGAATATTTGGAAGATGTTATTACCATATTACTAAATAGAGGAACCATAACATGCATAGGAAGCCCTCTACATGGAAAATTGTCAGAAGCTGGGAGGATATTACCATTATATACTTGTCCTATTCTTATCCTTCTCTAGATGAACTGGACTAGATGGCTTGTGGCTTTTTCTTTAATGTTTGGTTTCTAAGATAGGTTCTTTCAGAGTTCTTTAAAAATTTCCTCTGATTTTCAGAAGTGTCAATGCAACTGGACTGTGTGACTTTAGTCAGCTTGGAGAGAAGGGTATGATATCAGTACCCACTTTCAAAACAGGGGTTGGTATTCCCATGGTGGCCATGACTCTGTCCTTATGACATTTCCAGAGTGCCCAGTCCTTTATCCTCTGTCTTTGTATTTCTCCCTCTCACTTTTTTTTTTTAAATGAAAGAATCTGAAGCAAAGCTTGGATTTTCCTGAATCCTTCTTTATCTTCCTATGAGTTTTCCCTATGGGAGTCAAGCACATAGCACTTACCTTATTATTTCATTTGAAATAACCTGAACTGGATTTATGTACACCTTGAAACGTACTCTATTTGCTCCCTCAACACTGCTGGGTAGACATAATATAGCAGTGTGCTGCAGGGAGGCAAATGACTTAGGCTGTGAATAAAACAAATTATATTAACCCAGGGGCACAGCAAAGAGCGTTGTTTTAATTACTACAGAAAAGAATGTATAGGAATGATTTACAGGAGGACAGTCTTACAAATGGTACAGCTGAGAACACAAGGTGGTGCTATTTACGCTTAACATAATGGATGTACAAAGCTCTGTCTTGCCTGCTGGCATTCGCCATTTCCCCCATCAGCTTTCTGTGGCTTTGGACTAGGTGGGAAATGCGATTGAGCCCCATCCTCCTATGCATGTGCAGGTTCTAACAACGAGGGGACATTTCCTTGGCAACAGCTATCTGAGTTCAGCTTGACTGGAAGGGCATGTTAATTTGTCCTTGTCATCTCTTGAAGGCAGGACAGCAGCGTCAGATGTTTTGCTGCACCAAGTACCACAGGGAAATTCAGTATTCTAAGAAATGACACACTTGGCTGTTTCTGGGTAGGAGGAGGTTAGGGGCCAAAGCAGCAAACACTTACTCTCTACTATTCCCCAGATTAAAGAACTGCCTTAGAAGGATTTAGGATACCAGGTGGCGTGGTAGACAGCTGATACTTTGCTTTTTCACCAGCTTGCTCTGTGAAGTCAGGTTGTGCTTTCAGTTGTAATTAAGCAAGGTCATTATCAAGTGTGAAATAATAGCTTCTATTCAGCTGGGTGAATCACTTTGAATTTCTCCATGGATGGTAGATGTCCCACTGCAACTACTTTGTTGAAAAACTGAGGAAATAGTTGTCCAAAGAAAAAGTGGAAGATTATCATGAGTGTTGCTTGGAGGAGAATGGGATATTGGTAAAAGTTGATTACTTCACTGAAATTAAGTACGATCAAATCACTGCATTCATCAACTGTTTATTCCTCCAATGTGTTGCATTAAGCCATCATCAGGGTAAGCTTTTACTCTTATTACTGATTCATGAAAACATGAAAGACCATTTCATTCCTTCCAGAAAGAACTCAAGAAAAAAAAATTAATTCCTGAAGAAATATTCCAAATTAAAAAAAATAGTTTCTTGTAATTTAATTAGTCTGACTTCAATCAAAGCAAAGAAAACCAAACCAAACCAACAAGAACAAAATAGCAAGTAAAATGAGAGGGATGTTTCTTCCTTATAAACTGCCTTCAATACCCGAATATTTAATTTATTTTTCACCTTATTTGATGCCATATGCCAGATGACCAGTCTAGTGGCTAAAAGGCTCTATAAACTAAAGGATTTCATAATGTTATAAATTACAGATCTTTTTCATTTACTGAACACTTCACAATTGGTATAAAGAAATTTATAACTGATTAAGCAAAAGAAGATTTACAGAAATATTTTTAACTTTCCAAATGGGACCATGAGATTTTGATTGTGTTTTTTTCTTGTATTTTCAGGCAAGCTTCACTTGATTGCATTTTCTTCTTTAAATGCACATGCAAATTTTCCTAGGAACATACTTAGAATTTTCATAGACATACTTTTGTGTATAAGATAAAGAGAGAAACATAAGACTTTTACTATTTGTATTCCAAAACAGTAGTCTAATGCTATGGGCTTGGAGAACAAAGAAATTATTTTATCCTAATTAAAAAAAATATAAAAAACAGATGCCAAAGTGGGGAGGGGGGAAAAAAAAAAAAGCACGTCTGAAATATTTGCAGGAAATACTACCCATTTTGATTATGCCTGAAATAAAAATCAGGTGAGTTTTGTATTGTATTTTTTTTCTGACATGAACGTTTTCCTTTTTGTATGTGCATTATAAGTAGAGAAAAGAAAACAGTGCATGATTGTCCTTTTGCCAAGGGGAATTGTAGCAGGATAGTAAGCTCTATCTGAGAAGCAAAAGTATTTCTGAAGAAAAAGTAAAGTACAGATGATGTTAGTCAGAGAATTCTTTGGCACTTGGGAGAGGATAGAAAGGACAACTAATAAGCTCCCAGAGTCCTTTCAGCTCCTGCCAGGGCCTTTGAAAGCTCTGTTCTTTCAGGCGTCACCTATCTGGTCTTTCACCAGTAAATCCTGAACTTTAGCAGCAGTCTCTGCCTTCTGCTTCTCTTCAATAGCCTCAATATATGCAGTCAACTTTTATTCTACGGTTTTGCTGAAATAGTGTTTTTTCTAAATTATTTTGTCAACCAGTCTTTATGTAGTCAGCTGCTTGTCTCTAGACTTTTGCTTCACAAGACAATTCTGTTGCAGCTACCAATTCTCTTTCCTCCTGACCCCCCATTTCTTTTTCTTCTTTTTAAAAAGTACCAAATTGTAACATTTTTATTCTGAAAAGAGAAAGTGCAGGAAGTTTACGATTTCCTTTCAGAATGGATTGGTGAGTTCATATAATTTCCCAGAAGATAACTTCCTGATTTTTGATTTCCGACAGCACTACGAATCTGAAATAATTTCAGGGAATTCCTGCAAATAGGAAGCCCCATTTAATTTAGCATACATGTAGAAAATTTACCCTTTCTACAAAGAAAAAGTACACTGAATTTTTTGACATAACTTTTTTAAAGGGGGTGTCCTGACAGAGTTCTTGCTAATAATTCCTGCTTGCCATTTATTTTCAAGAAGTTAACAGATTAAACTAAGTGATTATAGGAACCATAGTCTACTTGTGTGCTGTTCTGCTTGATGGAGTTAAACAAACCATGTGAATTCAGACTTTTAATTAAACTCTGAAAAATGAATGTTTCTGGAGTATAATGGAATAATCAATATCCAAACTATTTTCAAGAACAAGAAGTTCATATTTATTTTAATATTTTGTCTCATTTGAATAGCCTACTATTCTAATTAGTCATCTGTTTCTCAGCAGTTTAGATTTCTGTGTAAGAAAGTCATACAGTTAAGGACTGGTTTAGGTATCTTTCTTTAACATATCTCAAGTGGCAATTCAAGAACAATCTACATCTTTAATCAAGGTGCTTGTCTCGTCAAGTGCATGATTATGTAGGTTTGCAAAGGCTAACTACTGATGGAATATATTAAAGGAATTTAATTATATTTAAACAAGTTGTTTCCAATCTTCAGGTATTATGAAATGAAGGGGGAATAATCATTTATCTCAATGGAGTTATAACTAACACTGTTGGAGGACTAAGGCAATGCCTATCAACCAACTGCAGCAGCAATGTAATTTAATCCTAAACTATTCAGAATATTCTGTATTTCACATTGAAAAAGATACATGACCTCATCTCACTCATAAAAAAAATTTACATTTGTTTCTTCTTTGTTCATTTGCTTCAGGTGAAGGTAATCTAAGATGGAAGTGCCATTGGTTCACTGTACCTGGAAAGCCTAACGCCAATGATGCTGCAATAACCCTTGATTAACAAATTTATCTCACCTATTGTGCATATTTGGAAATAAATGCAAGAAATAAATAGGAAGATTTATTTCCCCTACAGGATATTTGTATCATCCATAACAACACAATTTATAAATAGAATCAAAGTATTGTATAACACTTTCCAGATGTTATATATATCTTATGTAATGGGAATGCTCACATCTGAAGGATGAAGCACGGTGCCTTCTCTGGTGTGGCTGAGCAATTATTTCTGTCACTTTTCTGTGTACAGACAATGTGGTTTGATAATTGCAGAAAGTTTAGCTATTTGGGGAGGAACTGTCTTGAAAGATGAAATTATATTTTTACTCTGCATAGTGGATCACAACCTGTAGAACTTGTACTACTTGGTGCCATAGGAGACTAAGGTTGTTGCTGTGTAAACTGTGAATTAGTCTTCTCCTTTCAACTTACTTCCTTTTTGCCTATATAAGTTCTGTCCTGCTGCAAGCCAACACAAACAATAGCTATATGCATTTTGATTAGTGTTTTCTTCATTCTATAAAATGCGGGAGAAGTCCTTAAATGCTTTCTCAAATGTCAAAGAACAATGGAAATTGCAATCCAGCTAGCCAGATCTAATTCTTGTTTGAACTCTCCCCTTCCACACCTTAAGACCCTTCTTCCCTAATGACTACAGGTTCAGATTTATTTCCCTGACTCAAAGGGGATGCAAGAGATCCTTGCAGGGTGCAGAGATGAAGCAAGCATCCTAGAAAGTGAGCATCCTAATTGTGGCTGGGAGGCAGAAAAGTCCAAACGGTTTTGCTTTTCTGTAAGGTGGCTATGGGACATGCTACTCTGAGACACTTTATCACATATAACTGTTAAAAAATATCCAGTCTCTTACATCAGTTCAACCAATACAGCCCTACAAACTAAAATACTTTACATGTTTTTACATTCTTCAAGTTGCTGCACTCACTTCAGGAGTGCTGTGTGCACAGAAGGATTATAATCCATGAGATGAAATTTGATTCTTTCCAATAAAGAAAAGATAGTGTGGATAATGGTGGAAAAATCTACTTCTGCATAATTCCAAGATGTGTGAGAGTTTCTTGCCTATCTGTGTTTTACTTAGGGCACTAGTGAGGAGGGAGGTAATCTCTACTTCCCATCTTGTACAGTTCCAAACACTTTAACAATCTGGACTGTTGTTATTTATTTTAACTGTTCTTGGACAAATCCTTTAAAGTCTTTTTGTATAAATTAGGGGAATTTTTTTTTTTCTGCCTTGAATGCAACATTTTATTTATCCAATATTAAATAATTGACTTTGAACACTGGAACTGTCATTATTATGCTGAAGCAAGAGGTTACACTTAGTTGGGGTTAAAAAAAAAAAACACCAAAACTTTACTATGCAGGCTGCTCCTGGAATAAGACAAAACATCTCACAAATCATCCAACCACACTATCTATATACCAGGAAATAGCAGGAAAGATTGCCCTTGATCTGGAGCCATACCACATTGTAGAGATTATGGGCTTCCCGAGTTTTTAGGATACATTATTCCTTCCCAAGAAAAAGACTCTTTTATGCAATTGCTATGTTTTTTATTTATGATAACTTATTGATCAAAGCAAGGAATGCCTTCAGAGAAACAAATAGTCTTGTAAGGAGCTAAATCAACTGCATATCTTTCACAGCACACAGACCTTTCTTTGATTCTGTGATGAGGAGGGGGCATACATATTCAAAACATTGCTTCTGGGCTTGCTATCATCATCACTACCACCACCACCACTAAGCAGGGACTCTGGCAGCAAAAATAAATTCTGATCCAAGTTGCATATTTCCCTCAAATTCACACAGCTGAGAATATTTAAAACTGGATCAAAAAGTGAAGGATATTGGGTTCATTCACATCTGCTGTTTCTTCCATTACAGTTACTTGATCATCCTGTTTTCTGACGGTGACTGGCAGGCATCAGATACGTGTGCTACATTAACAACCAGTTTGGTTAGAATGAAACATGAATAACACATGCACACAGAAACAACAACAGAACACCTTTCTAACAAAGGAAACAATGCTTGCTGAAATACAACATCTTAGAAAACAGGTGGAAGATTTTCTGGTGAATCATCAGGTCAGACAGCATTCATCATTATATTGGGAAGTATTTGCCTTTTCTGGATCCTCTATGGAATATATTGACTCACCATTTTCATATGTGGGTAAATTGTGTCAGTGTTTCAGCACGCTGCCCAGTGAGGTGCCTCACAACTTAAATCAAACTACCCATTTAACCACTTTATGGTGGTTTAAAAAAAAACCAAAACCAACCTCTAAACATCAAAGAAGCCACTGTACTGAACATGAAAAAGACTGCATTGAAATTAGATCTAAATAAATTTCTGTCTGGTTTGCAGTCATCATTCTTATTCTATGTTAACTACATAGTTTTGTGAGTTCTCTTAATTTCCTTTAAAATCAGTTGGGGACATTAGTTTCATTCAAAAAGAAGGCATTCATCCTCAGATTTTAGGGAAAAAAAAAGCTTTCCTTCCAATTTAAAATTGTCCTAGATATCTAGTCTAGCCTAGTCTAGTGTTCAGTCAATGGAGAAAGATGAACATTTCCAGTGGGTTATTCATCCCACCTATTTTAAATATCTAACTAGGGGTAAATTGTTCTCAAGCTTTTTGGCTTTCTTCTTTAAACACTACTAGTTAATTTGGACAACATAACTCTATTACACAAGTATCTTTTTGAAAATTAGATAAACCAACTCCCACCTGAAATGTCTGGATAGGGTCCTGGCAGTTGTAGGCTTTTTTTCTGTTTTTTTTCTGGAATACCTAATGTTAGAATTGTAAATTTAGGCAAACTCTAAGCTTCCAGCAAAAGCCTTACATATGAATGTTAACACTTTCTCAGCCTTTAAGCTAAGACATGCTAAGTGATACATTGGCAATCACTTTAATTAGCTTGACTTGCTGTGATTATCTCAAACTGCCATTCAAGGAAGAACATGGCCCAATAAGGCACATATGACACATGTGAATAGATCCCCCTGCTATAAGTGGGGAGCCTATATTTGCATATATATCACTCTTGCTCTATGGCGTACTACTGGTTTTGGTGTGAAGAACTTTCTATCTCAGAGTAGGTTTTATAGCTTACCTACATAAACAAGGTCTCTGATAGATGTATATGTCTTATTTTTAAACACAGATGTGCTCCTGATGTGCATTCAGTACTATAAATGTCTACTTACTTTAAAAGCAAACAAGATTTCTTTTTTTTTTAAACCTTGTTAGTACTCTGCACCTGACACATTTCAAGAAAGATAGTTCTGACTCACAAATCATGACTTGAATTGCTAAGCCCTACTTTCTAAGCATGTACCTTAAAGATGGTTTCAAATGTACTTTGAAAGTGTGATATGCAGATACTGGAGTGCAGAAGGTGACCAGCAGAAAATGTATTACTCATGATGCTGCTGAGGAAAGAGTCAACTCGGCTTGCCTTCAAATTTCAAGATGAATTGCAATAATTTAACTTTGGAAAAAAATATCAAATATATTCCTGTTTGTGAGCTCAGCACATCCAGGTAGGCTCCAAGACACAAATATGAAGCCACATGCTGTCATTTTTCCAGGCCCATTTAATGAACAAACATCAAGTTAGCAGTTGGGTAAATACTTTAAAACTGCCAAACACTGATAACAATAGTATAAATTTAGCATAGGCTATATATATTTAAACCTCATGTGACTGCAAGATCAGCAAAGATTTAATAAAGTTGACAAAGAAAGTTCATCAAATTAATAAAGCACTTAAATCCCAGACTGTCATCCACTTTTTCTCCTCCTTACTCGTCTCCCTGAATTAGACAACTGAATCAGCAGGGTGACCACTAGCAGCTTTCAAGCTGATTGGAATTTTCTCATTCAACAGATTATGATTATAACCATAATGCTGCTGTTCCATGATTACAGATACAGATTAAATTTGGAGCTTTGGGCATGGTTTGAAAGTGTCTGGAAAAGGTACTAGTTTTGTCTAACTGGATCCTAACAAGAAAACTGTCCCATGTAGTTAATCTAAAATGCATGTGAGCAATTTTGATATCAGGCAGGATAGCTGGCCAGTGACAGACTTTGGTAAAAATTAAACTTCTACTGCCTTAGACTCTAGCAAACTATTAAGCCAGGATGTTATGCTGTCTTCCTGCTTTAAGAAGAGGTGAGACTGATGTGCTGAAAGGCACAAGGACAAACTGTAAACTGGAGAAGGAAGAGGCTGTATTGGGGCAGCCCAGGGCTGATCTGAGTCAGAGGCTTCTCCACGAGCTGGGCTTTGATGGAGTCCTAGATGTAAATGAAAGGTAGGTTCACTTTCTCCTGCAGAAATTAAATAATGAGGATAACAGTGCAGGTATTCTCTTGTGTTGGAGTGTATTCCATCCAAAAGAGGTGCTCCCACAACTGCGTGTGTAAAAACCTGACCCTGCCTTTAAAGAACAAGTAAACCAAGAAGATAGAAACGTGAAGCTTGATGGTATGTGCACAAAAAAATTCCAAATTAAATCACAGATTAAAATAGGCTCAAGTTACCATATTTGAATTCTTCCAAAGTGAGGATGAAATTAAGTGGCAAATTCTTATTATAATCCTTTTTTCTTACTTAGCATGACAAGAAAACCTTAGTGAAAACCAATTTTTTTATTCAATTTACATTTTCTTGTAAAGTTATCACAGGCAGATTAAAGCAAATCAGAGCTATAAAGTAAGATTTTATGTTCTTTACCCTTAATAAAGTCCTAGTCTGAATATTTTATGCTGTGCCAGCAGTCTCAGCAAAAAGTTAAATGTGTGTGCTTGTATATTTTCTTGCTCTTATGTACACTAAAGTGTGTGTGTGTATATATATACATATATAAAGAGACTTGTTCAGTTCATGTGAATGACTATCTTTCTTTCAGTGGGCTGTATGACATTTTGGCTATTTAAAATTTTTCAGCCAAAGGCCAAAAACTTTGCTCATGGGCTTTAGATAGATGTACAGCCTGATTACTGAAGGACTTCAGAGGACAAGTGCAGGAGAAAAGTAGGTCAGATAGAAAGGAAAAAAAAAAGATAAGGGGCTAGAGAGATATATTCTAAAGAAGATTTTTTTTTCCTAAGAGGTTGTTTTAATGTGAATCTTGTCAGATGCTTCAAGTTTGAAATTTGCTTTATCACAGTCTTTAAGAGCTTATTTAAAGTCTGAATACATTAAGAAACTTGACAGCGATGATCGAAGTACAAAATATTTCCCCAGTATTAATGACTAGCCTAAATCTCTATACCTTGGGCAATGAACATCTTCTAGAAGATCATTAATCCCCTCAAAATACCCTGTCCTGAGGTCATTAAGAACTGAAAACTGGAAAAATAAAATAAAATATGCATATGGATTTTTCTTTTTGAACTATAGAATTTAATTGGTATGTACAGAACAGGTCTGAAAAATTATCGCCTTAGCTTTAGACAATTAGATTGACAGAATTATCTCTCTAACTGCTATTCATCTTATAATAATTAATATATACTCATAAATATGACTTTAATAATAACAAAAATATCAAAAGTATGTTTCAATTATAAAACACATACTGAATGTAAGTAGACTTGTAGGTTTAACATAAGAATTGAAAGTAGATTGTGGGAACATAATTTCAAGCTTTTGATAAGTCAAACATGGCATTCATATTAATTAAGCAGAATGTAAGGAAAGAAAGGACATATTATGCTGGGGAATGTGAAGCTCAAGGGCAGCCTTGGCTGCAATGACCATGAAATGGTGGAGTTCAAGATCCTTAGGGCACCGAAGAGGGCGCACAGTAAGCTCACTACCCTGGACTTCAGGAGAACAGACTTCGGCCTCTTCAGGGATCTGCTTGGTAGAGTAGCATGGGATAAAGCCCTGAAGGGAACAGGGGCCCAAGTAGGCTGGTTAATATTCAAGGATCACCTCCTCCCAGCTCAGGAGCAATGCATCCCTACAAAGAGGAAGTCAGGCAAAAACACCAGGAGGCCTGCATGGATGAACAAGGAGCTCCTGGACAAACTCAAACACAAAAAGGAAGCCTACGGAGGGTGGAAGCAAGGACAGGTAGCCTGGGAGGAATACAGAGGAATTGTTCAAGCAGCCAGGGATCAGGTTAGGAAAGCTAAAGCCCTGATAGAATTAGATCTGGCCAGGGACATCAAGGGCAACAAAAAAAGATTCTATAGGTATGTTGGTGATAAAAGGAAGACTAGGGAAAATGTGGGCCCTCTCTGGAAGGAAACAGGAGACCTGGTTACCTGGGATATGCAGAAGACTGAGGTACTCAATGACTTTTTTGCCTCAGTCTTCACTGGCAAGTGCTCAAGCCGCACTGCTCAAGTCGCAGAAGGCAAAGGCAGGGACTGGGAGAATGAAGAACTGCCCACTGTAAGAGAAGATCAGGTTTGAGACCATCTAAGGAACCTGAAGGTGCACAAGTCCATGGGACATGGTGAGATGCATCCGCGGGTCCTGAAGGAACTGGCAGATGATGTTGCTAAGCCACTATCTATCATATTTGAGAAGTCATGGCAGCCCGGTGAGGTTCCCACTGCCTGGAAAAGGGGAAACATAAACCCGATTTTTAAAAAGGAAAAAAAGGAAGACCTGGGGAACTATATGCCAGTCAGTCTCACCTCTGTGCCTGGCAAGATCATGGAGCAGATCCTCCTGGAAACTATGCTAAGGCACCTGGAAAATAAGGAGGTGATTGGTGACAGCCAGTGTGGCTTCACTAAGAGCAAATCGTGCCTGACAAATTTGGTGACCTTCTACAACAGGGTTACAGCTTTGGCGGATAAGGGAAGAGCAACTGACATCATCTACCTGGACTTGTGCAGAGCATTTGGCACTGTCCCACATGACATCCTTGTGCCTAAATTGGAGACACATGGATTTGATGGATGGAGCACTTGGTGGATAAGGAATTCGCTGAATGGTTTCACTCAAAGAGCTGTGGTCAATGGCTCGATGTCCAAGTGGAGACCAGTGACAAGTAGCGTTCCTCAGGGGTTGGTATTGGGACCGGTGCTGTTTAACATCTTTGTTGGTGACACGTGGGATTGAGTGCACCCTCAGCAAGTTTGCCAACAACACCAAGCTGTGTGGTGCAGTTGACATGCTGGAGGGACGGGATGCCATCCAGAGGGACCTTGACAGGCTGGGCCCATGTAAACTTCATGAAGTTCAACAAGGCCAAGTGCAAGGTCCAGCACATGGGTCGGGGCAATCCCCACTGGGGATTACAATACAGTCTGGGTGTAGAATGGACTGAGAGCAGCTCTGAGGAGGACTTGGGAGTGTTGGTTGATGAGAAGATCAGCATGACCTGGCAATGTGCACTTGCAGCCCAGAAAGCCAGCCATATCCTGGGCTGCCTCAAAAGAAGCGTGACCAGCAGGTTGAGGGAGGCGATTCTCCCCCTCTACTCTGTTCTGGTGAGACCCTACCTGGAGTACTGTGTTCAGCTCTGGGGGCCCCAACAGAAGAAGGACATGGACCTGTTGGAGTGAGTCCAGAGGAGGCCCACGAAGACGATCAGTGGGCTGGAGCACCTCTCCTATGAAGACAGGCTGAGAGAGTTGGGGTTGTTCAGCCTGAGGAAGAGAAGGCTCTGGGGAGACCTTATAGCAGCCTTCCAGTACCTGAAGGGGGCCTACAAGAAAGCTGGAGGTGGACTTGTTACAAGGGCATGTAGTGATAGGACAAGGGGTAATGGCTTTAAACTGAAAGAGGGTAGATTTAGACTAGATACAAGGAAGAAATTGGGTTGCATCAAAAAGGGCATCACCAGCAGAGATAAAGAAGTCATTACCCCACTCTACTCAGAGCTTGTCAGGCCACACCTGGAATACTGTGTACAGTTCTGGTCCCTGTTATACAAAAAAGATGTGGACAGGCTGGAGGGGGTCCAGAGAAGGGCCACCAAGATGATCATGGGTCTGGGAAGCTTGCCGTATGAGGATAGGCTGAGAGAGCTGGGCTTGTTCAGCCTTGAGAAAAGGAGGCTTAAAGGTGATCTCATCACCATGTACCAGTACTTAAAGGGGAGCTACAAAGAAGATGGAGACTCCCTTTTTACAAGGAGTCACATGGTGAGGACAAGGGGTAACGGGTGCAAGTTACTCCCAGGGAGATTCCGATTGGACACTAGAGGTAAATTTTTCACAATGAGAACAGTCAATCATTGGAATAATCTCCCCAGGGAAGTGGTTGACTCCGTTACACTGAACACGTTTAAGACTCAGCTGGACATGGTGCTGGGCCATCTCGTCTAGATTGTGCTAGAAAGGTTGGACCAGATGATCCTTGAGGTCCCTTCCAACCTGGTATTCTATGATTCTATGATTCTGTGAAATTCTTCACTATGAGGGTGGTGAGGCACTGGAAGAGGTTGCCCAGAGAAGTTGTGGATGCCCCATCCCTGGAAGTGTTCAAGGCCATGTTGGATGGGGCTTTGAGCAACCTGGTCTAGCGGAAGGTGTCCCTGCCCATGTTAGGGGGGTTGGAACTAGATGATCTTTAAGGTCCCTTCCAACCCAAACCATTCTATGTTTCTATGGTTCTATGATTATTGCAAAATGACTTTGCACTCTTGTCTTACCTTGTACTTGCTTTAAATATTTATTTTATTAGAATTAAAATGAAAGTGGTTGGGTTTTGAAGCTTCTACTTGCCAGTCTTTACAGGGGCTTCAGCTAAAGACACAGCGAATTATTTCCCATGCTGAAGTATGCAGAACCTGTTTGCTTCTCTCCATCAGCTGTAAGGAGGAACTAGGATGTACAAATCTATACTGCAGTCCTCTTCTTAGGTAAGGTGATGCCCACCTTATTAGGTAAGGTGACACCCAAGGCCTAGGTTTGAACTGACATTCCTGAAACTGTTTCTCTAAAATAATATATGGAAAGAATCTCTTACTCATTCAGATGACATGATTTACTAAGGGAAGACTAGGGTGACTAGTTCCTAAAAAAGTGTGATGTTTCAAATGGATGGCACGAAAATAGAAGAAAAGAGGCCTAGAAAGTACTTCCTTTATATGACCTTTGGGTCCGAGTTTAGATTGTGGGTTTATTAGTTTGCATATTAGAAAAGCTTTGATGAAAGCAATCTTTATTTGAAACAAGAAACTGGAGATTGTGTTCATGCTGCTGGAATTCTTTGTTTCAGAAGAGAAAAAAGAAAGAACCTGTTTAAAGGCAATACCTGTTTTAACAGTTTTCAAATCATATTTTGTTTTCTTTGATTTAAAACCACTGTCTGCCTTTTAATGGTTATTATAATGCAACAGAAAATAAAATCACAGTTAGGATAAAAAAGCTTTTGAAATATTTACATTTTTTTAAAAAATTCTATCCGTATTTGATAAAGCAAATATGTTGTAGTCATATGATGTCATCTTCAAAAACATTAACTGTAGTTATTCATGTTGGTATGAGTTCATTGTTTTGTGTGTGTCTGTACAGATGCACAAGATTTAGGTGGCTTCTCATCTTTCTGGACTTTTTAGAAATATTTTGCTTGGAGTGGCAGAAGATCAAAATATACAAAAATATTTTGGATGTCAGATTTTTTTCATGTATTTTGTATGCCTTTAACAAAACTGAAGACTAGTTCTAAGTCAAATTTTAACTGACTTAGTAAATACTTTATTTTTAGCATGTTAAAAGATATCATTTAATATTTTTCTGTATAGATATGCCAATATTGGCTAACCTATTGCCATAATTTTATTTTGTCCATTATCATTCAGCTGATATTTTTTATATACTCCATTGGATTCCAAAAATAAAAAAGGTAGGAGTTTGATGTAACATTATAAATATATTACATGGGAGTTCCTGTTGTGAGGTTGGACATCTACTGCTTTATTTTGCAAAACTACCAACACCCAAAGCATTGAATGAGTCAAAATGTGTAATTAGATCAAAGAAACTCAATGGATGACATGTGTTAGGATGACAGATAAGTATCATAAGCATCTTATTGCTTGAGCATTTTGTCAATAGTAGGACTTGTCTCCAAAATAACTTTTCACTGGCTTTTTTTTCCTCATAGTTTCCTCTTACTGTCCTGATGATATTTTTTCCTCCCAATGATTTTTTTCACATAGTAGTGAAATACTATTTCAAATCTGATAGACTTAAAAAGATACAATGTACTTAAGATTGTGGATATTATTTTCCAAGAAGTGAATTAAAAATTGCAGGAGAAAAAATGTGTAGGAAAATGAAATAGTAGGGAATCTTATTAATGATTTGTTTGTTATTTGGTCATCTCCATACTCCCAGTCATCCCAGAAGGACAGTTATGGTGATAAAGCTCACTGTTTACCCATGCATTTGTGTGTATATGTGTGTGTGTATGTGTATACACATATGTATCATGCATGGATGGCTGTATAGGTTTCTGAAAATTGGTATTCAGAATTGTTGGGAGTGATATTTTGCTGCAGTGTCTGTGCTCTTTCACATCAGACCAAGGAAATTTCTTTTCCAAATCCTCCAACTTCATTTATTCTTTTTTTTTTTCTGTTTTGTAGGGACTCTGAACAGCATTCTTATTATTTATTTACTTATTTTCCCAATTTAGAAGATACCTTGAAAGATTAATTAATGTTACTTCAAGTAACTCTCGGTATTCAAATATTGTCTGCAATATATATAAAGAATTGTAGAAAATCTGACATGTCCTGTGGCAGACAGAACTATTTATTTACAACAGTCAACATATTTTAGGAATGATCAACGTTGGGTCTTATGTTCATGAAGTAATAGCTGACAAACCCTTTACTGATGAATAGGCTTAAAACCAGGAGTCTACTGAGACCCCAGAGCACAAAAAGATGCATGGGTCCAGTGCGGTGATATCCAAACACAGCAGAGGGGTGCAGCTAACTAGAGAGGGCAACAAAGCCTATGGCACTGTCGTGAATAGAAATATTAAAACCTCCATTGTAAATTAACAGCCTGAATAACATGGGAGAGGCGAGATTATGAATTCATTATTTTAGTTTGGTTTTAAAATCTTCCGATAGTTCATTAAAATCACGCAATCACAGAATCACAGACTAGCTCAGGCTGGAAGGGGCCTCCAGAGGTCACCTAGTCCAACTCCCTGCTCAAAACAGGTCTAATCAGAGCAGGTTGCCAAACACCTCCACAGACAGAGATCCCACTACCTCTCTGGGCAGCCTGCTACAGAATTTTACCAGTCTCATGGTTAAAAAAAAAACCCCAAAAAATCCTAATATCTGACTGAATTTCCCATGTTCCAATAAATAATGATTTTTATGTCACTTGGATTGCGTTGCTTTTATTCTACACTATTTTGTGGTTTTTTTGCTGTTGTAATGTTAGAAAATCATGCATTTTTGTGGTATTTGTGGCTCCGCTGAATTGGAATAAGTCCCTCTCATACCAACAGAGATACATAAATACATTGCAAATGGCAAATACTCTGATCCTTTCATCACTCAGACATCTAGACACTTATCTAGCAACATATCATGACCTTGTAACAGTATCTGAGTACTTTGTGAGTGTCACCAAAGTGGCTTTCTCAAACTTAGAGGGCCTTCTCAAACTTAGAGGGCTTTCTCACCCCCTTTCTAGCCAGCTTTTTAGATTATTTGCATTAGATAATGGGTTATAATTTCATTTTTAATTAGCTAAACATTATTTTAACCAATTAAATTATTCTACTCCAAAGAAAAAACAATTATTTAATTAAACCTTTGGTAATGATTAAGCAAACTTACCAATGTGTACATATAGGTTACAGCAAGCCTCTCTTCCAGTTTCTTCAAGTTTATTATACTCTTTGGGAAAGATTTTTCCTTCAGTGAGTCACACCAGGTGCAGCCCTCAGAAGACATTTGATCCATGGAAACACAGGATTCTACACTGCATCCTTCCACCTCTGTGGGAAAAGTTATTTCTCAGCCTGTAATACTCTGCAGATAAACAGCAAAAATTTTGGACCTATTCCCTGCCTACCTCTTGTCTTTCCTTGTCTATTCAGGGTGCAGTGTGGCTCCATTAAACTTAAGGTGTAAGTAGCCTGCAGAAAAGAATAAAGGAGATTTTTATTTGCATTATTTCCATTTATGTAAACATAAAATAAATATGTTCAGAGTCCAGATCATTACTATTTCTAGGAAGTACATAGCACATATTAATCAAGGAAAAATTGTTAAAAGTCTCTAATGTTTTTGCTATAGATAATATTTACAGTGTTTTAGAGAAAGACTTTGGAACATAAAAGAATGTTAACATTTTGCTTAAGGATGTTATAATGCAGAACATCTCCACCCCAGATGCAAAAAACCAAAACAAAACCCAGATCATTCTCTTCACTCCCTTCAAAATTTAAGTAATTTAATGGATGAAGAACAAGAAAATGGAATTTTACACACACACAGACACACATACAGACACATCTTTACACATCTAAATATCACTACTTATATACTCACACTATTTATATATGCACAGGTATACCTGTGCATGCGTGCATGTGCATTAATTAATTAAGGATTTTTTTTACTTTATGCCTGTGCGTGCATGCGTAGGTGTATATGTATACAGAGTGAGACTATGAGAGTAAGCATACACATTCCCTGACATTTCTATTCAGAATTCATTTTCAGTTTTCTGGCTTCTGAATTAAGAGAACTACATATGCTATAATTCCAACTGTGAGTCACTGTAATGGAAAAAAATGCTTAATGAAAATAGCCCATTAAAAATTGCATTTAATACAACATACATAAACAATAAATAAAAAGATACCAAGAAACAATGATCCTCCCACATATTTCAGAATATTAATTTTTAAAAAATTTCTTTGTAAACAGCAATCTAATCAAAGCCAGTCCTGAAGAGACAAGTTATCCTTTGTTGAGGCCTTGAACTTTGACTCAGTCAACCCAGCTCTGTAGTCATCTGGTGAACATATGGGTATTGTTCATCCCCTAGATAAATGCGGTCCAAATCCACAGATACATTTTTGAAATGTTTTAGGACTGCCAGCCAGACAATACGATGACTTGATTCCCCTCCCTGGACTTAGTCAGGTGGTAGGGATATATTACCACTGAGATTGTCACTTAGATTTATGCAATGGATTTTTTTGGTCTCAGGGCTAGGTGTTGGATAAACATAGACAGACAGCAGTACAGTGCAGAAGACTTTAGCCTTAAGCCCCTGACAGTTCCAGAACCCTGTTTTTGTTGACGGTCACAAAAGTTGTGCTGGTGCTATTTCTTCTAAGTCTATATTAAAGATTATTCCATAAAGGATTAGAAATCTGAAGCAGTGTGACCCATTAAAATAGCCAACGATTGGTGTATTACTAGTTCTTATTTCATATTTTTAGTGGGCCAAATTTAGGCATGACTGAAACTGGTTGTGTCGTTCATTACCTTTCATCCATATTTTTTAGTGTAGGGGATAAGTTCCTACGTAACCTACTCTGAATTAAGGGATAGAGGCAATCTTGTCCTGGCAAAGAATAACCCAGTAAATTTTCTTCAGTTCTCAGAGGAAGAATTCATACACCACAGAAACAGAGAAAGCATCATTTAAATCCGTTTCTCATCAAGCGCAAACTTGGAAGTGTTATCTGCTACACATCAGTAATTCAGATGAAGTCTGAGTGCAAATAACAGGCTAATGGAAAACAGGATGGAGTTGTAGCAAGAAGGGAAGTAAGGAAAGGACATGTATGCTCATCCATGCTAGAGCAGTATCCTTGCTCAGTACTGAAAACAATAGGGACTATTGTGAGAGAAATTGCCGTTTTATTTGTCTGCACAAGTGGTCCCCCACTTTGGGGACAGATGGTGTTTCAAAAACACCTCTGCTCTCTCTTTCTTCAGGACACCTTTCAGAGGTGTCTTAATGTCCCTCTACGGAGCACACAGATTTCAAGGGGAATATGTGTGCTCAAGTCTGGGCTCTGCAATCCAGTCCAGAATCTAGGGATTGAAACACTCTCATGCTGGCATGAACTTGATGAAATAACCTAGTAAATCTTCACACTTGTACAAAGAGCTCACATACTGCAGGCACATTGTGGTGGCCAAACAATGAACGTTGAAACCCTTTGTGGGATCTGCTTTATAGTGAGATTTTCAAGAGCAGCAAGGTTTTACGATTAATGATTGGTAGCCATTTCAACAGTTTTGAAAAATTTTGTGTGTGTTTATCTGTTCCTTTGGTTACTCAAACTTTATAATCTCCTCCCAAGAGTCCTGTGTTAAGTAACATAGGAAAACCTAGGAATGAAGGACTTTGCTCCAAATTGATGTTGAGGATCAGGGTCCTGTCTTAACCACAGAGCTGATAAAGCTGTTGACACTGCCTTACAAAGCCATATTCCAGTTAGGGCTTAGGAGTGTGGGCTGCTTTTTGTTGACTGAAGAATTATAAGAACTACCACAAATGAATTGGATAAGGTTTTCAATAGAACAGTGTACCTACCACACAATGAATAAATGGATGTAAACTAAAGTTAATCCGTTTCTTAATAATGATTTCAGTTGCCTCCATCTTGCAAAGTTTTTTCCCACCTATAGCACAATGGTGTTATTACTCATTTTATGAGTGAATACAGTGAGCAGAAGAAAATCCAAATCATTTGGAGTAATGTGGAATGCAATAGGTGTTTCTTCAGTTGTTAATTTGTGTAAAGCATGGTTAGACAGTTGCTTAGATCATTTTTTACAAAAAAGCAAACAAACAAAAACACCTCCACAGAAGAAACGGCCTGTCACTGCAAGCATTGTACAACATCTTATTGGTACTACAGTACGTTAAATACATGACTGTGAACGGCTATACAGTGTCTTTTAACTCACTGACTGAAATGGCTGAGGCCATACATTCATCAGCACTTTTCTGTCTTTGCATTTTGCATGAGATATTCCCTGAAATACTGGAACTGATCAGTGTCTGTTTTAGACGTCAGTGGAGAAAAACCCTCTTGCCTCCAGGGGAAGCCTGCATTTTTAAAATATAAAGGGAGGAGGGAGTGGGGACTCTCTCATCTGGTAGCTTAAGTGCTCCCGAAACTATGTAAAGACTCAAGAATTAATTGATAACACCAAATTAATGCCTTCTAGCATAACAATACCCAGACTTGCAAGAGAAGTTAGTAGATTCATACCCTAAATAAATGACTTGGCAAGCAGAAAGGCTTGTGGTAGTGGTGATGAAGAGGTGCACGCAGTCTCTTGCATAGTTGGCCTTGGGGTGAGTGAAGGGGAAAAATAAGAGACTGTATAGACGTCCTGATGAAGAATGAGAGGTGACATGAAATCTAAGCCACTTGAAAAACAGGCATACTTTAATCCCAAATAAGCATGCAATGTGAGCATGCTGTTAGTCTACTACATTGATTTCCACTTGTATGCCACCATGCTTGGAAGTAAAATTACCACTGTTTAGTGAGAAATATCATCTTACTGAGACTTCTGAATGGATTGGCAATTACAGAGCTTATAAGAAGAATCTCAGTTGGTGGGTGTATTATAAACAAAGTCCTTGAATCTTCTCAAACTTAGCCCTCACTAGTCTTTTTCTTGCAACAGCACTAAAACATATTGAAAGCTGTTTGTTGAAAAATGAAGGTAAAAAGGAAAGATAAAAGACTGAATGGGTTTTGAGTGGCTAACATCATTTGGAACTCAAGACTTCTTTAGATCCGTCCAGGAAAAAGCAAGATAAATGAAAGCTTGTATGTGAATTTGGAAAGACTGCTTTTATTCTGCATCAGGATGAAACTAGGACCTTGTTCTAACATTCCCACCCCTGCCCAAAGTCTAAAATTTTCCATGTTATAAAACACATTGCATCAGAAAATTTGTCTGGGATGGAATAGGATGGGATGAGAGGAGATGGGCTAAAGAAAGGTTACAGCTCCTTATCTGCCTGCATACTAAGATCTGAATCTGTTTTCTACATCTTAGGTGAAAGCCTGGAGTAATATTAATAGCCTGTGCCAAGTGCACCATTTTCATTTTGAGCAGAAATACAATCCTGCACCTAACACCCTATGACAAAGTCAATTCCTTTATGTGAAAGAATTATTTTAAAAACTGGCATTTGACAATGAAAAAAGCATTTTGAAACATTTTTCAGCCAGCATTGGTACTCTGTACATCTTAAAAATAATCACTAATGTTAAAGTGATAAAAATAATTGCTTACCTGAAACTCTACAATTCTGTTAAAAATGGTTTAGCGATAAAAAAAACAATTTATGAAAAAAAAACTTCTTTGTACTTCTTTGTCTTCCAGAAATGAAGATACTGTAAAATACAGCCTATTTGCTGAAGTTTGTGTGGAATTCAGTTCTATGTCATTTAACTAAAAAGACCTCTCTCTTTTACATTTTGACATTTTCAGCATATTTTACTCTCCTTTTGACCCTTCTGATAACAAGGATATTCTCAGACCTTCTCCAAAGGAAAAAAAAAACAACATAAAATCAATGGAAAATGACAGAATGCAATGAAAGCAATTTTGCAGGATCAAAATTTAAATGAGCAGCAGGGCTTTTGGATGCTTATCAAAACCAAGCTAACTAATATTTTAAAGTGTGACCGTTATTCCTGCATATACTAAAAATAATGGAGAGAACCAAAGCCAGTAAAATGACGGAAGAATGCTACAGTAGAATTTGCACTTGTAACATTTTAGAAGTTGGTTTCATTTTGTGGGGATTTGTTTTGTTTTGTTTTGTTTTTCCATCTTAAGCACTATAATATGTAAGGGTTTCTGTGGTTCAAGCTGACATCAGTAGCACTATACCAGTCTATAACAGCTTTTGCTTCATCCAGAAGTGTATGCACTTCACTTGTTTACACACCTGACAATAACCACCTTCAAGCACAGTGGTTGGTGTAAGTGAGGAATAACTTAGTTTAATGAGCATTTGCATACGTGGTTGTCATACTTGTACATAGTCACAACTTGGTACATATATGTACGCTTTTTGTGAGCTGCTTAAATGAAATCTAGCTCCAGTGTGGAACAACATGGTTAATTTATGCACTTTTTTGCAAATACAACTCATTTCTGATAAATGAAACTGTTCTGTAGCCAATCTCTGAAACAGTCAATTGGGATAAAAAATTCATTGTACTCAGTGCTGTACAGGTGGTACTTCTGCATATCAAATACAAATGTTCCTTGAAGTCCTATTTTAGAGCTGGAAAATATTTATTTTTTGGTTTTATGACAACTCAATGAAAATTAAAAATTAAAAACATTTTAGGTTTTGCTGAACCTGAGAGTTGGAGAGAAAAAAAATTAAAATCCCATTTTCACATGAAGGTTCTTTTAATTCCAAACTATATTTACATTTTATTGTAATTCATAACACTGTTCCACATTTAGAAAGATATTGCTTGGAAATAAAAGTGGCTTAGTCAAAGATGATGCAACAAAGTTGGTGATACTCTAGTGTCCAGGTCTTAGCCTTTTGCCAGAAGGTTTCTGACTGAACACTGTCCTGTTATACATGCACCATAAGAGATGGACAGGAAACAAATAACAGATATTACTGCTAATTTGCATGATGAAAAACAGAGATTAGGAGATTGAGAGTTGTTTTGTGAGAGTCTGGGCTTTTTGGCAACACTTCATAAGAAACTTATTTTCTTATTTCAAGTAAGATTTAATTCCTATTTCCAGAACTATAGTGCATATCATATAACATTATTTGTATAGAGAAACAATTTAAAATAATATTAAAAAGACATACTTCGAATAAAAATAAATAATGATTCAGTCTCCCAAGATCAGGGTCAAAGGGTAACATAGCATGTAATAAATGGACTGTAGATATTGTCAATAGCATATCACTTCTGTCATCTGTATTTTTGCATCTACTGTTTTACTGCTGACAAACAAATAAAACACTAAAGACTTTATCATTCAAGCAGACATCATTCCTCCCTAACAAAAAAAACCCAACACCTTAATTACTCTCCCCAAACCAATATCAGCCTTCGCATGCTGTTTCTTTAACTCCAGCTTCATAGCACTCACTTATTTCCCTTATATCCTTCCTTATGGGAATGCATGATCAGCAAAACAGGATTTCCTGGGAAAAGGCCAACGTAATACTCTTCACAGAATAGTGAAAGGTTTAGTTAAAGTGTTAGAGAATTTCCTTAGCTTCTGACCTGATCAAAAAAAGACTTTAATCACAAATGGTGAAAATGTTAGTGTTTTGGTACTTGTTTGGGATGTAAGAGTTGCTTATATCTGGGGTTTGAACTGATACTTTCCCATTCCATGATATGAGGAATAACCCATACTGTTGGATTCCCTGGCTAAGTAAGTATCTTTATTTATTTAGAGAGGGTGGAGTAATTCCTAAAAAGAAAGATCAGAAAAAATAACTTCAGGCAGGGTGGCCAATGCCCTGGCAGCTAAGCACTCCTTTAAAGAAAAGAAGATATATGTTTGTCCTGTTTACAGCTTGGCTAGGCAGAGAGAATAGAGGTTCTGGTAGTGCCTTCATCACTGAGCTATGAAGTATTTTCATCTGTAGTACTTTGTTATTAAAACCAACAAAATTAGAGTCTTATGTTTCATCCCAATGTGAAGGGGGAGAAAATAGCCTTACAAGACAGGAAAGCCCTTTCACATTTAATTCTGCTTGCAACCCTTGTGACCACAGGCAGATCCTGACTTTGTCAGCCCCCATCCCTGGCTCTAGCATACAACTTTCAGTGACTCCTATCCTACCTCCAGCTACTCATTTCAGTTACTTTCACCCCAGAAATCAACCTACATCTCATCTACAGCCTGCTGCCTTCTGCCAAGCACTCCTGGTACTGTGCAAACTATCTCTTTGTGGGGCTGATCCTTGAGCTCCTGTAGTCAGGTGGTCACTTTGTCACCAGTCAGCTGCCCCACTGATTACTCTTGGAAAGAGCTGATGCTTGGTATTCAGATCAAAATGGTCAGCCCACCCTGTAACTGACAAAAAAGGAAATATTCTGCTGGAAACTCATCCCTGGTTTCCTAAATGATTCATAAATCCAGATTCAAATCTCAGTTGATTGTGGGATTCCTTCAGAAAGTTTCACATAGCACTGCTGTGCACCCACTTCTTGAGCAAGTTACTTGAACTGATCAGAGAATTGATATAAGTTGCCCTTGGATAAGACTGCTAAACCTCCACTTCAAACTCCAACAACAACTTGAAAAGGCTCAGGAATCATGTTGCCTTGAGCAGCTGACATTGTCATTAAGAAAAAAAAATATGAAACACATTACTATTTCTCAGAGATCCTTCCTTGTATTCTCTAGTCTTTTTTTGATCTAGGCTAGTTATCAGATCTTACTATAAATGCTGACTAACAGGCGAAAAAAGTAAGTAAAATTAAAAACTGGAATATGTACTGGAAAATTTGAGCAGGAAATATTTTGTGTGTGGAATCCCACAGAAGTGGAAATAATGGAGTCTATTTTCTGCTTATATCTCATTTATGGTTGCAGTTATGACCACATGCTAAAAGTTCCTTCCAAAATGGAACATAGCTGTCTAACACAGACGTCAGACGGTTTCAGTTCTAAACTGAAACTGAAAATACACCAATTCAGATACCACGTAATGGTACAGATAAATAAATCTTACTTTACTGTTTCAACTGTGATACTGTAGAGTACAGGATACTCAGATACTACTGAATGCAGATCCATACTTCTTCCTGTTTTCTCCGCTTAAGAGCACCCTGTACTTTTTAATGTAATTAAATAATTTAAATATGCGTATCAGTAATATACAGTAGTATTTAACAAAAAAAAAGAAAACCAATAAAGGCCTGGACAGGTTTTCTACGAAGATATTTTTGATAGTCTGTGATTTTATGAACAAAAAGCTTTTTCAAAAAAGAAAAAGTTGGTGTAGCATTAAAGAATAAAACAACATTGACCAGTTCTGCATGTTGTCAGCATAAATTAAACCTTGCAAAGTTCTTAGGAGACAGAAGCTGTTATATCCTTTCCCAAGTGAAGGCTCAGGAAGGCAAAGTAATTTTTTGAAAATCACAAGTGACTCATGTTGAGTGAGACAGCAGCTTCATCCCTAGTGGTCTGAGTTAGCACCCTGAAATAACATGCGAACAATGTTGCCCATTATACTGCCATCCTTGCTGAAGTATTTGAAAGAGTTATCTATTCCAAGCAGGCAATTTTGTCAGCAACTGGTACTGCTTAAACATATATTAACTGTGTTAAATTGAAATGAATGTAGTGCTGGGAAACTTTAATATAGGCCATTAGAAGACGTAAGGAGATAAACTACACACAAGGAGAAAACTCTGTCTCTGGCCATCTGTTTGTCCTGGTAACACACAGAAAATTTGCAATATGCAACAATTCCCTCAACTTGCTGAACAGTAGGTGCCCATCTTTTCCTTCAGCTGTCCAAAAACTGTTCCCTTACAACTCTCCCCTTTCTCCCTGAAGGATTCTTTTGTATTTTTGTAATGCAAATTTAGAATAAGGAAGAACAGGTTCTGTTTGAACTAGGATTATCTCAATTTACCTGGTAACCAATGGATATAAAATCTTATTCTGTCGTGTGAGCATTCTATTAAATGAACAATCACTTTTTTCCCCTGGGGTCACATATTTTACAAATGAAAATGACAGAAGTATTTTACAAACAATAAAAAGCACAGAGTGTGAGGATTGTGAATAAGGAATCCTGTTTCCACTGTGCTGTTTTTCTTAATAAATGATAAACCACAAGTAAAGCAATAAACAAGACACAATAACTTATTGTCTTACATCCTTGACAATCATTTTTGTCTTTAAATGAAAGGAGTTACTGCTAGTTCAGGACGAAGGAATATCGTGGTGAGATACTACAGAAGGAGTGAAGAAGAGTATTCCATTCAAAAAAACCCACCAGTCAGGGGATCAAAGGTCAGATATGACAATATTAAGTTCAACAGGTAACTGTATGTCTTTTGTGCATATATTTTGAACATCTATGGTTTTAATTATATTCCATATGCATTCTGGAAAGGTCTTGTGCCCCACAGTTAAAATTTAATGCAATAAATTACGTTTTGCCATGGACTTTGGGACTGATAAAATAAAGAATTAAAGCTCCAAATCTACCATCAAAAAGAAAATATGAATATTAAATGTAGATGTTACGCATGTAGTTCAAAACTGTGATCTCAGCAGCCACTGAGCAGCCACCTATGCGTCTTTAGCTGCCTCCTCATTCATCCTGGAGGTTTCACAGTCATTTATATACTTCTGCACATTCTGTACTTCATTTCTACATAAGTCTCTTGGTATTCAGAAACTAGATGGCATCATGCCTTCAGTCATGAGGAATTTGATCACATAATTGTGTTCTAGATGTGGATAAATGTCCATCAAAACTTTCACAAATTACAATTGTGGCTGCATTGATTGTGGTGTTTTCACAATGCACCTTTGCAGCATGCTCTAGGTTAGAGCAATCCCTAGAAAATGAAAGACTTGAATTTTAAGCTCTCTTTAAGCTGACTTTTATGTAAGTGGATTGGTTGCTCAACTCTCCAGGGAAAATGGCTGTTTAGCCCTTCCATTAAAGTCACTGTGCAGAGACAGAAAAGCTCATGAGGGTTATGAGTGAAACATGGTCTTGGTGATGAGAGCACTTATCTGGAAGAGAGGAAAATTTATATTTAAATTCCAAGAGACCGAGAAGGGAATGAACCTAGTTCTACATCCTAGGCAAATGCTTCATCTCCTACTAAACAAGAAAGGGGAAAAGGTGCCAGCAAAGAGTGCCAGCATTCTCATTTTTAAAGAAATCATAGGCTTCCTTTGCATTTCAACTGTTTGACACAGTTTCTGACAGTTGCTATTGGATAAAACCCTGCAACAGGCTAAGGCAGGGCTTTTGGCATCCTAACTGAACTCTTGCAGGAGGCCCAAATTGGAACCGATCTGTGCTTGAGTAGCTCAAATCTCTAAGTACCAAACAGTCTACAGGTGAAAAACTAGGAAGTCTATGAAATTTAGGCACCTCCAGAGCTAAGCACCACAGAGGACTAATTTTGATCACAGATTTGGATTTAAACACCCAAATTCCAGCAAAACGCTATTTTAGACACCTACACACAGTATTGGATCTCATCCCTGGTCTTTCAGTGTTTCAGTTTCCCCAGGTATAACATTGATAATTTCTCTCAGTAGTATGCAGCTATTATGAGGATGAATTTGATACACAGAGCTAATGTGATGATGATAGTAGCATCTAAGAAGATAGATAAAAATAATATGACATAATACCACTTAAAATGTTGTAAAGTATTGGAGACACATTTTGGTCCTTATGTTTTGTTTCATTCTTAGCAGGTTACATTAATCTTCTGTTCAAATGACCCTGTTTATCTCTGACATAGGCTGTAATTTTAAAACCAGCATCTCTTTTCAAGTTCTCTGGCTTCCAAACATCCAAGATTAGAGGCTACTTGTAGAGTTAGGCTTTACATCAGTGTAATGGATGTTTATCTGTTCCATTTGCAAATATTATAATTTTTTATTATTATTTTTTAGATGCTATTCCTTTTAGGGATATAGATGGGCAGCAGAGAGGAAAGCTCTTTGCTTTGCATTGTTCAGACAGCTCAAGCCTGGGTCAGGATAAATCCTCTGGAAGAAGAAGAGATGCTGTTTTCCCTGACAGCAGCTGACCTTGCTCAGCTGGGAGAAGCTTCTGGAGAGCAGGACGTGCATAGCAGAGTGTGAAGGACACAGAACAAGCAGAGGGTCCTCAGCAGGAACAGAAACTGGGCAGTCCCAGAGAGGATCAGTGAGCAGGCACCCAGCCAGGCATCCCAGAGGACAGAAGAAAAAAACAGGGACAGGGAAAGGGTAGAGGCTGCTGGAAGCTGAGAAACTGCTAAAGGTTTCCGGACAAAGATCAGGACTGGAAAGATATCTACTGTTAGAGGACAGTATACATGGGAGGGAGAAAGAGATTTTTTTTTTTCTTACTATAAGGAGAAGACTTATGATTTCTTGTTTATGATAATGCTGAAACAAAACTTAACTTTTAGTTTAAAAGTCCTGATCATGTCTTGGTATGCTCACTTTAAATAAAAGGTTCATGCCATTTCATCACAAATCTCATGTTCACTGGCAGCCTTATCACAGTCAAACGTGTTTCCTATACAAAGTCCTTTTCATTTTTAAACAAGTATCACCTATTCAGTAAGTCATTATGATTTTAAAATATTTGTAGCTATTCACTTACAAGAAGGATTTTGTCTTCTGTGTCTCAATGGTTCAGATAAGGCTAGATGAGAAAGCCTCATCAAACTTCAGATGTATGTAAATGACTTGAGTTTTCATACTGGGGAAAACAGTTACACCACCCAGCCCACAAGCAAAGCAAAGCAAAGCAAAGCAAAGCAAAGCAAAGCAAAGCAAAGCAAAGCAAAACAAATAACTGAACAGCTGGTTTATCTGCTTAACCCAGGCAATAAGGTCCACTGTCATCAGTGAAGTCATCAGTGTCATTTCACATAAGAGATTAGCTGTGTTAGGTGGAACAGAAAGAAAATTCATTCCCATTAGAAATGCGAGTAAAATTTTATCTTGTTGTTTGAGCAGAAGGCAGCCTGAAAGACAATATCCCATGGAAAGCTGTGTCAAGAAAGCAGCTGCCAGGAAAGATAAGGCCAAGCAAGTAATGGTCATTTCAGCTTCTCAAAACTGCAACAACTTTGTGACCAAGTTCCCTTTGACCCTGCTAGGAAGGAAGCCTGGAGGCTGCTGCTGCTACATGACAGGACCATCATCAAACAGCAACCACATGGGCAAGTACTGCAGCCTCATTTATACCATGGCCAACAGCAAAGGACATGCTTTCTGGCAAAGACGTTGTGGTAATATTTCACCAGAGGAAGAAAGGGTGATGTGTTCCTTTGAACAGCACTCTGAATCTAGAGGGCAGGTATCAGTAAAGAGTCTTCTCCTTACGTGTATGCACAGGAAACCAAAAATCTGACTTGGCCAGCCCTCTGGCAGGAGGCCTGACCCACTTTGAGGGCAGATGGAGTAAATCCAATGAACATGAACCAAATATGAGCAGTGCATAGGGTTCTATCCCTCCCCATTTTGCCCTCTGCTGCTCTACTAGTAATAACTATTGTTTTTAAAGAAAAATAAACTGTTGCAGCCCTTTCATACTATTACTATGTAAGTAACCACTCAGTTTATCTTTCTTTCTTACTGAGTATGGAAAGATGTTAAAACAAAACATCTTACCAGTGCCTTATTTTTTAAAGTGTTGTTACTAACACAAGATGCTGTTTCCAGCAGAAGGCCTAATAATGTCAAAAGAGCACAGGAGGTCTCATAAGCAGAAAGTAATGGCAGTTTCATGCAACACGTGAAATTATAATGCATCTTAAGAGTAAATCAAATTGCTTTTTCTTTATAATTTCTGAATTCCATAGGGGCCATGAAACACATATTTAAAAGGTGTGCAGAAGGACCTTATTCATTAAACAGCAGAGAAAAGCAGTTGAAGCTTTATTAAAAATTGACTAATAGGCATTCCAGATAATTGAACTGACAGGCTGTTTTGACAGCTGGAAGCAAAAATGTGCTTGCTCTAAACAGTTGGTGTAAATCTTTTAGATTTCTAGAAAGAGAAATGCTGTACTGGTTTAACTTTAATCAGTTTATAAAGTTACAAAAGAAATTCTAACTATACACTTGACTAGTTGAAGTTATGCTAATCGGAGGTACTGCCAATCATTTCAACAGTAAGGTTTGAATGGAAAGAATTGCCAAGTTCTCACACAATGAGAAAGATGGAAGGTGAGTACTTAAAAAAGTTTTGGTTAGCAGAAAATGTAAATTAAGATGAAAAAACAGAACTCTGAACTTGATTTCCAGAAAGACACTGAAATAGTAAATCTGACTGAAGTTAGTGGGTTTTGCAAGTGTCTATCAGCTTTGAAAATCAGGCTGCAACTAACAAATGTGACAAACAATCTGCACCTTGAGTGGGCTAACATAAAGTAATAGGCAATTACACTGTCTAAACGAAAAAAAAAGTAGGAAGAAAAAGGGAAAAAAAATCAGAGAGAGGCTACTTATCAGATTTTCCAAGTAGGAGAATTCAAAGTAGCAGGAAGAAAGAAAGAAAAAAAAAAAAAAAGTTAGACAGAAAAGACAAGATAGAATTAAAGTTGGATTTTTTAAAAATAAGTTCATTAAAAAAGAAAAATTGAGCAGGCAGGCAAGTGTCAGAAAAGAGAAAGAAAATTTTGAAAAGGACAAGCAAAATATTAAAAAGTTAAGGCAAATGAAGACTTAAAAGAGCTAACAGAAGGTTAAATATTTTAAGAATATTATGCAGGTATTGACATACTAGATAATTAGAATTGACATGAGTGCAGGACTTGCCAATAAAGCCTGGAGAATAGGACCATATTACACTGTATTCAACCTTCAGGTGTTCTTTTAACCTGTGTGTACAAGTATACATTTTATATCTTGCGTTAGAACAGATCCATCCTCTTTATAGAACTCACAAAAAGTAGAATAAATGGGATGAACTCATCACAGCTGTGTCACTTCAGCTATAGGTATATATAGAATAAGAATAGTACAGCAACTGCCAAAAGAAAAAAAAAATACTTAGGAAAATGAGTAGCCGACACACTGAGAATAGTTTATCTGATATTTAATTATAACACCTCTAAAACAGAAAGGCACAGCTGTTGAATTTCTGTATGTGCTTTTTTTTTTAAAAAAAAAAAAAAGTAAAAACCCCAAAAGTTTTAGTATCCAAATACTGCCATGCCAAACTTATCTGATGTTTGATTAATGTATTGGACTTATGTATAATAACTGAACAAGAAATCTACATGCTGTTTTGAAGGGTTTATTTGATTTGATTGTAGAAGTCTTTTAGTCATTCCATATGAGAAGGAGTGCTGTTGGAAATGTGTATTTCAATTATCAGTTTTAAACTACCCTTTATTCCAAGAGGGAAGAGCAATTGAACTACTGACTATTAGCAAAACTGGTTTGCAAATGAAATCTGATTGATATTTTTAGATTTCTTGGGACTATATGTGGCACAGCTTTGTATAAAATACATTTGCTTAAAATGCAACAGAGCTCAGAATTGCCAGGAACAATTTAAACCCCATAAATGTTTCTTCTAAATTGAATCAGAGAAGGATGAGAAGCCTCTAAACACTGTACAGGGATTCAATGTTTAGATTTTAAATGAAATGATTTTAAAAATTGGAGCCTTGCCATCATTTATAACACTGTCAGAGTCAGTACTCTGGTATAAGAAGTTGATTTTCCTCTTCTGTTCCTAGCTCATCTTTACTGGAGACTTTCACTGTTAAACATAGTAAATGAGGAGGGTTGGAGGAGCAGGGAGGATAAAAAGTTAAATGAAGCCTTATTATAGAAAACTATTTTCAGAAATTGCATTTTATATTTAATAGGGAAATTTTTGCTTACACCCAAGCCTAAAGACCATTTTTATGAAACACAGGAAAACATTTAAGATATTTTCTTGTTTCATTATATCCAAATACATTAATTTCTTGGTTTCAATGAAGATTTATGCTACCTATATTGCACAAGGTGAGTGTAAATAAGAGCTATAAATTGCTAAGCAGTTAATGTTGCTTGTGAATGGACCTATTGTTCTCTAAACAGCCTGAATTTTAGAGAATTCAGCTAACTTAACGCCTATGAGGTGCCGTACAGGAAAAATGCTATAAAAATCTAATAACAATAAATATGCATTGGTATTAAGTTATATTAGTTTGGGTGAAAGTGCATACATTTAGAACTTATTAATATATATACAGTTTAAAGGGGTTTAAATTAAAAATGGTGTGGGCACATGTGTGTCCAGCTCACCACATCATACCTACTTACCCCTTCATTTGATTTGATGCTTAGTTATTAATTCTTGGAAATACAGGCTATCTAGGAGTGTCTGAACTGTAAAGAGTGGGAATATTGCAAGCTTCCAGTGCAGTCTGCAATGAAATTCTCATGAGTGGAGGACACTCTTGTTTAGCAACAGGGCAGCTTTTTCTGTAACTCTCAGAAAGTTAAAGTTTTAAGACAAGGCCCAGAACTAACTCAACACAACAGCACTGAGAACATACCAGATCTTAGAGGAAATGTAGATCTGCTCATTCTGTATGGACAATATCAGGATCCAAAGTAAAAACTTAGATTTCAAAACCTTTGTATTATGCCAAATTTCAGGGGCAGGGATCATAGCAACTTCTTAAGCCTCCATAGCTCTACTATACTCAGCTTACTGAAATGTAAAAATAATTGCTATGTGATGTTAAGAAACAGGAAAGATTAACATGTGAACAAGCCTTAACTGTTGTTATACATCGTATCTGCAAATCTAGCAAACAAGAAAATAGGGTAAAGGAACATCAGCCTTCACTAGATGAACTGGGAGTTGCCTATTAGTGTCAAAGCAATGCACGTAGGATAACAAAGTCAACTACAAACCACTTATCTTATGCTGTATGAAGACACTATATCCAGCACCAGAGCCTGTTCATTCACATCCAGTTTTCATGCTGCTACCATTCTCTGTACTGTATAACATACTCATACTCTACCATTGCTTTACTTCTTCCTTTAAAGGTCTTGGACACATAAAAATGCATTTCTGAGCATCATTCATATATTGATAAGGAGATGTCTTCATCTATTTGAACAAAAAATATGCTAATATAAAAATGAGCTACTGGTTGTATGCTAGCCTTGAGGCTACTTACTATAGCTTATCTTCTAAGGCTAAAGAAATATGGTGTAAAACCATGCCTTGAATTAAAACCATGCCTATACTCTGACAGTTAAATATGTGCTTCTTATCAACTTTTTTTTTTTTTTTGCTGATGGTCTGTTTCTAGACAATTCATGGGTAATAAGAAAACTTTCAAAAGGAACGAACAAAATAAGAACTTTTATATGTGGTGATTCCTCAAATCATAATATAACTCACTGTTTTGACTGCAACAGTAATAACAAACACTTATTTAAAAAGAAAGGTAATTGCTTTTAGTTTCAGTACATTATCATTTTGCAAAAAATGCCAGTATCAATTAATATGTATTAATTCAAAGGAATGCGTCAGTTAAAGTTGATATGAAGTGGCTCTGAGTGATAATTTGTTAGTTACTGTAAATATGAATTGAGCTTAGAAGAGCGTATCTCATTTTGAAAATAATAGTTTGACCAAAAAATTCAAAGAAATTAAAATTAAATGGATTTGAGGGTGAGGAATAAGGGAGGAGGTTTTAATAGATCGCAGGAAAATGTGACACAACCTAAAACAGGTCAGAAAAAAATGTATTCCTACAGGTTATCACTTCTTTTGCCATGCTCTTCTCTTAAAACCAGGCAAAGTCCAAGTCAAAGTAATATAAATTGGTAATCTTCCTTTTCTTTGGCTCTCTAGTTTAGCTAAACCTGAAAATCATGAAATATAACAAAATTATCCCTCAGCTTCAAGTTAAACCATTCCTTAAGCTTGAAAGACAGTGGGAGGGATGTGGGGAAGAAGATGCAAATTGCAGTATCATTAGGACTTGGGAAGAGGATATTTCCTGCAATACCCAAAAAGAATTTGAAAGAAACTTTCTCAAATCATTAGGGATCATTAAATTCTTGTCACAGCATTTTTTTTTCATATTCATACAGGCCAAAACCTAGCCTGTATTGCTACACAAGGTTGCTACACAGACCTTTGCTCGTATTTCTTTGTTTTATGTTTAGCTTGAGAATTATGTTTCAAGGACCCCTTTGAGAAAAAATTGGCGCATTTTCATTTCATACTAGCAGTGAACAGTCCTTTGTTTGTTAAATATTTTACTGCCTTGTCTTATACCTCTCCAAATATATGCAAAGCAACTGTGTGTCTCTTATTCAAATTTTTAAGCATATTAAACAGGACAGGTAGTATACAACTGAAAATAAAACAATATAGTACAATATGTAAACACTAAATAATTAGCATCATTAATCTTTTTCTTGAGCCACAAGTTCTTGTAAACTACAGGTATATTGCAGAGCAGCAACAACATAGCTATGAAGTGCCGTGAGCCATCCTTTCCAGAATCGCCAGTGTTAGGTTGTAAACATCGTTGCTCATCTCATGTTTTCAATGTGCATGTAAAGTAGGGAATGATTGTTGAGGATCCATCCTTGCTTTGTGCAAGGAGAAGAAAGAACTTGGCTAGGCTAGCCTCTAGGAACACATTTTTTATCAGAGAAATTTTGGGTATTTTCAGCTAGTCACAGAAATAATTATGGGCATTGGAAAGGAGGAGGTGTATGGAACACACCAAATAAAACAATAGCACATTTATAAGCATTCTTTGTTTCCAAAGCTTTTTTTTATTATACGTGCCTTTAATTTGGGCTCTGAGAATAAAAACTGAAACATTTAAGTGCTTTATTTTTTCTCCCTTTGAGAGTTTTCTCTTTTGCCTAAAGAGTCTCTTTATAGGCAGTCTCAGAAAAGAGAAGTCGATCAGACAATTTGCCCAACTCCTACAAGTCTGGAATTGTGCTCCTTTGATTTTCTACTGGGATGGAAAGGCACTGTTCTTTATTTTCCCTCTCTATTCTGTGGTTTGAGTGTATGTATCATTCTCTATGGTCCCAGCCCAGAGTAAAAGCTGGTTCTGAAATAGTGTAATTAAACAGTGCATGCTGATATCTCCGGAAATTAGATGCCATAATTTTTGGTAGCTTTTGTATATGTTTCTCCCTCACTGAAAATGCTATAACACAGTGATGCATTTTAACTGTTTTTAAAAATGAGTACATGATTGTATGTGTTTGTCCATGTCTATAAAACACACATGCATGCATACATAATTTGTTTTCTACATAATTTTTTTTCAGTAATAACCAGAGTTGGTGTCTGGATGCTAGAGGAATAAAATAAAATAATGCAGTGAAAGCATGTGAGACTTGATTCACTGTAAGTTTTGCTGTCTGCTTCCAGAGACAGACTTAGTAGTAAAGCTATTATGGATAGCACAAGTACAACTGCCCAAAGTCCAGAGACTAGAACGGCTAAACTGAAAACGGCAAGGGAGAAAACAACACTGAGTCTTGGCTGAAGCAACTGTCTGACACTATCCCTTTCAACAAGACTCATTGCATCCACGCTACTCTGTAAATAGGACTCTAGCACTGGAAAGCATGGTTTACAAAGAGTGACATGAATTTCCTAGTATATTAAATGCCCCAGGAGCTTTCCCAAAAGTCAGTGCTATTTGACTAAAGAAAATGTTTGATCTGAGGATATATACGAGACTTCATAACACACAGACTTTACTTCATGAATATTCAGGTCAATGTATAGACTATAAGCAAGGTCAGCTTCAGTTCTGGTCCCTGTTCTTCTGTAAAGAGATTAACCATTTCTTTCCCATTCCTCAGTTTTCTCATCTGTGGAGAGAGAAACTCCACTACCTATGCTAGATGAACCATGCTAGATGAAAGTACTATATAATAACAAGGATTGGCTGGTCTTACACAAATTTCCATCAGAAATTTTAAATGGTTTGAGTGTATATTCAAAATGTGTATTTGTGAAAAACTACCTGCCAAAAAATGCAAAGTAATTTCACAAGCAATGTTATAACCAGTGCAGACTCAAATTTTTACACTGTTTTTTGTTTGTTTGTTTGTTTGTTTGTTGGGTTTGTGGTTGTTTGGGGGCTGGGTTTTTTTTTGTGGTGGTGGAGCAGTATTTGATTTTTTTATATCTACAGAAGTTCAAGTGGACTTTGAAGAATTTTTGAGTGAACAAGGAATCATGCTGTTAAGTTTTTATTATTTTGAGTGGAGTCCTTTTCCCATTCCAGACAACATTTAACAGCAAAGGTACTGAGGGGAATATAGTGGTGAAATATTATCTCATTAGATCTCAGGGGCAGGGGTTAAGAGGGCAACAAAGGATTCGCCTCAGCTGACAAATACTCAATGGGCTGTATTTTATATATACCTGTGAGTCTTGAAATCATTTGAAAGGACAGGCACACTGGAGAAATTGTATCCTGTATATAGATATAACCTCCAGGAGAGAGACATCCCTTGGGAACCCACATCTTCTGCTAGGCACATTTTTGTGTACATTTATAGTTTAGCTGTTTTGGGAACCTTGACTTTGTGGAGAGGAAGGATCCACATTGTCTAACAGAAGGGGTGCCTGTGTGTCTTTCCCATGAGATATAAAAGAATGTAATGGCAAAGATTTTTTTACTTGCTCTAAATTCTTCTAGATCCTGAAGCCTAAATATAAGGAAAGAGTCTCTTTGCGTGCACTTGACTGACCGTGTCATAGTCTGTTGGGTTTATATTGTGTCAGATTATAGAGGTTGATACATCCCTTACTCTTGCAGAATGATAGGAAAGAATTGCTTCTGACTTATTTAAGAGAACAAGTTTATATCATAAAGCTAAAATAAATAAGAACATGATTGGAAACTAATGCAGTAATTTAAGATTTAAGCAGTTTTGTCTTTTTTTCCCTAGTTGCAGTTCCTCTAATGTCTCTAAATGATGCTGTGAGAAAAATACTCTCACTGCTATCTAAATTTGGATTATTTAATAAATTAGCATGAAAGTTAAAAAAATGCATTCTCTCTCTGAAAGCCATAATAACAGTATACATAGTTTCTTCTCTTTGTATATAAATAATTGAGTAGATTGGGAAGTTATTGGTGTGGGTGTTGATTAAGATAATAATTGTTCACAGAATATAGAAACTACATTAGAAACTAGAGACATTCTTGCTTGTTTCTCTGCTCTTTTAGTCAGTGAACAAAGGGTCTTTATTATCTCAGACACTCCACAGAGAAATATGCATTACTTTTCAAATAAGATGCTGGGTGGCCAATTGGCATAGCATTTTTGGATAATGTTTGTAAATGCTGTAAACCTGCAAGCATTTTTATGATTGCTCAGAGATTACAGGCGAGTTTAGAGCAAGGCTGAGTTTAGAGTTCTGAAAGGTTTCAAGCCAATATCTTTATAAGATGCAGTGAGAGGAAAGTCAGGGAGGATATATAGTTTCAAAGGGGTTGTTTCTGTTCGTGGCTAGTTGCCCTTCTGTGTCCTTTTCTTCTTTTTAAGGTGGACTTTGTCATTTTGCACCTCCTGCTTTTTTTTACTTTTCATAGGTGAAACTAAGACATTTTCTCACTCCTGTACCATGGTTTCAGGTAGTGGTATACCAGTTCTTTTTATTTTAAGGCCCAACATGGCTCTTAACAGGGTTTATTTATGTGAGCTTTTGACTATTGAAGTTTAATGACCTCCAAAATCATCTGATAATAAATAATTGACTCTTTCTCTTATTGTGATAATCTGTTGTATTTTGGAGATTTGTATGGATTTATATTTCATTCTTTATACCCTTTGCCAAGAACCATTTTATTGTCATCTATTTAAAAAAAAAAGGACTGCTATTTATATTATAGGGCTGGTGCATGTATTTAATACCTACATTCATTCAAGTGGCAGAAAGAAAAAGAATATAAAATGTGATAAAATGTGCAGCTAGATCTGTTTTTTTGCACCTAGTGTAATTTGGAATCTTTCCATAGACTTCACTGGAACTATAATCTGTGCCAATGAGTGTAATACCAGGTTCCCAGTAAACTTCAGTGCATTCATTCAATCAGCTAGACATGAATTTCAGTGGATGAAGCTTAAAAAGATATATTTTTATATTTTTCTTGAATATTTCTTTCACCATGGTAATTAGGATAATGGATCATGCCTGCACTGAAATCTATGAATCAGTGAGACAACTGTGCTTGTCTATGGTAGTGCATATCACAACCCTGAGGCAAAGCACACAAGAGCTGGAGAAAACATTCTAAGGGAGAGCTGTCTAACAAAATGCATTTCTACCTAAGGCAACTAATATCCTCTGAAACCCATGAGTCTGTTTTAGCAACTCTAACATGATGGGAATTCCAATTAGGGTATCTTTACTAAAGATGTCTCTGTTATAGATAACTTTGGAGACCACCTACATCTTCAATTAGTAGCTCTGAAGGTGCATGAAATTCTTTTTATGAATTAATATGTACATATTCTTGGGCTTTTTTTTTTTTTTTTGATCCCTCTGTGCTTGTACTACTTTACTCTGCTTCTTCCAATGACATTTCTTGTTGTGTCAGTCTGTGGTAATGATGACCATCGAGCTAATTTTCAGAGGATCATATTAACACTAACCTTTGGCTCACCCATCTGTTCCTCACTTTATTACTTCAAATGTCTCCTTTCTGGCTCATTGTTCAACTGGAATAGAGGCTAAATTCCTCCAAGCCCAGCAGGGCTTTGCTGGGCCATTTCTGACTGCAGAAGGCTGCTTAGTACTGTAATCTGAATCATTTGCTCTTGCCATTGAGTTTTTCTTAACATTGAACATCTTGCTGGATGTTGATAGCAAGTACAACATCTGTGGATGACAGTAGGCTTTCCTCTCAAAATAACAAAGGAACACGTCTCAACTCCCATCTTCTGACAGGGGTATGGAGCTCCCCTTGGATGTCTTCTCACCAGGGAATAATTAGCTCCTAGTTTGTTAAGCTCCTACCTTTACATACTAAGCACAAATACGTGAAACTAAGGATAAGATGGATAGTTCTGAAACTGGTTTTGTGTAATGACACAATACATAGTTCACCAGAGCTATAGGTAAATTTCTGTTGCAAGAATGCACAGGTATACCAAATATCAGAGTATTTTCAATGCAGCTATTCATAATTCCACGTATACTTATTGGTAAAGCCTTTAATAGTTCTGGAGCTGTATAAACAGAGAAAGCTACTAAATGTAGTGTATATTCAGAATTTAATACTCTCTGTATTAGCACTTCCCCACTTTTTTTGGCCAGTAAAAATAAAGAACGATTCATTTCTCATTCTGATTTATTCCTGAATTTGTCTGATGCATTATTTTAATAGAAAGTGTTCCTTTCTTATCTTTTTCCACTCCAAAAAACAGATATACAAATGCAAAACAAAACACAAAACAAACTTAAGAATATAAGAACATAATAATAACACCATGCCAGATTTGTTGCTGCTGGGAAATTTTGTCCTCCAGATTGCCTTGCTTTCAGTGCACCATCATAAAATATATTTTTGTGTAATTTAAAACATATGTTTTAAAGTGTGTTCTGCAGCAACTGAAGAAAAATGTGAACAACCAAGCCATTAAAATTGAAGTACATTTTGCATACCTTAAATGCAGATACTAAGAATTATTTTGCATTGCAATAATCTTATTCTTCTAAATTAAGTTTGGGTGTCAGGCTAAAACACTGGGTCTGGATGACAGCTAAATGAAGGATCTTTACTTTCCAGTCCAGCAAGCTACAATGAGAAACAAGGAAGGGGGAAGGGAGGCAAGAAAATTGCCAAGTAGATGAATAAAGCCTCTTAATATCAGCAGTAATGGAGAAACTGTTTGCCATCAAGCAAATCTGTGCTTAGTGAGCAAAAAAACCTTCTCCAAGGTTTTCCATCAATGTCAGTTGTATACCTACATGGATTTAAAGCAAGTAATCTAGTGTAATACAAAAGTATCATACACTTATTTCCTAAATGTTTTCTATTTAGCAGAATATTTTAGTGACTAAATTAGATACATATCTATGTGTATGTGCTTTCTTACTAGAATATACAGTGTTTAAGGTAAAAGAATATATATACAAATTATTTGGTATATATTTTGGTATGCCACAGTCAATGCCATGAAGAAAAAAAGAGGTAAACCCGTATTTCTCTGTACAGAACAGATGTACTTTAGCTGACTATTTGCAAGTATAATAGGAAGCTGTGAGGTTGGGACTTGAAAAATGGTTATGTTACTTACAGGAAACATATCAAAACTGAAAGACAGCTGGAAATTGCAGTAGATGAGACACTGGAAAAATCCAGGAATCTCCTGCCAAAATCAGATGCAGCAGTATTAGATCCAAATGGATTTACTTGCCTTTTGTCTACATAGCTACTGCATATGCATGTATTATACATCTTCTGGAATTAAGTCTATATTACTAGTACACTTGCAAGGCAGGGTTTTTTTTCTGCTGTAAGGACATCATTAATTAATTCAAAATTTTGTCCCCATCTGAGATTACATACATATTCTGAAAAATCTGAACAGCTGACAAACTGTCTATGCTTAAGGGGAATAACTGCAAAAATCCTTTCAGACCAGTGTCATTCTACTTGTTGTGCATGGTGGCATTGATGTATTGCCAGAAAGACTTGCATGATTCAAACCATTTTGATATGTGGATGGTTTTGAACATTATATATTCCTTTTTTATGTATAAGCTATTTTGAAAGTTGTTCTAATTCTTCTTGTTTCTTGAAAATTAATATTTAACTACCTTTTTCCCAATTATTTCCCCCGAATCCCTTAATAATATGAATCAAAATCAAAATATTCACCCAAAATACTGATAATAACTTTCACAGTTCAAATAAAATGGGGCTAGAATTGGACTCCTGGGAATGAAAGTTAGAGTAATAAAATATATCATTGTAGCTATCCCACTAAAATGAGCAGGGAGAATCTTGGCCTTACTAAAGACATCCCAATGGGTATTTTCAATGTATTTTTGCAGGATATCTGTTAGTGCAAAATCCCTTCACAGAATTTCTTCCTATGAAACTAAGAACAAAAACATGTCTTTTAAATCATCTGTCATCTGGTTTTGTTCTTGTTCATTGGATTTGCTTTGTGAATTGTCTGTTTTTCACTATGTCCCTTGATAACATATCACCTCTGGAACTACAGATTGATTCTAGAACTGAAATGAATTGGGATTTTATTAAATAAAATTATATAATGAGAGAGCCATGAGGCACATGAGTACATGTTATCTAGCTTTTAAAGTGCAAATTTATTTTTCAGTGTAAGAATCAGCTGAGAATGTATGCAGGTAAGACCCTTGGCTTATTTGCTCCCTGAGATAGACAGATTTCAGCTGTGGACACAAAGGCTGGAGGAGCTGTGATGCTGTGAATATTTAGTGTAGTTCAGATTAGGGTGTCCACTGAGATAACAAATAGATGCCCCAAAGAAATCAAGCAGTGCAAGAAAAGCTCCAGAGAAGGTTTGGATGATATTAGAACATATTGTCATATTATCATCCCAGTGTTCTGGCCAGAAGAATGAGTGCTTTTTGTGACCAAATTTAGTGAATACATTGCTTTCTTTTATATCACACAAACTTCCTTGCCATCTATCCTTTCCCTGCCTCCCTCACATCCCGAAACTGAGGTCTCTCAGATAATTTCAGCTCCACTTCCTCATGTTGAAGGTTTTGAATATTTTTTTAAATATTCAGGATTTGAATCTATCAGGATTTGATTCTATCAGGATCTGATTCTATCAGGATCTGCTAGAATGCAGCACATTTATAAAAAAAAAAATAAACAGACAAAGGCTATCAGTGTGAATTAAGAACTCTGCTTTACTTGACCAGTTGCTTAGTAATAATTAACAGTTTCATTGTTTGCTTTCCTGCTATGCAGAGTTTAGAGGCAAAGACCTCAAACCTGACAAACAAAGTGCTCTATAAACACTAATAAAGTCTTGGAACATGCTGTGAGACAGCTAATTATTATGAGACTAATTCTACAAGTGGGTAAACGGCATCACAGGAATTAAATTACTTCTGTATCAAAGAAGAATTTAATGGTAGACCTTAGAAGTCATCTATTCCAGTTCCACTCCTTTTACAAGACAATGCTCTGTCCCCTAGGATCATCAGTTTTTAACGAGTTAGGCTTTTAAAAAATCCCTCATCCAATGTATACAACATTCTTTATAAAGAACTGAAATTATTAATATTTATATCAAGGCAGACAAGTCCTTGACCGAAAAGGAGGTAGTTACACAGTGATGTGGTTGCAGGCAGCAGAAGTGACATGGGAAAGAAACAAGCAGGTGTTAATAGGAAAGGACGAGGAGAGAAAAGAAAAATTAACCCCCTGATTTCCTTTGGTAAATCTCCTTTCCCACCTTTTGTACAGGGATCGAACGATGCAGAGGTCTGATCATTCCTCAGAAGGATAACGGTTATTTCAGCAGATCTCTCCAGGTATTTTCTCATTACATACCTCTTCCAAAATGTCTGAGAAATTACTATCAAGTAAACTCCAGGGAAAATATGAGATTTGGATCCTAATATTTGTTATTTGTCTGTACTGAAAGAATAGTATAGGAATAGTATAGGAAGTAACAGTAGTGGTACATGAATGATACAGGAATAGTAAGAGAAGTACAGGAATAACATAGGAAGAACCTAGGCAGTTGCAGCGGACAGTCTTCTCATAGCAGAGCACCGAGGTCAAACCTTAACAACTGCCCCTCTGGCATATGCAAAACTCAGTCTCACTGAGCTGTTGATCTTCTGAAATGTTAGACACCTTTTTGGACAATGTACTGGGGATTGATGAGAAACAGTGGCATAGAGCATGCACTGAATTTCATGAGCATATATGGGAAGTGAAGATACAAGAAGTGTATAAGGTATTATTCCTTCTGATTATAGTACATATTGAACAATGATTTACTTATTTCCCAAAATCAAAAGAAGCCAGATCCAAGCATGTGAGGTGCACACTAATTCAAATTCAGATCCATTCCTTTTATGTGAAGGCCACAATATTCGCTGACAGGTTGGGAAACAAACCAGAGGATCTCAGAAGCTAAATGCCTAAGTCTCAGCAATTTGATCCCAAGCTTTTCAGCTGAGACCATGACAAACTGATAGTCTCTAGGGGTATGGCTCACAGGAGAACCTGTGAGGCATACTAACGAGTGGGTTAGACCTGCATCATGTAGCTTTTTATAACTTTTTTACCTAGATACGGCTTTGTATTTGTGATCCATCAAGACAGCTTTGATCCTCTGGAGCACAGCAACTAACAAAAAAAAAGGCTATGAGAAGAGATATACACATATAAAGAGTTAGGGATTATAGGGGTTTGGCTATGATGGACAGACACAGAGGCTCACTGTCTAAAAGATACCACTGGGCATAATACATTTTTCTTTTAAAGACAATCTTTCCCAATACCCTACAATGTTTCACACAGAGAGATGCACACAGATGCTCCAAACAATGACTGTAAAGAGTAAAGGAACAAACAGACAAAGACTTGGCAATTTGAAAGCGAAGATTCGCTGATGAAATACCCATGAAAGAGAGAGCCCAGTCAAACTTTCCTGTTTCAGACTTAGTTAGGAAGGACCTTGTGAAGGTTGACTCTAACCTTTGTGTGCATCGCTTTAGTATGGTAGTGGTGAGCACTACAGAAAAAGAATTACTTTAGTTATGTGGATGTACTCAAGGATACTGCTCTCAACTGCTTTTTTACTGCTGAACAGAAGAATTTATGCTAGGATTTGTTTTTCAATAGTTGACTCTAAATTGTTGTTATGCCTGCTTAAAAAAAAAAACAAAACACAAGCAATTCAAGGTAGACTAGGGGGACATTTGTGAACAGTAAACCTGAAACCTTGAAATAACAGATATTTCAGAGTTCATGAGATGCAGCTACTCCACTCTTTTAGCAAATAGATTTCTCATAACCTTGACTTTAAATGCCGAGGTACATAATGCATGATTATGTATTCAAATCCCTATTTGACCTCCTAAGTGAACACCACTTTAAGAAAAGACATTATTAATGTGATTGAAAACCTACAGTGAAACAATTTTCCATTAAAAAATGCGGTCTTACTTGCACTAGAATATTTGGTCAAATAAGGCAATTTCACACTAAAATTGGATGTGAAAATGTTAAAACAAATTAGCATTCTATTTCTTAGTAATATATTCAAGTATATAATTTTTATAATTTTGGTTTACTATTTCATAATCATACATATATGCATTTTTATTGTGATGTTGTATTTTTAAAACATTTAGACTTTATTTCTTCATGTATTATAATTTTTGTAGTTTATTGGTGTACACTGTTTTTATATGTATATTATTTTATCATATTTAAGGTGCAAAACTTTATAATTTAAAATAGTCCATACTTTCAATAGCAACACACCAATCAAAACATAATGGTTCAATCTTGATATTTCAGAAAATTTTACATATCTTTCTATGCTTCTTTTTCTTTATTGTCCACCAGTGCCTTTTTCTCTCTGCTCTCTCATGATATGTTCATTTTTAGCTTTATTTCCAACACTATGCTTGAAGTGGCTCAACTCTTAAAGGCTCTTTGCAGTAAGTTCCACTCCCCTCTGTTGCTGCTTCACCTCCAAATGGCTTCATTATTGATGAAGCTCGGAAGCTTACAAGTAGGTCTCTGTCCTGCCTGCTCAGTCTTATACCTTTTTTTTGGCCCTATCCTCACATTCTCCAGCCTTGTACCTAGAAATTATCATCAGTAATCTTGTCACTCATCCCTGCTTCTCTTACAAAACTATTCCTTTTTTTTCCCCTGTGATAACTTCATTACATCAGATTTTTCCTAGTATCCTTTTTTTTATTTCACCCAGGCTAGTACGGTTGTTTATTGTTGCTCTTATTGGAGGATATTCACTCACCACTATTCTGATACAAATTTCTCTCCCGCACTTTTAGGAATAGTTTTTGTTTTTACTGACTGACAGAGGCTGCCTTTCAGAAGGACCTCTTCACTGTTTTCAATAGCCAGCTTATGAAACTATTACCCAGAAATGGATAAAAGAACTAGCCCACTTACTCAATATGCTTATTGTCATGCCAAATAAATATAGTTGAGCAAACCGTCATAGATGTAAGTTTCATACTCAATTCCCACAGAATTATGAATTCTTTTATGGTTCTCTGTGATATCGAGTGAAGCTTTATGCTGTACTTAATTCATTGTAACCACTTTCAAGATGCTTTGTACTTTATTCTGGTTTTACCTGGCATGCCAGCTTCTGCATATATCCAGATCTACAAGAAATTCCAACACATATCAGCTTTTTGGGTCTATCCTTGCTGCATTTTCATCCTGTTGTTAGTTACTTGGAAGTCTTGGAACAGCATAGTGAAAGATTCGTAGCTTAGTTCAGCTTTCCTCTAGCAATCATCTTTGTTACACGTAGAAAGCGGACTGAAATTTTTGTTAGCTTGGATATTTTGCAGACAAACTTTGGAAATGACACGTCTTTCTAATTTTATCATTCACAGAAAAAATCTAAATTAAGTAGGACTTTTGTGAATTGATGTTTTGAAGGAAATTATCTATTTTATTACAAAAAAAAGTCATTATGTTTCCAATTTGAAGGCAATTTGAAATTTTTACTTATTACCTGTTTATCACACTGAAAGTAATAGTGGGATAAATATGGAATGAAATGCTATTAATCATACTTTTGGTATGACATAAGTATAATAGATTTTATGGCCTGGACCTCTGTGTCAGGAAAAGTGGGTTTCCAAAATTTGCTTAGGGAAATTAGATGCTTAACTCCTTTGAAGTCTACAGATACTTTAAAAGTTTCCTTAAATAAATAAAACCCTATTTGTAAAATTATGATCCAAGTCCCCTTGACTTTCAGCAAAAGTATCCCCATTGACTTCTGCTTACGTTTTAAGTCTCTGAAAGCATGATATATAAAGGGTTAAGTAAAGAATCCAAAATTCTGTCTGTTTTGGCATATATTGGGTTATTCTTTAGAAGGATACTGAACTAATGTCCTTGCTGTTGTAAAATATTGAGCAAAAATATATAATACTATTTGACACGTGAGAGTGCAAATTTAAATGAAAGCAGAGCTCACATATTGCTTTTACATTCTATCTGTCAGTCAAGCTGAGACTTTATGAAGAACGGCAAAGCAATTTTCAGTCATGTATGGTATATCATGTAGGTCAAATTCTTTTATGTAAATCTCTTTCACTTGTGTGTTTAAATTTCAATAAAAATGTAATGATAAAAAGTGTGGTTTTATTTCTCCTTCTTTCTCTAATACATTCTGAGTTTTGGAGAACAAGTGTTTTATTGAGCATGACACCTAAAAGGGGCATTGTTTTAAAAAGGTGTTAAAACAAGAGTCACATATGTTTTGGATAATGGAAGTATTACAGGAGGCTTCCCTACACAACCTTTCTATCCTGTAAGCTGGGGCTCATGGAGCTGTTTTTGTAGGTTAGCTTGAGTTCATCTGAATTCTTCATATCACCAGATGACGATGGCACACCTGATGGCTAACAACAGCATGGTCCATTTCAGCGTTTCCTATTGTTATGCTGGTTTTCATTGCTATTTTCATACAAGAGGTTCCCTGTGTTAAGAACATGCTGAACTTTCTTAGTGCTAAATTGTGCCTAAAATTAAACAGTAACCTGTCTCTCCCAGCCCCATATGAAAAAAAAAATCACTGGTTTCAGAACTTACCTAATAAGAGGTTCTTTCCTGAGTCAGAATTCAGTTTGCATGTCAGGATTTCACTTCATAGAGAACAACCTAAGAAAATGGATACTAAGCTGATCTCCCTTCAATATGTAGATGAATGCATGACCTCTGAAACACTCAGCTTTTTTGACCGCCTCATTATTTTCTTTTGAAGTGAAGAAGAAAAATGACATGCACCTCTGAGAGCTAAGGTATTTCTTAGCAGGGAGATTCACTTTCATGTGTGATGTGGGTTAGATCCCAAATATTGGATAATATGGCACATACTATGTTATTGTACAAGTTGTGAATAATAAACATTATAGAAATCCACATAGGGAATACCATGTACTTTGGGGCAAATTCTGAATTCAGGAACATAACTGCAACTCAAAGGAGAATTTAAACACCAATCATATGAAACACATTTTACTGTATCTTCAGCTGTATCACTATAATTCCTCATTAATAAAAGGAGATAAGTTGGTTTCTACGAGCTGAGAGTAAATGTTGGGTTTTTTTGTTTTGTCTGAAATATGATTGCTCCAGGAATTTTTGCAACAATTTTGTGTCTATATTTGTACCACAGAGCTAAAGAAAGTATAGGCTGGAGTGAGTAGAGCTGGGCAGGAATTAATGCTTCTGATCTGTTGAATTATTTGGAGATTTAAATTCTTTCCTGCCCTTAACCAAAAGAAAAAGTAGAAAAAAGGAGCCAAAATATTAAAGCAAACTGAACGCAAACAAAACTTTAGTGGGATTAAGTCACCTATTTTCAGAATGTCTTTGGATTTCAACATTAAAAGAAATTGTTCTGATAATGAAGTGAAAAAACATTTCTAAGCAGCAACTTAGAATATTTCATTCAGCCATTTTCCAAATAATTTGAGGCAACACAATGAAATCTACTCTCTCTTTCCTGAATTTTTTTATCTTTGACAAATCAAACTTTTCAATTAGAATTTGTATATTTTGTACAGGTTCCCAAGCACTGGCAGTAGGAGTCACTAGTGGCTATGTACAAGGAAGGGGAAGAAGTAATTTTCAGTTCATTTAATGTTTCAAAACTGTGGAGAATTCTGGTCAGATTAAAATTCACACTGGAAAAAGAATGAGTTATAGCTTTTTTGTTGTTGTTGGTGGTGGTGGTGTTTTTTTTTGTTTTGTTTTGTTTTGTTTTGTTTTTGTCTCTTAACCCTCCCCCCTCTTAGAGACGATGTAATACAGCTTGGTTTAAAAGTCATTTTTCCATATGTGATGCTATTTCTTTCCTGGCACAAGATATTGTCATACACTAATATTGTCAGTGGTATCAACATTAGTGACATTAATCTGTCTTACCTCTAGAAGCTTATATGAATTCTTTGCCTTGGTCAAGAAAAAAAGCTTAACAACAAAGAGAATTCAATGACTTTTGAATTCTGAAGTATAAGGAAATCTATTCCCTTGTGTTATTTAGAAGCTTGTCAGAGATTATACAATGACACTTGCCCATGTATTACATTTGCCAACATATTCTCTCCTGATAAATTATCTTGATAATTCTTCCAGCATGATATCTGATAGGGATCAATTCCCTCCATTTTCTCCCATAGCCTGGAAACCTCAGTTGGAACAAATTGATTAGTTCTGTTTGTTCCTAAATAGTCCTACCAATAATTCAGTCTCATCCACAGTTATTTCCTCTTTTATCAACTCCAAAAAGCATTTCTTCCGCTCCCTAAAATGTTAAGTACATATTGGTAAAACCAAGTGTAGACTTTAGGTGAAACCTCCCAGGTGGACAGAGACCTGGAAGTTGGCAGGGAACACAGACAATAGTCTTCCTGCTAATGATAAGATGAAGACTTGCATAAATGGATCCTTTCTTTTTAACATACAAACTCAGCTTTGATTCATCTCCGCACTATCTCTATGTTTTTAAAGAATAATAAACATACTATAAAATCAGAATCAGTCAATGCTGCACAAAGCACACAGTCTCTGACACTCCCGCCGTGGGACTGAACAGAAAAGATATCACTTTGTCATGTCACCCAAAAATGACATAACTTCTAAGATCCCAGTTTTACAAATATTCACGCATCTGTTTTATCTTTATGCTCTGCAAACAACTTCAGTGGTTTCACTGGAGTTGCCTGCTGAGTCTTAGGGTTGACGTGTGTGCAAGTTTATGTGGGACTGCAGACTAATGAGGCAACAATCTTCCTGTCAGTGCAGGACTACATTATCTATTCTGAATGAGCTCAAGACTTGGCATGGGGTTTGTGGTGGGAATACTGTAAAGCACAGCCACATACACTGCACAAAACATAGAGAAAGCATGTCTAGATCATTGTTTTAGCCTTGCAAAATTAGTCTGTTCATATGGAATCTCAAAAACACTGACAAATCCCTCCATGTTTAAAATACATAATTTCATCTGGTATCAACATGGAAAGGTGACAAGATACATGTATCGTTCTACACACTTGGCCTATATTTGTGAAATAAGAATTTTTGAGTAACATGACATTGTAGGAAACAGCTGTGATAGAGAACCATATGTCATGGAATTTTGCAAAATCCTCAGTTTTTGTTAAAGTTAAGACATATGTAAAACAAGCCTTGGTGAGCAGTGTATATGCATGTTCTGAAGGCAGACCACTTAACACCCATGCTGAAACTGATCACCCGTGTCTTAGGTGCAGAGTATTAATATTAACCAAAATATAAAAGGAATTTAATTTCTTCCTTTTTCCGCCTTCAACTATATTCAGAAAAGGCACTAATAGAAGACCAAAGACAGCTACTTACAGATAGGAGAAACACATTGGTAACATTGATAGGCAACAGAAATTATGGAAATGAACTGGTCCCCTTTTGTGCATATTAAAGATAGATTTTTTTTTTTAATTTGCTTTTAAAATTTGTATTGATGTCAGTTGCTCATAATGAAGTGTAGAACTGGAACTTGGTGATTTTTTTTTTTTTTACATTGCTTCAAATTAGTATTGATTTTCATTAAGTCTTAGTGATAATTACTGATTGATAGTAAACAGCGTCATGGTTTACAATCTCAACATGGTTTTCAGGGCAAACATGTTCAAGTGTATTTCCCCTCAGCAAATATTAACTGTTTTCATATCAGTATGTTTGTGAATATAAATAAAACAAGACTTTCTGTAGTTTCTCTGATGCCAATTGGATAGGACAGAGTGTTACTAGCACAGGAATACACAGAACTTGGAATTTAAATACAAGCAAATAAGATGAAGCACTAGTAGTACTTGGTTTCCTACAGATCTGTCTCTAAATGGCTATCCCTTTTTCTTATGATTATTCTACCACAATATTTTCACTTCTCTGGTCTTTGCACCAAACCAGTAAAGTACAGTCAGCTCTCTTCCATTTTTCCAGGGACTGACAGTGCAGTATACAACCCTTACCATTGTTAAGTCAAAGACAACTGGATAATTTGCATGCATTTTCTGATGGACTACCCAGCAGGCCAAACAGATCAAATAACTGCTGACCTTAAACTATGGTCTTTTCCTTGATGAGAGCACTTAATTGGGCTTCTTCTCCCTACCCAGGTACTGGTATCATAAGAACATATATACAGCCTATACATGAAATAGAGGAGTCAGACCTCCCTCTCCTAAATTTGCTTGAAATAAATCAAAAGTCTGAGGGAAAAAAAAATCCAGACAGACAGGAATTACAATCCAGTTGGTATTGATTTTATGAAATTGTGTAAGTTTCTATGACAGTGATAAAAAAGGTAGCCAGGGTATTCTAAACTCTGGTGAGTTTTAGTTGGTTGGTTTTGGTGTGGTTTGGGGTTTTGGGTTTTTTTCACTTAAAGAATTGCCATCCCCAACCTGGGATTTTAAGTGGCAAATCTGGGGAGTCAGTGCCAAGAACTACATTACATTTAGCTACCTAAGCCTGCTAATCACTTTGCTTTGGGAACTTCAGGGATGTATGGGACCAGGGTCATTTTCTCAAAAGATATAGGTTTCCATGCATTCAGCTGAGAATGAGCCACCTTTTCCAAAGTATTCAGTATCACTATTGTGCCTTATTTCCTGGTGTATTTACGAATTAAAAAACCAATGAAACAAATAAAAAACACCCCCCCCAAAAAAAAACCAAACAAAAAATTAAAAAAATGCACAAAACACAAGCAGAAAAACTAAAGCCAATTGAAACACAATACAACATTGTTGGCACAGATTTTAAAAAACAGATGTACAAAAGTCGCTAACTCACTGAACAGCATTTAGCAAACATATTTCATATTACACACTCAGGAAAATAAACACCTATCTTCAGCTAAAGATGTTTAAAAAGGACTTAATATGTTCAAAATACTCAATAAAGATGTGGCACAACTTATGGAATGAAAGGTGAAGTTGATCCTTCCCCTCTACTCAGCACTGATGAGGCCACATCTGGAGTACTGTGTCCAGTTCTGGTCTCCCCAGTACAAGAGAGACATGGACATACTGGAGAAAGTCCAACAAAGGGCCACAAATATGACTGAAGGACTGGAGCATCTCTCCTATGAGGGAAGGCTGAGAGAGCTAGGACTGTTCAGTCTGGAGGAGAGAAGGCTCAGGGGGATCTTATCAATGTACAGAAATATCTGAAGGGAGGGTCCAAAGAGGACAGGGCCAGGCTCTCTTCAGTGGTGCCCAGTGACAGTACCAGAGGCAATGGGCACAACCTGGAACAAAGGATGTTCCTCCTGAACATCAGGAAGCACTTTCTTACAGTGACCAAGTACTGGCACAGGTTGCTCAGAAAAGCAGCTTAATCTCCCACCTTGGAGGTATTCAAAAGCCATCTGGACATGGTCTTGGGCAACTGGGTCTAGACATCCCTGCCTGAGCATGGGGGTTGGACCAGTTGACCTCCAAAGGTCCCTTCCAACCTCAGCCAGTCGGTGATTCTATGATTCTGTGAAACAACAATCTAGTCTTCCTTCTAAACAATTTATGTGTTGTCCTTCTTAGTTAATGCAGTACAATACACACATTTAGGGATTGGCTTTTACTATTATATGTAGCTTCGTGTAAAGGACTAACTTCTTGATTAGCCCTGAGAAATATTTCTGCAAAGTAACAAATATTCTTCTCTTGTTCCCCTTTGGCTCTGGAGGAAAACCGATTTGCAACAGTTTTAGATCAGCTTCTAGGTTTTCTCAATTACATGGCCCTCATAGCTTATCTGTGCTTTTGGCCTCTCTAAATTCCACTTTTTAGCCACTCGCTGAATACTGGGAATTGCGGTAATGACCTGCTAAAGAGTCTGCAATAATGGTTGATTCTTATGTGTAGCTGTACACTTTTCTTTAATGTTATACATATTTTACGTAAAAAATTATTTTTTCTTGATTCTGTTTGACACAGTAAGACAGCATTTTGTCTCATGAGACAACTGTTGTGGTATTTTTCCAGACCTTCCCAGTTAATTGGTCTTTAATTACTGGTTAGTTATTCTGTAATTAATCTGACTTGCATTCACATATTTAATGGCCAGAAGTATTCCATTAACTTTAGGTGAGATCTCTGTACATGTATTTTAAAGAGAGATATTAAAACAACTCACCTAGAGTAACGGTGAACTCAGCATCATTTGGAAAAGTTTGATTTTTTTAAAGATGCAAGATTTCCTTTAAAGAAGTTCTTCAGTCTGATTCTTCTGGAAAAGTTAAACAGCCTCTGCCAGCAGTAATTTAAACATGATGGTTTACTTTTTGCTTGTGTGAATTTTTTGGGCCCCTGTGTTCATCTTCTCTCTTCATGTCAGCACTAACACAAACAGATTCACAGGATGTGCAGATCTGTGCTGGGATAATGACACTGATCAGATCTCACGCCTCAGCATTTCAGCCACCCAAATTCAGCAATACTTTCCCTAAAACACAACAACATGGATATGTCCTGGTTTTATTTTGATTATCTACCCCTTCCTGGACCCCTGCGAGCTCTTCCTTCTGAAATAATAGAGATGAGACAAAGACTAGGGCAGATCTGGGATGTGATGGAAAACACTTTTTCTAAATGCTTTGGTGGTAACTGTTACAGCTCAGAGCCTGACAGACTACAAGATCTGAGGTTAGGAAGGCAAGTGTCCTCCCTGTCAGATTGCTATGAGGATGGGGATAGCGAGTTTTTAAGTTCAGTACAATTTTTTCCTGGTGAGAATATTTAGTCATATTCCCCCCAGGCAATTTCCAGCTGAAGGAAGACTTCTCAGAATTGGCAACCAGCTTGATGCTTTCTGTGATCTGCCTGAAAACATATGTTAGTTGCCTGACAATGCTCTAGATTAGATGTGTTAGATTAGACTTTGAGGTAAATAAAAGGACAATTTGTCAAAATTTATGTAGGAGACACTACCTTACACTGTGTGAAACATTTCAGATAAAGGATAAATGTTTCCTTCATTCCTTCTCCCCTTTCTTCTCTTCAGTATTTAACAATAATCTGAAGAAAGCTTTAGAGTAGCAAGGAAATTTTTATTTAGGATCTCTGCAGACATTGCCTCCTCACTCAAAGGAGAGGAAAGTTTAAAAGTCAGAAACTTTAGATAGTTGGGCTTTCCTGGCAATCTTTCTTTTTTTGAAAAATCCCCCAAAATCTGCCAGAAGGAAGATTTCTAGACAAATCAATAGTAACTTTGCATCCTGAGAGGAAAAAAGTAAAAAACCCTCCACACAGTAAACTTAATACGAAGTAAAACTACAACTACAACTTCTAGACTATTTATGAAAGTACAAAAGAAATTAATGGCTCAACAAAGAAGAAGAGGAAAAGTTTCTAAATAATACCTGGTGTGAGAAATACTGAAATCCTAGTGGTTGGAAAGGAAAAGGATAAAAAGATACACTTCACAGAACTGATTCCAATAACAAAATTATATGCATCTTCTGACAGAACATAGAAGTTGTAGCCATAGATATGCACTCAAATAAGAGATGAACCAAGTCCATTGGAATAAACTTAATCCTTCCAATAGGCACTTCCTACCAATTTTATCTTATTCTCTTTGATCATTATTCTGCCGCAATGTCTATAAGAAGATTTTGCTTTCTGTAGCAGTGACAAAGATGTAGAGAATGTTCCTGAAAACAAATATTTGTAGTTATAGATAGGCATCCTATTTTTCCCTCCAGATCAATCACTTAATATGTAATGATGTGTAGGTACGAATTAGTTTGGGTGCTCTGTAAGAGGAACACAAGGTAGTCATCTTATTAGTATATTTGAGTGAGAATGAAGATAGGTAGTTCTCACAGAAACATTGTCAAAAAGCCAACAAAAAATTCCAGATCTGAATTGGTCTTTCCAGCTGCACAGTCAGCTTGCTGCAAACCAAAACAAAATCCTGCACAAACACCACCACTTCTACTAATAAACAGGTGAGTCTGAAATCATGAAGATCTTGCACCCTCAACATGGGAACAGGTGTGGTATCTTATTCCATAAGTGGCTTTGTTGGTCTGAAGTAGGAGAGAAGTTAATATGAAGAATAGCATAACTGGCCCTTAGGAATACATCTCTAACCAAATGTACAATCTGTGAAAATTATAAATTGAAGTCAGTGGGGTTGCAGTGGTTACAATTGAGGGAAGAAATTACATATTAAATCGATATTTCTATTTTTTAGGACAATGATGAAATCATTGGACTGCAGTAGAGGTAGTTCTACTGCAGCTCGTTATTTAATAGCATTTAAAAATTCTCTGCATATATTTTCGTTGGCTAAGCTTAACATACTGAAATAATGTTTCTCTGTTTGTTATGAAAGCTGATTTAATATAGTGCATTTGCTTTAACACTACATTTTCAATAAACTTCAATTCAATGCTGAGACTACTGAATGGATTGAAGGAATTAGCATATCTATTTGAAATAGTATTATGGAGAAAAACCCAAGATATTTGATTTTCAATAAAACTTCTGGTAAAATTAGAATTTGTATAAACTGATCTCTCGCTTTTTGAAAATAAGAGAAACCAATTTAAAAATATGAAATTGGAGTTTAAAGTGGAGGAGGGGGAGTGAACTAGCAAGAAAATACTGGTCATTATAATATACGTTATCAACAGACTCCCATAAATAGAATCCCAGTATCTAAAATTAAATATATCATATACAGTGGGATTAAAAAGAACCATTGGTTTATGCTGGGCTTATTGGTGTACACAAGTCAGAGATGTGTAATTTGGATCTCTTATCCTCATTGCTGACTGCACATTTTTATTTGCTTGTCTTAATGTAATTGTTATCTGGGGTCCAGTGTTTTCAAATGAGATTTAGTATTCCTTCTCCATTAGACTGCCATTGGGGAGGAAAATAATTTTGTAATAAGAATTTTTAGTGTGAAAATGAAAAAAAACCCAAACCCATACGTATTACTGATTAGAAAACCATGTTGCAAGAGAGTTATAGGCATTCTATAGCTGTAGAAAACAGATCCTGCGTACAGTTGGCAATCCTTGATTTTAATAACTCTGAGGCAGCTGTGTTTTTAAGCAAACACACAAAATAAAGTAAATACAAATATAATATTCTGTCACTTCTCTGAATGACTGAATCACTGCATACCTCTTGGATTTAATTTTGAATCCATGTATGGGAGGAAATATCGGACTACAAAATATATGGATTTTTTTTTTTTTTTAAATACAGCAGAGTAAGTATACATCATAGATATTTGCATCTAAACTGAAGTAACCAGCAATATTCCATTTCATGTTTTACCTGCTATTTTAGTGGTATAAAAAAAATCGCAAATTAATTAAAATAGGTACTATGCAAAGAGAGACTTCTTCAGTTCAGCACTGGAGTTTCATTAAGAAAGAAAAAAAAATCTACTTTCAAAGGATGTAAGCAAAGCAAAGTCAAGGAACATGTTTCTGATTGTTTAAACAAATTTGCATGATCAGTTAGGCAATTACATATTTCTCATACATACAGATTGTACATATTGTTTCAAGAGAAGGCAGTTTAAAATTACATTATTACTCTAAGCTTTTTCTTTCACCAACCATGCCATCAGTCCTTTGGAATGGTAACAGTAGTTTGTATTTGTGTGTCTGGTACCTCTTATTAAAAAAAGAATTGTTATCATGTATGATTTGTATTACATTTGTGCCTCAGAACTCCAGCCATATTTGTATATATTCCTAAAGTTAGAGGAAATGGAAAATATATTCTGTCACTTAAAATATAAGTGGAAAATTTTGTGGTTTTTGACAAAGAGCCAAAAAGCTTCAGAAAAAAATATTTTTGGGGAGGCAGTGACAGTGTAAGAGAAAAATTCTGTTAACTTTTCCTTAAATTAAGAAAGGCAGATGCTTCAAGGAGAGGTATCTGGTAAAAAAACACATATTCATTAAAAAAAATCAATATACGTCTTTTTAGCCAGGTTTAGTTTATCTACCCCAAGTATTCATTGGAAATAAGGTAGTCAGTTCAGGTGAAGTTGTCGCTGTCTGTCTTTATCTTTGAACTTTTTGGAAGTATTCAGAATTGGACCCTTCAGTCTGAAAAAGAATTCACTTTGTAAATTATGATATTTCATCAATAAAAAGGACTGAAAAATAAATAAAGGAACAAGTAAGGTTAATGCCCCTGATTTTTATTTTAATTTTTCTGAAATGTCTTTCATTTCTCACAGTCCTAAATTCTGACATCATTTGAGTGCACCAGAGTTTACTTTTATCACCATATGATTCACTTAAGTATCTTTATCCAAGGCATTTAAGAGTCACAAGACAAAGAAAAACAATTCTCAAATGTATTTTTGTTTGCTTCTTTTCAAGCTCACCTGAGATGGATCCATCTGGTCTAATTCAGGATTTTAAAAGGTGGTTATCAAAATTTAGGCTCTTTAAACAATTCTTTTTTTATTGTCAATGGAGGGAGTGATTAATCTCACTGAAAAACAGGGGAAGTTAATTATATCTATATACCTTCTTTTTCATACAAATGAGCCCTAGAGTAATTAGCTCAAAATTAGAGGTCAAAATATTAGATACCTATAATTAGGTAACATATAAACCTCCTGATTTGGGATGGGTTAACTCCAGATTTTGAATTTCTGAATTTAACAATGTTAATGGTTGGATTATGCAAGATCAGGAGATGATCACACCCTGTATAACATGAGTTATACGTTTTCCTTGAATTAGTACTTCTTTGACACATAAATGTTTAATTTTTCTATTCAGTAGCTTAGATACATCAAACATAAAATGTAGGCAAGAAACTGTAAGAAATATGTGGGCAAACAGCATGCTGATATGACTAAGGTCTCAGTTCTGACACCTCTCCAGAGATACTATGATGTTATAAAATGCTTTTTATCATGGCCTGCCTGGCTGCATGGCAGTGCCAGAATATATAGCCAATGAAAAACAGAATGGGATAACTGATAGACAGTTTTTTGGCTTTGCTCACTGTCTTCATGTTGGTCAGTAGAGGTGAGTGACCATAACAACTGCAAAATAACTACTTAAGGTAAAAGATGGCAACCAAGGCTACTGATCCTGCTGGGGTGACAGCTACAAGAAAATAATCTCAGGTTTGTTTGTTTGAGACTGATTTAAAATACTTGAAAACTATTGTTTGTCTGTCTGTTTGTTTGTTTGTTTATTTAGTATAGGTGCTTAAGTGCTGCCTTGGATCAGGGCCTGGTTGTTTAGCACCTATGGTGAGCCCATCAGGGTCAATAGCTAGCTTTCAGATTACTTGTAACATGAGCTTGGAAATTTGTACTCTAAACATAATGCTTCTTGTGAATAGAAATGTTGTTTTGTACAAGGTGATATAAACTGCAGAGTTGATTGTAACCATTCCAGAACTGTAATCCTGACTTGGTTGTTGGCACTGTGTTTGGCCTTGGATACCTCCCAGCTCTGTGCCTCAGTTTTCCTGCCTGTAAGATTTGGAGAACAATAACCTACTCTGAGACCTAATTAGCTGTTTGTATAGCACTGAGAAAATGTGAAGTGCTACAATGTTATTAGTATGACTGTCTAAGAACTATTTTAAAAAGCAGCTTAGTGAAATCAAGAGTGCTTTTGTACCGTGTATTTATGTGTACTTGTTCCTCTACATGACCTGAAAGGGATTAACAGCTATTCCTAGGTTAATTAGCCTCCATGGCATCTTTTCTCTTGAGCCTTGAAGGGATAGTTTGCCTGCAAATCCAAATCTCCAGATGCTTTTTAGCAACTAATATGGTAAGTGAATCAGCTGTTTTTTTATTAGTTATTCAAGCAGTCTGATGGGTTTTAGTAATCTAGAATGGCCCAAATCAAATGACAGCTGCTTTTGCATGTTTTCTCTGCAGATGTCATTTTAATAACTAACATCAGTGTTGCATATACCTCCTACAAGCTAATGCTGGAATTCTTCAGCTGAAGATTTCAGATATCATCTGAGCTTAAGTACCTGTGTGGAAGACTAAAAATAATAATGAAAAATGTCCTACAAATCAGAATGCCGTTCTTCAAACTTGTGGGAGGGTGGCAATATTTCCCTCGGTTTGTCTGTTAGACAGACAAGAGCAGTTGTTATCACTAACTTCAGGTCACTTTGCAGCATCCAAAATGACCCAATATGCATTGTTCATATTATTTGAGCAATTAGAACATCTTTATAAATGCTTTCAACAGCAACAACATTGCAATAGAGAAAAATATTAGTTTCAAGGGAAGTGAGACTCCTAACTGCCCTTAAATATCTGAACTCTGGGCTAATTTTCTAGCTATTCAGCCAAAATTACCATTTTAGTATGTCAGATTATTAAGAGTTGCCAAACATCAGATGGACTGTGTTTATGCACTGCGGCCTGAAATCACATTGTTTCTAAACCTATGAAGCTACTATTAAAAATAAGTCTGTAAAGCTTGTGATGAAGAAAATGTGAGGCATAGATTGGCTATGAACAAATCTATAGCACTTCAAAGGCTGAAATCTTGGAGAAAGCAGCACCATACATGCAGACTACTAAGACAAGATTTAGTACTTGCTCACAGGATACAGCAATATGAATCATGCAAAATTCATTTTAAATAAAATATTTATGAATGAAAACAGTTGTAACCTTGATAATAGTAAGTGTTTCTGGACTGCCAAAACATAGTGTATAACTAACTATTCACAGTTAAACATACAGACTGTTTATGTTTCTACTGAATTTATCAAGTGATCTTTGTAGAAATGGAGATAAGTGGTTTTATCACCTCATTTTGGATTAGTGCTATACCCAAACAGTAAAGATTCTACAAAGTATTTTAACCTCTGCTGTTATTTTACGTTTTGCTTCATAGTTAGCTCTTGGTTTATGTTACCCTTGCCACTAGGAACATCGTTATATATTATTCAGGACAAAGGGAACAAGGACTTCTGAAAATGTATGCAGATCCATATATTCTTTTCAAAGATTAAATAAATTAAAAAAAAATCCATAGTTGAGAAATTCTGGATATTCTTTAGTTTGTGAATATAACAAACCAACATATAAATTACCTGTGCAGAAAGCAAGCATTCAATAGCACTCTGGTGCCAGTGATGTTAATATTAAAATTGATGCTGTCAGTGTTATAGTTGGGATGGGGCATGACACATGGGTGTTTAAGATGTTAATTTGTCTTTTACTGTAGTTAAACAGATTCGGTTTCCTTTTTCTTAACATTAGTGATAACAAGTTTCAGGAAAGACCAGTATAGAAAATAGATGGAGTTCACAGGTAAGACATAAAGATCCAGTCCTGTTATTACTGGAAGACAGAATACAAGCAAAACTACCTTATAGCAAGAAGCAGAGAGAATATCTGCAATGAGAAAGACAGCATCCTATATGTATGTATGAATATAAATATTAAAAATACGCAGGTGCGCGCACACACACACACATAAAAGCATCTGATAGATATAATCCAGGGTATAATAACAAGACATTTTTCTTCTTATTCCATATGCAGGGTTGGCTACAGGAAAACATTGGATTTGTTTTTTAAAATGCTTTTAGAGGACAGTAGGGATAGGAACAAAGTCATGTTGCTCTTTTAAATTGATTCACGCTTTTGTGATTCTTCAATACATGTGCATTTTGCTTCTTTACACTTCCAATTTCATAGTATAAACAGAGACTTTGAGAATGAATGCTTCTTTATATTTCTATGTGCTTATCTGTATATACTTGCTCACCTTTCATTAGGCTGTATGTGCACCAAGCTACTAGTTGACTAATGAGCTGTATAAGACAGTATTATAAGACTTACAATATGAAAGACATCTGATATGAGAAGATATTACTCTACCAGGTATGTACATAGATTTGGGGACTTTTATTCTTTCATTTTCTGAGAGGGAGAAAGAAGACTGTCTAAATATCAGTAGCAACACCACCTTGAAAGCCTGAGAGCAATGCGATGAACTCATACAGTGAACAATTAAATACAGAGAATCCTCCAACTGATATTTCTAGTGTGGTTGATCATAAATTATTTTATCATGTTGCTTGGCATGTGACTCATCACAACATCCCAACACGATGCACTGGAAATAGCTCACTGCAGTATAATATATCAAGCATATAGAAGCACAGGAGGAAACTGATACATCTCACCCTAATGAAATACAGATTTTGTCTATCCATTTTGTTAATTAGCCAAGTACCTCAGATCTAATTATGAATCTGTCTTTAATATGCTTGCTTCACCCTGCACATCATGGGCATACCACGGTAATTATGCTACATACAACTAAATAGAAGTTATGTCCTCTGGTGTTGGACTGCAGAATCTTTAAATCTGTGGTTGGGGTATTTTAATTTCTGGATGAATTTTATAAAAATTTACTTAAATCAATCCTTCCTTCTCATCCTTGACTTAGCTTTTGAAACTATGTTATGAATGCTTGATGATTGAGTATATTTTATCTAATGTATCTTTAAAACGTATTCTAAACACATATTTAACCACAAGGTTGACAAGCCAGTATTTCCTGCCATCTGAACTGCCCTACTCAACAAAGGTGAAGAAACAGCCTTCATTAGCAATCGCCTCAATTAAGGAAACATGGGGGAGAACCGTTTCACTTCTTCAATACTTAGAAACTATGGACTGGAGGTCAGTTCTGGGGTGCATTTGCTTCCTGTAGATAGTGCAGTGCTCTGATGTGTGCAGAGATAAGAGGTGTTCAACATCAGCTGGGGTAGGTGCAATCATCCTTTGGTTAGCTGTGAGTGATGCAAAATACTTATAAGCAGCCTTGATAGATAGTTTCTTATACACCTGAAAGGTGTATGAATAGGTGATGAATATCAGCCCTGTGTCTGTCCTGTTTCTTTGTGGAAGGCAAAGTGGGCATATAGGCAGGGAGGAAGCTGCATGAAAGCAGGATAGATAGCCGGATACCAAAGTGAGGGTCATTGTAGGTACATAGCCAATGTGATTTCTTGTGCTGCTTCCATTTGCTCCCAAATTTCTCCTAGCATCCAGGATTTAACAGCACACTACAAAGAGGGGCAGGGAGGACATCATCTTCTCTTTGGGAACTGGAAACTTTTATTACCTGGTGTGTGAAACACAAGAGGCTATGTTGCATTTTAAAACTCCATACCAAGGAGGCAGACCTGGCATGATACCTGGTAGGGAAGATTGGAGAGGGGGGGACACACAGAGGGGAAGTGTGGTATGAAGATTTCTCTGAAAACTCACTGTAGGGAAATAATAGGCTGATTCAAAGTTTAAATGCCTCAGGAACTTTTGAATGAAAAACACCTTCAAAAAAGTAAGATAATATAATAGCACTATTATGTCTGAGAACTTGAAAGCAGAAGCAACAGAAGAATTCAAATCTCATGTTCAGAGCAGTAGTGGCATGTAGCACTCCCATTTTCTCACACTCTGAAGAATGAGATACTCATTTCTGCTTTTAGTAGAAGCAGCAAAATGTGTTTATAAGACTGTGTCTTGACTTCTTAAGCTTTCTTGCCTTTTTATACTTCACTTATAAACAAAGAAAAGACAGTGTGTCCTAATTTAAAAGGATTTTTTTTTGCTGCCAGAACAGTAAGATGATCAGCTATTAAATAGAGAACAAAGAAATAGTAATGTAGTGTGTTAAATACAAGAGAGACAGCTATCACAAATACATTTCTATTCAATACTTGAAAATATGCCCAACTTTTCTCACACATCCTTAAACAGCAATTTTGGCATAATACTACATGTAGATTGTTAGTGTCTAGAAAATTATAATCCATGTATTCATACATTTGTGATAACAGCTATTAGATGAAATTAATAAGAAGTCAGTTGCTAGTGCCCACAGGATTTGATTGTTATTTTCCAGGAAGAAGCTGCAAATTTAGTTTCCTGCATTGGTCCCTTATCAATTAATTCTGTGAATTATTTTTATATGTAAGTGGCCGTCTCTCATTTTAAGAGTTGTCTTGCAAAGCTCATGAATACATGATAGAAGTAGAGTTAGAAAAAGAGATGATGGCATGTATATGCCTCTAGATACTGTACTTTCATTGAAAATAATCCTTGAATTTGAGTGTCAGCTGTAATACAGGTTTTGTATGAGACTATTGCAGTTCATGCCCACTCTTAATGAGACAACAGGAATGTCATCTGTTGATTTCCAAATTGACTTTTGATAGAATGGTGAATTAACTTCAAATTCTTTGTCCTTGTGTCCTTTTTCTTCAGGACTGAACTTTACAATAGAGGGTAAAGCTGGCTTGGACCGGAGGCAGAGCTAAGTGACGTCAGTGAGATGTTAGGAGCCAAGACAGAATCCATTGTTGGATGGTGGAGTGGCAAGTGAGTTCCTGAGCTAAGCAGTGTAATCCTTCATCACTCTAACCAAACACATCATATAGTCCTTCCTTACATATTTGTTAAATTCTGGTTTATAAGTAAGGTATTTTTGCCTTGCCATTATATCTCCTCTTTACACCTCCTATCCCACTGGATGACTGTCTTTTAATTTCACTGCTTAGTATTTAGAAAGTCTTTCCTAATACATGAACAGTTTATACTGCAGCCAAAGCAAAGGTCTATTGCACTCTGTTAAGTCCCGGTCTGATTGTCAGGCTCGGGGAAGGTTCTTAATGATCCCAAGGGTGAAATTAAGACACAAACGAGGTCATATGCCGCCAATCAGACGTTTTATTGGGTAAATATAAAAGAGTAAAGCGATAGGAAAGGTAGGAAATATTAGGAGGAAATTAAGCAAGCATTCAGAGAGAAGAGCAAAGGATAGTCACCACCATGGATCCAGCGTTTGTCCTGCATTCGGTGAGGAAAAAAGGAGAAGAGTGAGGAGAAGTGAAGGTTCTTCTAGAGATGTTCATTCTGCGCAGGGAGCTCGGTGATGATAATTCCACAAATCACGCGCACACGAGCATGAACACGAACACACAAACACACACACACCGACACACACACACACACACACACAGACTCACACATACACATAGACACACTCCACGAGCGTGAGCACACACACATTTATCAGGCTACATGATTAGTATAAACCCACCTAAATTTACACTTATTGGTTAGTGATTAACATTTCATACACTATTGGTTTACTGTATTTAAATTAGCCTCGCTTGCTATGTAAATTAACACGCATGCTCCTTTCAGGTGTGGGGGGGCAGGTCTTTTTGGTCTTGAATTGAGTCGGTGGTCGCGATCTCCCCTCGCCACATTTACCTTTCACCTACTTTCTGCAGTTTTATCTTCTCTGGCCACAGTCCGGTCTTTGGCGCCAAGATGTTCACTTTTATCAGCTTGTTAGCTCTTCTTCAAGGTTAGAGCCGTTAGTTTTCCACAGTTTGTTACCTTTTAGCTCCCTCCCAAATTCCTTTCCCAAGGCACAAGTGGTTAGTAGTTTTGCTAATTGGAGAATTACATCAGCGACCAGTCAAACCGAGAGGAGTGATACCAGGACTGTCCCCCAGGCAGGAGGTGTGGGGGGGAATGAGATGCTTCACAGAGCACGGGGAATGGGGCCGAGGCAAGGCCGCCCTGTCTCCACAGGACTCCCTCCCTCACCCTCACTCCAGGGTACTGTCCAGTCCTGGGTCTTAGTGACCGTCGCTCTGTATTGTGGTTTTAGCACCCAGGCTGTTTGAGACATCTTGTTGTTTTACATTAGCAGTTCTCTACACACCCATAAAAGCAGATCTACATGAAGCAGAATTTAATAAATATTAGGTTGTTTTAAACTTAGACATAAGCACAGTAAATAATAACAATAGCTGTACAAACATTTTTGCACCCCGTGGCCCTGTAAAAATTGTAATGCTTCAGGGAATAAGCTTCAGGCCTTAAGCTAACTGTGCTTTAGCAAACTCTGCAAGGCCCCAGTCATGGTCTGTTAGGATTGTTACCAGCTTGCTATGAGAACTTGCAGTGTGAACTGGAGCTTGATACCTGGAGTCTCTTGCTAGGATGTAGAGTTTTGAAAGCATGGGGTATTAAACTGTTTGAAATATGGGCATATCTTGAAAGCAAAGGCCCCAGAACTATAGACAACTCGCTGATGGTCAATTACTGCTCACTGAAAACATGCAACCTTTAAGAAAAGGAGAAGCTACTGAGCAGGGAAGAAAGAGCCAGGCTTCAGGTCAGGGAACCTGCCACAGCGGTAAGGCAACCTCCCAGAGCATTCCACAGCACCTGTGCCAGTGCCAGAGGCCCAGGGCTCAGAGGTGTCAAGAAACTCAAACGTTTTACAAAAGGGAAAGATCCCAAACATGTTGCCCACCTCAGTAACCCATATGGAAGAGCTCTGGAGCCTGCTTCCCACACTGGCGTGATGGGGACCGCTGAGGGTATGGCATCAGTGCTGCAGTACTATGTACTCACAGCAGGTGTAGCATATGGCTGCTAAGGACTGACTGCTTTGAATGTGTAGTGGTAACTAAAAATGAGTAGGAACTAACCATTAGCATGAAGTGTGTTAACAAAAGTCAATCTAGTGAAGTTTTTCCTTGGAGTTTAAACTGACCAGACTTATCAGTCTTATAAACATCACAGTGATCTGATACATTCTTATACACATATTCAGTTGCTGCAATATCAATTTCTTTATTAAAATTATTCTATTCAGTAGTTTTAGCCCTACATGCTGTACTTATAAAACAGATGTCTGCAAGATTTTACTTCATATCTGACCTCAGTCTTCATATTTCAAAGATAAACAAGCCAAGTCTCATTTCCTTTTTTTTGTTAGGGCTGCAGGCAGATATCAAGGCATCTGAATAAACCCTGGCCTAGGGTTAAGCTAACTGAACAGGACATGAGAAAGTATGACATGAGAAATTGCCAGACATGACAGATAAACAATGTGAAAAGCTGCCAAAAGTTGCAGATAGCACTGTGAAGGCTGTCAGGGACACCTGGGTCTCAGAGGTGATTAAGGGGGAATTAAGTGAGAAAGGGCTGAGCATCACAGATAACTGGAGGGGAACATTGTGGACCTTTGGGGGAGAACAGCCTTGCAAAGATTAACAGCACCTAGGCAGCCTTGTTAGTAGAGCATGTAATGCTGAGATTACCTAGGAAGCAGAATAAGGAATACCAAATTTGGATATGGATGTAGTAAGACTGAGCTCATGGAGAAAAAGTAATTATCAGTAATTATTTGGGACAGGGCTGGGGTGCAGAAAGTGTGGCAAAGAGGAGGGTAAAGAAATGGGAAAAGGGGTAATAAGGTACACAAATGATGTGTTTGGGGACATCCAGGGATATCTTCTGTGCTCCACTGCAGCTGGAGAAGGACAATAAAGCAAAGTTGTTCCAACCATAACACGTGTTAATCTTGCTTCCACGATCAGGAGGACTGGGGTCAACGGGGTGGGGTGCTTTCCCTTGCTAGCAAGGAAAAATCTGGGACAGATGGATTGAGCAACCTGATATCACAGTGTCAATGCCTGTTGCAGGCCTGAAAACATCAGCACCCTCCTAAACACTTTTTGACACTTTTTGTCTTCTCTCTTATGATAGATGTCTAATACCACAATTTTGCTAGGTATTCCTCACTGGAATTCATGTTTCCTGGATATGGTAATCTGACTTACACATGGCACTCTAGACATGTTTTACAATGATAATTTATACTTTTCTTTTCCTGTTGTATCTACTTGAATTTGTTTTAAGTACAGACATAAGATGTTTGACTTTTCAACCAGTATCTCAGCAAACTCTAGAAACTCAACGGTAAATTAAAATATAACATATGGTGATCTTCTGACATCCATTACAGAGTTAACATTTAGGATCCTGTTTCTGCCATGGCACAAAAGCTCTTTCAGATGTGGAATTATTCAAGAGTTTAGTAATTCTAAAATTTCTTATGTCAAAATCAAGCTACTATAAACTCATCTAGGCTTCTTTCATAGCAATAATTGTTAAAATAAGAGTAAAGCACAGAGAGAAGAGGAAATAGCTAAATTGTCCTCTATCTATATTTCAATTAAAGACAACAAAGAAGTTTTAAGAGAACAAAACTCCTCTGAAGGACAATGAGTGTGAGGATACATTTCCCTGGAGAAGGTCTTTATTTATATTCTAGTCAGGTATATCGATCTTTCAACAAAAAAAAAAAGTTGATTTACTTTGTCCCAGAGCAGTAATTATCCTAAAAGAGGAAAAAAGTGAACATATATGTACAGCTAGCGAACTGTATGATAGATTTCTTGTTCCAGTTTCCAGAATGTTTTGTAGAAAAGTTTATGGTGAACCCTAAATAGTTATTTGTGCATACTATGTCACAAGCAAAAAGCATACGTGCTACCTTCTCAGAGCACTCACTATATCACTCGATTTATCATGAAAACACCAGCTGGTGAATTTGTAACTCAGATACAAAATTCAAAATTTGTTTACTCTAATTCCAAACTTGAACTTTTGACTGTATTGCTTGTTTGTTATTAGTACAGTATAAACCCCCACAGCCCCAAGATGTACTGAATAGGTCAGATTCTCTCTGGTTAATTTGTCATACTTCAATGAAACCTCCTGAAGTTTTTCAGTGTTAGCATGCAAAACTAAGTTGTTTTTGTAATTGTACATCAGCTTGCTCCAGATTCAGTGTAAAGACAAAGAGTTCTTTGGCAAATGTTGGTGGGAAATGTATTTTCAGCCAAATAATTAATATTTGATATCCTCTTATGTTAAGAGAGCTTGGTATTAGATGAAGTACAAAATGTTTGCAGAAGTTTGCAAAAGCCTTGAAGATCAAGGCATGGAACCAGTAAAAGAAGATTTTTATGACTTGATTGATAAAAAATCTTTTTTCCCATGTACCTAAGACAGATGTCTATTCTGTATGTTATGCTTTGGACCTTCTAAAGCATAAGAATGAGATAGCGCACTGGAGTCTTTGCATAAGGCTTTAGACATACATGCTACCTCTTCCTGAATGCCTTTCATCAAAATTTCCCTGTTAACTTTACTAAAATAAATAAATAAATAAATAAATATTTGTCTTTTCAAAATCTTTATTTAGATAAGTGTATCAGTTGTTCTGTGTTGTAAGCAGTATACCTGCACATCTGTTCAACAGTTGACCCCACATATACAGATTAAACTTCTGTTACCTTGTAAAATCAGCAAAGCAAAAGATTTCCCACCTCTCAGTGTCCTCTTTTTTTTTCTTAACTCAGAAATGAAGCAAGGTCTTAGGGTATATAGTGTAAATCAAAGAGAAAGCAACTGGTAACTCTTGTTTTCCAGTACATACCCCTGCAGATTCCATAAGTACTTGGAAAAATAGCAGTAAACATAATATTTTTTCTTAAATGTCTGACATCTCTGATTGCTCTTCCATTGAGAAAAAAAGTAGGACGACTGAGCTTCCAGTAATACCCACTGATCCTACCTCCCCTTGCTTGAAAAGCTTGCTTTTTCTTTTCATGTATCCTTCTGTCCCACCAAGCAGTCTTATGCTGACTTCCTATTGTAGAAACAGGAACAGAGCTCAGAATGGTAAGCATTGTTCCGGTATCTAGAAGGCTTTATCTCCTCCATTATGGGTCATAATAAAAAAGCCTGAGAATTTCTAATTCTATGGTAGCCATAATGTTTCCTTACATTAATACAGATTTTGAGGTGGTGATTGTTTGTTAGTTTAAGTGGCTTTGGCCTCATTAGAATATAATGGTTTTTCAAGGTTAGTACTGTATCATGTAGGTAGTAATAATAAATAATTTCCGTGTCAGCAGGGAGTCAATGAATATTTTGGGACTCCATCTGCAGACTATTTGGCTAGCAGGAATACACTCTACATATACTCTGTTATTGATGTGCCCGTAAAACTCCTGTTAATTATAATGGGGATTTATAAATGGACATCAAAGGCCAGTTCGTGAGCTCTCTGAAGCCCTGTTCCTACAAAGGCTTATAAATGTGTTTAATTTTGCACACTGTTAGTAGTACTGTTGAAATCGATGTGACTTACCATTAGCTACATGCTGAGTGTTTGTAGGATTGGGGACTGGTGGTGATTTTATACAGATTTTACTTCATTGACTCCAAGTTTACTTGTGATTTGCATTAAAATGACAGTCAGAAAACTATGACCTGAAGGGAAAATGCAATCCTAATTCTAAATAGATTTGAGATCATTGCAGAACTTTACATTGAAAAAAGACCACCATTGCACAACAGAGCTGCGTTAAAGGGACAGTTGGGCCACATATACCACAAATTTAAGTTATGCAAAAGTAAAATCATACACAAAAATTAATATGGCTCTACAAAAAGGTCACAAAAACATTCACTGAAAACATGTCTTGGATCTTTCTTTTTACAAGTGTCATTCAAAATTCTCTTTTTTTTTTTAAACTGAAATGTAGTCTTCCTAAAATTTTGTAAAACTTGTTCTGTGAAATGCATTCTGTGTTACAGATTTTTACACAGCACAATTTCAGTGTAACTTCTTTAATCAGGATAGTCAGTAAAAAGATCAGTACTGTCCACATAAAGAATATGACTACTGCTTGGCACAGCACTGCTGTAATAGTTTAAGCAGAAGCTATTAAATAAGTACGTGTAGCAGAGAGCATTGGGGGTATCCATAGGGAAACTGTATTATTTAAGACCCCCAACCAATCTAGCTATAAGAAAAAGATAAAGTTCCAGTCCACTAAAAAAAAAAAATTAAAAGGAAAAATTAATGAAAGAAAACATGTGGGATTGAGCAGAAGTATTCTTCTGCTTCTCACATTTTAAATCAGGGATGTCAAAAAAATTAAACCTCTTCTCACATCATAAAATGCATGCAGGAGAATCTAAGTGGGCTTCAATTTCTCACACAGTGGAGGCAAGGTGTCCCTTTGTCCTTGCTTGGTTAGTGCATCCCTGTGCTATTTGTCTTTGTCAGACCTGTGCATTTGAGTACCTGCACTCCAAAGTCCCAGTTTGGGCCGTGCTCCTGTGCTAAATGGATGTGCTGTAGGATATTGACTACTGCAAGTTTGACAAGGTTGCCCTTTTGACAAGGTGAAAGAGGTCATTATATTCACCTCTGGGATGCAGCCAATATAAATCTCATTCTTAAGGAGACACAATGTGTTTAGAAGCCAAGCCACAGGTCCAACAGCTTCTTGGATACTGTCTAAGCAACACAGATTTTAAAAATTATTGCAAAGTAGTCAGGGTCACACAAATATGATAAGAAACAATCAATACTGTTTATTGCTCTCTGTGGTATAATATCTGTATGTAGGACAAATTCAGGAGACGTATCTTGGGTCTTTCTGTGACAAACAAGAGTTTCTGTTTGAGGGGAAATTAATGAATGCCAGCCCGTCCACCGGGGAGATGAAAACATATGCAAATGAGCAAATCTCCACAAACCACTGCATTTCTTAATCTTCTTCATCTGTCCCACCCCTTTTTACGGTTAAGTGAGTTATTGCAGCCCTAAAGCTGTAGAAATCCTAGCATAGTTGCCACTAGAGACTAGGGCTGAATCCCAATGAGTGGAAAGCACTGATTAAGTGACAGAACAGTCTTTTCCATTCCAGTAACTCCAGTGGTCAGGCATTGTGATAGCAAGGACTTTGAATGTCATTGAGCTAAAGGAGCTTTCATACTCGTTATCATTTTTTGCATATTCAGCCACAAGGTGGGCCCTGGGCTTCATGGCCTCCTTAATGCTCTCTTCAGGCTGAACAAAATTAGTATAATCTCACTAAAGAATCCCATATGGTGCCAAAGAAGCTGGCCCACCTTTACAGACCACCAACAACTGAAGTTCTGCTGCAAGGAAGTCATTTTGATGCCCAAAGGACAAAGCTGACTCAAACACAGCAAAACATATATTATCATCGCAGAAGCTTTAAATTGCAAAAAGCTCAGAAACACAGGCAATTAAGTTTTTATATAAGCATGGGACCTCTGAAATATTTACCAATCAAAACTGTAAGGGCCTTCTTTGCCTACCTATTATTTGCTATCTAGTATTTTTCTGCATAAGAAAAAATAATCCATACCACCTAGAAAAGTGCATAAATTGTCATCCAGATTATGCCTCTCCTGTAAACCCTCAAGAAAGCTGATTACTTTTGAGATAGGCTGCAAGTTTATGGTTCAGATGCCTAGAATCTTCAGTATGTATTTATTATCAAAGATACCTATTTCCTTGCCTTTGTGGTTATTTTTGGCAAATTATGCCACAGAATATATCTGTAATATCTCTACATTAAGTCTAGATAATCGATACATAAAAGTTGTCTGAATTATATTCTGAAATAAACATGTGCCAGTGAACTGATCTATGTGAGACATAATACAGTTTACACCACAAAATAGGATGCAGGCTCTAATGAAGCAAAAGTCCTTGAGTCTGGCCCTGCTGAAAACAAATGTTGAACCAGACAACTTCCAGAGATTCCTCCTAACCTAAATTATTCTTTGATACAGCCTTCTGAAGAAATTGACCACAAAGGTTTTCTACTACCAGTTTCTCACATATTTCTCCCTTATTTTGAAGGCACAACTGAAGTGGAAGCCTGCTGTTGGCACTCTGCATAGCAATGAATTGATGGTTATGTGGTGCAGGATGATGACCAACTGTACATTTGTCAGATGTAGGAAAGTATGTTCTTTCCTTTCAATCAATCCCTATTAATTTTATTTTCCAGATCCTTTCCTTTTTATTTGCCTCATATTTCATGTGAACATCTGTCGTAACCTAAATCTCTAACCTTTTTGTATGCATGGGCATTGACAGCTAATTGTAAGAATCACGTATATTTAAAATGCCCTCTATTTTTCTTCCTGTTTTGCAATTGCCTTCCTGGATGGCTCTATGCAGGCTGCTGTCAGAGCACCTTTCCTCACATTGTTTAGTATTCAATTCACCACTCATTGGCTTAATCCTCTTCACTCTCTTCTATTAAAAAGGGGATTATGCATTTCTAAAAATAAAAATAAATGTTTAAAAGTTTGAAAAGGTGATGCAAGCAACCGTGAATGACTAGCAGTTTAAAGAGTTCAAACATTCTCTAATTAAACACCAGTGTCAAGGAATGCTAAATGGTCTTAGGAGTTGAGCTCTTCAGGGGCTGGTAAGTACTCATTGATACAGCCAGGCAAGCTGCACACTGGCACTGGAAGAAAAGTTATATCCCCACATTCTGCCAGAAAGAAAGTTGGAAAGTTAGGAACATGCAATTTTTAAAAAGTGACTTAATGGAAGATGGACAGAGTATCAAGTTGAAAGTTCAAGACAGTTCTCCCTCCTTTAACTTGTCAGAATAAGCCCTGAAACATATTGCTCCAAGCTTAGTCACTGCTGATCCCAATGGCAACAGAGCTGCTCAGCAGAAAATTCTGCAAAACTTTAAACTTTATCTGCCCATTACAAATTAACTACTTTCAAACAACAATCCTTATTTCTACCTCTGACTTCGTTTGAGACAAATTTACTACCAATCCCTGGAGAAAGAGAAGGCTTAGGCTATTTACTTTGGCTTTAAAAGAGACTTCTGGAGATGCTGGTAGACATCTCTTCTTCCTAGCAGATACTGGAGACTAATGCCATTACACAACTGGAATTGGGCTTACACTGCACTCCCAAATTCTCAGGTAACACATGCTGTTCTAACACAGAAACCCTTGTTACAGAGAGGGAAAACTGAGGCAGGAAAAGGGATAACTAAAGATATGGAGTTTTTGTCCAGTTCCAGCTGTCTATACTTCAGTTATGCATGTGCTTTTTTCTGCAATTTACTAATCCTTCATTGGTATTGAGATGAAACAAAGTTTTTATAACCTCAAGGAAATACTATGTGTTTTTACTTGATGCATGTTTTTACATACATAGAAAAATAGGTAACAAACACAGGGTAATTAAACTGAAAATTATTAACATGGGAAAAACCAACCCATTTCTCAGCATTAGAGAGAGACCACATTTCTGTTCTTTCATCTGAGGAACACAAAATTTAAGATGTACATTTTCAGAGATGGGGAATACTCTGTTATGCATAAATATAATACACAATAAGGATTACTAAAGTTTATGAGAAAGTATACAATGAGAAGATTATTTTTATGCTAGTGAAGTGTAAAAGTAAGTGGAAGATCTATCCTGAATTCATTTTAAGACCTTTAGCTGAAGCTTAAAGAATATGATAAGGCATCCATAAGAGGCAATTTTAAACTAAATTTCTAAAGAGACATGAATTAAAGCTGAGTGACTTCAGAAAAGTGCCAGCTAGAGAGAAACCTATAAAGGCCCAATCAATAACAATGGATTTCTAAAAAAAGAGAAAATGGAAAATAAAAAGCATGTAGGTAAGACTGGTAAAAATGTTATATGAGATCATCCTAATGACTGTGAGGTCACTGTAAAAGCCACCATCTGTTTGACGGAGTTTCTAGAGAAGTTTTGTAGACAAAATGGCAGGATCTGGAACACACTTTTTTGTAGTTAACTAGCTTGAGTGATCTAAACTGTTTTTTTCTGTTCCAGACAAAATACTTGCAATAAGATTTTGCTGGGCTATGATTTACCACTGACTTTTAGGCAGCTTAGAACATTTGTAGTCACCTCTGTTTTGTCATTAAAATCAACAAAGTAAAGCAGTATGTTCAGATTATTGCAAAAGTCAGAAAAGACTCAGAGGCAGAAGATGAGACTCATGAAAGAGATGCAAAATTTCTTTTAAGAGGAAAGATTGAAAAGATTTTGATTGCTGCACTCATAGACTTGATGAAAAGGTTTGCCCAAAATTTTAATGCTTTGATTAACTTCTTATGCCTCTTTTTCATGATTTCAATGTATGCAATTTCTAAGTTCCTTAAAATGTATTTAAATGGCATTGGGGAAAACATAATGATCCATTTCCAAATCATCCTGTAGATTTGTATCTCCATGCACAGCTTCGTGTAGATCTTTCGTAAATGTATATATTTAGACCTGAATTAGCATTTGATGTGAATGCATAAGTACTGTGCCATGGTTCTAAAAGTTGAGGTTGGTTTTACCTAAGCTGGAATGAGACCCCACCTGGAGTACTGCACTCAGCTCTGGGGCCCCCAACATAAGAAGGACATGGACCTGTTGGAGTGAGTCCGGAGGAGGGCCATGAAGATGATCAGTGGGCTGGAGCACCCCTCCTATGAAGATAGGCTGAGATAGTTGGGGTTGCTCAGCCTGGAGAAGAGAAGGCTCTGGGGAGACCTTATAGCAGTCTTCCAGTACCTGAAGGGGGCCTACAAGAAAGCTGGAGGTGGACTTGTTACAAGGGCATGTAGTGATAGGACAAGGGGTAATGGCTTTAAACTGAAAGAGGGTAGATTTAGATTAGATATAAGGAAGAAATTCTTCACTATGAGGGTGGTGAGGCACTGGAAGAAGTTACCCAGAGAAGTTGTGGATGCCCCCTCCCTGGAAGTGTTCAAGGCCAGGTTGGATGGGGCTTTGAGCAGCCTGGTCTAGTGGAAGGTGTCCCTGCTCATGGCAGAGGAGTTGGAACTAGATGATCTTTAAGGTTTCTTCCAACCCAAACTATTCTATGATTCTATGATGAAAACAGCATACTTTAAGTCTGTTATTATAATATGCTGCTAAAACTTGTTGAATATACTGATAAATTTCTCCTGAGAAGTGTATTACTGTAATTACTATGTAAATGAGGAGAGGAGAGGAGAGGAGAGGAGAGGAGAGGAGAGGAGAGGAGAGGAGAGGAGAGGAGAGGAGAGGAGAGGAGAGGAGAGGAGAGGAGATAACCACAAGCTTTTCTTTAAAAAAAATCCTGATTTAAAAGTGTCAAGAAAGACCATATTGTCAGATGCACTTCTAAAATTACAGTGTGCCTTATGTAAACATTATATTAAAAATAGCTGAAAATAATCGATCAATCAACTTTTTTTCAGAAAAAAACCCACTTCTGATGTCATAGAACCAAAATATAAAATAATATTCATAAAACAAATTTCTGTATTTAAGAACAAAATTGTTGTGTAAGAGAAGAGAAAGTGATGAAGCTTCCTGGATTAAGTTGAGTACAGCAAGAAATGCAAGACTCACAATAAAGATCAGAAAGCAGGAAAAATACATAAATATGATCTTCACTATCCTTAATGGAAGCAGTAGCTGTTAGAAACTTCAAGGTTCTCTTATGATGGGGTGACAGCAAGTGTTGTTTATCAAGGACAATGGGGGAATTCTGAATGCTACTTCTACTTGAAGTAGAAGCAAAGAAGCCAATAGTAGTAACTCTATGAGATTAATTGTAAAAAAGCACAACAAACTTTACTATTTTACTTGAATTTATAAACTGGTATGACTGACTAAGTTCACAGAGAAATCAAATGAAAAATAAGCAAAATAAGGGTTATTTAATTATATTCCTCTCAAATATTTAACTATTGTTCTTGAAAAATACCTAATTATTAATATAAAACCTGCCATTTTTAATGGATTTGAAACATTTTGAAAAGTCAATCATACAAGTTTCATGAATCTTAAGTAGTTTTTTGTCAAACTGAAAGTGTCTGCACTGTATCTGAGAGCATTGTGGTTAGGCTATCACACTAACCTATGTATCCTACATTTCAGAAGATTGACAAACAGCCTGATTGATAAGACAGTGTGACAGAAGTTACGGTGAGAATTCCCATCCTGCATTTGAGAAACTGTTGTCAGAATCAGTACCTTAATGTTTCTACAAATCAGCATACTGGTTGATGAAAATTGTTTTGTCAGGGAATGCCTTAGTAACTTGTAATGCCATTGACTTGGTTAACTACAGTGTCATTTTGAAATTCCTGGTTTGGGTAGGAAATTCTATACTCTTTATCTAATCTTGCCCCATCACCCTAGTAGAAACAAATTCATCTGTTAAATTGGGTCTTTTCCTGTGATGATTTCAAAAAGGAGACAATTTATCCAGTGTCCTATTTGATGCCCATATTTAAGCTAAATCATGAGAACATAAATCAGAAACTGAAGTAACAGCCGTTCAGCTGACAGATCAGGTAGGAGGGAACGCTTAGTCACAGTGATTAATAGGTCTTTTCAGGAAGCACTTAGATACCATGGCGATGGGTGTTGTAGCAAATCCTCAGATAGTCCTTGATGACTTCATATGGTCTAATTTCTTTTTGACAGTAAGGGGAGGGCAAAAATTAGACTTCTAAATTGCCTGTTTGGTATTCACATGGAAATAGACTGAACAAACTACCATGACTACAGGGGTCTAGGTTGAGACTGTCATTTTCAAGGACACTTGAAAAGACAGCTCCTAATTTCCTCAGATGATTTTGAAACACTAGCTGAAGGGCTCATCTTGCGAGCTGTTATGCACAACTGCACATAGGTCACTCCCTCTAAAGTTTTGAGCAGATTATTGTGTAAGCATTAAGCTTTTATGGATTGGGGCTTAAAACAATAATAATTAAAATGCCCTGATTAGAAGCCTTGGGCAAAGACTCTAAGAGGGAAATGTGGGGGTTTTTTGGCTCCAAAAGATGCCTGTGCTTACAGGAAGTCCCATGTCTGGCTGCAATCTGATAGAATCACCATGGTCCCTGGTACCTAGTTTGCCTATGCCTCAACTTCAACAAATCAATCTCATTATTCTTATTGAAAGAATAATCGAAGTCTGTGGGAAAGCAGTCATTACTCTGAAGGAACAGTTACAGCTGCTATTCCTCCTGTCCCCCAGCAACAGGGAATGCTGCTCATTTTCAGCATTGCTTAATATGCTCAATGCTCCAGAGCTCTCCTTCCATTTCTCTCTTTCCTATGGAAAGAACAGCTAATTTCAGCCATTCTTCTCTAGGGCAGAATAATTGTGTTTCCTATACAGTGCTCCTAATCCTTAAGCTTTTCTGAGTCACCACACTGGCTTAAACAATAGCTACCATTTCCATTTTGAAATTGTCCTGTTGTAGCATTTTTAGTATGAATTTACCTAGAAAGAAGCCCTATTAAGAAGAAAACTCAATTTTTTGATAGGTTATCTTGGAAAGATTATTATATTTAATCTGACTATAAATTAGAAAGATAAATAAATAAACTGATTTTTTTAAATAATATTTTTAAGCAAATTAGAAAACTGAAAGCCTATTGGCATTTTGCCTTTCGATATTAAAAATAGATGCATTTTTTTTGACATATGCCGTTTTTGATCTGATACTGAGCTGGAATAAATTGGCAGAGTTCCACTGAAGTGAATGTAATTGTGTTGATTAACACCAGCAATGGATCTAGCTTGAACATCTCAGCTGCTATATAATAATTACTGTAGTAACTCTGGTACAGAGAACCAACACAACCGAATAATTTTATCAGAAAGAAAAGGGAGTTTGTAGACTTTTCTTATGTTTACAAAAGCTTTGTGTGAACTCGAGTGTAAATTGTAAGTAACTTATAGTGTGCACTATAATCTTTCTACCTCCTGACAGTTCCATTTCCATGCTGGCATATGGATGACTGTAAAGTTTGTTCTGAAGCATCAGTATCCATAGTGAAGCATTAACAAAGAAGAGATTAAGTAAGAATTTCCAGAGTTCCTGAACACCAGAGGCATTACTGATGGGTCACATCCTTTGCAGTGGTGACTTGCTGGAGAACAGCTGGAAATAAGCAGCTGCTTATCCCACAAACAGGACTGCATGCACTCATAGGCTTAGTGCAATTATATCTTTTGAATGTGTTTGTTCATTTGTATATTTGTTAAATACCTTCCCTTTAACCTTCTATCTTTCTATCTATTCTATTTTTCTTTGTGCTTGGCAGGAATAACTTTTCAAAATAGTGAATTCCTTGAGCCCAGGGTACCTAAAACACAATCTTATCCTTAGGGATCCTCACCTTAAGAACAGTGGAGCTGCTTATCACCATTGGAAAGCACAGTTGTATGAGAAAAAGTCTTTTTTCATAAGGGCTGAACCTTTCCATTTTTATGAAATTATGCATTCCTTTAGCAAGAGAAACTTCATGTTCCAGTCTTACCATGATTCTGTGCCTCTGGTTAGAAAAGATCTCTGGAGGTCATCTGTTCGATCTCTCCATCCCCGGGCTGAAACAATTAAACCTTTAGCATGCCTGACAGGGGCCTGTCTAGCCTGTTCTCAAAGTCCACAGCTGATGTAGACTCTTACCACTTTCATTATCAGTCTATTTCAGTGATTTGCTATTCTTAAAGTCAGAAAGTTTTCCTAATGTCACACAAGACTCTTATGCTGCAATTTCAGCTCATGGCTTCTTGACCTGTCCTCCACACAGACAGAGAGCAGATTGTTCTTTTTCACTTTGCAGGAGCCTTTTACATATTTTAAAAGTGGTATCATGTTTCTTTTCTGTCTCCCTGTCTAGACTAAAGAACACAGTTCTTTCAAGCCTTCTTCACAGGTCATGTGAGTAGGGTCCTACATTACTCTTGATAATTTATGCCAGGGGTTTCTCTACGCATATCTTTCTTGTAGTTTGATGCCCGTAAAAGACCCAGCTGAAGCTGTACTAGCACTGGTAGAAGGGAAATATTGCTACCTATCTTTCAGGTTTGGTTTATGTATTTCACTGTGCTGATCTATACTCTTAAAACTACAAAATGTCATTGATGGATGTTCAGCTAATGTTCCCGAGATCCATTTTTACCATTATGTAGTCAGTTAGACAAATAAACATTCTAATCAAAAGGAAGAATTTTGCATTTATGTTTATTGCTTTTTTTCCCCTTCCCAAATTTTTCTTCAGTTTGACAATATTGTTTTGATTTTGGAATCTGTCCTGCAATTTATGTTTACAACTTCCAAAATGATATGCTATGTCAATTTAATAAGCTGATTTCTACTTCCATCATCTAAATTGTTACATATTGAATAGTAGTGGATCTGTGCAAAACCACATCCTTCCATTTTAACTCTTAACTGTCTCTGCTTTCTAGATATGGTTTCCCATCACAATCTAGAGCAGGCTTATTCAAGTACCACCATCTGGACCAAATTCAGCTATGAACTATTTATTTCTGAGAAATCACTTGTGTCCTAGATACATATGAACACAATATCATAACATTATTGAGGTTGGAAGAGACCTTGGGAGGTCATCTAGTCCAACCTCCTGCTCAAAGTAGAGTGGACAGTGAATTTAGACCTGGCTGCTTGGTTTCCACTGTCCATTTGAGTCTGGAAAACTTCCAAACATGGTGATCCCATAGCCTCTCTGGGCATCCTGTCCCAGTGCTTAATTACGCTCATAGAACAGATTCTTTTCCTTATATCCCCTTGAACTTGCCCTGTTTCAATTTATTACCAGTGTCTCTTGTTCTCCCCCTGTCCACCCTGTTAAGGAACCTGGCTCTGTCTGCTTGGTAGCCTCTTCTTAGTATTAGAAAGCTGCTACTTTCTCTTCTCTAGGCTGAACAAGCCCCATTCCTTCAGCTTCTCCTCACAGGTTAAGTGCTGCAGCCCCCAAACATCTTGGTGACCTTCTGCTGGACTCTGGATTCTGCTGCACTCATTCAGCTTTATAAACATTTCTTGTACCAAGGTCCTGAAAAATGATTGCAGTCTTCCTGATGGAGTCTGTTAATTGCTGAGTAAAGGGCAGTAATCGCTTCCCTTGATCTATTGGCTATGCTCTTATTGATACAGCTCAGCATGCAATGAGCTTTTCTGCCAGGGCACAGAGATGACTCATATTTGGCCTACTGCCCACCATGTCCTTTTCAGCAGAATTGCTTTCTGGCAGTCAGTCCCCAGCCTGTACTGCTGCAGGGGGTTAGTCTGCCTCAAGCACAGGACTTTGCAGTTGTCATTGCTGGATTTCATAAGGATCTTGTTAGCCCATTCCTCTAACCTTTCTAGATGCCTCTCAGTTGCATTCCTGCCCTCAAGCATATCAGCTGCACCCCTCATCTCTGAGTTACCCACAAACTTGATGAAGACAAACTTCATCTACTCCTACAGGTCATTGATAAGGATATTAAACATGATAAATCCCCAGATTAGCCTGTGAGGAACTCTACTTGTAACCAGTCTCCAGGCAGATTATGAACCATCACCTTTTGAATATGATGATCCATCCAAATTTTCACTTGCCTAGTAGTCCATCCATCTAGACCATAATGCCCCAACAAAGACACTGTGGGAGATGGGGTTCAAAGACTTGCTAAAGTCAAAGTAAACCCTGTCCACATCTACAGATCTAATAAACTCATCATAGAAGTCAATCAGGTTGATCAAGCATAGGTTACCTTTGGTAAATACATGTTGGCTATTCCCAGTCACCAGAAATGGCTTCTAAGGGAACTTGCTTCCTGGGGAGCTCCTGGGGACCAGAGTGAGACTGACTGACCTGTAGAACCCTTCTTGCTTTTTTAAAAATTAGTATAATGTTTGCCTTTCTTCAGTTCTAATATATTATTTCTGAAAACAGGAAGACCAAAGCAATCTCCAAAAAATCAACACATTATTCAAGATCTGCGGGGACACTGAATTTATACAGTGGCATAACAATTTTCTGGTTCACTCTCTATTCCTTTCTTAACATTCTATTTACTTTTTTGACTGTCATTGAGTTAAAGTATTCATATAACTATCTGAGTAATCCCAAGGATGCATTCCACTGCATTAACAGGCTGCTCTGAGTCCATCTATGAAACTCTGATTGTTTTTTCTACTGTACTTCACTTTACATTTATCTTCACTGAATTTTGTTTGTCATTGGCATCACAGGTATTAAATTGTGTAAGTCTTCTTCAGTCCCCACAGCTGGTTTTCATTTTTCCCAGATAACTTTGTTTCATTGCAGACTTTGACAACTCACTGTTAATCTTTTTTCTGGATCTTTTGTTAAGTTTTCATTGGTCCAAACAAAGGTTTTACTAAGATTCCATTCATAAGTGCCCTACACTGAAAAATCTGATCTTTAATATATTTTTTTCCTTGTTTCCTACCTTTTAAACAGCTATTCATTTGTGTGAGAACCTTCCCTGGTCCCCATCTTACAGACCAGAATTGATCAAAATATATTAAAACAGTAATTTTGAATGGAGAGCAGAGAATATTGTGCATATGAAAAACACACAGACAATTTAATTAAACAATATAATTAATCTACTTGGAATTGGCCAGGATTATAGGGTTTATAGAAACCCTTCTATGAGAAATGCCTTTGGATTTTGATAGGTATAAATGTTCAGATTGCCGGATTTAAATTTTATTTAGACAGAAGACGAGTTTGTGTTTCTGAAAGGTTATCTGATTGTACCTTTTCCTGCAGATTTTCAAAGATAATGCAACACTAGCATTGCCCAAAATACTAAATTCAGAGTCCTGAATATGACATTGGACAACTTCTGTTTTAGAGGTAAAAGCATTACCTGCTGAATCAATAACATCATCCTTTTAATATAAGTACATGGTGAAGTAAATAGAAGTTTTGTTATTGACTTCAACTGGATTTCACCTCTAAATAGCTCTTAGAAGCTTCTTAGCCATGTAGAAAAAGCTATTCCTGACCCTGTTTAGCATGTTAGATATTATGAGATTTCAGTGCAAGGTGATAAATATTCAAATTTAAATTCAGTCACTGGATGCAGAAAAAGTGTTGCATTGTCAAATATGAGCTGGCAAAAAATGGGTGAACAAAATTGTAACACAGTATATTGATGTTTTTACATCACTGTCATTCATTGTTGCAAGCATACCTTAATCTTGAGATATTTATTACTATCATTTAGTAATAAATCACAGAGAATCTATAGTGATAATAAATTTTCTGACATTTTCTTAATGTTGGTGTCTTTTAACTATGGATATTGTTACAATTTCATTTCCAGTGCTAGCTCTGAGGATTTTAATAAAAGCATCTTCTGCAACTTACAAATACAAAAGGAAACACACTGATTTATTTTGTAATGAAGATTTGGAGTCAGTGAGTGAGGATGAGTCACTTAAACTGATCATAATTCATTTGTCATCAGTCTGAATCTCAGAGAATGGAGTCATGGCTGATGACAATCATTCTTAGACGGTTGCTTTGAGCACCTCTAGGTTGCTTGTGAACATGACAGCTGTTGAGTTTTTTATGGATCCATTGCATATATCAAGATCTGAAGGTTCTTTCTCTATATCCGAAAACTTCAGTAAGCATTTTAACCAAAATTCTCGCATCTGATTCTAAAAGACAGAACTAGTGTTGAAGATACTATTGTTTTCTGTAAGTTTTACCTATATAGCATAAGCTTATACTAAGATACTTTCCATGACCTTGTAGAAATCTACTCTGGATCATTTGGTATAAAGATTTCATGGTTTTGTTTAGGTTTTTGTGGGGTTTTTTTTGTTTGGTTTGTTTGTTTGCTTGTTTTGTTTATTTGTTTTAAAAATTTCTATTAGCAATTTATCAATTAAGATTTTTTTATTATAGTTTTCTATTATTTACTCCAGCACTTTGCAAGACTTTTATCAATGCTGAGCATGATTTAGAACACACACCAACTTTGTTTTATATTTGTTCAAATGAGTTTCTATACTGTTTCTAAAATGTTCTTATAACTAATGAATTATTACCTTACTCTTTCTTTTCCTTTTTTTAATGCAGTTTTTCTGGAGTGTTTTCATTTGATTTAAGTTTTACAAAGTGAAAAGAACTTAAAATAGAACTGATAGATTTATGTATGATGCACTTAGTGGTGAGGTAGGTCTTGTCTCTTCAAATTTCTTTACTTGATGCTTTGTTTATAGTACTACTTTTAAGACTTGAACTTAACTGTGAATGTCCTTATCGATTTTTTTTCTTTTGAAGAGTGACCTTAGAATCTGGTCCACTGCAAGTAGAGAAGAGCAGGCTTATGTATTACCATATGTACTATCATGGGTATTACCAGAGTACCACATAGTATAATGGTCTTCTAAAACTCCAGACTTTCTTACTATTTAAAAACTGGGAAAACATTGTATATTTTTTCTTCTTAAATCAATAAGAGTTTGATTTAGCTTATTTAGGTTATGTTGAAAAAGAAATGCTTAGAATAACACAGGAGATTTCAGCATCCTGTAACAAAGAATGTAATAAATACAGCCTTTTTGTGGATAACATCTAAACAATATTTTTTTTCTATTTTTATGAATATTCATGCTTTGCTTAAGGAGCTGTTAATTCTTCACTGAAGTTTACAGACATAGTTTTCAACTGCTGGATAAACCCCTCCTTCTGTATTAGATAGTATTAGATAGGCCTTTAAAGGCTCTGGAAAGATTCCTTGTTTGTCTGTAGTGCAACATGCTGGGTATGAGGGGCTGGTGGCTTATAAGTACTTTACGCTGTCACATACTAGCATTGCCAGAAACGATGCTTACCACTCACACCTCACGCCACTACTATGCAATGAACCACACTGGAGAACAGATGGAGCTGAAAAATAACTGTTTCCTTCTGCTGTGTGAGTTTTCATCAGGATCACTCTCTTAGTTCTTTTTGCCACTACAAAGTTATGCTGGCGCAAGGGAGGATATGGCATGGAGACAGGACTGGGTAACTCAGGATGTTACTAGCAGCAGAAGCAGCTTTAAAAAAAATCAGACTACAATTAAAGGTTCTCCTTTTCACTGAGTGGCTTTCATTCCTCTTTCCATACATCTCCTGCTTTATTTTGCAGGATTAGTCAGCTAACATAGTGCAGTAAAGTTTCCATGGTTTTCTGCTGTAAATTACTCTCAAAGTTGTGTATTTGTTTTAAATTAATGATATTTGGATGAAAAGTTATTGGGTGAGGTATTTTGCTGGAATCTGAGTAAAATCAAGGACATGTTTCCAGCCCTGACATAGATGGAGGTGAAGGAACAGAAAAAGAGTGATGGTGGGGGAAAGAGGCTTTGCAGCTGTGTAATCACAGCTGCATCACAGGATGCAGAAGACAGCACTGCTGTCAAGTGCAAATGGTGAACCTGAGTGCCCTTAGCACACCTGCATCTCAGCATAATTAGTATAGCGCTCTTAATTTTAGAAAAGAATTACACATTTTTAACTGTTTAAAAGGTAGGTGGTATAAATCATGCTGTGGAGGTGACACTACTTCCCCTGAGTTTTGACTAGGCTACTAACTTTTTGATGATTATGTTGCACAGACACAAGACAGAGCATTTGCTAAAATCTAATTCACTGAGATCTTGGCACAGGGTAATGCTTGCATAGGGACTCAAATCTCTTGAACAGGAAAATAGGTGGCTGTCCAGACAGTGACAGGCATCTCCATTGTAAGGGTCCTTGCAGCAGTGTCTTCAGCTGGATTGGCTGAGACTCCTTGACTCACTGTTCTGCTCTGTTCTTGCAGTCCACATGGCATTGGTCCTGTGTGACACCTCCATCATATGCAAGTTCCACTGCAATGGATTATTTCAAGCTACAGACAAAACATCTCCTAATTCTCTTAACTGTCTACAAAAGACTTCCCCATTGGACTTATCTCTGTACAATTTGATCAATTTTGCAGCAGGAACCTCCTGAGAATCTCTGAGATAGGAAGTTTCTCCACCCAGGATGTTAATCAACATATTTAAGCATAGAAATTGGTCTAGGCACTGCAGGGTTTCCTGAGGGAAATCTTCAGGGCAGTCAGAAATTTCCACCAGGAGAGCTTCTGCACCAATTAGTCAAATGCTTAATTGAGAGGGTGGCTAGAAGTTCGGTCAATCACTGTCTCAAGTGGGTTGTCCTGGTTTCGGCTGGGATGGAGTTGGTTTTCTTCCTGGCAGCCGGTATGGGGCTGTGTTTTGGGTTTGGGTTGAGAACAATGTTGATGATACACTGATGTTTTGGTTCTTGTTAAGTAGTGCTAAGTACTTGCTAAGTGGTGCTCACACTGGTCAAGGACCTTTCAGCTTCCCATGCTCTGCCAGGGGCACGGGAGGCTGGGAGGGGGCACAGCCGGGGCAGCTGACTCAGACTGGGCGGGGGCTATTCCATACCACGTGACGTCATGCTCAGTATATAAGCAGGGGAGTTGGCCAGGGAGGGGTTCGGTCGCTGCTTGGGGGACATGCTGGGCATCGGTCGGCGGGTGGTGAGCAATTGTACAGTGTACCGCTTGCTTTGTATTACTACTGTTTTTTTTTTTATTTTACTTTAGTTATTAAACTGTTTTTATCTCAACCCACGAGTTTTTTCCCCTTTTGCCCTTCCGATCCTCTTCCCCATCCCGCCGGTGGGGGGGTGAGCGAGCGGCTGCGTGGTGCTTAGCTGCTGGCTGGGGTTAAACCACGACATGGGTCTATTGTCTAAATTGCTCTATTATCTCCTCTACACAGATGTCTACATTATGAGTTTCTGGATCACCCAAGGAGTTAATGACTTGAGTGCACTAGGTGTGCACACAGGCACAGCCCTGTTACCCAGCTACACCACAATTATAACCATAGGACAAACTTGAATTTCATACTTATTTTTATAGTTAAGTTCTATACCTCTTGCTGCAATTAAAAGCTAGGCAAGATGAAACTCAGAGCCTCAGTAACTAGCACTGCCTGAAGAGAAAGACTCTAATTTCTGAGCATTTTTTTACTGAAATGATTTTAAACAAGATTTTCTTTATCGTATTTTTTATGCCTTTAATGGATTCAAGTTGCCTTCATAGCAAATGCAAAGTGATCAACAATAAAAAGATAACCACTAACAAATTTAAAACATGACCTATTTCCCTTGTGTAGTTAGGACCTGACTGAACAATGAAGAAAAAGACTTACACACATGTTTTTTCTACTGCTTAAGAACACTGAATATTGTGCTTACAACCTACCAAGCTGGTGCATAACAAAAGTTCACCAGAATGAGTTGTACATAGCTGATGATTCTTACATGCTCGATATTAATGCACACTGTTGCTGCTGCCTTACAGCAATGTCTAAATTAACCAAGCATTCACTCAGTGAGACCAAACTGACAAACTTTTAAAATGCCAACCTAATTAACTAATTGTGGTCCTTTCTCTATTTGCATTTAACATGCATAGGTAATACCATAGGTCATGGTAAATGAAATCCAAATAATTTCTTTAAATGGTAGCAAAGTCACTTTAAGTTTATTCAGAATGAGAAAAAAATATTGACATTATTTGATAGAAATTTTTAGAAGATTATTTTTGTTTGGTTGGGTTTTGTTTTATTTTTCAAATTTAACAATCTTACTTAAAATCAGGAAGCCTGAAAATAACAATAACATTAGAAAGCTAAAAGCTTGGCATATTCTTAATCTATGCATTCAGACAAGAAATTAACCTCTATTTATTTTACCTCTGGCACAGGCTGAGGCAGTGTGACTACACACAGCTTGTGTTGAAGGTAACTTCAGCACCATTTATACCTCCGTTCACCTGTCAGAACAGCTGAGCTCATCCAGGGTCACAGCTCTAGAGTACAACTGAAGCAGATCACGAGCTGATTACAGCTAGGTGTATCCAAGAGGGAAGAGGGGAGGAATAGAGCAAGACAGATATATCTTGTGAAGGTAATGTCCCTTGGGCATTATTTCAGGACATTGCATCTGGTGATCTCAGTCAATGGGATGTTCTTACACACAATCTGTAAATGAGTATTAAGAATTTATGACTATTTTAGTCTCATACTTTGTCATCCAGCTTATAAAGCATCAGCATCAATTTTAACAGAAGGACAAGTAAGAAAGAAAAAACCAAGACAAGTCTCCCCACTGTCAAATCACTGCCTCACAGCTGCTGAAGTGCTTTACCTACATCTTAGCAGTTACTACAAATATGTGATCTGGCACTTGAGTGCTCCTAAATCACTTTAGCAGCTGCTTTTAACAGGTATTTCTGAAAGAAAAGCATCTTAACTGAGGTGTTGTTAATGTAGGCTTCTTAATCTCAAGGCCTTATTCCTCCCTGCAGAATATTAGCAATTTCCACTGACTTTAATAGAGGCAGTTTGTGTCCTGCAGGGAAGAAAAAGACCCTGGGAGCATTAACTAAAACAGCTTTAACACAGAAAACTGTAACTGAGGTCATCTTAATTCAGCTACTTTACACTGTGCTGGCCTTAAATGAACCAATTAGAGACCTATGACCTTAATGGAGGGATTTCTCAATTGACATACTGTTAACTGATGCAAAGTCTACTTGAGATAGCCTTAGGAGCTCTATATGAGCGTATGACTGTACTACAGTAAATGTGAAATTCTTTTGGCTTTAGTAGAATCAGATATTCATATGAAACTTCTCTAAGCAAACAATTTTAATTGAGCTAGGCTTCAACTTTCAGGGCTTTAGTTAGTTTTTGAGTTGAAAGAAGAAAGTAATAACGAATTCTGACCTAAGTGGATTAAAATATCAAATTATAAATTTTTCCTGTGACATAAATATAATTATGTAAAATCAATGGCTGCGTTTATCCTATTAAATAGAAGAGAACCAGAGACTGATCCTTGGGTCCACTGCCCAAAAAAAGCAGCCAGTATGTGTCCCAAAAAATTGGAGCTAACACCATCTCTGTAAAAGATTAGGTTTGGAGGTATTTTTGGAAATCAAAATTAAATCCAGGGATTCAGTTAACAATTAAGAATACAGATGATCAGAGTGTATGTTCAGGACTCAAGCTTCCCCATACTATTTTCCCTTATCAATTATAAGAGGTAACCAGAGTTGTAGGATTTTTGCATGCTAAAGGAGAATTCTGTTTCCAAGTATTAAATGATCAGGGGAAAAAAAAAAAAATCAAAACACAGAGTCCCTGGAAATAAAACCAGATAACACAAAAGATATTTCAGAGAGTAGACTATACTCCTATCTTAGTTAACTAAGGGAACAATATGTTTCTTCAGCTTTTCACTCCTCATCCATCTGCTTCACCTGTCTGAATTATGAATCTAGATATGCTCTGATTCCTGGTGGAACTAATTTATTCTGTGGCAAAGAGAGTGGTAGATTGAAGGACTCATGACCCTCTGGGACACAAGGGCTAACCCAAAAGCTGCACTGAAACCACACTTACTGGCTAGCATCAAAACTACTGCGTAGAGCTTTCAGTCAGGTTTCAAGTTTTAAAGAGAGCTTGACTTCAGCCCTTTGTAGTTGGCCCAAGCATTACATCGCCAGCTGGCAAAGAGGATAGGATGGTTGTAGATATCTATTATGGCTTCTCTCAGCCTGTATACCAGCTTGATACCTCATGGCTACGTGGCGTGGTCAACATAGGACAGACATGTAGGTTTCAGCTCATTCCTGGGGTAGGCTGTACTACTTGATAGAGGTTGACTGAGCTAAAGGAGTCCCAGGGCTGAAGAAGTCAATATGGAGAGTGAGTGTCACAGGCAATGGGAAGGAATTATGACTCTCTTCGATCTCTGCTTCCTAGGAGAGTTTCCAAAGCATTTTCCCTCCTCTAACTGACAGCTGAGTCTAAGAACTTAATCTAGCCATAGTAATTTGCTACTATATTTCTTAAAGAGTTATAAGCGAGAAAGGGACAAATGATAATAAACACAGGAAATAAACCATATATAACTAATGTTTTAAAGTATTAATGTAAAAAGTTTTCCCAATATGTGTCCATGAAATGCCAAGCAGACCCATGCAGCTCAGGAATCAATGCACATGTAATTCTGACTTCTATCTGCACATCAGGCATCTGGCATTTAAACACATGGACAGTTAAAAACATTCGGACTTTATTGCATTGTTACAGATGCTAAAACAATTTAATACTTGGCAATATCTAATCAGAACATCAGTCTACATGACTCCTGCAACAGGACCCTTGTAATTGAATGTTATATACATAGGTTTAGGGCAGAAACAAAACAGAACAAATATGAAGTTCTGACTTCTCTTTCCATGCAATAATCCTAGAATTTATTTTTTTCATTTGATCAAGATTGCTGCTCTCAAAATTGTGTGTTAGGTTTTCCACCAGAGTTTACATTTTTATTCCCATGACCGTGTTTTGTGGTTCTAATGCAGATTGTTGAATTTGATGGTGCACATCCAGGCAGAGGGGCTGGATGTGCGCCTTCAAAGTGCTCTTCACTTTCAAAACTCACTGTGAAGAAATGACACCTTTGGTGTTACAGATGTGCTGTTGTTGCTACCTTATGTTCTCTCAGAAGGGTATCTTTATTTTTTTCTGACTGATTTTCTTCTTCTGTGTTGTATTAGTTAATTTCTGTTTCTAGTTTAAAATACTTACTTTATGAAAATTTCCTTCTTATGAAGATCCATATACCTCCACCATAGATGAATATATTCATTTTAAAATAATAATTAATTGTTCTTGAGAAAAATGCTGAATCACGCATGTGGATATTACACAATCATGCATGTGGATATTACACGGAACTTCACCTGACTTCTGAGAAATGAGTGGTTAACCCATGTGTCTCATTTTTGTCTCTCAGATCGCATTGGTTTCCTCTTTAAGTTCTTAAAATGTTTAGCGTAATGTAGAATATGTATAGGGCTGCTCATGCATCTGTTTGTTAATTTATGTTTATGTATTTGCCCATTTGGGAATGTAGTGGAAAACAGTATTCTCTTGCTTGGTGGTATATTTATGTTGCAGGCTTCTGCCAGAATAGTCATGTCAGTTGGGGTAGATGAGGTGTGATTTGAGACTAATTTAGCTGAAGCAGCAAAAAACTATAAAGTAGACTATAGCTGCAGAATCATACTTTTGTCAGCTCTCTGTGAAAAAGGTATGCTTTGTCAGACATAATAAAGATATGTGACCATAGTAAGAGAGCTTTACTGACATGATGTAACAGTGTTACTGTACTTAGAAAGGCCAGTTATGGTAAACACAGCCAGAGTAGTAACAGAGGTGATTACCTGGTTTTTTGAGGGTTTTTGTTTTGTTTTGTTTTTAATAGCAACTTCAAGGCTTTTCAATGACACAAAAATCCATGGCAAACTTTTTTAATATTTCTGCATCTGGACATTTCCCTGCAATATCAGGTGAATAAAAGACTTCATAAAACCTCAAGGACTTAGTACATTTTGCCTTTTGGACTATTCCAGTTACTTTAGTAGGTTATTTGTCAGGAGTTTGTTTCTGGTAAGAAAAAGAGCCAAACAAAAGTTGGCTTAGAAAGTGCTTTAGCATGGAAAAGCTATTAAAGCAAATAACTTGTTTGGTCCACTTGGTCTATGTGTTCTTTCTGAAGTTTAATCTTAATGAGATGACATATAGCCCTACAACATGATGCTGTTTCCAAGAGTGAATTTTTCACTAGAATTTAGGATCTCATAGTGATCTTAATCAAACACAATTTTCTTGAATTTTTATGTGTTTGAGAATCCAACACCAAGCAGATCGGTGTTCGCTTTACCTCAAAAATGTAGGTAATGTATTTTACATGTTGAGGTTCCCATTTTAACAAGCTTTTATCAAACTCCTGTCATTGTGACAGCTGAAAATGTCAGTGGAGGGAAATCTTATGGCAGATAACTCCAACAAGGAGCTCTCTAGGATGCTGTGCTGGGTGAGGTCTGGGGCTCATGCGACTCAAATATGTCCCTCCAGAAAAAGGTATAAAGGGGTTCCTTATCCAACAAGTATGAGATTTTGAGGATGGGTGAACTGTACACCTTAAGGAGAAAAATACTGAGTTTGGGAAGAGTTGGACACAGGTGAAAACTTGTTTCTCTAACAGACATTTTGGAAAGGTTAAAAAAAACCCCCAAACCTGATGGGGGAATGAAATTAAAACTGTTTCAGTGCAGGAAATATAAACTCAATATCTACTGTGATTTTGGAGACAAGTTGCACAAAAAAATAAATACCGGACCTGAACACAAAAAGTAAATTAAAACAATATTCTGCTAGTCATGCTAGGAATATTTTTTAAAAATTATTTTATTTTGATAAAAAAAAATCCCTAGTACTTTTGCAGAAAATTACTTTTTCACTGTCAGAATTTTAACAAACCTTATATCAGATGTCTTTACACTTTTAATAGTTTACATATTTTCCACTGGGACTCATGATAATACATTCCTGATGACATATAATGGTTCAGACTCCCAAGCCCAATCTCTTTGCTTATTCTGTTGCTTTTTTTTTTTCTTTTCTCATTTTGAATAACTTATTTATGCACATATTTTGTCATTATGCCATACTATTCTCCTGGTTCTGAGATAAAATTTCAAGATCAACTGTTATTATGAATCTAGGTATTCTGGTATTTGTTTATTTTCTTTTTATTAAAACGATGAATGCTTTTGTACTCCATTTTTGCCTTGAGGCTATTGAAAAAGTAGAAATGATATCAGGTAACTAGCTTACAGTAAATATATTCTCTAGTATTAGTAGGTGTTTAAGCACTTACCAACCACAATTTTCATCTAGCTATTTTAATCTTCACTGGTATTAGTTTTTCTTTAATTTAGTCTGGCCTACCTACAATTAGGCACATTATCCTTTACATTTCTGTTTATCACAAAGGACTTATTTCTGTCTCTTCTTTTTTTAATCCTTTGAAAAAAATAAAATAATGACAATTATGGATTTATTGCCTTTGGATTTTTAAAGCTCACATTTTGCCTTGCAAAATTACAGTAAATAGAGAAGTTCAAGTCAGCTCTCAACTTTTTCTTTATGACTGCTGAGGTGGACAATTTCTGTAAGTTTTTAGACTGTATGTTATACAACAGAGATGAAGGTTGCTTTAAATTAACTTTTGTGTCTCAGCTAATATACACTTCCTGAAAGACAACTGGATTCCTCATAAGCAGAGAGAAGGATCCTTAACATTTCCTTTTTTTGCAGAACAGAACCCTACATCATTTAAATTGACAAAACCTTGGAACGGTTCAGACACTATGACTTCACTCAACTGTTTTGCACCGCCAGCAAGAACTTAAAGCAAAAGAAATTTCAGGAAATTCTGTCTGTGGAAGATCTTCTAATCTTTGATGTATTTATTATCCATCACAAGGTTTATTTCAATCTTTCTTATTGTTTGAAGTGCCGTCTTTCAAAACAGCATGTGCTGAAGTCCGTCATATAGCCAAATTCTTCCTTATAGGCATACAATGGAGTTAGCAGACCTTAATTATACAGGTGTTCAAAGTCAAGCCTAGCCCACCTGAACTGTACAGCTGTAAAATCGATGACAAGATACTGTGTCAAGGCAGCTACTTTCTCTCCATTCACTTCCATGGACGAATGAGTTAGGGGATGGAAGATTAGTTTGAGCAATTATATTTAAACTATCCAAAGTACTCCACATTTTGAAACAGAGCATCTCTCAGATTTAGCTGTTGGAGATCCTTTCTGTCAGTCAGAAAAGTTACCATAGCTATTGGTATAAAGAATGTTTTCCTTGCATGACATTCAGGGAGGTAAAGCAGGGTACATGTTTTTCCTTGCATAAATCAGTGGCAGTATAGAGTAACCCAGAAAGGAAGGTCTTGTGGTCCAGACCTACTGGACTGCTTCCAGAAGGCTTTACTGACATGCCTCCTCTGACAATCTGGAAGGGGAAATTGTGAATGTTCTTCTTTTGTCAAGAACTTTAGCAGGAATAAATAGTAATTTTATAAATTGTATCTCAGAAAAAAACCACCAGTCAGGATTAGGATAAAACCAGGAATAAAATATGCAAGAGTCAAAGGATCTGTGGCCTTTTCCCTTCTTACTAACTATAAAATTTGTTGCACATATGGTTTAGATATTGGACATTACATAGTTAATTGACCCCTTTATGTGGATGGGTGAGATATTTTTGCCTCTGTTAATGTAGGATTCTGGAGCTTATGGTCTGTTTGTACTTGCATTTACAACCATAGTAAGCAAATAATGTTTAGAATCACAATTTCTTCTTCAGTAAAAATGAACACTAAAAGAATTTTGTCTGACAATAAAACAGATACATACCGCACCTTAATGTCTGTTAAAGATCGCCAGTTATCACCACTAAATACTAATCACAGAAATGATTTAGCAATGTAAATATATTGCCATATAATATATTGCTAATGTAAATAGATATTGCCATATAACAAGTCTGCCACATGTCAGAATTTAAAAAAATGCCAGACCTATACTTTGTCTCCTTAATGCATAAGTATTATACAGCCTTTAATTATTTTACTGCATACTATTATTTTGACTGGATTTGACCTCAATCGGTTTACAGGTACTCAGTGAAAAAGAATTGGCAGTTATACAATATAAGCTCATAAGCTCCTAAAAATTATTTCGGTGTGATATATGTGTTTATGATCTCTTATCCTTCTTAAGCTCCTTTTCATCAGTAATTGAAATATTTAAATTGATAACCCATATATCTGCCTGAAATCTTCCCCTTATGCGGCGTGGGCAATGAGATGAAAAAATCCACTCATTGATTTTGCTTATTTAACTAACCAGCTAACCAAAAACAGCATCTTGTGTTAAACTAAGTACAGCTGATCAAAACTAATGTACTCGTGAAAAGTGTCTTTTTTTTTTCCTTTCTTTGCACTGAGTCAGCACAAAAAATAAAACTGTGGAAGAATTTGATCAGTGTTTTGAAATTAAAATATGTTGCATGATTTTATTTATCTGAAGAGGCATTCAAGACACTGAAGCATCTCTAGAACCATGAGCAAATCCACAAGTGATGTAATCTAGCCAGGGATATGGGTTGGCAGGGGCAGTGACACCTGAAGGATGGGCTCAGAAAGCCACGCGTGGACCATGTATGATGGGCCAGGCACATGCAATTAGCATTCAGTTTGATTTTTTCCGCCGCAAGACATTGACACTGCACAGTTTATCTGGCACTGAAGGTGTCAAGTCAGCTCTGTGCCTCCAAGAAAGCAGCCCTGTGTACATGCAGCAAGGCTGAGGCACTGGAGTTTATGAAGCAAGAATGCAAGACTTGGCTTCTTGAGGAAGATCTGGACATGAGAAGACCAAAGAAATAACTTTCCTAAGGTACTAAGAGGAAAGAATGCAAAAATTCAGTATTAACAGGACCCATAATTTACATTGTGACAGAAAATGTCACTGAAATCTATCTTAGCAGGAAAATTCCCCTCTTTTCTTCTAACATGGTTATAATCCTGGCTCAGTGTAGTACTGGTGAAACCAAAAATAGTCTCATTCTTTAGCCTTGTAATTTAAACAGGATTAAAGAATTTAAATAAAATTTAATGTTTGTTGAATCAAGGCTAATAATAGTTCCATAAAATTGCATTCATTTCATGCACAAAAATCAGAGAATTCCACCCATTTTAGTTTTAAGAGTCTCATATATCAATGTAGTGTCCAAACAGGTGAAGTAAACAGTGTGAGAGCATCTTGAAACACAAGGCATATTTGAAATGTGTGGTGAAGGTAGCAGTGATCACACATGAATATAGCATATCATTATTTTTACATATAAAAGGACAATATTTCAACAGTATTTTTAAAGGTCATATAATTAGTGATGAGGTTGTTGAAATATTCACCTGAAAAGGACTCAAGTGTTCAAACCACAGTTTGTCTCTGCATCTTTAAGCAGATTAGCAGCAACTTGGCTTCAACTCGTCAATGTTTTCTTCCCTTCCTGCCCACAGCAGGCATCCCTCTGTGAGCGAGTAGGCTGTTTTACAACTGAAACCTTAATTTGAGACAAACAGATGTAGTGTAAAACTAGCAAGTTGTTTTGTTTGTTTTGCTACTGGAAGAGAAAATAAATGAACTGGTTATCATGCTGGCTACTTTAACCACAAGCAAAAATTTGAAATTAGCCATTAATTTACTTGTAAATACTTGTAAGTTCTTACAAGTCCTTATAACCAATACTACCACAAATATCCAGATCTCCAGAGAATGGGTTATCCTATCCTGTGGAAGAAAAAATTATAGAATGGAGATTCACTCTTCATTGTGCTACATCTCAAGACTTATGACTGAGTTAATGTCTAAAATCTGCTTGTGTTGTATAGGAGAAGAAATGTAATCTGAGCAGCAAGCACTGCTGCTGTGTGACTACCCAGTGTGGGATGCTGGTGAGAGAAATACTTGAAATGCTTTTTTCTCCAGAACTTAAATGTTAAAGTCTAAGCTGAAGGAAGATATGTGTTAGGCAGCATTGATATCCTCAGATATCCTTTAAAAAATAAGGGGATGTTGATAGAACGGCTTCTTCTCACCTTTTGTCAGCTGTGTACTTAAGATACTAATTCAGAAATGGGAATCTTTAGTTCAGACTCCTTTTTTTTTCTGTCTCAAGAGAATGCTCTATCCATACGACTGGAGCAACTAGGAAGAAAAATACGTTCAGCTTCTCCTGACACTGTGCACTTTGAAGCTGCCTTAGGCCAATATGAAAGTATGAACCAACAAATTACCAGCAAACTGTTAGGATTCTTATGTTTGCAAAGTCCAGTTTTGTTTCCTTTTCCTGGGATCATTCCTGTATTTTATCCAATGACTCTTGAGTATAAACGTAAAACAATTCCTACGGCAGATTTTATTCTAAAGGAAACAGAAAAAAAACAGATTTATCAATGAACTATATGCTGCAGAACCTGTTTCACAACATTTTTACAGCACTTTTTAAAGCAAGTTTCTTCTTACAATCTGTTGCTGAGTTTTTCCTTGAATGTTGATAACAAAGCTGACATACTGAGATGTCACTCTATTTCTACACACCAGTTGTATGTCACAAATGAGAATAATAAAACAACTGAATACTTATTAATTGCACAACTATGCACTTGACAATTTGTAATATTGCCTAACAGATTTGACCCTAAACTAACTGACCAGAATTGGCATCTAACCTGAGACTGACCATTAGTGAAATGTAATGTGAACACTTCATTCTTCTTATGGACATATTCAGTTTTCCCTTTGCAATCACTGTCCATTCGCACATTTTCAGCAGAATTATAGAAAGTCCTCCACAACTATTTTTGTAGTATTTAGTAAAACTTTGCTCAGTTTCTCAAGCTTGTTAGAAAGCCAGTTCCGGCACTGACATACCAGTATATGAATGATTTGCAGGACCTGTAAAAACCTTAAAAAGCTGATCTGTAAAAACCAGATTATTTTCAGGGTGATTCATGGGAAGTCATGGTCCATCATTAACAAGCAAACTATGTAACACGAGGACTTGTTCCATTATTTCTGTAGCTCCATTAATGTGTAGTGCTCATCATGAAATAAACGCAGAGCATGTATTAATACTTCCTGTGGACAGATACAAGTAAGTAACCATACACATTGTAAGTTATTCTTCTGAGGTGAATAATAGTGAAATCTTGCCTGTAAGTGGGCTCTGTCACTCTCTAGAGGTACCTAGTTCTTTCTAATGGCTACCGAGGAAACTAAAGGCTCATTGAGTGTGAAGGTGCCTAATCTATGGAAGATGAATTCCACACTTGTGGGAAAATTAGGCATTGAAAAATTCAACCTCAACAGAATAAGGGCCTTGGTAAGGGTTGGGATTGTGACAAGAGAGAGAATCAAGGAACAGAACTTGAAAAAAGTAAGAATAACTGGAAGATCACTAGGGACTAAATAAAGTGGCCTGGTTTTGATTATGTTTTGTAGAGTCATAACATTATCCTAACTAGGTAAAAGGGTGATCAACACACAAGCTGAAAGGACTGAATTTTGAGAAGCAGAAAACATAGGAGATGGATTCAGAGACTGCTAGTACTCTTTATCATATGTTCATCCTTCCACTGGGATAGGCCAAATAAGAGACCTCTATTGTACAAAGACAAATAAGAACACTAGTAAACTTCCCGTTACATGATAATAAACCTTCAACTAAGCTATTTCTTTCCATGCTGGTAAGCAATTTTGCATAAGGAAAGATCTACTCTAAAATATAGTCCCTAGTGAATTTTGTACAGGCTAATTATAGATTTGTGAAAAATAAGATAACAGAAGTGCTGACGTAATCTTGAATAACATCATGCTAGACCAAATTGCCTAAGTTGGGTAATTTAACACATCTTTTGAAACTTTGCTCATCTGTGTGTGAAATATTGGCTTTGAAGGAGATGCAGCTGGCTGCAGCCCAACAACATAGTTAAATAAATTTAATGCTACATATGATGATACAAATGTGATTAGTATGTCACACTAAGATCAGCATGCTATGCATTGTACACCCACATAGTATGAATAGTTCCCGCACTGTGAAGATTAGGGCTTAAGTGATGGAGTAAATGCAAGTGTTATCTATTTTGTACAGTGCAGGACTGCAGTAGGGAAATAATTGACAATGTCCAAGAAAGTTTGTTGGGAAGTTGAGAAGTGAACTTATATCTTCTAAGTGTCTGGTTAGTGTCTTGAACTTCTGTCATTCTACTACACTTTTTTTTTCTGAGACTATCACACTAATGTGACTTATTCTCTTGTTTTTTTTTTTGTCTAAATAACTTCAAATAGTATTTTTTCAGACTAAGGTAGGTCCTGAGTCTTCAAACTCTATGCAAGATTAGCAGTGCTTACTTACATAGAGAAAATAACTGAAGGTAAATTTATGGAAGGAGTATTTAATAAATCTAATTTTGCATACACCGCTGGGAATGATGAAATACAAAACAGAACAAATGTCTCCTTGCTCATCCATTATGATCACTTCTTAATTCAGTTGGAAATAACAAACACATCTTCTAGGGCATCTTGACAGGGAAATTAAATTCTGCCTGTGCAGCTGGCCATAGTTTGAGTTTGTCAAGGGAGGAGAACCATAGTTTGTGCAGAGCTGAATGTAAGTGGCAAAATATGAAGGTAAGGTCAACACATACCACCTAGGTACTGGATTACTTGGATCACTATCTAACTTGAATAAGATGTTAATGACCCTGTTTTTTTTTTTTTTCCAGGTATATAGCCTCTGACATGATTTATCCTTTGGAAGAGCAGAGCTTGCTAACATTCTAAGTTTGGATGTCCTTCTCTGTAAAATTTCTGTTGCTTGGGAGGAGAGCCAGCAACCAGGCTGACATGATTGTCGCCCACTGCTGTAATACACAATCACCATTAGAACAGAGGTCTGTATTTCTTGAGAGGAAACATGAAGACCATCCATAATGAGACATCTTTGCAAAGGGCAGAAGAGTAGTTGCATGAATACTCTGTGGTTTAAGAACAGCAAGGGCTGTCTCTCACTTTTGTGCATAGGGGATAGCAGTTCTTTCATATAATGGAAGAACAAACATTTAGATGAAGGTGTCAATCATTGAACTAAGTAAGTTTTATCCCTGTAATCTTAGGGGACACAGAGGGGATGTTTCCGTTGTTGTTTTCTATATGCAAAGACAAGATCTAGGAGAGCTGTAGCCATAAAAGCAGCACAGGTTGAACTTCCAACTGTACATTTATTACCCTACCTCCTAGCAAATGCATGTGGCCTTAAGCTTAACAATAATCTATGCAAAGTTAAATATTTATGAAAAAAGTTTCACTTTTAAAATACCATGTGCACTTTTATCATGCATGTTTATGCTAGATAAGAGGAAATGGAAAAGCATCAATGTTCTATTTCCTGTAAAGAGAGTAAATTCTTTCCCTTAAATACAATATGCAGGAAGCTTCCAAGGGCTCCAAGATCACTTAAACAATCACCTTTCTGACAGAGCTGCCAACCCTCTTTTGGCTTTAAAAGAAGCAGCTCCACTATTTTCTGGAGTGTCTAATCTCTGCTAGGTAGATTCCATGGAGACACAAAGTTTAATCTTTACTTGATTGCATTTCTTGAAAAAAATAAATGAGAGACTTCAGCATTGAGGTTTTAGATTCTGACCTTTTTATTTCAAATTAAGAGAAAGAAATAAGAGCACTAGATCCAGAATCTAGACCCCTAAATATACACAAAACACTTGCAGAAATATTTTGCTTTAGAAAAGGACATTGAAAATTTTAGGAATTATTACATGATATATGCTGTACTGATCCTAATATTACAAACATTTGCAAACCTAAAGTTGAAGAGTTAATTGATTGAGCATTGGTAGTGATAGTTTCAATGAAGATAATTACAAAGTTAATCATACCTACACGTTTGCAGGACCAGAAATTTTATTAAAAATTAATTTTCATAAATACCTTTATCATGTCTTCATCAAAATTCCACTTCTTCTGTGTCCTATATCTAAAGAAAAACTGAAAAGGAATTTGTACCTATTGTAGTTTTCATTCTGTGAACACTAGAACAGAGGGAGCAAAGAAAATGTAAAATAGAAAAATGTACTCACCCTTTATAAAAAGAAATAACAGAAAATCAAAATGGAGTGACAAATGGAGTCTGTTTGCACTACAATAGTTTTATATGGGGCCTTAGATTAAATTCTAATTATAAATAATAATCACTTCAAAATAACAGCTATGTTTCACTTTACATAAACACCTGCTGAAAACTCATTTGAAACAGATCTTTGACATTTGTTTCTTTATACAGTGGTGTATTTTCTTCCATTTAGTTACATCTAAACAAAGGATAAAATGGAAATGCTTCCAAAAAGTACATTAAAAAAAAACTCCATAAACTGAAAGCACAAAAGCAAAATTCATTTATACCCTGTCTCAGTCGTTACTCAAGAAAGTATGCCTTAGGATAAATTATACTGACTCTCATTTTTCATATGATCTACATGCAGCTAATATTTTTAGCAGAGAAATATTGAAATGTGAGACTTGTACAAGAAATTACTGCTGACTAACCCAGACAACAATAATAACTATTAGTTCTCAATAGGATAGATAGTCTTGAGATAATAACCATGATTGGACTTCTATTAAGTAAAAGTAGGATATCTGTTTACAGAAGAGGACCCAGAGGAGAAATACAGATGTACAAAAACCTGTTGGATTTATATAGTTTTGTGACTTAGAATACCAGCCTGGGATTCTCATTACAATTTTACAGTCAAAATAATAACAAATGTTCTCCTACATCAACTGACCAATTCCAAGTAATAACTTGTTCATCTCAAGCAAGAGTTCATTTGACTTCCAGTGCCAGTTTAACACTTAGCATGCAAATACAGGAAATTATCATTTTTTGCTATGTCATTTGTATTACTAATGAAATATTTAACATATATTTGTAATCTTTCCCACAGGAAAATTTCTAAATGTATTCATCTGGATTTTCTGAGGGTTTTGGTCTCTTGACAAGGATGGCAGTTATATCTTGTCTTACTTAAACTCTGTGAAGTTGTGATCACCTGCTCACATACAGATGCAGACATTGTTGCAGTCCTTGTGGTAATAAAAGCTTTAATTTAAAATCCTCTAATGAGCCATTTAGGAAAGGATATGAGTAATACTTGAAATTCAGTGCATATGACCTTGACAGACAGCCAATACAGAACACTAGAGAGGAACACACAATGAAACCAAGATGGAAAAAATAAGTATCTTTTTTTAAACATATCCTATTGAGAGGGAGTTTTTCTCTTCATCAGTCATTCACAATGGAAATGGGTTGAGGTAAAATGAGAGTTTCCATATCCTCACATATGGACCAGTGTATTCACCAAACCCTCATTTTATTTAATACAGCATCTTAAGAGGATCAAGATGGATCCACTGGAAAGACTTTGGTATATATTCACCCACAAGTCCAAAAAGTTAAAGAAATGAACATCTGAAAAGGGTATATGTGTTTAATTATCCTCTTGAGTGAAGCTCTCTTTTTTCCAGCTAAACATCCCATAATAGGTCACTGGAATGCTTCTGGCACCAGGTTATAGTGGGCAGAGGTCCCTTCTCTAACTCTCCACAATTGTTTCACATGGATCCTAAATTACTTAACACTTTCTTTAGTGGATTCCACTGTAAATCAATAAAATGTGCTAAGGGGAACCGAGGAACAATACTGGAGCAAATTTGATTTCAGCTACCACCCACCCTTTGATTGCTTGTCTGAAGTCTCTGACCATTTAATCTTTGAGGCACTAGCAATGTGCCCAAATGATCGGTTACAAGTTTTTAAAAATTGCCTTGTGTACATGCATTAGGAACTCTTGGTAGACTGCAGTGGGAAGGAGTTGCTATAGAAACACCACCTTAACACACTCCATTCACTGATGGCTATAAAGAGATACAACGGTCCCTGAATAACTACTACTAATCCACATGACATTGGAAAATTACTAGGTTTTTGCTCTCAAAATTCTTACAATGCCAAAACAATCCCCACTCCTTCCCCACACCCTAGCTTCCCACCTTTCCATTCAAACCTTCTCAGATGGAACTTTGTTTGAATATCTATTTGCATTTGTTATGTTGTTCTGTTTTGTGCAAGCAGCTAAATTCAGCAGTTATCTGCACAATAGCCAGAAAAACCTGTGCCACCAACTGGCAAAATAAGTTGGGAGGATCAGGTTGCAGTAATGTTTGGAAGAAATGAACCTTTATTTTCCTGTAGTTTTTCCTATGTGATTCAGACTGCCTGAAAACTGAAGTCCCATCCATTGATCCAATTCACCTACTTTCCAGAATTTTTCTGCTTAACCTGGTAGGTGATGAAATGTGTTCTTTCAGCCATTCCCTATTCATCTTTAAACATCCCCAATATTTAATCACCTATGAGTGGATAGAAGTACATGCACAATACAATTAATCTCCTTTCTTGAGTGTTATTGTGATTTAGTTTGAGATGACAATCTCTGAAGAAAACTCAAAAGCAGGACTAAAATTAAATCCAACCCATCTCATGGTGAGTGCCACAGTCAACATTAAACTACTCATTCAGGAGGTAGAAGACCTGACTTCTAGACTATCCTCAGCCTGGAGAGAGGTTTAAACCCAAGAGAACGTAATGGCCATTTTGCCCCATTCAGACCGTTTCTTGCTCTGTAAAAATAAAACCAAAAGGGCACATGACTGAAGCAGAATGATTAGGGAACTTAGCTAGAATAAATTATCACAGCTAGATTGTCCTCCAAGGGCAATGAAGAAAAGAGGATACTTAAGCAGGATCTTCCTCTGCAGATGTTACATATCTGCTTTCCTCTGTTGACTAAAATTACAGATGGTTCTTTTAGATCACTTAGGTTAGTGTCCTTCTCCTTTCTAGGTGTAAGCATCTACAATGTCATTTGGGTAACATCTGGGCTAGATATCTAAAATAAATGGTAAGAATTCCAAATTCCAGACTCATTTTCTTCTTTATAAAATTCCCAATCTTGTAACTAAAAGAAATGTGTTTAGTTTTTGGTCTATAAATGCTTGAAAAATTATTTTCCCTGTCAGAATTTTCCATTTAATTGGTGCAGACAAAATTTGTCAGAAACAGAAAAAGAACTTGAAAGTATTCGTGTCTAGTAGAGGAACCCATCTATTCAGATATTTTACTTTAGTGTTATTGTCTCCCTTATCTCACAGAAGTGTGCAGTGCTTAGAAATGACCAGAAAAAATGCTGTCAAAAGTCTATGGTCAGTAAAAGTTATTCTGACAAAATAATTTTTTTTCTATAAAGCTGCATTAATATCAGATAAGTTTTTAATGGGAGGAAAATACAAATTGTTTTTATGTTGTTTTCTCATTTCAATTGGGAAAACAGTGAAGTTGCTTTGATTTATTTGTACTCTATCCTAACTTTTCACATGGCTACCATTATAGAAAAATCAAATTTATTTTTAAGATTTAACAATAATTGTCTTTAAACAGTTGTTGAAACATCGTATTTTCTGGAGGTAAAATATATTTATATAGAAATGGAATAACTTACGTGTTAATAGTACCAGAAAACTGTTATCACAATAAAATAAAAGGGACACAAAAAAAGGAAGAAAAAACCTGCCAGTGCCAGGAATAAATGCCCGGAGCCTGGAGAAGGATCTCAGGTCAGCAGGAGAACACCTGAAGAGCAGCATAAAGGAATTGCAGCCAGTAAGTTTGCTTCATGGGGGGCCCAGCTTAAATGTCTCTGTGCAAATGCACGCAGCATGGGGAATAAACAAGAGGAGTTAGAGACGTGTGCACACCTGCAGGGCTATGATCTTATCAACATCACGGAGATGTGGTGGGATGGCTCCTATGACTGGAGTGTTGGAATAGAAGGGTGCAGGCTCTTTAGGAAGGTCAGGCAGGGGAGACAAGGAGGGGGTGTCGCTCTCTATGTCAGTGACCAGCTGGAGTGAATTGAGGTCTGCCAGGGGATGGATGAGGAGCTGACTGAGAGCTTATGGGTCAGGATCAAAGGGAGGGCAGGGACAAGTGACATTACAGTGGGGGGTCTGCTACAGGCCACCCAACCAGGAAGACCATGAGGATGAGGTCCTCTATAGACAGATGGGAGCAGCCTCACGTTCAGGAGCCCTGGTCCTCATGGGAGACTTCAACCACCCCGACATCTGTTGGAGGGACAACACAGCAGGGCATAAGCAATTCAGGAGGTTCCTGGAATGCGTTGATGATAACTCCTCCTCAGGGATGGTCACACTCAAAGAGTTGCGGTCAATGGCTCGGTGTCCAAGAGATCAGTGACGAGTGGCATTCCTCAGGGGTCGGTATTGGGACTGGCACTGTTTAACATCTTTGTCGGCGACATGGACAGTGGGATTGAGTGCACCCTCAGCAAGTTTGCTGATGACATCAAGCTGTGTGGTGCGGTCGACATGCTGGAGGGAACGGATGCCATCCAGAGGGACCTCGACAGGCTTCAGATGTGGGCCCATGAGAACCTCATGAAGTTCAACAAGGCCACATGCAAGGTCCTGCACATGGGTTGGGGCAATCCCAAGCACAAATACAGGCTGGGTGGAGAATGGATAGAGAGCAGCCCTGAGGAGAAGGACTTGGGAGTGTTGGTTGATGAGAAGATCAACATGACCCGGCAATGTGTGCTTGCAGCCCAGAAAACCAAACGTGTCCTGGGCTGCCTCAAAAGAAGCGTGACCAGCCGATTGAGGGAGGCGATTCTCCCCCTCTACTCTGTTCTGGTGAGACCCTACCTGGAGTACTGCGTTCAGCTCTGGGGGCCCCAACATAAGAAGGACAGGGACCTGTTGGAGTGAGTACAGAGGAGGACCACAAAGATGATCAGAGGGCTGGAACAGCTCTCCTATGAAGATAGGCTGAGAGTTGGGGTTGTTCAGCCTGGAGAAGAGAAGGCTCTGGGGAGACCTTATAGTAGCCTTCCAGTACCTGAAGGGGGCCTACAAGAAAGCTGGAGGTGGACTTGTTACAAGGGCATGTAGTGATAGGACAAGGGGTAATGGCTTTAAACTGAAAGAGGGTAGGTTTAGACTAGATATAAGGAAGAAATTCTTCACTATGAGGGTGGTGAGGCACTGGAAGAAGTTGCCCAGAGAAGTTGTGGGTGCCCCCTCCCTGGAAGTGTTCAAGGCCAGGTTGGATGGGGCTTTGAGCAGCCTGGTCTAGTGGAAGGTGTCCCTGCTCATGGCAGAGGAGTTGGAACTAGATGATCTTTAAGGTCCTTTCCAACCCAAACCATTCTGTGATTCTATGATTCCATGACCTTCCTGGTTTAGTCAGTTAAAATCCTTAAACCCACCTGGTTTTGTGCTCTTTATAAGCAATGAGAATGGATTGCAAGAAACCAAAATGTTCCATGAAGATAGTTCCATTTATTTATGAACAAGGGCCACCTCTCCTGGTATGATTAGGCTGAAAATCATACACAAGTTGAATGTCAGATACTTTAACATCATGTCATCTCACCTTATTCAAATGAGACAAAAACAAGTGTGGTGTTAAAAATGCCAATAGTTTTTATATGACCCCTGGATAAGCTGATTAATACAGTCTTAATAGCAACTGGGGGAATTCTTTGAAACTTAGATAGGAATAAGAGCTATCTCACCATCATATATTATCAGGAAGCAGCTTCTTACCTGATGTCACAAAAATCATCTCCTGTATTATTTCTCCTCCACTGTTGCTCTTTGTTTCCAATTTCAGAGATGCTTTGTTGGTACAAAGACTCACCTTGTAGCATGAGTGCACAGTCCTCACTTCTCTCTCCTGTTGAAAGTAGTTGAAAGTATTTGAAAGTAACAACTGTTCTAAAAGTTGTCCCAATAAAGTTGTTGGCTTTCTAACACTGTCTATATTTGCTTGAGGGGAGCTAGTGTTTTACAAGCAGATTAGCCATTCTTATGGCAAATATGAATTTCTGTCTTTTCCTTGTCTTTTCTTTTAATGCTTCTTACAATGTAAAGGCATACTCTGAAAACATGGCACATCTCACTCCAGACAGTAAATCAAAAACAAACAAACAATCAAACAAAAAAACTCCAACTATCTAAAGAAACAGTTTCTTTAGCTTTGCCACTGCTTGGACCTGAAACACTGAACATGTCTACAGATTCATCATCTATTAGCAAGTTGTCTCGTAGGAGGAGAATCTTGAATTGAAACAAATTATTTTTTCATCTCTAGCATGACATGGGCAGAGTGACTTGACGTAATTCTGAAGTTAAGTGACATCCTGACTGTACAATGGTAGCTGACTGTATATGATCTCTAAATTAGCAATCCTGATAAATAACTCTGACAGGTTTTGAACTTAATCAGAAATAGAAAGGAAGATTTTTTTTAACTATATTGTTGAATTTTAGATCACTAAAATTATTCTGTTATATACTAAATGAAAAAATGTCAGTTGTTATGTCTGTAATCATTACATGATTTTGAAGGTTAATTGGTCATAAAATCTGAAATGTCCAAGCTGTTCCAATCATAACTATTATATCATTTTTAGAATAAAGATCACATAACTATTGAACTATAACAGACCTCCCAGTTTTTATGAAATATGTCTCAGGAGGTTTGTTAATCTCTTCTGGGCCATCTGTCCTATTTGAATCAGAGATGATAAAGACTTTTGGGATCAGGGAGAAAGTAGGGCAATGCATTCTGGGACATATATAACTTAGGTAGAAATATCCAGGAGGGGCTGTTAAATAAGTGTCATGGTTTAACCCCAGCCAGCTACTAAGCACCACGCAGCCACTCGCTCACCCCCCCCACCGGCGGGATGGGGAAGAGGATCAGAAGGGCAAAAGGGGAAAAACTCGTGGGTTGAGATAAAAACAGTTTAATAACTAAAGTAAAATAAAAAAAAAAAAATAGAACAGTAGTAATACAAAGCAAGCGGTACACTGTACAATTGCTCACCACCCGCCGACCGATGCCCAGCACATCCCCCAAGCAGCAATCCAACCCCTCCCCGGCCAACTCCCCTGCTTATATACTGAGCATGACGTCACGTGGTATGGAATAGCCCCCGCCCAGTCTGAGTCAGCTGCCCCAGCTGTGCCCCTCCCAGCCTCCCGTGCCCCTGGCAGAGCATGGGAAGCTGAAAAGTCCTTGACCAGAGTGAGCACCACTTAGCAAGTACTTAGCAAGAACCAAAACATCAGTGTATCATCGACATTGTTCTCAACCTAAACCCAGAACACAGCCCCATACCGGCTACCAGGAAGAAAACCAACTCCATCCCAGCCAAAACCAGGACAATAAGGATCATTGAACAGGGCACATGAATGGCTAGAAGTCTGGCTAGAAGACTTCTAAATCTGTAATTCTTCACATGGAATTTTACGAAAGCTTGCTGAATTTAGTAAGAGAAAGAAAAACAACAGTGGTTGAAGTTTGGATTCTCCAGACTTTATCAGAAATTACTTCCCTCATCTTTGTGCTATTTGTCTCCTGCTCATTGTGGGTTTTGGCTTAAAAAGGAAAAAAAAATCTTTTTATGTAAGTATATACTGAAAAATGGCAATACAATTTAATGAGACTGTTGGTTTCAGTTGTTGAGCCTCTGCCAGAGAAAGAGGTTTTTGTGTTGATTTTTTTTTTTGCTACAAGGTGTACTCATGATATAAAACTTTTAAACAACCACTAAAAAAAGAAGCAATATTTAACAAACCACAGAATTATGATAATGAAATTTACTAACATCTAACAATCATGGGCAGCTCGTGTTGTCCTAGTAGAACGAGCTGTTAAAACTGCAGCCACCTCTAGGAGCAGGTGCCAGAAAGGCTCCAGAAAGTTTGGCTCCTCACCAGTGTTGCCCCTTGGTGCCATGCCATATCCATGCTCTCCACAGGGGTAATCCTCACACTCCTTCTGTCTCCACTATCAGAATGGTTTGCTGTTGGTTTATCAGCTCACCCCTGGGAAGAAGAACACAGAGACTTCTCTTTAATTGGGACTATGCATTTGGAACAGCTCAAGAAATTTTAATGGCCTCCTAGATGTTTGTGTGGAACTGTACTTTTTATCAGGTTCAGCTATTCAATAAGGAGCAACCTTTTCAGAGCCTGTCAGTGACAGTGAGTTCAGACTGCTGTATATGCATTTGCTTCTCTTTCAATGCTCCATCTCTCTGCAAGCAATATTGTCCAACAAGGGAAAAGCACTTTTTATTATTTCAACTGTAAACATCAAAAGTTGGCTTTCATCTTTTTCCTCTTCAACTTAGTATAAATAACCAACTAGTCAAAGAGCAAGAACTGCCTTAAACCCAACACAAAAGAATCTGAATAAGCAAAGGAGTGAAAAATCTGAGCTTCAGAAGTGGCTCCCTGATAATAACATTGTTATGTTAAGCCACTGGGTTGACTAGACCGAAATCACATGCTGAACCTTGCTTTTAAGCACATCATTTTAGAGGCTGAATTTCAGACTTCAGCTTTCCTGATCTGCGAAACCTCTATCTATGACAAAGTTAAAATATTATTTTGAATTAAATTTGTTAAAAGTTATACTGTTTTTAGCATATGCATTGGAATATTGCACAATGCCATTAACAACATTTAAGTATATTTGATTAAAAATAATTCACACGGCATCCATCCTCAAATCTTCATAAAAATTGCTCCAATATCAGATATACTGATGGCAGAGCTCTCAGTATAATTTTCCCAAAGCAGTATTCTTCACATCATCTGAACAGTACAAATATACCAGCAGACAAAAAGAAGGACGTTTTTGGTGTGTAAAGACACAGTGTTTTAGGCAAACTTAGGTATATTTAATTTTTGCTCTTGGAACTGAACACTGTCTAACTAGTAAGTAAGCAAAGTGGGAAGATTCCCACTGATGAGAGGACAGTTTGATTAGAAGAAAGGAATTCCAAACACTGAAAAGCCCTAGATATTTCATTAAGTTACTATGGCTTGTTGAGGTGCCATTCATGAGTGTTGTGGTTTAACCCCAGCTAGCAACTAAGCACCACACAGCCACTCGCTCACTCCCCCCTGGTGGGATGGGGGAGAGAATCAGAAGGGTAAAAGGGAGAGAACTCGTGGGTTGAGATAAGAACAGTTTAATAATTGAAGTAAAATAAAAGAGAACAGTTAAAGAGGTAAAGCAAAAGCTGCGCACGCAAACAAAGCAAAACAAGGAATTAATTCGCTACTTCCCATGGGCAGGCGGGTGTTCGGCCATCCCCAGGAAAGCAGGGCTCCATCACGCGTAACGGTTACTTGGGAAGACAAAGGCCATCACGCCAGATGTCCCCCCCTTCCTTCTTCTTCCCCCAGCTTATATACTGAGCATGACATCATATGGGATGGAATAACTCTTTGGCCAGTCTGGGTCAGCGCCCCTGGCTGTGCTCCCTCCCAGCCCCCCGTGCACCGGGCAGAGCACGGGAAGCTGAAAAGTCCTTGACCAATGTAAGCGCTACTTAGCGACTATTTAGCGATACTTAGCATCGACATTGTTCTCATCCTAAACCCAAAACACAGCACCGAACCGGCTACCAAGGAGAAAATTAACTCTATCCCAGCTGAAACCAGGACAATGAGCTAAACCAGTGTAACAGACCCATTACGTGCTCTTATCATGGCAAATACAAAGTAAAACTTACTAAAATAAATAACTTTTTTTTTAAATTACATGTTTAATTTCTCATTTGCAATGGGTTAAGTATCCACATGAAGTCAGTTAAAGCACCTGTCTAACATGTGGTAAGACAATTATATGTCTTAGTCTGTATATCCTGACCATGGACCTGTGCTGATATGCATGTAAGAATTATTCACATTCTCGTCTTTTAAGTGGCTTTACAGAGGCACACTTGCCATTCCTTAATTTATTCCTATAATATTTATTCTCTTTCACATTATTTTTTAATCATCACCATGAGCTTGCTTTTCCTGTGACCTCACCATCTGGAAAGCTGATATGATTACCACCAGATCAGAGACCAGCTATGAGTCTGGCCCCAAGAATGCCATTAAAAGAAGAAGGGAAAATAGAAGGTAGGTACTTTATTTAATGTAATGATTCAATGTCCACTAGGAGCTGAGGGTTCCTCATGCCAGAGGCATCTCACCAGGGTGAGGATTCCCTTCTACCACACCACAGCCCTTTACCTACATTTGTTCCCTAGTTGGAGTCACTACCTGTAATCTACAGGTTGCTAGGGTCCTAGGCAATCTCCTGAGATATCAGTCAAGGAGCTGGAGCCAACACCTCATGATTCTGCTTCTGTGTGTCCTTGCCCTAACAAATTTGGTATATAGGTTAGAGATGAAAGGAGGCTATAGTATATTCTAAGTTCAAAAAAGACTGGATAACAGTATTGAGGGCTGAGCTTTCAGATCTTGTCCTGAAAACAGTACACTTTACTTCACCTAAGGCTTATTTAAAGATAATCTGGCAGAAGATGAGGACTAAAATGAATTCTCCATGGGTGTCAGCCTGCTTTGAATGCATCCACATTCCTCAGGGCACTAGTGGCACTGTCACCAGCAGTTGTCTGTTCTCATGCTGCTGGACTTCATGTCATCAGGCAGGAAAGAAAGTGTCAAACTTATTTAAGAAGAAGAGGACCAGATTCCGAAACACAAGTGTCATGGGATAATATTTTTGTACGTTAAAATTTCATGATCCTGGAATATTCTTGGCATCTTCTGGAGTAACAGGACAAGGATGCATTTTGTCAAGGACTGTTGCACAGAATGCTATTCTATTTGAAGGCTATAACGACTTCTGGAGTACTGCAGTCAGCGGTAGCAGTGACTGGTAGTAGTACCAGTCAGCAGTAGGCAAGGCCTAGGTAGTCCCAAAGACATGAGATTATTTCAGTAAGCATGTCCACATTGATGTAATGGGTGATGGACTCATGTAGCCAGCTTCCAGATTATGCCAACTTGCACTGGGGATTAGATTTCTGGAAGAGAGGTGCTCTCACACCCTGCCTTGGTCTGCTTACTATGGAGAGCATGAACATGCCCCTGCCAGAGGAACAGTGGCTAACCTCTGCTGGTTGTGCCATACCTGAAGGGCTTCACGACTCTCAGTGTATGCAGACTGTACTCAGAAGCAGAGGGAGGCAACAGATTCATGTCTGAAGTCCAGTCTTTCAGGGTGTCTCCAGCCATTAGAGAGAACATATACTGCATTCAGCAAGGTGCCCAACCCTTCATGAGCTTTCTACAGTTACCTGTAGGGTTGGTGTGATGCCAGTGCCTGCTGCACTGTGTGTGCTGGGAGAGGCTGGCCATGCTCATCAGCAAGGTGCTGTAGGAATATGATGTGTTGTGTGAGAAACCTCAGGTGTAAACACCTATAGGACTTCCAGCCTAAGTGCCTAAAAACACTCTTTCAAGTGCTTTTAGATAGCAGTGTAGCTGTAACTAAAACGCTGGGTTTTTAAGGGCACTTAGGTACATACTATTTCCATAGAACTCAGAATTAGGCACCCAGATACTTTTGAAAATATTCACTTTAATGCTTTCATGTATTCTGACTATATTATAGCTATTTAAGTGCTTTACAGCTAATGACTATATTAAATAATATTTCATGGACTAGGTAGAAAAGAATTTGTGTTTCTGCTCTCCTTTGTCTTGTAAGTCTGTCCTAGCCTGAAAAATAGGTTGTTTTCATTCCTATGGAAAGCAACCTACAATCCTCGCTTAAAGGAATAAAACAAAGCAACTGAAAAAGTTCTTCATTTCCCTAGGTTGTGAGGAAAAAGATACATAGAACACAACTGTTTTGCACTTGTTTGTGTGGAAATAACAACATGGTAGCAAAGAAAGCAAGATACCCATCCTTTCTACTGCACAAAGAAGTCTGGAGAGCATCATAAAGTTCCAAGCTTCCCCAGAACTTCTTCTTGGCTCTTTTCCTATTCTCCCTGAAACTCTGACTTACAAAATTATTTCAGTGGATCTCTGGCTGTCACTAGCCCTTGTCATACCTCCTCAATGCTCTTCAATTCCTGAATGATTAAAATCACCCCAGGGGAGTTAAAGCTGCAATGAAACAGCTATGTGATTACTGTGTAGCTCAAAGTATTTTAAGCTGGATGCATAACAGATAAAATAAGTAGCCCATAGGTGCAGCAAAATTGTCCCAAATCAGAGGAATGCAAATTTCAATTGTGCTACAAAGGGGAAGCTAATCTGTGTACTGTATTAGTTCTTATGATGTCTTTCTGCTAAGCACGAAAATCAGCCAAGGTTATTTGAGTATTTTAGAGATTATTTTCATTCTCTTTTTTTTCCAGTTTCTCTGGAGCTGTGCTCCCTTAGCACAGTTGCTGGATGCCCTGCCTTAAAATAACAAAAGGTGGAAGATGTCTATGTTTCTCTTTATGTACAATCTTTTTAAACAATGAAAGATCGAATTTCACCATTTCTGCTGTCCGCGGTGAATTTTTTTCACACAGCTCTAGATGGCAGTGCTGATAAACAGCTAGTACATTCAGCAGGGACAGATTTTACTTGGTGAACTGCTACAATTGATTTTGAGTCCTAACCTTTCCTCCACTTACCCTGTTTCCCACTCTACCACCTGCAGCCCTATAAACAGAAAAGGCTTGCATGATGGAAGCCATCTGTACAGTAACTCATCTCATCAGAGTGCTGAAGAGCTGTTCTGCTCAAGTGTTATCAATGTCTTCCAACTCACTGTGTATTTTTCTTATTGCTAAAAACAATCCCAAGCATTCTCTTTGGCAGATTAGTAAGGAATTCAAGTAGCAGATGTTCAAATCACTTTTTATTTTTTTGCATATTGAATCCCTATAAGGATACTAAGATGAAGATCTCTTTCTAGGTCTTTGTGCTAAGTGTAGCAGTTCAATCAACTCTATAAACAGTAACTATGATATAAGGAAATAACCGTGAATATATTATCTGAAAACCTATGTACATATTTTTTTTTTTTTTTATGTTTAGCCTTCCTCGGAAATGCCAAGAACAACTTACTTACACTGATTTTTATTCCTGTGTTTTCCCCACAAAGAATAAATATCATGTCATGGGAAATACCTGAATAATGTTTACAGGTTACTGCTGAACAAACTTCCTTCGATCAAAGTCTATGTAATGTATTACAAATAGAAACTATAAATTCAGCATACAAAGGTGTCCCCTGAAGATATGACTGAAGTTGTCTGCTGGGATAAAATCTAGTGGATCAGTTGAACTACAAATCTTTTTGACAACGTACTTGTCCTCTTTCTTGCATATGTTGAGGCATACTTATACAGTTCTCATTATAATTTTTTCCAGAGTAAGTAATTTTAGGTGCATGCACATTAGTATGGTTCTATTAGTAAAATAAATAGTGCCGGGGAAAGTTCTCCAGCATTTTAATAGGATCTTCTACACTGGTAAGTCTTAGAACCCATTCAAGCACAATTTTGGCACATATTGACAAGGACTTCCCCAGCAAGTCCCAGTCATAGTTTAGGACTAAGAACCTTCCAGGAACCATTACCAATGGGCAATTTGCATTTAGATAACTTGTTTTGGAGGTAATGAAACTATACAAGCATGCACACAAGTTTTTCTATGCTAGATAGCTTCAGTGCTCCAATATATTCTTGGGCAGGTTTAATTTGCTGGTACAGAAGTAACCTAAATTTTCAATGGTTTCCTTCTGCAAAGAAATACATCATTTCTTTCAGACCATAAGTATATGAACAGACATAGATACTACAGTTACAGAATCCAGACAAAAAAGGAATACAGAAAGACATTGGAACACATCCATTTGTACCATCTCATTCTAAGGAAGTCTTACTGAAACATCAGGAATATTTTGGATTTTACTGTGAAGGTTTCATATTTAGCACATGAATCTTGTTATATTGGTCGAGCACGACACTTTGCAGAAAAATGTCAAAATTTGGTCAGAGAAAGTTTTTAAGTTGGAAATTCTGGTTGTCTGCCACACGGTGGTAGATGAAACACATAATCCTTGTGAGTCTTGATTTACCAGCAATAAAATGGCCATAAAATTAATGTTTCACAAAACTCTAGAAATCATTTTATTCTTCGTAATCTTTAAAATCTTTAGATTAAAGGAATTTCCTAGCATAACTGAAAATCATTATATTTGTTTTCAATTGCCCTGTACAGTTAACCTATAGTCCTGACACAATATCAAGGCATAGAGGAATATAATTTGGCAAACACACTTCAAGTCCTATCGATCCATGTGTTTCAGAGCCTTCTCAGTTGAGTGCTATTTAGCTAAGTTGCTTATCAGGTTTCTTGAAGGGAATTATACTATAGCATGTCACTAGTCACATACAAACTTGTCTGATAACGATGTGTAATGATGGCTACAAATGACAGAAGTGCAGGTATTATTTTAACTTAATCTACTTAAGCAAAAAGCATAGATGCCTACCTTGAGAACAGAAGGGTAAACATTATTACAACATGAAATCTTCATATTTAACTCATAAATAGTGCAATAAAACTAGTACATAATACAAGTTTGCAATGCATAGTTATATTCAGGCCCGCTCAAAGCAGACAAAAGTCATGATTTCTTCTGCCATATATTTAACTCATAAAAGTGATCTCACACATTTTTTACTTTTATCACTATTGACTAGAAAGCTAATACAGTTTTTAGTAACTGTTCAAAACTATTCCTAATTAAAGAATAAACATTTTCTATCTGAAGAAAAGAAGGATATTGCTTTCTCTCTTTCAGGATGTTCCTGAATGTTCAGGAATATTCAGTCAGTTCCTGCAGTTAGTCACCTTGTGATGTTTTGTTAAACTTGAAACATTGTAGATATTTATCGCTTTTGATGAATATTCTCATAGGAAGTCTTCTGAGAGGCAATGGGGACTGAAAGGAAGGTATTTCAGTTTTGGAAATATGATGCCTAAAATACTGTTTTAAAATAAAGTATATGTTATAGATACCATACACTTTCTGTAAGATTTCACACTCATGTTGTAAGATTATTCATCTGCTTAAGGATTTTTTTTCTTTCTGTAATAGTCTAACTAGCTGAGAAAAAAATGTTGAACGGAAAAGGTATAAGAGAAGTTTGGAAAAGCATTGCCCTCTTCCATAGAGATTTTGATTCTTAATATAAACGTAAAAATCCAATATCAGAGTGCTGCAAATATCCACACATACACAAATGGATGCCTTAACAAGATTTTTAATTTTCGTTTCAATCACTATATAAATTACTTTTCCTGGTCAGTGTCTGGTCATTGGGAGCTGAAACAAGTAGCTGTTTTGATCAACCACGGTAAGATCATTGTCAAACTAAATTTCCTTAATAACACTCACAATTCCTCTAAGACTAGCTAAAAAGTACTATACCATGTGTTTGCTTGTCTGAAATAAGCATACCAGAAGGCCACATTAAATATGTTAAATGATGACAATTTTATAAATTCCTTTGGCAGTTTTTTATAATTTCTTAATCTTATTTTATCAGCTAAAGATTTTCTTAAATCAAGCTAAAATTTCCTGGTTAGAGAAAATGTTCATTCCTTCTTATTCTGCCCTTGTTGACTAATGAGAATAATTGGTCCCTATCCTCTTATAACATTCCTTTATGTATTTGTAGGCAGTTATGATGGCTCCCCAGTGGTGATTATGTTTGGTTATTGAACATCTGCTCAAGAGTTTATTGATGCTGCAGATAGTGCCATATCTACTGGGAGTAATAGCACATTGCACTGTGCAGCCATTCTGGGAGCCCTACCTGCAGGAAGGTTACTCAGTAGTAAATCAGAAACACCTACAAAATGCAAAGTCCTTACCATGAACAAAGAGAAAGTATATATTTCTTCATATTTAGGTGAATTAAGCCTTTGCAAAAGCAAGAGGAATGATTTGTTAAAAGGTATGAAATTGTGATACTTACTTAAAAAAAGAAACATGGATTTTCTGTATCTATATTTGATCATGATGTTTTCATGGTGTCTCAAAGCATCAGATAAAGTTTAATATTTATTCCCAGACATTTTGTTCTGAATTCCCATGAGGTTTTGACATTCCTATAGTACCTTCCATGCTTGAGAAGAAAATATTACAAGCCTGACAGGTGTTGACAAGCAAAACATTCATTAGTGAAGCATGGTATTAATTATAAAGTTTGTGTCCTTTGTTTTGATCTCTGCTTTGTCTCAGGGTAATTTTCAGGTAAGAAGCACTTGCTTTTAAAGTCTACGGGGAAAAAAGAGAGGAAGTTTTGGGCAAGATTATAAAAAAATAGAAGATGACTTCAAGCTAAGAGAACATCCTGATCTACAGATCATTTCTCTTTTATTTAATAATTAATGCCAGCTACACCAGCACACTTAAAACCTCCATAGAAAAGAAATAATTAAGTTAACACCACTAAAAATGATATGTAATATCTCAATCAGTGACAATTTTTAAGTTGGAACACAGGGAATGAAACCAAAAGGAAACAGGCCTTTGGGTTTCCTGAAGTGAAAGACACATTCACACAGATGCAAATACTATTGCACTTCAAGAGTTTTGTACCATCTGTTATAATAATCACTGTTTCTGCCAGCAAAGTAATGACTTTTCAGTGGCACTCTCACTCTGAGCTTACGTTTTTTTCCTCTTTTTCCTCAGTCCCCAACAACATTCTGTGAACACAATAATGATTAGACAATTCCCTTAAGGAGGCTACAGCAGAGGAGAGAGAGAGAGAGAAAGAAAAGAAAAGAAAAGAAAAGAAAAGAAAAGAAAAGAAAAGAAAAGAAAAGAAAAGAAAAGAAAAGAAAAGAAAAGAAAAGAAAAGAAAAGAAAAGAAAAGAAAAGAAAAGAAAAGAAAAGAAAAGAAAAGAAAAGAAAGAAAAGAGAAGAAAAGAAAAGAAAAGAGAAGAAAAGAGAAGAAAGAGAAGAAAAAGAAAAGAAAAGAAAAGAAAAGAAAAGAAAAGAAAAGAAAAGAAAAGAAAAGAAAAGAAAAGAAAAGAAAAGAAAAGAAAAGAAAAGAAAAGAAAAGAAAAGAAAAGAAAAGAAAAGAAAGAAGAAAAGGAAAAGAAAAGAAAAGAAAAGAAAAGAAAAGAAAAGAAAAGAGAAAAGAAAAGAAAAGAAAAGAAAAGAAAAGAAAAGAAAAGAAAAGAAAAGAAAAGAAAAGAAAAGAAAAGAAAAGAAAAGAAAAGAAAAGAAAAGAAAAGAAAAGAAAAGAAAAGAAAAAGAAAAGAAAAAGAAAAGAAAAGAAAAGAAAAGAAAAGAAAAGAAAAGAAAAGAAAAGAAAAGAAAAGAAAAGAAAAGAAAAGAAAAGAAAAGAAAAGAAAAGAAAAGAAAAGAAAAAAGAAAAGAAGGAAGGAAGGAAGGAAGGAAGGAAGGAAGGAAGGAAGGAAGGAAGGAAGGAAGAAAGAAAAGAAGGAAGGAAGGAAGATAGATTTGAATATCTAAATGAGTATCTGCTATTGTCAGCCAGCAAGATATTTGTAAACGAAGGTGTTACCTGTTTTACCTTCTCATGAAACCCCCTATTTGTTGCCATGTGCTGTGATAAAGATGTGACACTGAATACTGAATACTGCTGTACTATGTTTATGTTCTGATAGAGCAGGGTGGTGGCATCTTACTGTATGTAAAAGTTACTGGCAGATTAGCAGCAAGAATGCTGAGAGCCTTCCAATTTGAAGGCATGGGGTGGGCCAACTGGCACAGTATTTATGAAAGGGGCATTCATACTATGCATATTGCTAAGCTGCCCACTGTGAATGAGAGAAATAGAGACAAGCAAAGTGTAATTGAAGCGAAGCCTAGAAAAAGAGCATCAAAGAGATGGGAACAATGAAGAGCTGCTGTCAGAATGGGATCATAAAAGCCTGAAGCCCTGTAGCACGGCTGGCAGGTGGATACATGCTGCTGCAGATTGCAGCAGCAGGACAAGTCATCAGGATACTATACACAGTTGGCAAGGTTGTTAGAATCCATTTGGGGTAGATTAGGAGCCCTGCAGAGAAAGGATTATCAGCTATGAGCATAGTTTAGACAGCAGGAAGGTGGACTGAAAATCTGTAGTCCACTAGCATCTATCTTTGTGCTTTCTTCCTCCCTGTTATCGGTGAAAAAGACCATCATGAAATGAAATGTTTTAAAGTTTCATTTGGATATGTCAGTCTAGAATAAACTTCCTACTCTATTCTCTTCCCAGATCTGAGGACTGAGACCATTGTCTCTGTAGTGGATAAGGAGTGAAAGGTCCAGGTGTCTGTCTTCCACTAACTCTAATATCTCTTCTACATTCAAGAAAAATCATGGATTCATCAATACCATTTAAGTTTCTATGGAAATACTATAATAGGGAAACTCTATGCTTGTAGAGGTGAACACTCTACATGCTGTTTATGCCTAGTTTCTCATAGATATACTAGAAATCCAGCACGTAAGCCTAGGGGTCTTCTGGAGTGTGATGAGAATTCATAATGAATTGCATCAAAGTCCCATGCCCATGATTAGGCATGGACTCTCTAACACTTGAAGCTTAGCTCTTCTTGATGATGTAAGCTGCAGGAATTTCCACGGTTTTGCAGTTTGGTTAACCTCCTGCTTTCAGGAGGTTAGGTTTCAGATTTGAGGGCCAGGCAGGTCCTCTGCACTGCTACGTCACCAAGGAGTCTGGCTTCCTTCACAGTGAAGTAGGAGGTTGCAGCATAATCCTTCTCCCTTTCTGTTTTGGTCTTTATTGTCCCTATATGGAAATGGAGAGGGTAAGTGTAAGAAAACACATCTAATGAGAAAGCTGTCCTCCAGTGCTGTGGGACAGAAAGGGGTAACGTCAGAAAACAGGACCTATTGTCTTGTACATGCTGATCCTGTTTAAATTCTCAGGCAAAACACTCACTTCAGTGTATGTATCAAATCAAAATCAAACTGGTATAAATCAACTTTATTTATTTATTTATTTATTTATTTATTTATTTTACTAAGAGGCCTCACCCAGATAAACTATCACAGCTAGTTACACAATCAATAGTATCAAGATAATAACAATAATGTTTATACTGACTTTATTTCATGCGGCATATGGACTGTATTGTCTGGCTTTGGCTTATGACTCAGCTCATATAACAGATTGGCTCAGAAGTAAATGAATAAAAACCTGTGTGTGTGTTCAGAGAAGTATTCATTTTACCGCTTGCCTTTCCATTTGCTCTGAATAGGGATTGAGGACTATTATAACTATATATAAACTTTGCTGGTATGGACTTTTAGTTTGGATCTTTTCATTAGAGTTGAGCTATGCTGGTGAACTCTTGCATCTGGCAAACCTAAAATTACCTAGGTATCTTTTCCCACATTTTGCTACTTGCAAATAAATATTAAGTTATTCTAAAGAATTCAGGTGAGCTCCTGCAAATACCACTGTCTAAATATTCTGATATATTTCCAGCTCTTTCTGTGGCTAAATCTCACCCTTCCATAAAATTACTGAATACATAGTCTGGTGTGAGTGGGGGTGGTGCTGAAATATCAGAGAAAACAGCAAAACATTCTGCAATATCCAGTTTTTTACTCCACTCCCTGAGACTCCTTTAGATATCATTCTTTCCTGATCTTCTGGTGACCTTACCTTTTTTTTCAGTTTATCGTTGTCTCTTCTTGGTATGGTTGCTCTCCTAGTTCAGCCTCATTAAAACAGAACTCGTTCAAATCTTCCTGTGTTACTATTAACAATATCATCATTTTCCTTGGAATCTAAAAGGCAGCTTCAACATGGATATCTTGATGTCCTCATGCTCATGCTATCTTGGTCTTAGGGATTATTTTCTACATATTTTTGTACGTGCAGATACTTTTTTTTTTAAAACTTTTCCAAGTAACTAATACTCCTGAAGCTCACTGGTTCAGTCTGGAAATTTTCAGACAATGTACGCTTGCAGCCCAGAAGGCCAACCATACTGTGGGCTGCATCAGAAGAAGTGTGGCCAGCAGGTCGAGGGAGGTGATTCTGCCCCTTTACTCTGCTCTGGTGAGACCCCACCTGGGGTACTGTGTCCAGCTCTGGGGTCCCCAGCACAGGAAGGACATGGACCTGTTAGAGTGGGTCCAGAGGAGGGCTACAAAAATGATGAGAGGGATGGAACAGCTCTCCTATGAAGACAGGCTGAGAGAGTTGGGGTTATTCAGCCTGAGGAAGAGAAGGCTCTGGGGAGACCTTATAGCAGCCTTCCAGTACCTGAAGGGGGCTTATAAGAAAGATGGAGACAAACTTTTTAGCAGGGCCTGTTGTGATAGGGCAAGGGGTAATGGCTTTAAACTAAAAGAGGTTAGATTCAGACTAGATATAAAGAAGAAACTTTTTACAATGAGGGTGGTGAAACACTGGAACAGCTTGCCCAGAGAGGTGGTAGGTGCCCCATCCTTGGAAACACTCAAGGCCAGGCTGGATGGGGCTCTGAGCAACCTGATTTAGTTGAAGGTGTCCCTGCTCGTTGCAGCGTGGTTGGACTAGATGACCTTTAAAAGTCCCTTCCAACCCAAACTATTCTATGATAATTTTTATACCCTTTTTTCTAGCAATACGATTTCCTCATTCACATATATTCAGAATGATGCTGCAAATCTTTTTTCCTACTCCTTTTTTTTATATTCCTCCATGACTCCCTTTCTTTCTGCAGCATACTCTGCAACAACCTGGTTAGCTTTGCTTTTAAGAATGTTCTGGTTCTACTTTTCATCTGTTATTTTCCATTGAGAAATTGAAATTTACCTTGAATCCGCAATGCTGTTCCCAGCCTCAGCTATTACATTTTGAATGCAAGCACAATGACACTTGCTTCCTGTTTTTTAATCCTGTTTGGGAAAGGATCCTCAGGAAACTTCTGCTAAGCTACATCACTACCATTTTTTACCTTTCTAAGATTTTTTGCTTGATTGGATAACAACAAGAGACTTAACAGAGGTCTCACAAGAGTTGTAGTGGTCAGTGTTGTCCCATTGTTTTGTTGTAAGCCCCCCTCTGTTTGATTCTGTTGTCTTTTGTCTTATGGTTAAATCATACATTGTTACTTCAGGACTTTCTTTTTGTTCAGTGAGTATACAGCACCTGACACAATAGGGCATAGGAAATGATTAGGGCTCCTAAGTGCTAACTATAATTATGATAATTATAACCAATAAGTATTTGCAAGAATGTAATGCTATCCTCTTTTGTTTATCAAGCTGGACCATCATTTGATGAGGTTATACTCAGGTTTAGCAGCTTTATCATATTTCACTTTCTTACACCAAAGAAAAATGAGCTATAAATGGGAGCTGTATGACGAACTCAGTTAATTAGAAATGGAAGTTAAAGGCCAAGAGCCAGGCAGGAGCAAGCTGCCAGTGAAGGTTGAGGCTGCTATAAACCTGATAAGGAAGAAAGTGTGGTGTTTTAAATTGAGATTGCTGGTAGGGTGGCTGTGGGTTTCTGTAGTGATAAACTACACATTCCAGGAGCCCCTGATGAAAAGCTGTTCTCATTCCCTAATGCTTTATGGGAACACTGCAGCCTCTTGGAATATTTTTCAAGCAGAAAGCCATCATCATGACAACACTGGAGAAAGAAGGGCAAAAAAAAATTCTTCCTGGTAGGGAAATAAAGACATCTTAAGCTCGACTTCAAAAGCTCTCTACAGCAAACAGTAGCTGTGGAGATACCGTTTCATCTTTGCCTCTGGGATATTATTAAGCCTTTCTAGTAGCTCTAACTGCAGGACAAGGGATTACAGAAGTTGCTGCTGTGTAGCTGCCTTACATACAAATATCTGGAAAAGCACAGATCACGTTTTTGTACAAGGGCCACTTATTAGACAGCACTGAAAGCTTAACCTAGAATGAATAGCACAGCACACACTGCTAGCTGCACACAAACAAAAAACATGCAAGACCCTCACAATTCATGCTGGCCTTTTAAGTGCTTTGGGAGAATATTCAGGCTCCTGGCTTCCCTTTTGTCATGGCTGTGTATACAGAGATTGGTGCCAACTGAGGCTGTGCTGCTTTGGTACAGAGAGCCATGCCATGCCATTCACCCTGCTTCAGTTAAGGCTGTGTCAGCATTTCTATGACAATCCTCACTTTCAAGGGTTTACAGCTTAATCGTAGCAAAATCCACAATTGGCTGAAATGACACACACTGTTCCAGTGTTAAAGGCTTAGTGTACAAGCACCAGAAACACAGAGAAATAAATGATTTCAGGTGCTTCTATTTACTTCAAGCTGCTGCTTTGGCCTGGTAAAGGCTTTGTATTTTAAAATGGATAATGTAGAGTCAAGATCTTTATTGTGAGCTAATTGTTACTTTTGAAAGGGGGGAAAAAACCCAAACAACCATATGTTTTTTTCAGTGCTTTTCAACAGATCATTAAGGATTTTGCAAGATTAGCTTGGTGAATCAGGGATTGGAAAATGAGTTGCAAAGTGGTCAAAGTTGGTTTAGAGACAATTGCTCTCAAAACAAGTCCAGAGTTCCACTTTGTTAATCCTGTGAGACTGTATTAGACTGAACATAGACCAAGCTATGCTTTCCAGGCCTCCACACAAATAGGTCTCATGCAGTGGACAGCACATGAAGTCCTTAGCATCTGCTACACCTTGTAAAGTCTCAAGCACTTGCACTGAAAGACAGATTTTGTTTTTTAAAAATTAGCATGAAAAAGGAGAGTCACCTTCTCTAAATACAGATAAGAAATGGTGTGATGTTATAAAGCTGAAGAGCTGTCATGATCAGGGGACGGTCACTGCAATAAATAGTCTTTAGGGCAGGAGTTGCAAGCAGTTCCTGGTCAAAGGTGATGAAGAGCCGGGTGCTTCAGCATGACAAGCGTAAAATCAGGCAGGTGAATAAGCATTTATAGGTTTGGATATAAGCTCGACACTTCCATATCTATAAGTCAAGTGCTGACGATGTCATGTTTATTCTTAAGGAGCTGCTCTCTGCCACTTGCAATGGTCATAAACAAAACTATTGCTATAAACTTGAGAGGAAGCCACCAAACTTTTCTTTCATCTCAGATGCAGTCCTTATGTTGAGGGCTTATATGGCCATCTAATCTCAGCTATTTAATTTTATGATTAACGTAAGGACATTATTCTGCCTGAATTTAAATCTTCTGTTAAAGTTAATCTTGCAGGTTTCACACAATTCAGACAATACTTTTCTCACTTTTCATTTGCAAAATTGTGTGAGTCCAGACGCACTCAGAGTCTATGCATAACAGACTTTAATACTTCATGTAAATATAGACCTTCAGAGAAAGATTTTAAATTATAATTCATGTTATTTTTCTTATTTTAAATAACAGTATATGATAACGAATTCAAGGTATCCATATCTTCTAGGTGATTATGAAAATCTACTTCATACTTCAATTTTTTTCCATATGTGAACAATACTTAATTATTGATTTTAGAAAAGATAATAGATTAAAGTATCATTAATATGTAGTGTTTTGAAAAGCAAATCAGATTAAGTGGAGAATATTGTCACATATTTAATTGAACAAAGCATACGTAACCTGGAAATTGAATTCCTGAATGAACTAGTGGCTAGAAATGAAACAGCTTCTATAAATAGCTATTTGCAAAACAGGTCCAAACTTCCACTTTGAAGAATTTATTATCAGTCTTACCATGCTCCCTCAAATGGAACTTTAAATAACAGAGCACTTTGATGAATAACATATACAAAATGTAAAGGAATAAACACTCTAACATGGAGTGAAGAAGCAGAAAAAATATTCTGGGATTCATTAAGGTGGATCTTTCATATGACAATGAAATAAATGTGAAATCAAAAAAACCAATGTGTAAGGAAGAGAGTATTGCTCCCCTGAAAAAGTGGGCAATGCTTGTCAATTTGCTTGTGCTGTGTAAAAATTAAATGGCTGACATGATGTCATCAGACAAAGTGGAATTTGAGAAGTTGCCATGCTATGACATTGCTCATTTTACGCATACCTATCATTGAATTCTTTGTTTCTTGTTTGGTAGATACAGCAGTGCATATTCTTAGGTTTTAGTACCATCAGAATATTGCAAACTAAAAAGCTCTTTGGTGGTTGTAAAAGTGAGAAAATTGCCAACAAACTGTGCTTATTAGTTTAAACTATTTCAAACTAGAGTACTGTTGAGAAGCAGAGGGAATGTCGCAAGTGGTAGCATGGTACTGTGTCACAGCACCACTTCTCCATCAGGTCTTGGAAGGCAATACTGTCTCACTCAGGTGTGATGTCCATATAGGGGTTGTCAAAGGGGGAAACTGCATAATTTTCTAGTTTCAGGAATCTGGTATAAAGGGGCTTTCTGAGGCCAGGACCTGCTTGTAGATTGTTTCACATTTTAGAGAATGAACAAGGGTTGTACTGACTATCAATGGTCCAGAGATGTGGTAAACTCAAAACTGGAAATTATCTTGTGAAACTTGCCTTCAACATTCCAAGCTTTCCCTTCTCCTCTATCCTCTCCCCTTCTTCTTTCTCTGTGTTCATACATATATTTAATACTGTAACTATGGGATCAAAAGCTTCTACTTGTACTTTGCAGGTGGGAATGCTTTCAAAGTAGATACATTTTAATTATTGGCTTCATATCAGAGATAACTGAGTAAATCTGAATACCGTTGTTACAAAGGATGTCAGTCTAGAAGCCTAATGGTCCCCTCTGACCTTACAATCCATGAATCTGTAAATAATTGTAGTAGTAACTTGAAGATCTTATAACACTTCTAAGAAAAATGGGGAACTCTAAATACAAAATACTTGTAAAGACAAGGAAAAGTCCTTTAGGCATATAGCCAAGCCAGCACATTGTAGAAAATTAATTTTCATGTTTGTGCTTTCAACAAGAAATATGTCACTATGTAGAAATTGTATGAAAAGGATAACTATTTCCTTTACAACAATATGTGCTGAAAAAGGAAACTTTTATAGTCTTTTTTTCTCCCCTTTGAAAAAATGAAATACGCTTTAAATTACCTGGTGTAAATGATGTATCATGCTATGATGAAAAAGCCTGTATTTTTAAATCAATGTGGTATCAGACTGTGTAATAGGGTTAAAATAATGCTTAAATAAGTTTAAGTTGCTGAATTACATTTAATAAATTTCAGAGAAAATGTAAAATTTATATCAGATTCATATCTTAGATTGAGCATAAAAATCAAACCCTTGAAGACTTTTTTTTTCTTATATGAATAGAATAGTTTCCGTTTTTCTTTTTAAAGCTGGGTAAGTAAACGGACAAATAAAATACAAAATAATAATATTTATCTTAAGTTTGAAATTCTGCATACATCTATTAGTTTATAAAATCCCATTTCCTTTAGATTTTGTTTTACTTAGGATTAACTAATCAGTATAATTGATCAAAATCTATAATAAAACTGACAGTGGTATACTATATTTCAGTAATTATCAAAACTAAGAATATAATTAAACATTCTAAATATGTAAATTTCCTGATAATTTGCAATACAGTGTATATTAACTATATTAACAGTGTTCTCTTCTAAAGAACTTTAAATGTGAAAGGTTTATCTGATTTTTCTTTCTTAAAAGTAGTAATTTCCTTTGTTAATAGAAGCTTCAACTGCTTTATCTAGTCAGATATCTTATGCAATAGAAATGGGAATGGTACTTGGAATTCCTAAGATTTTTTTTCTAATCTAATCTAATTTGTGGAGGCTTGAAATAAAAGTTTTACGTTTACTTTCCAATTAAGAAATCCAGTCTCTACAAGTTCTATTGCAAGTAATTCTGTAAAATTATCAAATTAGTTAATTATTTGTATTTCTTAGTTTGTACATATCATCTATTTTAATGATCTTTGATGAGGAAAGTTATATATGGCTTTAATATTATCTTTTAAATTTTAAAGAATAAAAAGGTTAAAATATGCAAATAAACAATAGAGAACACATAAAAAATAAAACAATACTTATGGTGTTGATTTATTCGGTATAAAATAATATTCTATAATTCATAATTTGTAACAGAAGAGAAAACTTGATTATGGAAACTGACATATTCTTTGTATTTGATAGATAGTTGAAATACATAAAGACAATGCTTCTTTAATATTCTACACTTCAGTCTTAGAAAACTGGCCTGCCTGTATACTTTTAAAGAATAATTACTTAGTACTTAATACACTAAGAGGAAAAATCAGAATGACAAAGCCTCTCTGAAAAGATCTGTGCAAAGCTAGTTGTCGGTAGAATGGAAAGAGTGGGAATAATGTCATAAAAACTCCTAGTGCACTGATGAATTGTTCAAAATCAATTTTAATTTTAGGAACAAATACAGTGGGAAAAAAAAGTAAAGATTAAATTAAAAGATAGATCATTCAGTGGAATGATCTATGCAGCTAAGAGACTAAAGGGAAACAAATTTTATGAAAGTCACTCTCATAAATTGTAATATATAACCTTCAGTTTATCCATGTACTGTAATACAAAGATTTTTTATACTGTGTATTTAAAGTTATGGCTCTCTGTATCAGTGGTGCACTGGAGTGATAGCAGCTGATGTGCCAACAGCCCTGGAAATATTACGCCAAGCCAGAGGAGCAGACATAATATCTTTGGGGCTCTGGTGGAAACATGACTGCCGGGAATATTTCCTATACGGCTTTTAAAAAGATGCAGCATGTAGTTCTTCCAGCACGCTCTGCAGCAATGAATGGCCTTTTAAGGAAGGCAAGTGGTACCATGTTATGATAATCAGAGCCTTTGTACAGGAGGTAGGAGCAGTGGGAAGGAGACAGAGCAAAGCTTTAAGCAGCCCGCAGTGCAGATACTCTGCCCCCAGGTATCTTTTGTAGCTTCTGTCAGAAGCTAAAAACTTGCTAAATGCTGTCAACCTTGCTGAATGCATCAGTAGTGAGGGTGAAATCTGTGTAGCAAAGGAAACACTTTAAACACATTTAAGTTAGGAGGAAAACAAGAACATGGCAAAAGTATAGAATATTAAGGTACATGAATTAATGTTAGACATAATCTCCATTTTTGAAGGCAACAAGAAAGGCTCACAATCTACACATATACTGAAAAAGCAGCACAGGCATAATTGAGGATAAAGAGAGAAAGAGAGAATGAGCAGGGAAGAGAGAGAGGAATTTGCCCCCTAGAACTGATAAAGTACCTCTGGCACAATTACTCTGAAGAGCGTCACATCTCTAAGCTGGTGCACAAAGCTCAGAGATCATACCAAAGACAAAACTGCAAGAAGAACTGTCCCAGACTGGGATAACCCATGGGCACGAGCTGATCACCAGCACTGCTAATAGCTTCCCCCTGTACTGAGGAAGTTAGCTGGCAGGCATGGTGCATGCAAATGGTGATTTCCAACAAGGACACTGAAGTACCTGTGTAAGAATTTGTTGTTGGATGTAGCCTAGTATTATTAATTACGTTTTGTTTTTCATAACTGTTCCATCCTTCCATTCAGTCTGCTACTCAAGGTGGGTCTGTGTGAACCTGACAACTGTTCCTGAATTATCTCTGGAAGTAGTGGGTCCAAGTAAAATGATGTGCACAAGCCTTCTCTCAGAAGACCTTCATTTCAAGAAAAGGTTAGGGGACCCAAGGCACACGGGAGCTATAGCTGTTCTTGGGAGAAACAGTGTGACATTTAGAGCCACAGACTTCAGGGCAGTCCTGTCTAGTAGGTATAGATCACTGCAACACCTACAAAGAGAATATCATGATTCTGGGAAAACCTTGAAGCCTGTCCTGACTTCCTCCAACAGCTCTATCAGCTCTATCAACAAACTATTTCAGAAGGTGGAGAGAAACATACATTTTCCCAGAGGGTCATGTCTTTCGTTGCACTGGTGAGTACAACACTGCTTGCAGGCTGCAATAGTGACTCCTGGGTATCTTAGGAATCTGGCTTTGCAACAGCGTTGTTACACGAGAACAGCTTTTGTCCCACAGAAACCCTGCGAATATTTGTCTGCAATGGAGATTTACCTGATCATGTGTAGGAGTGTCATATAAGGGGAGACTGAATGTTGGCTTATCATATGACTATAATTCTTTAAACTCCAGTAAGGTAGTGATGCAGGAGACAAGGGCAAATTAGTAAACAAGGATTATTAGCTGCATGGTAGTAGTACAATATCTGAGCAGTACAGTGCAGTACCACATGTGCCACGTGCCATTCGAAAAATGTCAATCAAAATATTGCATAAAGCTTTTTAAAGTTATTTTTGCATATATGGAATTCATGCACAAATACATTATATTTGATAATAAACTGAAAACTATCTCATCCCTGAACTAGCAGTCACTTGTGGTACTCACTGTGACTTCATTTGGAAAAGGTAGCGAGAAGGATTCTGATAGGCTTTCTGTGAAGAAAGGAAGATTTTTAAGAGTATAAACTCATCTTGACACAACACATGTACAACTTTGCAAGTGTTAAAATGAGAAAACATTCTTTAAAATTTTCAAGTTAAAAAATAATGCAAAAATGGTGTTTATGTGTAATTTGGGGAAACACAGCCTTCCTTTATATAAGGTTTATATAAGGTTTCATGGGGAGGGTTTTTTATAAAAACATACTTGTTAACTTTTCTAATCATTCATATTTCTGAATTACTTTTTTACTGAGGAGGGAATTTCATTGACATTTCTTAGAAAATTGTTATGGACTGCAGTTGAATTCCTGAAGACTGGTATGAAAAGCGCCAAAATTCAGTAAAAATAATGAGATTTTTCACCCCATGAAAACTCTCGGTAATATTTTCCCATCTTCATTAAAAAAAAAAATCAAAACAATCCACAAATCATTACCCTGTAAGAAAGGATATAATTCTGAACAGAGAGATTTCTAAAGTTACATTTGTACTATATGTAGTTACATTTCAAATGCTTTTTATCTCCACCTCAGAAATAAGCGCTCTCTTGGTTTATATTTATTTTCCATTTGTCTTTTTATGTTTGCAAATTTACTTCCACCCAAAGTTCCAAATCATTCATTTCTTCTCCTTTTTGTGTTTTCTCCCCTTTTCTTTCACTGCTGACATGCATACAGCTTTTCAATCCCTGTGAGTCATTTTGAAACCTGTGAGAGACTGCTGCAAGCAATATCTTCCCTGATCATAACAATTTGATGTAGACTTATTCCCTGTGCAGATCTAAAGAGGAAAGTAAATTGGAATTTTTTTCAGCTGGGGAGAACGCAGCAGTGCCAAATACCTGAAGTCATTGAAAACCTGATTTCAAAGATGATCTTAGGATTTAGGAGCCATGACACCTGTCTCATTTAGGACACTACTGGCAATTGACTACCAGATGTGATTGCACCCCTTTCTAACCAGTAGAAAAGCAGCAGAATATAAGTAAAAGATAAAGCTGCAGAGTTAGCTTTGAAATGGTAAAAACAGTGCTAAATATCTTTGAAAGAAAAGGTATGTCCTCCATTCAGAGATGTTTTAAGGTAACATGAAGACTTTTTTTTTTAACTCATTTTGGTATACTACTACCCAGTAGTACTACCTATGCTGAAGAGCCTATACTCTTCATTAATTCATATAGTATTCTGTATTTAATCTCATATTATAAAATTTAGCACTTTTTAAATAGTGCCATAAAGGTAATGCTTTTCTCTTTAAATAAGTAGATAGCTCAAATATATTAATTTGTTCCTGTTATTGTCTGTATTTTGATAGTACTTACAGCACCCACCACCCTTCCAAATTATTGTGCCATTTTGTACTGGGCAATATATTGAGTACATTCAGATATAATAAATAGAAAATTCTTGTCCTACAGAGCACACTGTAAAAAACGACAACATTAATGTACAACAAACAGAGTACTAAACAGTAAAACTCTGGTATTGTGTTGTGTGTTGGACAACATTCAGAATGAATGTCAACTGCCTTATGACATTTGGCATGTTTTTAAAGTCCTCTTGGGCATGAGAAAATACAGTTAAAAAATGTGATAAGAGTTTTCTGGTACAGATAGAAAGCCATAGCTCAAGCCCAAACATCAACACTCAGTAAATGTGCCCAACCTTGATTTATCCACTTAGCAAATTAGGAAAACTGAGGTAAAAGATATCAGATAGAGACCATAACCAAGCATGTCAAACCACTGCAAAAAAAAGGAAAAAAACCCTGACTATCAGTTTGGATGGAGATATAACAGTTGCATCTGGAAGGCGTATGCAATAACTTTATTTTTCTACTTACTGCTGGAAAGTCACACCTGGGATCAAAGTGTGCAGCTATTTATGGCTGATAAGAAGGGTAGAAAACTTGACCTAAGAGAAAAAGAAATAAACAAACAAACAAATAAATAAATAAATGGAAGACATGGAGTGGCTTAATTGAGAGAAGAGAAGGTAAAGGAAACTTGCTAACAGTCTTCAAATACATCTGATGAAGATGCAGAAAAGGAGTATACTGCTCAGCATGTCCAGTGTGGCTAAGATGAGAAAAGGGTTTGAGTTGTAACATGTTAAATACAGGGTCAGTATTAAGGGAAAAATGATGAATGGTATGTCTAGCTGTCTGTCAATGAAAGCTGTTAAGAAGATGGTTAGGCAAACAGTTTTCAGGAATGTTTTAGTTGCAGTTAATTCTGATTTGGACAGTATCAGAAGACCTCTTGGTGTTGTTGACAGCTTTAATTTTTATGCTTCTATACAGGCTGGTCAGAGAGCTTGTGAAAGGCACCCAAAACTTCCATGAGATGTTACAGTACTTTGGCCAGTTAAAAAAAAATTTGGAGTTTGTGTACAAATTCACCCAAAAGTAACTGAATTCTTTTCTCCCCATTTTTTTTTTTTTTGGCTATCAAAGGAAAACTTTAGGTAGTTAATTTTTCTACAAAAATGAAAAGTTATGTTTGAGAAATCTAACCTTTATCCAACCTAGCTATCATGTTTAGAAATTCAAAATATTTTAGCTTCATATATTGATACCATATATTATTCTCCTAAAGTAGTGTGTTCCTAAATTTTATGCTGATGTATTTTAAATAGTACATATTATTATTAATTTCATTTCAAGATCCACAATTATTTTGTTTTTACTTCTTGTCTCCAGAGTATTTTTATATATGTTTCTTTAAATTTTCTTGAAAAGCAATATTTTCTTAATACTCAGGCATATAAAAGCTGATATCCAACTATAACTTTTTTGCCAACTGTATATGTGCAGGCAGTGGATAATTTTTGATTATCTGTAAACACTTCAAAAACCTGAGTGCTGTAATTTGCTGCCTACACATCTGTAAAGTATGGCAGTGTTGGAAAACTCATATAACAGGAGGTGTGCCCTGTTTTCTGATGTGCTTTTGCACAATCCTTTTAGGATTAGACTTAAAGAACCCTTTAATACATGGTACCAAGAGACATAAAGTTAATCCCCAAAATGATTTACTATTCTGTATAAATGAAAACTGTAACTATCTCAATAAATCAAACATTAACCACTTTCTCTGTGAATAAACTTCCTGCACAGAAAGACTAATAAATGTTGTTCCACATGCGCAGCATCATTACAAACACAGCTTGTTCATTTCCTTCTGTTGTGCCTTTTATTTCTTCAAATTTCAGGCACCAATATGGATTCTATGACTTATGGATTTTTGACTGCACTGAAAGGGGGAAAAAAGAAGACAAAAAGGGAAAAAAGACAATTCCATTTTACATCAGGGTTTTTCCATATAAGAAATGCCAAAAGATTTTGTAATAAAGCTCCATTACTGTGAATGGTTTATTCACTATTTTCACTTCTTTTTTTTGTTTGTGAATCACATGCAAACATTGCAATTTTCTCAAATTTGTTCATTGATTGAAATTGATGAACAAATGCTATATAAGGATATATTCAAGACACAAAGCTGATCATGAGGTCCTATGGATACTGCTTCAAATAATCAATATGTGCAATTTTGAATAGCAGCTGTTTGATAGCGACAAAGAGCATGTGACATTCATCTATCCCCTGTCTGGATTAATCCCTATTTTACTTTACAGTTTCCATTTTTCACAATTATCACTTGCAATCTGCTGCAGTGACTGCAAAATCTGCTGCTTTGGCAGCCACTCCAGTCAGCAAGCTTGTTCAGTGTTCAGTGCTCTAACAAAACAAATAAAAAGAGTTACGAGCACAGATCAAATAAATATATGTAAAATAGGGAACAAATATGAGTATACATCTGGGGTAACGCTGAGCTGTAATAGTAAGTCCAGGAGCGTCGCCTGAGTTTGAGCACCAAACTGGAGTTCTTGAGTCCCTTCTCCACTCATGACAGTGATGAATGTCCTCAAGCAAGTCACTTCCCTCTGCTGCCATATCTCTCAGTGATCCTGACCTCCTTTGTAAAGTGCTTTTAAAATCTGTACTAAATCAAGGATAGGTGCTATTATGAGTACTATGACTATATAAACAAAAATGACTGACCTTGTCACTCATCTGTACCTGTCCACATATAGAACTGGGGCTACTAGAATGTTTTACCAATAGAAGACATGTACACAGTGTTATCATGTATTTTGTATGAAGATCTTAACTCTTTTGGATTCCCAGTACCTGATTAGGCAGACACAATAAAAAAAAAAAAAGCCCGGGCTAGTGACTTTCCAAAGCATAGCACAATAAAATCACAGACCTTTCTAATACAATACCATATATTTCAATGAAAAAAATCAAAACATTGTGATTCTTACAAAACCTGGAGAAGCTGTGCTTTCTTAGAAGTTACAGCAACAAAGATGGAAGATTTTGGGTTATCATCAATCACACATTAAAGAAGTCCAAATTAAACATCTAACAGATCAAGATTTCATTGCTTCTTTAAAGGGAAAGTGTATCTTTAAACCATCATTCAGTTTATTTCCCTCTTTCAGAACATGCAGGCATAGAAATCAGGTTGAAAATATTTACAGACCTTTGAACTATTCTATTCTACCTGATGCCTTTGAGGATTGCAAAAAAGCATTTAAAGAAAAAGAAAACCATAATGATGCTATCAACATACACACAAAGAAAGCACAAGAGATAATGGTGTGTATTAAAGCAAAGCTGATGGATAGACATCATAGAAGTTGTGACATATAGATATATAAGTATTTCCACTTTTTCCAATTACTTTAAAATGCTTTTAAATAACAGTGCTCAAGCCTCCAAGAATCATTCTTGGTATTTTCAAGTAGTTGTATTAATCATAGGAGACGCAGGCTGAGCTGACTAGATTTGAGTACTTGCTGGTTCAGGGGACATGGGGACAATTCCACTTGCTCCATCCTAGGTAATGCTTAATATAATTTTTTGACCTGGTGTTCTCCACTGGCCCTGTCTGTGGCATAACTGCAAAATCCTGTCAGTCTACACTTTGGAAATATGGAAAAAATATTTTTCTTGTTCTCTGTGTAGCACTGATTATTGTAACACAGGACATACTGAATGGACCTATGAGCCAATCTAACCAGTCTAACTCCTGTCAAAATGAGTGGCAAGACCTACACCAACTTCAGGTGTTAGCCCCTTACTATCCCATTTACTGGCATGGCTTTTGGACTGGGTGAGCTGTTCTAAGTTAATACCTCCTATCTGCAATGAATTTCATTGCCACAAATGATACTTGGTGAAAAGAAAGTATTTTACCTCACAGAATTTTACACAATAAGTTTCACTTGAAACCTGCACTTTGAAAAGTTCACTCACCTCTACTTAATCAGCTTCTGATGCTTTTTAAAATAATAATCTTTAAAACAACAGAGAGATGGGTTCCCGTCTTCTTGTATCTTAGCCTGGCAAACAGAATACATCAAATATTTTGATCTGTCCCCCCAGTATGTTTTTGCTCAGTAAGACCCAAATCTGGCTACGTTTAGTGCTGGGTGACAATGCAAACCATTTGTGCCCTGTTCATCTGTTGACTGACTGATTTGGTAGCCTGTTTTTGTTTATTTTTAGCAGGTTAAATCCTATAGGATTTGTATATGGAAGACTGCCTATTTCTTTGTGATGGTGCCTTCCAATTTTACAAATGGTGACAGGCAATGCTTTTTTATGAAGGATGGTTTCTCTTGAATTAATTTTCAGCTTTGCATTTTTATTTTACAATTTAGTGTTCAAATGGTGACTTTTCTTTACATATGAAAATCTGGAAATTATTCTTGTTCTTGGGAAATTAAGATCTTTTTTCCTATTCATTCACATTTATGCAATAAGGCTTTCCCTGCAGAATTCCCTACCAGGAATCTATGCTTCATTTTGTTTTATCTTCTACAAATACACGCTAACTATTCTATTAATAGGTATTGGGGGGGGGGGGGGAATCTTTCCTGAAGCAGCTTCTTATAATGAGTACTGATAATAAAAAAGGTTTCAATTAAAGATTAGGAAAAAAGAAAAAAACCTCAATAGCTACAATGCACTCCGCATTTTCCTTAGAAAGCATAGTATGCAGTAGTACTGCTCAGAGATACTCCAAATTCAGTGGTGGTTAGGTCGGATGCTAACAATTCAGCACATACTTTAGTTCTTACAGATCCAGCCTGAGCACAAAGTGACAACGCGAAGCGTTCTCTGCTGTGCATGTCTCTGAGCTTATGTGATCTGGTACAAGTTTAAAAGATTTTTTCATATGACCTCTCTCTTTACAATATGACAGATTTGGGCTCAGAAAGCTGTAAAGCACTAAACTAAGCTATGAATAATGAACCATTTTCCAGTTAGCTGCAACTTGTCACACTTGTCCATACATACTTTGTACTTGGACTTGAAGATACTAAGACATCAACAGAGTCAAAACCTGGAGCACACTTCAAATATTAAGCATTTCATATTTTAGTAGTTTTCTTTTTTCTTCCTATTGGCTCTTTGGAAGTTTTGGAAGTGACTCTGCAGGAGTAGCAGAGACGTCTGCTGCAGCACTTTGCTGAGCCTCACTTGGTGTCTCAGGAAGAATATTACCTGACACTGACACATTCAGTCAGAAAGAATCATTTAAATTCTGTGCTTCAGCTGTACAAGCAGAATGTAGGGGAGAAATATTTTCAGCTTCCTTAAAACTAAAGACATCTATTGGAAAAATATGACTTTTCTGAAAATAATGACAATTTTTTTTTGAAGAATGGAAATAGTAGCACCAAATTTCTTTTTTGGGGGGGATATTAAAATTCTCAGCACTATACTGAACACCAATGGTTGAACTTTTAAAATTTATAAATCCACTAAGATAACCCGCATAGTTCTTAAGGCTTTTCTCCATAGTGCCTTGATGAAGGTTACAATTTCTGGCAGCCTTAGTGAGTTTTATTTGTAGGTGTTACTAATTTATTAGGCTGTAATCAGAGAAACGTGCGGTTTCATGAAATAACAACTTTTCAGCTGTAGATATTTTGTGGAAAGAGGAGGAAGATAGGAAGGAATAAAAGAGTGTAGTTTTGCATTGATTTTGTTGCATGTCTTTTGCTTTTTAAAAAGAGTTGAAAACAGAATTAAATGTTGAGAAAGGGACACAGCAGAATGAGACAAGGAACAGAGGTGAGGAAAGTTTAGACTGAATGCTTAATGCATTTAAATTAAAAAACAATAATAACAACAACATAAAAGGAGTATGATAATTCGCTCTGAACAACAAAAAGAGAGCCCTTCATTTCAAGGATGTCCTTTCAAATTTTATCTAGGTCAGTGTGCACCAGGGACGAAGTATTAACTCTGGCACAATGCTAGAAAAGACAAGGAAGTCAGCCCACAGATGAATTTTGTCCTAACTGTTGCTAACAACTACTGACTAGCTCACAACTCTGTGCAGACTAAATTGGGCATTTAAAACTCCCGAAGTGTATGTATGTATCCACAGTATAAAGCTGTGTCTTACACTGAATGTCATCCTTGTGAGAAGATAGCCAAGAGTGGAATATTTGTTATTGTTATCAATAATAGCAATTTTTTCCAGTAGAGTTTGTGGTCTGTGGTTCCTGTTAATACTAATATTGAGACTGATTATTTTCTCACTTCTACTTTTCTTCAATTCAGTCTGCAGCCTGCATTTGGCTCTGTTGCTCAGAAAAAGGCTGTTCACACTTCTGATCCCTCCTCTACAGCCCTCTCTTGTCCACTGACCCCCAGCCTACCTCTACCTGCTCGCTCTTCTTTCTTCTGCCATCCCCACTGACCTCTTAATTTCCTCTGATGTTTTCTTCGTCAAACTACAGTTATGCTTTAAACATCTACCTTCATAAAGCCAAAACAAATGCACCAGACAATCAGAGAGATGTGTCTTGGTTTGGTTCTGTTTTCTGATTGTTACGCTCTTCAAAACTCCTGAATTCTTTTTTACCACTACAGCTTGTTCAAAGAGCATGTGTTTTGGTTGGTTTTTTTTTTTCGTTTTTCGTTTTTTAAGGCAACTTTAGGGCACTATGAGAATTCCATTAAACATTTGAATATTGCTCAATTCACAGTTTTCCCAGGAAAAAAAGTGTTTAAAAATGTTCTTCTATTTAGATAAAATAGTTTTTAAAGATATTGAGTTTAACTTACTTCATTTACTTACCTGAATAATCTTGTATTGATGGTAAAAGGATAAATCAGAGGAACACTTAGGCTCTAAAGGTCATTATAAAAGCTTCATAATTCTGGTTTAGAATCATGCTAAGTGACAGTGAGCTACCAACTGACTTTTAAATGAAAAAAGACGACTGTACATCAGTCAGTTGACATGTAAGAAAAACCAAATCAAACCCAACCCAAAACCCATTTCAGTAGAAACTTCTGTACAGCATAAAGATATCCAGGACTTTCTTTTTAATTTAATTAGCTTCAGCAACAATTATCTTTTGCATGACAAATATTCTTCTCTTTGCTTACTTCAGTCTTCTGTCAGCTATTCATTTGATTGTAACCACCAGCAGAAAGTGTAGTTGGGAGTGGCAGTGGCCTCATTTTAGAGAAATAGGAAACAGGTTGGAAAAACATTAATAAAACTTGGGAGGAAAATAATCTATGATGTCATCACAACCTTCAAATCCATGGACTGTATTTATTAAAAAAATAAATATACATTTATGTCACGCTCTTGTCATTAACATTTAACATGCAAAGAGTGGGCGTACATTCTATATTTAATTAAAACACAAAATTATTACTTCCATCTGCACATGCAGACCTGAGAAGGGGCTTAAGGTGCACAAAAAATTTACATCTGGTATTCAAATATTGGCAGGGGGGATATTTTGACCATATCAGGTATCACATCATTCCTCTAGTGTAGAATAAATATGATACTTTATTTATTAATGTTTGAAGACATTTTCAATATTTGAAGTTTCTGAGGCACTTGTACAGAGTTTAAATCATGTGGGGGAGCACAGCTTCCCAGGGTTAGGAGTCATCTTCAGTTATTTACTTTTCTTATTTTTATTTTATTTTTGGTTCCTTTGGAAATGCACACAGAATATCCTTTTTTTCAGCACTGGCTTTGTATCCAATTCTTTTGTTCTACATTTTGTGCCAAGGAGCATAGACCATGTTAAATTCATAGAGCAGTCTGCAAGCTCCTTAACCATATGCTATTTTTACAACAGGTCACCTGTGGAAATGCTTTTTGTCAACCAAATCCTCCTCCTCTTGGCTTGTCACTCTGGTTGTTCACACTGGGGCTAATCATGGTGCTGTCACTCTGCAGCCACCGAAGCCACCATCTGCTCTTTGCCCTACTCCGGCCTTTGATCACACAGTAAGTAAATCCTTCAGGATAGGGAAGGATTTCCTGAGCACCAGCCAGATGACAACGTATTTGATCATTGCATGGAGCCCTATGTAGCACTGCAATGGCTGGGAAGTAACATGACTTCCCAACATCTTCACTTGGAGTTAAGGAGTTTTCTCAATGCAAAAATCAATCATTCTTGCCCACCTCAGAAGTGGCAAAGGCACTTGGCACATGGTTTTGAAATAAGGTTATCAAGTGGACATCATGTGCCTCGGAGTGGCAAAGACTAACCCCATGCAGGAAAAGGGAAAGGACGGTTTTATACCATGCTGACTTGCCTGCACTACCACCTGGGATACGTTTGCTGACAAGGAGTTCAGGTGGCCCAGAAAGACGTGGATTCAGAATTGTTTTCTTGACTACATGTGAACAGACCTGAAACTCAAATGATAAGGCTGGGTAGCTGCAAGAGGAAATCCAAAATGCCAAAGGGGATCCTGATTTTGTGACAGAGGAAGGGAACTGGAGCTGCTACAATAACACAAACCAGTAGACCTTAGCACAGCTTGCTTTTGCTGGGGACAGGACTGCTGAGCAGAGATGGGACCCAATATATCACTTAGGTCTCTTATGGGCATGGGGTGGGGGCACTTAATGTTACAATTCTTGCTAAACCCTGCAAAACTGAGTTTGACATTGCTTGGGGTAGGACAGAGGCTAACACAGTTGCTGAGTAAGCATCACTACTGGGCCTTAAAATATCTGTAGACTATAACAGAATTGCTGAACTAACAAGCTGCTGAGCCAGCATAATGAATAGAACATAGCAAAAATAATGCAAAACGTCGTGGTTAAGACAGCTGTAAATTAAAGAAAAGGGAAAGGTTGTCTCTCAGCCAGTTCAAAGAACTGGCTCCCCAGTCCCTTGTATTTGGACTGGAATGGATTCAGCAAAACAGCAGAAGGAGAGTCTGGACAGCTGAGAATGTATGTGGCCAGTGGGTCATGGCGTTATAAGGAGATAAAAGATAACTCAGAAATTCATCAAGGTGCGGGTCAGCAGAAGAGAATCAGCATTGCAGGTGTCAGGGGCTGAGAACTGTCTCTTGCAAAGGTGAGCATTTTCTCCAAATCGCCTTGACATACTGGGCAGGATGTGCCTGGATCCCCCATGCTGTGAGTGTGACCTCTAAGTGCCAAGTGCTAAGGGGGGACCTTCGTATGTTGGGAGAACTTAGGGATCTGGGCAGAAGAGTGTCTCATAATCAGAATGCTATGCTGCTAATGACTGTGTGCTGTGACTGCTACAAACATAGATAGATTAGATAGATAGACAGATTCATACATACCTATATACATAGATTCGCTGCCATGTTTAGTTTATCATTATTTTATTGTTCAGTTGCTATAATTACCTGTAGTCATTAGTTGGTTTTGGTTGTTCCACAGTTAAATATTGCTGACTTGTAGTTATATTTGTTGTTGCTACGCTTGCACTTGGACAGTGCAATTTCTATAAGTTACCAGTCAACATAAGGTATTAAAATAATCATATATACCTTTTGAAGAGTTAGCCATCTTCTTCACTGGAAAATATCATTGCACCTCCTTGTGGTTGTGCTTCTACCCACTAATCATAGCTCATTTGTATTAGCTATCTAATTTTTACAGTTACATCTTCAGCAAATTGAAAGAGGGTAGGGTACTGATATGTAATCTCTCATATTGCTAAACTATTAGCCTGGTTTCTGATATGTCTGCTCCAGGAGAACTAGCAAAACTACTAAACTGCCATGCCAACTACCAGAAATGCCTGGGTATATTCTAGAGGATGGCATGTATTGGAAACCGTACCCAATAGACAGTTTGGGTGTCGTCACCATGTTTTGGCAGGAAGGGTGATTAATTGTATGGACACAAACTGCACTATGTTTGTTGGTTTCAGGAATAAAGCACAAAACCTATCTCATCTTATATAACACTTATGGACAGCCTTATGTATCGTTCCTACTCATGTCCATGAAAATTTTGAGCAGAGTTCTACAGTTTCTAGTAGGACTTCTTTTCTATTAGAACAGCTGCTGTTTTGCAAAATGGAACTTTTCAAAAAGTTCCATTGAACAAAGCAGGGAGGATATCAATGGAATTTTGTATAAATATATGCTAAGATCCTACAGAACTTAACAGAGAATGGTAGCTTCTCATAAGGGTATGGATCATCTTATAGAATAAATAAATTCTGTATCACATTCAGCGTGTCCCAAGAGCCATAAACAGAATATTTTGTCTTTTTTACTTTATTATTAAATTATGTTACATTTTAATCTATGAGATTTAATATTGTCCTTTACAGAGAACACATGCTCAATTTTTTCACACCCTTTTTCTTTAGATTTTTTTATTTCTTTCTTATTCTGCTTTTTATAAAAAGCAGAAAAAGTATGCAAAATATAACACATTGAGCTCTCCTTTCAAGTACAAGCAGAATGTTTATTCTTGAATTAAAGAAAAAACCTTATATGTCAGCATATTTAATCTTGAGTTTATATGAATTTGAGTCATTAAGCTTAAGTCTAGACTCAGAATGACTTTTTTCCCCCCATCATCTGGTTTTAATTGGATTATAATTTTATGTCCTCACAGAATGACTCTCACATGTTACTAGGTTTTTAACAAAAAAATATATATAGAAAAAGACATGATTTTCCCCTATCACTTCCTATTTCTTTTTCTCAAAGACTTAAAGAATTATTTAACACTTTAAGGACTATTCCTCCCCTCCTGTTTCTCAGATGAATTTCCAAAAAGAGGAGAGGAAGTTCCCCCTACCTCTTTTACAGTTAATTGTTCCCTTGTGGGAAAAGTCACTGAAATGGGAAATGTGAAAAGAAAGTCTGCAAGGTAAAACTCCCAGAGGTCCCACAGATGCTCACTGCAATCAGCAAAGGCTTGGAAATGCATTGGGGATCAGATAAGTTAATTGTGGAAAATCAGTGCCTAAATCCAAATATACTACAGTGAAAATACAGAAAGCTGCTGCATTTCCCCCTTCACAAGAAGCAGCATTTCAGTTAGCAGCCATGTTGACAGCAGCTGTTCCTGCTGTGTCTGAGTCCTCCTTGCTCTCTTTAAGGAGTGCAATATTAATGTCTGTACTTAGTCTGTGCTCAGATATCTGTATTCACATAAGCAGCTATTCCTCGTTTCTTCATTTCCGTCACAACACTCAACACATAACCAAGGCACTCTGATTTTAAGGTGCTTGTTGTAATGGAATATGCTAAACAGGGAAAAGGGCAGTACTGCAACTGAAAGCATTAATAATTCCTGGAAGATAAATAGATATTCATAATGATATATCTAAATAACAGTAAAAGTGTTATAGAACTAAATAAATTATAAAGAATAATAATAATAATGACTAAAGAAGAGTTTAAGATTTATTTTTCCTTGCTTTTTTTGTCTAAAATCAAGAGGTAAAGTCAAGCCACATTTCCAACACGAAATCTGCAAGCATAAGCATTTGGTACTTCATTGCTACTTAATGAAAACTAAAATTCCAAGTAATAACAAAAAAAAAAAAAAAGCAACTCCTAGAGCTGAGGTTTCAAGAAAAAAAATAATATTGTGTGATTCATGACAAAATCATAAAAACAGACATCATGGAAAGTGTACTGTCAAGATGCTGCTCCTTGTTTAGGCAAAATTACGGTGGACTTTTCATGGTACTCTTATACAAATAAAAAGCAGGCTGTGCTCTAATAGAGTAAATTTTGTAACTCTTAATTTTTCCTCAAAAGTGAACTGTCTAAATAGGAAAATAAATGCAGTTAAAATGTGACTGCAAAATTTACTCTTTATTGCTTCTTTCATTCCTTTCCATTTATTTAACAATTTCTTCTGAAACTACCTCTGCTTTCCATTGTCTTTCTAAAGGCTTAGTGAAAACCTGTGTCACTGCCAACTGCTGCTGCACCTGATGTTTTATTTCCGCAGCTCTCTCCAAACTTGTGCATGAACCTTAAACCCTGAGCTCGTTCATGAGGCAACCCTTTGCTTCCAACTTTATGCAAAATAGCCAGTGGTGTCATTTATTCAGCATAAGATTTATTCTTGGACCACTGCACATGGTTAAATTTACAATTATGTTAACTGGGGTTCGATGTGTATATTAACAGGAGGCTGGAGGCCTAACTGAATTCCTTTCTGGTATATTCAAAGACACAATAAGTGTTATTTATGCCACTGCTCTTCTTAGTGCCTTTGACAAAAAATAAAAGCCAGTCCAACACAGTTGTCATCTAAAAATAAACACCAATGAGATCTTCTTCCTGTGGGCTGTAAGGTCATTCTGTAACTCAGCATGGTTCATTGATCTCTTCTACCCCCTGTGCCTTTCCAGATTTATTAGAAATCTGTTCAAAGGAGAATATATCTTACCGCACACTACTCTAGGAACTGCTGCTAAACACCGAGTAAAAGATTCTCTTCCACTCTCTTGTCCTGGTTTTGGATGGGGTAGAGTTAATTTTCTTCCTAGTAGCACAGCACTATACCAACTACTAGGAAGAAAATTAGCTCTATCATCCCAGCCGAAACCAGAATATCTCTTTATTCCTTGTCCTTAGAGACAGAACCAGGGAAAATCTTCCCAAGTCATCAGCTGAAAACAGATGAGCTGGGAATACAGGTTGAATACCTTCTGCTGCTCTTCCTTTGGACAAGTTCATTAGTTCAGGAAACACCTTGGGACCAATTCACGTCAGTGTGTGTCTGTATTGCTTCTTTCATTAGCGTGAAGAGCCTCAAAGTTATTTAAGTCAATGATCTGATTATCAATAAAGAACAGCACCGGACACAGGTCAGACATGCCCACTTTGTGTTTGTCTTCCTTTTAATATATCACAGTATTAAACAGTACTGTGAAGAGAGAAATCACATTGCAACTAGTAAGAGAGATATCTATCTACCTATTTACTTCCTGTCAACCTAATCACATCATGGCATAGACCACTTCGAGCACTCATGTAAACATATGTAACTTATTAGAAAAAATAGAGTTTCATCCACATTCACTCAGGTTATGTCCCCTCTTCACAGTAAATTCTGATAGAAAAACATGAACACATGTGCTGAGAGTTTTACTGGAAGCTCAGCAGCTGTAATATAATCACTGAGGTTTGATGAATTTTTTGTTCTTTTCCTTTTTTCTTTCTTTCAAATCAAGGTTTCTAGCAAGACTAATATGTGTGCACTCAAACCAGCAGTATGTGTTGGATTAGTACAGCAGCTCATGAGCAGTAGGATCCTGGGGTCTGCAGAGATCCACTGAAACAAAGGGCTCACCTTTGGGCTGTCCCTGGAAAACAGCGTGCAAAAAGGCAGAGAGGCTCAGTACTTTGAGAAAAAGTAAGATGAAGCACTTTGATTCCTACTATGGAGGCACATCTGACAAAACAAATTTACGTCAGGCTTTTTGTAAAGTGTTATCTTCTGCTTTCCCCTACTGCTGGGCCAGGCAGGTGTGTGCCCCTTCCCCATCTGGACCTCATTTCTCTCTTCCTTCTCTTCTCTGTTTCTCTTGAAGGTGAACATTTACCTGCTTTTGGCCTCATGTTTTTGCTGCCAAGCATATAATGGTGGGCTAGAAAGGCTATGCTCTTGGGTCCTAATAATTTAAGACTCTCTTCCTCACCCAGTAAATTTGATAGGATATTCTCTTTAAACCATTATCTGATGTATATATTAACATTCTTTTCTCTGCCTCATCTTCCTCCTTCATTCCAAAGGTGAAGTGGTGTTGAAGAGGCAACAGAGTTCAGAAATTGAATATTTATCTTTGACTAGACATTCAAACACCTTTGTATCTATCAGCCCCTCTCATATCTTCCAAAGACATCCCTGCCTTCATGATTTCTCTAGGCTCCACCCAATCAATTCCTTTGCTCTCTCCCCTCAAACAAACATGCAGCGCATATTGTGAACCTTAGCTAAATAAACGCAATGGTATTTGTAAAGAGTTTTTAAGTCCATGGGTGAAAGATTTTATTTCAGCCCAGCAGAATGGCATGCAAGAAACTCCACTGTCATACCTGTATGTTGTGACTAGGCAGAAGTTCTCTGTGAATTCCTCTTAAAAAGTTTTAAGGTCTTTTGCCTGCTATCACTACTGCTTATTTCATCTTTTAGTCAGGGTGTAACTTATTTATCAATAATTAGAAAATTAGTTGGGTAGGTGGTGAGTTGCTCAAGTACTAACTTTCTTCCACCCCATGGAAACTGAATGCAGGGCCATTTTCAATGAGGCATGATCTAAACTTCAATAGATACACACAAGTGGTTGTCCTGTTTCTGCATACATACTACAAGCAGAGTGGCAGACTTGCTTGCCTGGTCTGTTACCCCTGCATGAGAAGAACATGAAAAGTGCTTTGTATAATTTCTTTTCTTTCTTAAACGGGGTAAACATTGTCATAAACCCAGCCCAAAGTATTCTCAATTCCAACATATAGCCAAGCTCCCTTCTCAGCATACAGTAATTCCAGCTCAAATTTGTAGCCCGGTCCATCAAATAAACAGAGCTATGACCTTGAAATTCAATATTTCACTAACTAGCTCAAATTCCTGAGATTTACACAAACTTTATGAACATCTATGTCTTACAACATTGTAGCTTCTGCTTTGTGATGCTGGCCAGAAGCTGTCCATTTGTTTTGCTAAAAAGATGTTCTTTTTAGGTTTAGTAGCTTTCTTAGGCAATCTAAGATATCACCACATATTTTGCAGATAAATGTTTAACATTACCTGGAAGGGGATAAAAGCTGTAAGTTTCCTAACATTGTCCCTATAGAAATATGGTGAGATTGATCCCTCATAATTACACGTAGTCATGCCAGACTGGGAAAACAAACATACAGACAAACCAAAACATTAAGGAAGCATCAGGATACCACAACACTGAATACCGTAATATTTAGACAAATTTGCAGCCAGCAGTTGGAAATAGGTAAGAACCTTACAAGATGACCCTAATAACCAGCATGTTGAGCTGACAGTTATAATACTAAAACACTGAAAAAGCAGCCAGTCTAAACTAACAGAGCAAAGAAACCCCCCTGAAGTTGTGTTTAAATCTTACAGATAAATTAAACTATGCTTCATTAATTTTTTCCAAGATCTGTCGAGGTTTAGGGCCTCAGAGCAAGAGCTGCAACCCAGAACTTACCACCACCACCCGTGAAATGAGCACTTTAACTGTGGAGCTGGTGAGCCTTCTCTCTCTCTCTCTCTCTCTCCCCCCCGCCCCGCCCCCCCTTTCTTCTTCTTCTTGTTGTAGCACAATGTCTATTTCAGTAGTTTTTTTCCAAAGTGAAATTGCTTTAAATTGAGTTCAAATAATTGTTAAAATAGAATTTAAAATAGGATTTACTGTAGGCTTTGACTGTCCCAGGCTGCACATACTCAATTACTTCCTAGTTAGGGCAAATCATAGCAAAAGTGTCTTTGAGTTATTTCTGGCAGAGAGGGTGACTGAAGCCCAGGTCCTCTGGATCTGAAATTAATGCTCTAACCACTGGGCCTGTGTATAATAGGAGAGCATTGAAACTCACCATCTCTTACAAAAAATGGCAAGTGTGACGACTGAGTTTTGTGTAAGTGTGCTCACAGCACACCTGCTGGATCGAGCTTTTCAAGGTTCCTGGTAAAATTGCATCTAATTTACAAATCCAAGCTAGCTCAAAGCAGTACAAAGTTGTTCAGCCTTGTATAAACTGTAGCACTCTTGGACAGATACAGAGCAAGACTTAAGGTATTTGAGGAATTCTTCTGGTGAAAACCAAGTAAATTTCAGAGTTCAAGTGCTTCCAGAACTGACTTACAGTGCATAAATTCCACCTGACTTCCACTTGAGCAACAACAGCCCTTTCTGGGGTCACACATCAGTTCACAAATGTAGAAAAAAATAACCCCAAAGTATTGTTTTTCTGAGAGGTGCATTACTTTAACTCCCTTTACGCATGTAAATAAAATCTAGATCCAGATTTCTTAGGATTATATCCTGAGATATCCTTCCATTTCAAAATCAAATGTGAAAGAAAAAGGCCACCTACCAAACGTGCTGAGGATCTCTAACAATTTTGCAGTTAATGCTTTTATCCAGACATGACTGAACTTCGTGCCCTCCCCAAGCTCTTCCCATCTGCTCAGCAAAACACAGGGTAAGAAAACATGTCACTGCTGTAAATTGATCTTGAACTTTCCTGTCTCACATCCAGGCCTTCTAAAAAATACTTAATGCCATAACTAGAGCTGTGATAAACTCAGGTAAGAAAGAACATTGCGTTAGGCAGTCAAAATCTGGCCGTCTTCTTTCTAGTCTGAATCTGGAGTAATTTCACTGAAGTTAAAGGTGTAAGTCCTGATTTACATTAGTGGAGATGAAAGCAAAATTTGGCCGAGAGCATTTCTGAATTTATGGCCTTAGTAGATTGACTCAGGCTCTCTTTGGAGTTAAGTAAAAAAAATAATATCTTTCAAACCAATGCAATTGGGGCAGCTTTAAGTACTACACTTCACTTCTAAGTACAGAAAATACAAGTTTATTGTGCATGGGGGATCTTTTATTTTATCAAGATTGCTGAAAATATAAAAGGAACCAAATATACCCACACTAAAATTACCTCCAGAAGCACACTTAAACAAGACTTACACGACATCGTTAGAGGGGAAGAGCAAGTACAGAAAGTGTCTGCTCTGATTTACTGTAAATCTCTCCCTGGGTGATTTTGATGACTCAAGACCTGAGAAGCTTAGAAAAATATATATAACAGAGTCAGCCACTGTTAACTCTATAAATACAAACAATAAATGTTGTATCCCCCTCTACGAAAGAAAATTATAGTGCCCTGAACACTAAAAGAGTACCACTACCACCAAAAGTATATTATATGTGACAAGCGCTTACAATTGACAATCAAAAGAAAAAATGCCCCAAGTCCCTTTTTTCATAAGCTTTGAATTAATGAACAACAACATTAGCAGGCATGTCCCAGTTCAAATACTATTGAAAATATTATTTATTTATCTGGAAAGTGACTGAAACATTTTAACATAGCAAAAATTTCAACAGTACAATTCGTTACTCTAAAAAAGCAGTAAGTCTTCAACTGCAGGAATCAACTCAGTGTAATTGTATAGCTGTATACCTATTTGAAAAAAACAAGGAAACAATCCTACTTCTGTATTCTGTGACACTTCATACCTAAGCCAGTTCACTTCCAGACCCAGGTCTAGATCTTAGAGCCCATTTATGTAATAAACATAAACATTGGACAAAAGAACTCTGCCAAAGCTTAACAGTGATTTGACCTGCTGGATCCAAATCCCTTTGATAAAATTTTTCAGCAAAACATTCTAACAAATATTTATTCTATTTTTAAGCTATTTGGACTCTTAGTTTATTTTCTTTTGGGTTTCTTTTACTTATTCTGAGTAAGCTGAAGCTTTCAGTCCTTTTCCATGGATGAAGTGAATATCTTTTAAATACCACAAACAACATTTATTTAGATAAAAATATAGTTTAAAATGTGTTGCAATGTTCTTCACCTAATATCTGAGAGTGAATACTTAGCGCTTTTAAGAAAAAATGAGTCATGTTCACATGGACAGTGCATTAGGCTGAGATTCAGAAGACCTTTGCTTTGCTGTCTTTCCTTGCCTTGGTACTGGTTGTCTGGTGATGATGTTGGGAACATCACTTGGGCTACGTGCTCAGTAGTAAATTAAATCTGCCCAGGATCATTTTCTGCCAAGGAAGCCAACTAGAATAGCCCATATCTTTACTATTTGACTCTTTCAGCTGTCAAAACATGCAAGGTCTCCTAGAGGAGAGAATCTCTGCTGATTCCTGAACCGTGACTGAGATAGGCTTGGAACCTGCCTGTCTTTCACTGTAGATGATTGAGTTTTAGTATCTCATTGGGGCCCTATTTAGTTTATCTGCACAGATGTAGCTTTTACTTTTCTGAACAGTTTCCCCATCTGTAAGTAGGAGAACATGTTACTTGCTTCCCCTGCACCATGCTTTGTAATCTATAAAAGAAAGCATTAGCTATTTTTCTTAATAAAGAAAATGAAAATGAACCATTACAAGATACAACAGATTCTTCCTCCCCTTATAATCACTGTAACTCTTCCAACCTGACATCCACAGCAACTCTTTTATCTCATTACTTTATAATGAAAATATGCTGTAGGAACAGTAGCATCGACTTTCTGTAATGTCTACTAAACATATAGTAAAGATTTTGTTAAGGATATAGTCCTGAGAAATATAAAGTCAGTGCTGTAAGTTTTCTCGTACTTTTAATTATTATTTTTATTATTAAAATTAGAATGACTCCATATTTAATGTCACCTGATATACTGATTATAGAAGATGTAATCCAGCAATATGTTTTGCCACTTGCTTGTATGGTGTCCTCTTTAAGTTCAGGAAGCTTAACTGGAGTTGTAGAAGGCAGCTATTTTGCAATCAGAGTCATAGTGATGCAGGACTATGTATTACTTTTAAAGCTTTAATATGCAATCTCTATTATCTATAACAGACAGCTACTAGCATTGTTTCTTGTTATTGTTATTTGGTTTGTTTTCTAATGAGTGGTATTTCAGTACATGTTTGTGTTCTAGTGAATTGGAAAACAAATTTTTCATAGGGAAATGGAAAATGTTGCCATGAAAAATAATGTCTAATGAGGTATTTTTGGCAAATTTTAGGAGTCAAAGTTGAGAACTAATGAGTGCCTTGAGTCAAGTGAATAAGAAAATATTATGTGGCAGTCGAGAACTGACTTGTTTCTCTATTTGTTAATTTCCTGATGTTCAAATGTTTTCATTTGATAAAGTATGTTTCTTTTTTATATGTAGCATTCTTTTCCATCCAGAACCTTTGCTTTGCAACTAAAAATAAATAAATAAAATAAATAGTATCTGTTTATTTTCTGTGAGTGTTTATAGTGTGAGGTCCTGATCCTACATTCTCTTACATGTGTGAATAATTTTAAGTGGATGAGCAGAATTAAAATGTTTGCAGAAGTATTTATAGGAATAAAGCCTAAATCCAGCTGGTAGTCACTGATTGTGGAAAAAGCTCTTTTCTGACAGAGCACTTGCTTTTGTTGTTTCAGCTTTGTTGTTTGACTCTTGAGAAACCCTTCTCAAGTCTGTGCATGTCTGCAGTGTTGGTAGATAGAAAATGAAAGTTTAGATCCTTAGAAAAGATGAGAGACATGACATGTGCCATCAAGGGCATTTGCTTCCTTTATTAGTAGAAAAGGAAGGTAACAGTATTATGTAAAACAGCTTTCCTTTCCACACCTACACAGACACGGTGAAGAAGAGGAGTTAATGGTTAGATGCCAACGGAAAAAACTCCATGGCCATGATGGGAAGAAACCACTTAAGTATTTAAGATAAAGGTTTTGGTCTCCTCATCTTCCAGAAATACTCTGAAAACAGACATCTTACAGGGAGACTTGACTCTGAGATGTGTATGGTGCAAGAAGACAGGTATTGTCAACCACAGTGGACTTCTATTTAAACCAACAGATCCCTGCTTTTTCCGTTTCCTGGCAGTCCAGTCTGCAGGAGACAGGGGAAGAGTGATAGCCCTGAGACAGGGCAGACTGGGTGAGAAGTCCTTAAGAGTAGCTCTGTGAGATTCCTTGTCTGTATCTTTAAGAAGAGCAGGAGAGCAGAGGGAAGAGAATGGAGAATAGAGTGGGAAGGGGGAGAGAGTGATAACAAATTGGCTGCCTGCAAATCTGATAGACACCCATGGGGCCTTTTGTTTCTCTTTTAATTCCCTAGGTACTGGATGCATGTGGTGGTGTGATAATGTTGAGCATCTCTGGGCCTTTCTTACCACGCAAGCAGCTGGGAGGCAGACATCTGCAGTGTGATGATTATCTCACCTCCCTTCCCCCCTCTCCTGAACAGTACTCTCTCTGATGAAGCCATGTGTGGGTATATTCAGGGATGCCTGCAGAGTTTCCCCTTCCCCAGGAAAGCCAGGGCTAATCTGAGGAGTCTGGTTCATAGGCACTTTTGCAGATATTCCCACAGAAGGAAGTCAACACATGTCTAATAATGAATAGCTTGGTTAATAACATAATTTTGGCGAGGTTGTCCTGAGACAATTGGTACCAGGAGTTAAGTTACCCTGACCTGTACCAGGAAGCAACAATTCAGGGTGAAACAGGACATATTTTTAGTTTAAGGCACTGCCAGGTTATTTCCCACACCACTATCTTCAGTCAGCTTCTTCAAAGACATCCAGAGGCCACATGTGGCTCCCAAAGAGCCTGCCCAAAAAGAAAAGACTGACAAGCTCACCTGTCTTTCCTGGGACATAAATTTCCATCTTGCTTGAATTAGAAACACACCTGAACACCAGGTCAGATATGGGCAGGGCTAACTAGCATGTAAGGAGCAGCAGCATCCTGGGGACAAACTGGACCACTCTGCACTGGGTGTGGCTGGGATGCAGTTAACTTTCTTCATAGCAGCCTGTATGGTGCTGTGTTTTAGATTTGTGACTAAAACAGTGCTGAAAACACATTGACATTTTGGCTGCTGCTGAACAGTATTTGCACAGCATCAAAGCTTTCTCTTTAATTCACTCTACCCCCCAGTGTGTAGGCTGGGGCTGGGCAAGAAGCTGGGGAGGAAACACAGCTGGAACAGCAGACTGGAATTGGCCAAAGTGATATTTTATACCACATAGTGCCATGCTCAGCAGTAAAAGATTTTCTCTTCTCAGGTGACTGTTGCTTGCACACTGGCTGGACATTGGTCTGCTTGTGGGGGGTGGTGAGTGATTGTCTTTGCATCTCTTATGGTGTTTTTTTTTTTCCCCTCTTTCCTTAATTTATTAAACTGTCTTTCTTGCAATCCACAACTTTTCTCTCTTTTTCTCTTCTTATTCTCTCCCCATCTTTCTATGGGAGGGAAGAGAGCTTGAGCAAATGGCTGTGTGGGTGCTTAGCTACTGGGCAGGATCAACCCACCACAGGGCCTATGACATTTGCTTACAGTCACAGTGTTTTTGGCCTGGAGTGACATGTATTTGGTTTGCTTGCACCATGCCATACCTCCAACCTTGTCTGGCATGCCAAAACTCTGACTCAGGGATGGGAAAAGAAAGAAAATGATTCCTCCAGGATCACCGGGAGAATGTGGCTAGACACAGTCTCAAGAATGTTTTGTTAGTTCATGCAGATAAACATCTATTTGGCTTTTCTCCATCTGGGTGCTTATATGTCCTTACACACTGACTGTGAGTACCATTTCTGGCCTCTGCAGGTCAGTGAGGGATTTGTAGTCTTATATGATATCTGCTCGTAAGGCAAAGGAGGACTGCTTTGTACTACTGCCTCATTTAGCTTCCATTTCACTGGAATAATTTGGATCAGTGTCCTTTCTCAGACCCCAGTCTACATGCATTTTTACTCTTTGGTTCATTCCACTTGTCTGTACTCTTCCACTGCCACTGTGTGCTGCTCAGCATAGCACCTGCTACGCTACTAAAAGCCTGGAGTCAGCAGCTGTCAGTTTACACTGTTAAGTTTTCCTTTTACTCCTCGTGACTGGTGCTGTGGAAGCAGATACTGTAGCCTCCCTCCCCTTGCTTGCCAGGCAGCTGTAGCTCTTCTTCTTAGATTTCAGAGGATGAATCCATTAGTAATTTTTATCAGTCCTCAGCTATCTGATCTTCCTGTTACTCATACTAGTAGAATATGGCTCAGAGATGGTAGCCCTTACAGCACTATCACACTGTTGGGCTAGTGTCAAGGGAACATGATTGTGCATCACACTAACACAGCTGAACACTGCTTAAGCCCTGCAACACTCACCTGAAAGAGTAGGGCTGAGCTTTTCTGGTTTTGGTTTTTTGTTTGTTTGCTTGTTTTTGTGGGTTTTTTTTTTGTTTTTTTTTTAATGTGTTAACCTCCAGTAAACTATTTCCACAGAAATTCCATTCCACTATCTGGGAAAGAATATAATCTCACAAAAAAAAAAAGTCTGTTTCACATAACTATCACAGCATTTTATAACTTGCATTTTACTGTACATCACTGGAACAGCTGACTGGCAGCAGTCTAATGGCACAGAACAGAATCAGAAAGCAAACAGCTTACCGTGCAGCTTTGCAACTTACTATGAAGTATAGCACTGCCAATGGATGGCAAGGCTGGGTCTAAAGAAGTGGAGGTGAGAGAGGTAATTACATATAACTTACTTCCACTCCAGACCAGCAGATTTCTATGGCATATACGGCTGTGTTTCTGACCTGAAGTCAGAAACACTTTTGATTCAGAGGATGAGAACAGTTAAATGTACATTGAAATACAGGGAAGTACCATTATTTAAAAGATACTAATTATTGTTGCATATGGAAAAGTGGGCAGAGTGAGGGTTTTTTCCTTATCTTTTTTTTAATCCCTAACACTTTACTCTTTCTTTTTAAGGAAATTTGTTGTTCCAAATGTTACAACAATGTCACAGGTGCATGGTTCTTTGTTTTCCCTGTAACAGTGCATATTGCTTTACCAGCAGATGCTATATTTTAATAAAAGGTATTTTGCGCTGAATTTCAATATAACAGAAATGGACATTCTGTAGCATGCGTTCAACTGTAATAAAATAGATTCATTATAATGTGAGAAGGATTGTGTGTTTGAAAATATGTTTTCTTCAGAACATTTACTAGAAAAGAACATATCATTCCTGTATATAAATTGATAGAAACAGGATGCAATCACAGTGAGACTGTGCACCCATTAATAGGACCAGAAAAGGAAGGATTGTGATGAATATGTTTGCGGTTTTCACATCTCATAGATCAATTCTATTAGCCAGAAATGAAAGCCATTTTCCCCTTAAAAAAAATGAATACAGGTTTATGTGAACTGTACAGCAGGTCCTTGCATTCAAGGACTTCTCTGCCTAACAATATCTAATAAAGTAATTAGAGTAATAAATACTCTGCTTGCTTATAACTAAATCTGATACAAACGAACACTAGACAATAAGATGTGACAAAAGTATGTGAACTGGGATAGACACCAAATAAAAGGATTGGGTTTTTTATTGTAAAAATGTAGATGGAGCTTTAGGTAGGCTGAATTCTGTTGCTGCTTTGTCTGCAGAGGGTCTGTGCATTCTTACTCAAATCATATGGAGGCATTTCTAAGCGAAAGACGTATACTTATTTAGCTGGCTTTGTGATTCTTATCTAAAAGGTGACGTGGGATCATATAACTCAAGCCAGCTAGACAACCATATGTTTTCAAAGGCAGCCTTCAGTGTGGTTACAGAGTGAAAGTGCAAAGCCCATGCTTACTAGATGATTTGTAAATCACTTTATTGACAGCTACCAATTAGTACTTCAGTTACTTTCATTTTGCACAATCTTCTGTTCTCCAAAGTAAAGTTTATGAGGGATACTATGTCCTGTCCAATCATGATATAAAATTGAAACCATGGAAGTCATTGACAACAGATTTTGTGGATGCCAAATATTTGCATGGATTCAGACAGCAACTAAATGCATTCATAGAAGAAAAATCCATCAAGAGCTATCAAGAAGAAAGATTATACCCTCAGCTTAGAATTCCTTGCACACTGCTAAAACCTGGGTTTGCATTAAGAAGAATTATTACATGCATCTATCCTTCCTCTGCTAGGCATTGTTAGGAGTAAGGTAGATGGACTGTGGATTCAGCCTAATATGTCCATTTTGATGGTTTTAAGCACTGAATGACTAATTCACGCATTCACAGCCTTCCCATCATGCCAAAATAATGAACTACATGCATTTTTAATAGGGAAGAGAGAGGAATCAGATTAAGAATATAGTAACTAAGTCAGTGAAGTTCTCAGACTTGTTTCTGTTTTCACTCAAAACAGGTTAAGAGTAAAGACTGTGACTTGTTACTTCAAATTGGTATATCTTTCGAAGAAACTGTGATAAGCTAATGGTCATATCAGTCTCATCATATAGCATACAATGCAAGAAATGAACAAAATCTCCCACAAAAAATACAGCTATTGTATACTGTTTCCTTTATTATACTGAAAGAAGATATGGAAATGATTGATCTGATTGCTTACTCTTTTCTAGAAATAACTGTAACAGCCAACTTCAGTAGCATATTGTACCAAATCCTAATTGTCATGGGTGTGGTATAAAACCTAAGATGTATAGACAGAGTGTCGTGGTTTAACCCCAGCTAGCAACTAAGCACCACACAGCCACTCGCTCACTCCCCCCTGGTGGGATGGGGGAGAGAATTGGAAGGGTAAAAGGGAGAGAACTCGTGGGTTGAGATAAGAACAGTTTAATAATTGAAGTAAAATAAAAGAGAACAGTTAAAGAGGTAAAGCAAAAGCTGTGCACGCAAACAAGGCAAAACAAGGAATTAATTCGCTACTTCCCATGGGCAGGTGGGTGTTCGGCCATCCCCAGGAAAGCAGGGCTCCATCACGCGTAACGGTTACTTGGGAAGACAAAGGCCATCACGCCAGATGTCCCCCCCTTCCTTCTTCTTCCCCCAGCTTATATACTGAGCATGACGTCATATGGGATGGAATAACTCTTTGGCCAGTCTGGGTCAGCGCCCCTGGCTGTGCTCCCTCCCAGCCCTCCCCCCCCCCCCCCCCCGTGCACCGGGCAGAGCACGGGAAGCTGAAAAGTCCTTCACCAGTGTAAGCGCTACTTAGCGACAATTTAGCGGTACTTAGCATCGACATTGTTCTCATCCTAAACCCCAAAACACAGCCCCCGTACCGGCTACCAAGAAGAAAATTAACTCTATCCCAGCTGAAACCAGGACACAGAGAAATAGACTTCCCATTTTAGAAAGATCTGGAGATACAGCTTGCTGTAATTTCAAATGGCAAATCGACATTTTTTTTTTAACTTTATAATAAAAAATCCTCTCTCTGCACAATTTTCCCTTTCCATAAGGTAGTTTCCCCCTTCAATTTCAAACCCCAAACTTCTATGACTCACTTAATGTTTATACAAATATTCCACACTTACAACCAGCATAGCAAAGACTGAAGAAGTGGTTGTCCACAGCTTTATCCAATATCAAAAGTTATTTCAATGAAAATGGAGTACAAAATTCATTCCCACATTTCACAACTAGATCTTGCAGAGATTGCAGCTTTTGAACAAAAGTATTATAAAACGCAGAAGGAACCCCTTGAGTTTTGACATTTGAGGAAATTGTCTCTCATATAAGAGAAATTCTCATCTGAACCAAAGGATTGAAAGTTCTCTTTACATTTCTCTCTGTTTTTAACTGTTTATAACATTCAGTTTAATAATACATAGAAACCAAATACATAGAAATTTCACTGCAAGTTGCTGAATCCAGTAGCTTGACAGAGGTGAGTCTGCCACAGCACCATGTTGCTAGGTCCAGCCAGCAGCCAGACTGAGCTGAGCACGTATCCTTGATAAGCATATACACGCAAACACATATGTACACTACCCCAATACACATATACCTACTCACATGGCTGGCCACACAAATTAACACACAGAGAAACACTCACACAAATACAGGTAGCACAGACAGCTTAGTCCTGTTTCCACCTCTGGCAGCTCAGGATGAAGGTCTGTTAGTGGGTAATTTGTACATACAATATGGATCTCTCCAGTAGCCGGCTTTAGACACCCAGTTTACCCGGTAGCTGGTCCCTGGATCCTCTGGCTTCCCAGTTGCCTCATGCACAAAGGCACACACATGCAAATGAATCTGCCCCCTAGACCTCACCGTCTCTGCAGTTGCTGGCTTGGATCTCCTGGATCCTCCACTAGCCAATTCTCAGACCACTCTGGTCCCTACAGGTGCTCCAGTACTTGGTTCCCAAGCCTCTGTCATACTCACCAGCCAGTACAGCTCGATGCTGGCTAGTGATCACATGCCAACATGCACCACTCCAGTCTCTCAAGTTGCTGGCACCCAAGATGCATGGTCCCTCTGATCTGTAGTACCCAATTCTGGCTGCTGGCACTCAGGCGTCCATGTACACACATGCACACTGAAAATAAAGCCCCTTACTCAGAAAAAGTAGTCAGAAATGGAGTTTAATGAGAGTACAGGACAGACTGAGGTGATCAGGGCATGACCAGACAAGCTTATTGACCAACAGCCTGGTAAGAGGCATCTGGCCCTTTTTGTCTCTTTATCTCTCTATTTCCCCATTCCTGTTCCTCCACAAACCACCCAGATCCCTCCCTTTCCCTGCCTTTGTTTCCTCCTCTAATCATCTGATAACAGCCTAGTACAATCCCAAAATCCTCCCCCCTGCATCCCACATAGAGTCCCCTACCTCTATAGGCAGTATCCACTCTCAACCTGTAAGGTGGCCTGGAGAGCCTTTCCCGTTGACTGATGGTGATGGGTCTCACACACAGCCCATGGGGCTGACATCCTCCTGGGATGCCCTAGGAGGGGCCGAGCTGGGGGACTCATTCCTCTGCCTGGGCTATTGGGTGTTCTCCTGCCTGCTGTTGTGCCTCTGGACTTCTTCATGTGTGTGGAGATGAGCATTCAACCACAAAACCTAACACAATACAAATCCATCTGAAGTGGGTTTTGCCTGTTTGTTTTGCAGTCAGATCATGATGATACCGTATTGCAGATCCGGCTGGGCAGGGACAATGGCACATTTGTAAATCCCATGGGCTCATATTTCAGTCAGCTGTTGCTTCTGGGTAACCTCTATTCAGATAGGAACCAGAAGTAAAATTTGTCACTTTGCTTATCCAAGATATCTCCCTTGCACCTAAACTTTGTAATTCTTGTTCCTAAAGTAAGTAGGGACTTTCAATATGTGGAAGGAAGTCAGACCCTTTGAGACCCTCAAGAGAGAGGTGACCTCTGCCCAATTAAATTGCTTAATCTCCTTTCTGGAGGCCTAACTTGTAGACAAAAATGAGGGAAGGATGGAGGATACAGTCACCTAGGGCACTTCACCACTGAGACTCTGCCTTGTCTAACGTAAAAGCAGTTGTAGAGAAAGGGAAATAATTTATAGCATCTTAAGGCAGATATCTAAACCAGGCCAGACTAATTACAGACTGAAATGGCCAGTATTTCTCCACTGATAAAGGCAATCCAGGGTGATAAACTCAGATGTAAACACTGTAGGCATCAACATTTAATCTGATGAATCTCACCTTATACTCATTAGTTAGACGTGTAATATAAGAAAACTGGATGCTGCTATAAAAACCTTTAAAGTCACCTACCTCTCAGCATTTGTAATATATACATCACTTAACATGAGAACTGATGAACTAGAAACTTAAATTTAAGTATTGGTAAAGTGCCTAAGTAAGGTAAAATGCATCTCTTTCAATATTTTCTGTATGAAATTCAAGGTCCAGTAAGCTCAGCAGGTGTTTAACTTGAACATGTTTGCATTAGTTTTAGAACAGCATGAGCTTAAGCCAGAAAACTCCAATCCAGAATTTTCAAGGGGGAAAAGTTTGAGTTTTTTGAAAGTTCCCCCTTTTTTTCCCCAGTTTTTAGAGGATTTATTATTACTTAGAATCTATTAGGACAAGATCAGAACAAAACAAAATAAAACATCATCATGTTCATAGAATCATAGAATGCTTTGGGTTGGAAGGGACCTTTAAAGGTCATCTAGTCCAACCACCCTGCAATTGGCAGGGACATCTTCAACTAGATCAGGTTGCTCAAAGCCCCATCCAACCTGGCCTTGAATGTTTCCAGGGATGGGGCATCTACCACCTCTCTGGGCAACCTGTTCCAGTGTTTCACTAACACAGGAAATGTTTCTCCCATGTTACAGGGGAAAAAAACAGAACTTTTTTTTTTTTCCCAGGAATAATATTCCTAACCACTAGGCTAGTAGTTCATGTCCCGTTTCTTTCACATGACGAGCCAGGCATGACCTGATATAAGCAAAGCTTGAAGAATCTAGGCTAAAAGCAATGTATGACTTAAGCAAGGGTAAAAATTTAGATTTGTGCTCATAAATTCCTGTTCAGTACTACTTTAGGTACCTCCTTTATTTGATATGGTCATTTAGCTGCAGCTTACTTAACAGCAATTTTTTGTTGGTGCCAGGTTAGCAGTGGATCTCATATATATCTTGCTCATTCTTTTTTTCCCTGAAAAAGCAAGCAATCAACTTTTTTTTTTTGCTTTTATCTGTCCTTGGTATGCCTTACAAATTTTGCTCAATATTACAGTTCTTGTCATGGTTCCTGTAAGACTGATTTGGCTGCTGCCAAGATGCAGTCAGAGGTGAGCACCATGATAGGGAAGTACTTAAGCACAGGTGACAGGCTGCATGGCAGCAGCAGCATGACATTTTATCTGGAGATACAGACAATGTGGGCAGTAGCACATTGCATTTGATACACACAGGGGACAGCTGTGGTAAGTGTGGCAATGCACAAGTAAGTGCTTTGAAAGAATATGACAGGCAAAATCTGACTTATATTAAGAAATGGGGGAAAAAGGAATGTAATGGAAACCAAAAAAATAGATTCTATTCCTTGAGATCAATTTCATCCTACATTAAATAAGCTGTATGTATACTGTACACACACAACATTAAAAAATACTTAAAATATAGATTACACCTGTCAGCTGGAAGATTTAATTCCACACAGTCCCAGTCTTTGAAAAGGCTTGAGTCTCCCTGCTTCATGTGCATTAAATATGACCTTGTTCCATGAGTGGTTCCACCAGTTCCACTGAATTGAGTAAAAGTGGCAGTAGTAGGTTCCTGTTTGACAAAAACATAACCAGGTATCAGTCATTCATTTTAGTTTAGGTTTCCCTTAAGACTTATTTAATTTCTATGTTTCTCATAATTCTCAGCAACAAAAAAATAAATGGAATAACAAACTACCCTGAGACTCTTCTGGAAAGTTAGAAGTCATGTATTCAAGACCGAGTACTAGTATCTCTCATTCATATGGTACATTAAATTTTGTTTTAAAAGATCCTGGAAGGAAGAGAATGAAAGATACAACAGTTCATTGAGACCCCCACTGGATAACTATCTTTTAACTTTTGTTGATCTTTTTACAGATCAACCCTGATGTTGTCACTGAGTTGTTACAAACCACAGAAGAGCAACAGTGGAGGTGTTTTGGCTTTCTGCAGCATTAGTATCCTCCACAGCTGGCAGGATTTTGGACAAAAACATTTCTGCCATTCTGGAATGCACATGGAGAGAGAGCAAAGAGACATATGTGCTAATAGGCTTTTACTTTTCTTCACAGTAACCTGGATTCATGACATTTATTCAAAGTACAGCTGTTATACAGTTTCAGCTATAGAGGAAAAAAAATATAGAGAAAAAAATTTCCTTTAAGCATATTTTCCTCTTGTATCTGTGTTCTATAAGTTTTTGCATTTAATTATACACTGGGCCAGATCCTTAATAAATATAAATCAATACATGTTAAATTGAATTAAGTAGAATTATGCTGCTTAAATCTTTTATATCTTTTAAATTTTGACCTTGTGATATAGCCAGAAACACCTCTTTTTATTATCAAGAAGTAAAGAGAAATCCAACTGCAAGATAAGGATACGACATTTATCTACATAACTATCTTTTACACTGTTTCTTGTTTAGATTTTGCATAGGTTTCATTCTTTTCAGCCTTGGAATTAGGAGGCAGTAATCTCCAGTTCTCCATTTTCCTGCCCAGTCACACGTCCCTTCAGGAAAAGGAGATCTCCAGAGCCCTCCTTCCCTATTGCGGAGCACGACACCTCCCCTGGGTTGTGTTCTACAGGTACATAGCAGCGATGTACAGAGTAGCCTGTCATATAAAAAAAGTGATACGGAGAACCCACCAAAGGAAGGAGCTGCGTACCACACCAGCAAAAGATGAATAGGAAAGCTGTGGGTTCCCAGGAAGCTACAGCCTGTAAATTCTCACCACCATGAATGACAGATACATCATCAGGTCCAAAGTAAAGAAAAAGGAGATAATGAGACAACAGCTTTCTGTAGGACACAGCCTTAGGTAATGATTTTTACCTACCTCTTCTGGCTCTCAAAAGATGTTCCATTATAGTAAAATTTATTGGGAATTTTTAGTTAACTGCCCTGGCAGAAAGAGTTAATTATAGCAAATATACCTAAGGCACAGGATCTTAAGAGGCTGAAGTTTCTTTAACTGCTCCAGACGTCTAATAGTCTTCCTATTCTCAGGAATTTCACACTATTGGTAACATCAAATTACTCTTTGGCAAGGAAAAGGTGCTTGTTTTTCATTGCCTCAAGGTTGCTTTTTTTTTTCTGCAATTTACTGGCAGTGTAATTTGGGAAGAGAGAAAATGTTTGCTTGCAGGATCAATGGAAAAAGGATAGTACAAGTGAAAATGGAAGGTAAGAAAGTGAGAAAGACAAAATTTAAAACTGTAACAGGAAAAAAAACCAAACTCTGAAACCAGCACAGCTAAAGTAGTGAAATCAGCTAAAGAATATAAATAAGTAGCATTCTAATTATGAAACAAATGGAAAAAGGTCATAAGTAAGGTAACACCTAAAACTTGTAGAAGACTGTTGAGAGACACCAAAGAAAAAAAGGCAGAACCTGTGATGCTTTGAATTAGAGGAAATTTAAGTATAATTATACCAGGAAAAAAGGTGAATCCTACAATATTTATTCTGAAGTGGAAATGTCAGGCTTTTCAACAATAATGTAAAAAGAACCATTTAATAAATATTTTTTTTCAGTCTTTTAGTATAATAATACACGAACATATTTTCCATTCCAACAATAATTCAGGAAAATATTTAATAGCAGCTTATAAAGTTAGATATTTCAAAGAAGCAGGATTAATAACTCGAATGTAAAACTATTAGAAGAGCTGAGCAAGGGCTTTTATGGGCCAATAATGTTGATTTTCAGTAAGTCCTGGACATGGGAGAAGTTTCGGAGAACTGGAAGAAAGCTCATGTTTTATTAATATTTTAAAATCTGTAAACAGAATGACCACATATTATAGGCTTGAAATACATATACTACACAAAAAATATGAAAGTGATAATATAGGACTTGACTGATTGTATTAGCCCTCTTTAATTCTTTTTAAATGCCAATCAGCATGGGATTATAGAAAACAGGTTGTATAAACTAGCTTTTTTTTATTTTTAATTTCAACTGTGGCTGTTAATAATAATAATAATTTTCTAGTATATTTTGAATTCAGAAGGCTTCTGGTTATTTTTAGGAAAACAATAAAAAACAAAGCAAAAGAGCAAAAGCAAAAGAAAATAAAACATGACACATTGATTAGACACTGGCTAACTTAATGTTTAAGTGGATGTTTTTCTAATGGTGTCCTACAGGCAATCAGTTCCTAGACTACGTGCACTTGAATATTTTTATTAATGATTAACACTGAATAGAAATTTGGAAAATGAAAAAAAAGGAAAAAAAAGAATTATAAGACATCAAAACTAAGCAGAAGTAATCAAGTTGTCTTTATTTCTGACCATAAATTATAATAAAATGATATATGTGCTATTCACATTTCTTTGTTTTGACTTCAATTTCTTGAAAATGAAAAAAAAAAAAACCAACCTTTTGATCTCAGTGGTATGATGTATCCCAAAATCTCACTTTTAAGAATAAAAGTTAATTCCTATCTTTAAAAGCTTCCAAGCCAGGCTAAGCCAGTATATAACTCTGTTGAAACAAACTCAGCCTGGTTAGTTCTTCTTTTTATAAAGAGAGGAATGAATTTATATTCAGATAATATACTTAAATTTTATTGCAGTCATACCATTTAGCAAAAAGCATACACTGAAATAAGAATGACCTAAAGCAATATTCCTAGTAGTGAAATAATTTCCTAGCTAGATCAAATGAAGTTGAAGGGATCATCATTCCCATCTCTTAACAAAAAAAAAAAAAAAAAAATTCTGAGGGTGAAGACCCTATTACTGAAATATGGGAGTACAAAGAAAACATTAGGCTCTACATCTTTATTTTGGAGAGGCCATCTTTTGGCCCCTACCGTTATTTGACTTACTGCTCAGATGACTTAGCCATATCTAGAGGTGTATTAAGTGCTAAAAGTCCATGTTTGGAGAAGACAGGTGCTTATGACTGGTAACTAAGAAGGATAAAGAGAAATAACACATGCACCTGTTCTAGAGAGCACTCATTCAGAGAGAGATATAATACAGCTCAAGCTCACAGTACAGCTGGGTCCTTTATAGCAAAATCCATGTTTCTACCACCTAGTAGATTAAAACTCCCAATACTGAATAGACATTGCAAATATCAAGTTCATCTGGCAATTAGGAAAATAGCCTTTTCAGATTTATATCTGAGTCTGGCAAAGTAAGGAGGAACATATATAATCTAAGGCATAAAAAGTTGTACCCTTGACTAATGGCCAATAATTTGCTGTTTATGATGAAAAATAGAAATTGTAATACATACTACTGTAATAATCTGGGAGAAGACCAAATGAAGGCCTAGGTATTTTGTGGCTATTTATTATTTTACAGTGCTTTTTTCCTACTATTATTATTTATAGTCTAGGAGTACTTGTAAGTCATATCTAGGAACGGGACTTCATTACTTCAGGAGCTTCAAAAATAATCAGGACACTAAAAAAAATTAATCTAATTTTAATTACTTAAAAAATTACATGGCTAGTCTAAGCTATTTCACCTAGGGTCCTTCCTTAATGAAGTCAGGCTCTGTCAGGTAGCTAAACACCCCTTTCTCAGACAGGTGAGGTGATTTGTCAGTCTTAGAGACAGATTTCCTAATCTACAAATATGTGTTAAAGAGGTGGGTGGGTGGGGAGAGGGAGAAGAGAAACTTTTGACTCGTTGAAAATAACCTTTTTTGTGGGCACAGAGAGTTCTGACCTATGAAAGGTCTCTTAGCTCAGATTTTTAGTTTGAATGAAGTACAGCAAGCTAGACAGGCTCCAAAATAGCTATCACCTAAAATATGGGACACCTTCGATCACAGTACAGACAGACACTGGGCTTGAATTTAAGCCTTAGCCTTGCTAGCAGATTGCTTGACCATGAAAATAACGTGGTTTTTTCATAGATTCTTAGACAATAAGTTCCACATTACAGAAATAATTGCACTAATTGTACTTGAATGTAAAAGATCTGTATTCTCTATTTGAGTGGTTAGGGTACTCAGATGGGCAGCAGAAAAGTGATACAATAGGGATTTATGAACACACCAATAAAAGAAAACTCTTGAATAATCAAAGAAATATTCTTAATATATTAATAGAATGTTTTTACCCATTTATTTTCTTCCCAACATCATCTAATAGCTGAAACATAATTTTATCCTTGTTTATGTCACACACGTACTTTTAAAAAGCTTATTTGTACCCTCCCTCAGTCTTTCATTTTTTGGCTAAGCACTGTACACATTTTTCAGATGAAGTCTCACAATGCTTTATATAATGACATGAATGTTTCCCTTTCGCTGTTGGATACACCTCTTACAGTCATTTTAGTCATATTGCTTTGAGCTTATAGACAATTCATGACAGAGGAGTGCATACGGGTTTTATAAATTCCCATCTTATTGCAGAAATTTATATTAGTCCTGTTCATCATAGTTCTGAATGTCTGTCATGATATCTTAATTTTCCTGAGGAAGTCTCCCAACTCTGTGCATCACTAGCTGTTATTATCACCATCTTATTTTGTGTAGCAGAGCTGTTAATTCAGAAGCTAAATTAGAAGATTTTTAAGACCAATACATGAGACACTCTAATAGCCTCCTTTCAGTCTCATAGTTTGACTTTCAGCACAACCTCTTTTTTCTTTAGTAGTTCCTTACCCCTTACAATTCTGGAAATAATGTCCATTTTCTCCAGCTAAACTAAAAGTTTCCAGGTCTGTTAAGTCTGTTAGAGCAGGCTAAGTTGCTTAGAAAATCAGTGCTTTGAGTTTCCTTCCATATAAGAGGCCTATCCTTGTTTCCCTTTCCCCATAGTGTTTCTGTAAAGTGTTTATCTTTAGACTATGTGTTGCAGAGAATATGTTTTCTAAATCCTTATAAAGGGTCTAGTTAACTGTAGTTTCTGTCCTCAATTAATATAAGTAATCATGTTTATATGATGAAAAAGTGATGTGTGGAACAGCAGGGATAGAATGTATTCTCTGTATTAAATATAAAACACATAAATAAAGAATTTGAAAGAATTGACCTTATTTTTTTGAACTGGGAATTCACTCCTGACCTACGGAGCTTGTGTGCCAAGAAGAGTTTCCCTATTACTCTCCATCAGTACATAAGGCACTTGTTCACTTAACCACAGGAGTAAATGACACAAGAAATTAGATAACATTCATGTTAAAACCCTACCAGAAGACAGGTACTAACAAAGATATATTTTATATGACTCCATAGCAGACTGGATGTTCCGTGCTAAATAATAGAAATCCATCTTCATTGAAGCAGGGGAGTTGATCATTCAGAAGTGATACAGGGAAAGAAAGTTGCAAAGAAGCAATTGGTCACCATTTTAAAATAAAAATAAATTTTACATCTGGAGTAATTTTATGATTTTTTTTTATACAAAATTAAGTATTTTTTAAGTTGTCAGACCGCCTCAGCCCTCACTCTCTGCTCTCTAGGTGGATCTTTTGGCATTTACAGTGTCCCCTATGTTCATTAAGCTCCTTCTGCCATTACTTTTCTTATATTTCTTCAGTTACAGGCCAGTCCTCCTCTGACATAGGTCCACGTGGCAGCGCTGAAGTCACTGAAGTCAATTTAAATCAGCTAAGGAGCTGTTCCTAATGCTTCTGATATGATCCACTTATCACACTTCTAAGATGTTTGCTGAATTATTTCAGTCATGTTATATGTATGTATGACAGCTACATAAATAATGGGATCTTACTCTAAAATCCTGAAAATGTCTGCAGTATTGCTACTCTGCATAGGAGCAATTGAAGGTTCTAAATTAATTTTGCACGTGCAAAAGCCAAATCCCACTAAATTTGCCTTAATCAACAAGTGATCACTGACTCTGACATACAGGCAAAAGACAACATGCATAAAAAAATGGGACTGAACACCTGGCCTCAACCTTTAAGCATATATATATACACACACATATATATTTAAATATGAATTAGGCGTAAATAACGTTCCAGTGCCTGGATTCTCTAGTGCAAAGATGTAGGTTTCCAGTCCTTCAGTGAGGTCAGAGAGTAGCCAAACTCAGTGACTGGTGCTATGAAGAAAGAAGAAAAAACTCTTCTTGCCTGTAGCACTTCTGAGATCGGACAGAATGGCTAAATTCAGCTGTGTGGGGGTATACAGAGCTGCTAACTGGCCACAGTAAACTGATCATGAGACATGGCAGAAGACACTTGTTCATCACTTGGCAGTGTCAGTAAGATCATAACAGTGACCTATCATATACTAGGTAACTTATGCTACCTAATATCTGTATAACTAACCACATTATTATAGCTTTTCTCTAAGTTGTTGTTGGTTTGTTGTTTTTTTTTTTTTCCTTTACTTATCCATATTAATTGAATAGCTGGGGTTTTTTTTTTTTGGTAGCAATACACTGAAAAACAAAATCTATGCAGAGTTTTATCAGATTTTTGTTAGTTAACAGTAAAAATTATCTACTGGTAGGACTGAGACTTTTTTTCCTAAAAATGGAAAAGCATGAACTGAATGTAGTCAAACCTAAAACATTATGAGGATGGACATGTCTCAAACAGCTATGGAGGTAACTACTGTGTCTTTTTAAAATAATGTAACTCATGTTTCCCTGCCTGCATTTTTCTTCTGCTCATTTCACTGCACAGTGTTCTTGATGGTAAGTCATGTGAAGGAGATATGGTGAGTTAAAAAAGTAGCTTTGTCCTGTTACATGGAATGAAACAGGGATCTGATTAAAAAATAGAATTAACTAAAGTAATTACAAGAGTCTTTTAGTTTTGTGATAACACCTCCTTATTTTATTGCTTAGTTTAAAAAGAACAGACAGCTGTTCAGCCAGTTGACTTGATTCTTCTCTTGGTGTATTAAAAGCTATCAATAGACCACAGGGACACATACCATTGCTTTCATTCAGCTAGCTGTGCATAAGTAATGGTGAATACTAGAGGAAATAGTCTTTAGGTACAGGTATGGAAAATTTGAATAAGACTTGTTATATGATCTAGAGCTGTGCTTTGGGAACATCCACAGAGGATAGTGTTTTATAAGCATATCTTCTACATATAAGAGACAGGATTGGTGCTTAACAAAAATTGTGGCCTTAGGTAGACACTGATGATGTTCCTACTCTATTTTTCATAGAGTAACTCATTCATGTGAAAAGTGGATATATATGAAAATGCCTTGAAATGAAAACTGCAGCTTTTCATAACTGGTTTGGATCAGTGAAATTATACAAGAAGGAAGCAATGCAGATTAAAGGCCAGTCTTTGTTAGGGTATCTTCAGAGTTTTCTCTGGTAGCATAGAACATTATGTTTGGTTTTCATTACGTTTTGTTTTCTTTTGTGTTCACTGGGAAATGCACTTTACATTCTGTTTCCTTTGTACAAAATGTTTGATTAATCTTTTCATAGTTCCCTGTATGTTTCTGTTTCACTGATGGAACTCCCTTCTTCGGTTCATTTATCACCAATAGGTTTACTGGATATTAATCAAAGACCATATAACCTAGTGGGGAAAGCTCCTTGCCACTGTATCTTCAAAACATCAGTTCAATAAAATCCTGTATCTGTCAATTTTTTTAAATCTACCATGATATATGTATAACTGTGTTTTACAAATGATTGAAAGTAGTAAGGCAAATATAAATATGCACACTTTTAGCCCTTCTAATACAGATTTCTCTTAATGACTAATATAGTTGACAGTATCTATACTTGTCATGTGAATAAATATCAATTGCAATGGATGCATTCCTACCCACTTGTTAAAAATACATTTTATATATATATATTTGTATATACAGAGAGATTTAAAAACCCCCATAAATAATTAATCAAAGTATTTCATTTGGAACTCCTTCTGTTTGCCAGCTGCTTTACATAACACACATTTTTTTTCCAGGATATGTATTTACTCCATACATCCTAAATGTAGGTAAACAATGCACTACGTGTTTTGAAAACTAAGTTATTTATGGCAGTAGAATAATTTTCCAAGCCCTTGTAGCTCTAGCATAAGGCATGTTCATTATCAGATCCAACAACAGAGAATTTACAAGAAAATATGCAACATATAGATATATACATACATACATACTTATGTAATACACTGCTGAACGAAGGGTCAAATGTCAGAAAATCTGTTCACTTGCAATTAAAAATTTGAAAAACACTATAAAAAGTAAAGTATGTTTTGGTACAAAAAAGAAGCAGGCTGGGAAAATAAAAGTTAAGACTTTCTGGTTTTGATATCTTACATCATTTTTGGAAAAACATTAACCCACTGAATCAGTGTAGAGTACCTCTTCATTAACAATGAAGTCAATAAGATTACCCTCTGGCCCTTTGCCCTTAGCTTTTGACAACATTGCCTTCTGAAATAGTATTGGAACTGATAGACGGCCTCAGAACCAGCTTTGAGTAGGCACATTTGTCTTTGCATAGGAAATCCTTGTTCACGTTAATAGCTATATGTATAATCTCTTTCAGAATATAGAGATATTTACATTATATTTAAATCTATAGATTTAGATTAGATTAACATAATCTAGTTTGCATTTCCTAGGGCATTGCATTTGCTCAGATATTAATAGTTTTAAAATAGCAAAAGCATTACTCTATCACAAAACCCACAAGGAAATAGATGCAAATCTTTATTGTCTATGCAAACACTAATCTCACATTCTGTTTTCACATTTGAATTGAGCAGTGGAGGTTTGCTTTTGAATTGAAATGCTATTGATATCAGCATGTGCTTATGAGCTCAGGATAGAGAAGTTGTCTCTGCTCCCATGCTCTTACAATTTGCAAAGAGGTTGTTGTTTCAAATGTTATTTTTTCTAGTAAAGAGACAGCTCATTAGATCTCATTACTAGTCAGCAGCTGTCACAGAGCATGGATTTCAAACTTATGGCAATACATCTTTTCACAAAAGCTTTCTCCAAAAATGGGGAAACAATTTATTTTGTCATTAACCTCAAGTGACATTATACATGGCTGCATTTACACCTTTTGCTCTGCTGAAGAGCATTTTAAAATTCAGTAGTTTAAACTTGTTTTATGGCATTTGTTCTCTTTAAAATGCTGATTTCTGCTATTGGAAAACTGTAAATCAATAAATGCAGTGAAAAGCAAGATCTTTCATCATCAAATTCTGTCACAAAAATAGGAGGAAAAAATTTTATTTGATTCTCCTCACAGTCTCTTTGCAAAGAAAGAGGGATTCCAGGGAATTCATTGCTTCAATCAAACCAAAAAGTGAACTTGAGCTAGAGAAGGTTGACCAAGCAACTCCCATCTGTATCATCAGAAACTGCAAGGTTAGTGAGTTATATTGAGGAAAAAAAGATGTCCAGGGAATGTTGGTAATGTAACTTCAGAGTTAGTAACATTAATTTAACATTTCTGAACAAGTGTATTCCAAAGGTTTTACTTCTGAAAAGGATTTTACAGCCCTTACATTAAAATTAGAAAAAATAGGATTGCTATTTGCAGAGCTAGAAACAATACACAATGATCTTATTATTTAAACATTTCTTTAATCTTTTAGAAAATATAAAATGAGGAATTGTACACAGTATTGCAGGCCCAAGTGTTAAAAACCTCAGAACCTGCCTGCCAAATCAAGCATTTTGCATCCTTAAGCAAAAACATGAGTTAGAGAGCAGTAACCATCATTTTCCAATTGACAGTGCCCTTATTACAATCTGAAGGCCTAAGGGTGCTTACATCAGATAATAGCTTCCATAGGAAAATAAAAAAAAAAATGCAGCTTCTCATGCAGTTTAAGTTAGACATTTTCTGAAAAAAGAGGAGATAGAAAAGGTCTGATTTATAACATAGCTTATGACTCCAACAGCACTTTTCTGCATTTCTGTTTGATCCTTAACATCACAGTCTTTGTTTTATTTTTTTTTCTTTTTTTACAAAGCATTTTACAGCACTGTTTTCTTTGTTGTGTCTATTTGATATAAAGCATATAGGTGTGCCAAATTAGTGTCTTCCACAGAAGAAAGGTGATCTGTTGTTTTGTTGACTATTTTGACTTTTAAACAAATGTTTTCTTGTTTTGCCATCTGCCACTTGCAGAATATTTACAGTGTGTAACTAAAGAATTCTATTAAATATTTTATACAAAGCACAAATCCCAATAACTATTACATGCGACTGCCAAAACTTAGGATAAAAGAAAAGAGTATGAAACATTAAAGCAAGGTGGGTTATAAAAGCCACTTCTTAGGGTCTGAATAAGCACATTTGGATACTTTATGGACAAAAAAGTGTTACTTACTTTGACAACTGAGACTTGCCCTTATGCTGAAAAAAAAAAAGAAGTAAAAGAAAGCTTCCTGGAATTTCTTTAATTTATATGAGCAGCTCATTTGGTAAATTAATCAAAAACATGACTCGAATAAAATATGTATGAAAGGGATCATAATCAGTTAAATCTTGGAATGCACGCATGTTACATTACCCTAACAATACCAACAGCCAGGACGATGCATCCTTAAGTAAGCTTTTGTACAGAAATACCTATGTTTCATCTCTTTGTCTCTATAATAAGGACATGTGACAGATCCCACACCACCCATGCACACTTGGGGCCTTCTTATCTAATGCCCACGTAGCAGATTTCCAGTTGGCTGCCAGTGATAGGTCTTGCAGCCATGCGAGGAGGTGTGCTGGCTTTCTGAGCTGCACCTGGAGAAGCCAGGCACTGCAGAATGAAATCCAAAATGCTAACGTGTTGCTCAGGGAGTCATCAGAGTGGAATTCTTCATACTCAGCTTTATGTAAATCGTAATGGTTTTATAAATTTCCACTAGTTGCTGTAGACTGTAGTCAAAGGGAAGAGCTAGACATCTCCAAAAGGCAATTCAGCTCCGTCACAGGTAACTCCCAATACACCAATAAAGCTAGACGAGAAGACTCTGCCTCTGTACGCCAGCATGCTTACAGTGAAGCTACTGGAGGACAGGAATATATCATAACTGTCTTATTTTCTATATTTTTAAAGAAACTAATGACTCACGTTAGTTTGTATGAGGATCCTGGTCCTGTGGTAGGTTTTGGGAATGCTCTGAGTGCATTGGCCAGACAGAGGATTTAGGGAGATGGACATCTAGTTTCTGAATCCTTGCCAAGCTAAATAGGACAACTTGTAACCATGAACATAACAAGTCTAAGCAATAAGCTGAGCTATGCAGAATGTATTGACCTCTGCCAATATGCAGTTATGGCACTTTTAGGAACTCTAAAGGTAAAAAATAATGACATCTGCAGAGTACAAGTGCTTCCACAATGAAGCGGCCTTGAGATCACAACTTAGAAATTAGGCATGTAAGTCCTTTTCTGATACCTAGATTTATGTGATATGCCAAAGATCACAAAGGCAATCCATGGCAAAGAAAGGATTTGACACAAGGCTTCAACTCCTGAACTAATATTTGAAATACCCTACAAATCAGTCTTTCTTTATGACAGTTCACTATGTGAGAATGTAATTTGTTTCTGAGCAAAACATGTTCCAGATGGTTTGCATTTGTAACCATGCTTGAGGAAGAATTATGAATGTACTTGTTTGGCTTCCATGTTAGAATTACACGATGAAATACTTGCCATTTATGAGTGTTTTGACCTAGTATTTTTATACAGTTTTCACTTTCAAGAGTCAGATTCATACCTATTTTTACCCCAGCTGCCCTTGATAGAAATTATGTTGCATAGGCACTGACACAAAAGGCTTTTTGCTCATAACAAAGATGTCTGAAACTGAATTTCTGCACAGTCTAGGATTTTGTGACTACTAATATGCTAAGCAAGCTGCTGCAGAATTGTTCAAAATGTGGGAATGGTTTCAAATTTGTGGGAATAAGCTCAAAACATTGAACTGAAAATATGGGTAAATGAAGGAGAAAACAGGTTTTTAACATTTTCTGCACAATATATGGTATACCCCCAACTGAAACAGTTCAACTAGCTTCAGCAGGCCATATTTTTATACTTAACTCCTCCAAGAACATCCCGTGATTTTTCAGGTCATGTTCATGAATCGTATAGCTAGATTAGAACTCAGCTAGGAACTAGCTTGCAGCATGCTGGACTGATAAACATTTCCCTTTGAAATTCAAGCGAAAGATGCATTTAACAGGAAAATAACATAATTTTTAATTAAATAAACTAATTTAACATGCCTAGGTGATTTCAATTTTATTATTAATATGTTAATTATCATTTGAAGGTGTGATAATAACAATTATGGGTTTGTGTGTTAATTCTGGTTTGGGTTTGTTTTTTATAAATACTATTCAACAGTTTTACATTATGTAAATAAAGGGTATCTTTCTCTGCTTTATCACAATTTATGATTTCTTTATAGACATTATATGGTTTGTGAGTCCCTTTTCAAAATGTTAATCAAAGATCTCTAATAGGATCTCTAATAGGATGAAACCAGTAGTCTTTACTTGGAAGCAGAGACAACTGAGAAGGACAATGAAATCTTGGGAGGTAGGGGAATAAGAATGCCATTTTTGCAATAACCAAGTCTATTTAGCCATACTGAAAGACAGCAAATTTCAGACTGATAAGGGAAAATAATGATTTTCTAAAAAAACCTACCAGCAATACTTTGCAATAAAATGTCATTCATTGAATTTTCAAAAAATGTGAACCTTGGTCAGTGATATACACAGTATTTTCTCAGGAAAAAAATCCAACTAAACAAGGAACCAAAAACAAAATCCCAATTTTTTATTAAAAAAAATCCATCTTTCATATGGTACATTTATGAAACAGAAGTTAAAATAGCTAATAAAACTGATTCTGTTTTCCTCTAAAGCAGCTTTCTCTAAAAATCATTTGTGCTCCTACTTCTGTTCATACAGTGGGTAAATTGCTTCACAAAATAAAGTAAAAAAATCCTTCTTATTAATTTTATTGTTTAATTAAACACTAGTCCTCTTAGGACAAGGTGACCCTTACTACATAATTACACAGTCCTAGTTGCGATTGAAATCTCTGACTGTTATGGCATGTAGCAGTAGTAACATCTCTGTCCTATCATTGATATCTGAAACCGTTAAAGAAGAGCTTATACATCACAAAGTTCTTCCACTGACTGTCTGTAGAAGTAAATTATACTCTTTAAATATAGAATAGTTGAAAGTTATATAGTTAAACAAAGGCCCATGTGCAGCAGGTGATGCAGTAAATTAGCAATGTATGAGAACAAAAAAATAACCAAAACTTACAGAATAGTAGATGAGTTCCTTAAAGTAAATTGCTTTCCATACTATTACTAAAGATAAAGCAATTATGATTTATACTAAGTATATAGCAAATAACATGAAATGCTTCATTTATTTTTCAGGCTATTTCAAAAGAAGACACTAGATATGATGGTGTTCTTGCCAGAAAATTTCTCTACTTTGGACGGTTTCTCAATGTGCTGTGACAGGTACATATTTTCTTATTCTGTATAATGCATTTACCATTAATGATGGTAAGCTACTCTTGTGTGTTCTGATAATTGCTCAGGCTTTGGCGAAATACTAACTTGGCTATGGAATTGAACTTATTTGACTATAGAAAGTAGCGATACATCTGCAATTTTCACACTGCTGTTCATGCTTTTTTATATGAAGCTCCAGCTGTCTCAATGGGGAAGTAAGGGCTCTAATTCACTGTAAGGGGAAAAGCCATCAGACACAGTTCTAGTTGTCGATATGTGTGCTTTATAACATTAGGGTAGTCTGCTGCTGCATCTCATTCTCTTCCTTTCTCTTCCCAAAAACCTCATACAAACTGTTTATGAGCACGTCCTGGTTGGTTTTGTTTGTTTGTTTGTTTGTTTGTTTTTTTAATTCTGACAAATAGCCCAGAATCTATTGGACTCTTGGAGATATCTATGGCACATCCTTCAAGCAGTAAGCTGACATTTTTAATTGGTTTCTGGCTTGTGTGTTTTTTCTCTTAAATTAGTTAGAGCAGAATTTTGCTCATTTCTTTGTTTCTTTTAGGCAAACCTTCTCATACAATGCTCCCAGAAGCTGGCACATGGCAAAAAAAAAAGTCATAATAACAATAATCGTATGGCATCAGCTAAAAAGATAGATATTATAATTTTTTAGAGCAGAGAATCAAAACAACCTCTGCCACTGTACCCATGCCCCCCCCCCAAAAAAAAAAAAACAACAACACATCCCAAAGAGAAACCAGTGAGTGGCTGGGGTAAGATTTTTGAAAAATACTATTTTTGGGGAGAAGCTATATTTTCTGTAGTGTTCTTTATCAGTAGATCTCAACCTTTCTTGGAAATCTCTATTTTACAAAAAGGGAACTAAGGCACAATAATATGATCTTATTGTCTAAGGTCAAAAGTGCTGCTGAGCAGGAAATGGAAGCTTAAATCCTTCTCTAAGACAGCTCATTGACTAAGACCTGCAGAATCCAGGATTAACCTGTGTGATTGGTTTGTTTGTGGGGTGGAAGAAGGTGTTAGTGGCTACAATCAAGTATCAGTTTCAGCTTCCCTAACATTCATTAAAGAAAGAGAAAATTTCTTAATAATGTGTTTTGAAGACTCCAGCTGGTTAACTGCACTCCATACTGCAAAACAGTTCCTTCCGCCAACTTGGACTGTCAGTTGCAAAATATCCCTCCTGAGGGACTTCACACATAAAAAATGGTATCAATAAATTGAAGACATTCTTGTACGCTAACAGTGTATGATATTCAGGTCCCGAATCTTTACTTAGGCTTAGACTTACAAGTCTCCAGTCTCCTAAAGACTATTTCAGATGAAAAGTATTCTGTAGTATGTTTTATTTATTCCTTCTTGCTGAAGTTAAGCCTTTCTGTATTAGCAAGAAGATGGGATTAGCAAGCTGTCTTCTAATCCCAACACCAAATTGGGTAGGCAGCAATACAAATATGTGTCTTGCACTTCCTAAACAAGTCTTTTAAGCAATTTGCTACTATATTCTGTTTTGGTTACCTTTTTGTCAGAGTATGCCCACCAGTTTAGGGCCATAAGCATCAGTCTGTGTGGTCAGCTGGGGCTTCTTCCTGGGCTTTAAAAGTGTAAGGCTCAATGGTAAGACACAGGTAGATATCAGATGCTTAGCAGAAGAAAAGTAGGCACCTATTAGACCTACTCATGGAAACTCAAGCTTCATGCAGTTTTAAGCACTTGCAGCGCTAGGATACAAGTTAGTGATGACTTTGTGTTGGTAATGGTGTTTGATAGTTCATGATAAGTGTTTAAAGACTCACATGTACGTCGGATATTTCTTTGTGAAACTCCTCACAAGGATATATTTTTTTTAGATCAAACTGAATTCTAATTCTATTTCTGAAGGAAAAGTAGAGAATTAAGGATAGAATTGAACTTCAGCCTCAGAAAATGGGGTGTTGTGTCTCTGGTTGGTTGGGTTTTTATTGCAGACCTGTTTAAATTGCCTGGTCAGTATAGGGAAAGAATAAACCTCTTTATTTTAAAATGGTTTTGTTCGCTTCCTGCAACTTTATATCCATTCTGAAAACCTTCATTTTGCCACCTCCTGCTTGACCTAGTTATTAGTGGAAGCCCAGATTTAGCAAAAAGGGGGCAATCAATAATATATTAGGATTAATATATATGGCAAATATTATGTTGTTGCATAATGAAACCAGAGTCTTGAATAAGCACTGTAAAAAATGTTGTCTAGATTAAGTTTATTATTTCAATGAGCAGATTTGTACATTATAGCTTGAGAACAAAGGAGTTCAAATAAAAATTGAGGAACCTTGACAAGGTCATACAGAATGCAGGAGCCTACAAACCCAGCTGTTACCAGTAAAATGTCTGGCTCTTCATTTTTCAGGCAAACTGATGGAATTAAGATTTAGATTAAAGTCAGTTTAGCTCCATTGCTTTCAGTGGAATTACGATGATTGTCACCATGAGCAACTTCACATGACTGAAGACTCAGTGTATTCCCATTCTCTGCACTTGTTCCTCTTCTAGTTAGTGGATCTTTAACCTATGAAGTCCTTTGTTGCAAGATAAATATGTGATATTAATCAATGGAATATGCATTAGAGAGGTGTATTACATGATTTGTTTATGTAAATTACACAAGAAGTGAACACTCCAAGGGCAAACAGTAAGTGATGTTTGATTGGAGCTATTAAGACTGACGTGAAATGTTGTTTAATAAAATAATGCCATGTGACTTTTAGCACTAGATTAATCAAAAAGGTTAATGTGTCATTTAAACAGAAAGAAGGAATAAATAGCATTTCTATTTACTATTTATGGATAGGAATTATATTTCTGCTGTTACACTTAAAAACAAAATTTTAAATAATTGTCCATTATCATTTGAGAACGGCCAGGTATCTAATGAATGTGTGTTCAGAGAATCGTTCCATGATAGTAAATTATTATTACTAAAGGGTAGAGATAACAAGTGTATTTTCACATGAAGAATTACTTCTGTGATTTCTTACAGAAATGCTGATGACAGCAAAGTGAGAATTTATTAATCTACTGATTAATAAATGTAGTCTTGAGGAAAAAGCCTGATTTTCTTGAAATGTGCCAAACAACTTTTCCTGTATTTCTCAGCAGGGACAGCAGGGGAGATTTACCTCTTCAGTCTCCTTCTCATTTCCTTTGAAGTCTTGTCTTCTGCTGGACCTCTGAAGAGATATTTCGTACTCCTTTTCTACATGCATCATTGTATTCAGTCAGATAAAGTTTAGAGAACCAGAATAATTTAAATCTTATTTAAATGTTATCATAAATAAGAACTTACATAATGCACAAGGCTTTTGCTTGAGGCTTTGATGCAAGAATTAACTTCTTTCTTGTTCAATGCATTAATTATCCAGTCCAGGAGCAGAAACACTGTTTTCCAGTTTAGGTGACCAGACACACACCACCATAATTACAAGTAAAAATATTCTGGTATTTGTAATGGCATACAGAGATACATACACTTACGTAATTCCAGAAGGTCAGAAAATCACTCATTTCCTGCTCCTCACTGATTCTATAGCTTCTGCACACATTCATCTAGCAAAGCTCATTCATCCCTTTGCACTAGCTCAGATACAATGATCAATAAGGTTAGTGACTGTGTATATAAGATAATTCTATCAATTTGTTTCATTTCCACATGTAAGGGAATAGTGGCTATACAAAAGCTGCTTCTTTCTCTGACTTGCAAAGTGTTTTGATCCCAAGGAAAATACAAACACACACACACACAGAGCCATCCTCCCTTTGCCTCTAAGTTCTTTCCAATCACTAGCATCCTGCTAATTGCTGTTTGTAGGACTATTGCTCTTCCACTGTAGAATAGCAGCAACAATAGAGACAATGGTAGCGTGTGTCTCTGGTCTTAGAGATTATTTGACCAAGATAAACTCTTTGAAGAAACAGAGGTGTTAAAAAGTTAATTATTAACATTGCAATGTTTCTTTTCTCAATGATTCAGTCTTACTGCTTTACATTGCTTGATGATGCAGATCAGTTGTAGTTTAAATCAAGTCAGATAGTCACAGTCATTTTGCCTCAAGGGAACACTACAAGAAAGAGAGCATTCTGAGAAACCTTATCCATTGTTCATAATGAAGAAACATAGCTGTTTAGTAACATCAATATTGCCATCTTGGATTGGATCCATGTTTTGTCGAATTGTCGAATATGGCAAACACCAGACTGTTTACAAGTGTGACAACTTAGAATTTTTTTGCTACCTTGAATAGGTAGGAACTGCCCATCTTTCTGATAAGCAGCTTTGACGTTATTGTTCCCAGCTATATATATTGTGACCCACTGATCAAGAGTTATCACCTCCATAGTACAGGCAGCATAGGATAGAAAGGATGTTTGCACTGTAGCTGCTGTGAATTGGAACAGCTAAGGCAGGGACCGGCATTGTCTTTTCTGGAAGACGCTACCACAAAGCAAAATTGAATGCAGTGCTATGTGCTGGCTTCAGGTACTGAAGGAACATCCATCATGTCCCTAGAACTTGTATTGCAGGGGAACAAACACTCTCAGATGGCTTAAATGTCTAATTTATCTATCCTTGGATTTATAGTGCACTGCTGCAAGGCACTGGGGCCGGTGTTTGTTATGATCCCAGTGAAAAGATCGCTCAGATTTGGTGAGATATTGCTTAAAATACCATTTATTGAAGCAAACACTGTAGGGAAAAAGGGGATAGTATGGATACTCTTACATGCCTTTAGATGTAGGGAACAGTTGTGTATCATCAGACAGACCTCCAGTCAAGGAACAGCACATAGTGCAGAACGCATCTGTTTGATGGCATTTCGGTCTTTAGAGCTCTTATAGGATATTCTTAGAAAAGAACAATTCTATTAATCATTTCTAGTGTCAAACAAAAAGATGTTCACATGAGAACATACTGCTTCACTTTAAGATAAATACAAGGACAAACAGGTGGTGTAACTGCTGATGGAAATAGCATCTGCCTACAGGCTCCTTCATTACTATTACCAGCTAAGTGTACCCTGCAGCCAAGGGATATGCACAGCACAACACGACCCCGAAGGCCATGCTATAAGGGCATCATAATATAACATGGCACAGCAAAGGCCTGCACCTTCTCAGGTAAACTGTTATGTGGATCATTAATTCTCCAGTGTACAATGGTCTTCCAGTTAGTATCACTATCGGGTTATCTAAAATGTTTTCATCTGTAGCCGCTGTGCTTGTCATTCTTGAGATAAATGCTTCAAATGCTCAGATGGCAAATAATACTCTGTGTGCATCTCAGTGTCCTCAACCAACTGTTCAGCATACTCCAGCTGTGCTCCACCATGGAGATAACATACTCCACCAAGGAGTGTATACACTAATGAAAACTGAAACATGGGCAGACTTTACCGGTCCTTTTTGCCCACTGCTGTAAACTTCCTATAGCAGACAATAGTCCTGTCTGCAGTACGCACATGAACGAAACTTGTCACTTCCCTTGCCTCCATTAGTCTCATTTTGGTCTCTAATAACTGCCCAATACTCTGCAGCTCAAAGTCTCATACCTACTCCAAATAGTAATACATTATAATTCCAAAATATCCCTGTATTATTCCCTTTGGTAGCCAGTTAAATTTTTTTCAGTTAGACAGGGTTCTGTGGCAGCAATGTCTAGAGTTTAATTATATATTGTGATAAAATCTCCCCTTTTACTTTATCAGTCAGACTGTATTTCTTGTTATCATAGTATGTTACAGGTATGACAGCAGTTATAAATCTAAATTCTTTAGAACATTTACTGTTGTACACATCTTATTTCATGTTTTTATTGGTCTGTGAAGAAAATAATTGTAGTTCACTCTGTCTTGCTTCTTCCCTTCCCATGTTAGGAATAGTTTAGTATTCATGCTCTAACAAACTCTTGGTTTATGCCTCTGAAAACAGGTACCAATACAGTACATTGTAATACATTACATCTTGGATGTCTATACATGACACTATGAGATTTGTTACATAATTCTCTAGGTTCATTGCTTATGCAACCTTGCACCTTTGCTCTTTAGAACCCACTTATGCACTGAATGAGTTTTCACTGAGGTCTCTGAAGAGACACTACATTTGAAAAAAACTCTACCTAAGGTTCGTGCAGGATCTTAAACTTGACAGTTTCTGTTCAGTAAATATCTGAAGCTGCAATTTTAAATGATTTAATTTTCATTTCATGGCATCTTATTAGGAATCAAAACATTTCAGGTACATATCGCTAATCTTTTTAAAGTTTTTTCATCATTATATAGTTTTTGTGAAGCCTTCCACATTATACATTTATTTTTTCATCTTTCTTTTGTGTTGTTTTAATTATATTCATTATTTCTGTCATTCTTCAGAATCTCACATATGCAACTCTTGAAGGCCCAGTGACTAGAATAAAATTAGAGAATCATAGCATGGTTTGCATTGGGAGAGACCTTTAAAAATCATCTAATCCAGCCCTCCCTGCCATGGGCAGGGACATCTTTCATTAGATCAGGTTGCTCAATGTCCCATCTAAACTGACCTTGAACACTTCCAGGAATGGGGCATCCACAGCTTTCTCTAGGCAACCTTTTCCAGTGCCTCACCACTCTCATCATAAAAAATTTCTTCCATATAACTAATCATATCTACCCCTTCCTTATATCTAAATCTACCTGTTTTTAATTTTAGAATTGTTACACTTTGTTCTGTCACTGCCGGCCCTGGTAAAAAGTCTCTCTCCATCTTTCTTATAAGCCCTTTTTGTATATTGAAAGGCTGCAATAAGGTCTCTCCAGAGCCTTCTCTTCCCCAGGCTGAACAACCCCAACTCTCTCAGCCTTTCTTCATAGGACAGATGTTCCAGCTCTCTGATCATTTTTGTGACTCTCCTCTGTAACCACTCTAACAGGTCCATATCTTTCTTGTGCTGGGGACCCCAGAACTGGATGCAGTACTCCAGGTGGGGTGGGGTCGTATGAGAGCAGAGTAGAGGGGGAGAATCACCTCCCTTGTCCTGGTGGTGATGCTTCTTTTGATGCAGTCCAGGATACTGTTGCTTTCTGGGCTGCAGGTGCACACTGCTGGCTCATATCTAATCTTTCATCTACCAATATCCCCCAGTCCTGCTCTCAATCCATTCATCATTCAGTCTGTACTGATACTGGTACAGACTGTACAAGAGCTTTCTCTTTTCTCCTGCTGGATTATTGGCATATGTTCAAGCTGCTGTGTGAATAAAAAATGTTTAGAAACTTAGCTTTGGCCCCCTATATCATAATGGATTCCCTTAATTTTATCATTATTTGGCACTGTTGCAAACCTCTTCTTAATGGGAAGCTCAATGATTTGCCTACTAAGTTTGATGAAAATGCCAAAGTTTAAAAAACACTTCAACTTTTGTTCCAGCAAACAGCAATATGAAAAATTACTTCATGTGTGTGAGGCGAAGATGCTCATTCTGATAAGAATGTATCTTACAGTTTCAAATTTTAAATAAACATACCTCCAAAAAAAGAAAGAATAATGGATTCATAATGGCTTAATTGGACAGATTATTCCCTCTTTAGTAAGTGTTGCCAGAATGTAAAATATTGGAAATACTGCAATTGCATATTTTGATATTCCCTTTTGATTTCAACATTGCCAAAGAGTATGGCGAAGATAGTCCTAGTTTTCTTAACTAGTGATACTGGGTACCTCTCTGTTTTTTCTTGCTAAATGAAGAAATTCCACTCATTAAATCTAACCTTCCAGGATTCTCATATGTGCTGGTTCTTAGTTTTTTCTCCAAAATTGTTTTTTTAATAGAAGAAACATATATTTACATTCTATTTGGCTAAAGATTTTTCTGCATTCTGAGAGATACTAAAATGCATCAGATGTTCTCTTCATGAGAACTGTAACTCAAATTATGGACATCTTAATTTCATTAGCAGCAGTTTGTCTAACCACAATAAATTCTGACTAATCTGGGTTTACCTTTCTAACTAATAAACCTCTTTGATCTCACTGCTGTTAGTTTCTATTTAGATTTGGCAGAACATATCTGCCTTCTTCACTTTTTATTTGCTATTATGACTTTAAATCTCTCTTTTTATGATATGAATGCATATACATACAGAAAGGATGTATTTAGCTACTAAAATTGCTACCTTTTCCCTAACCCCTAACCAATTTATTGTAATCATTTGTTGTTATTATTTTTCTTCCAGGTCTTTTTTTTTTTTTTTTTTCAGATGAGTGGTTGAACTGAAAAATCAATTTTTCATACAGCCTGAGTCCAGATAGATTAGATGTACTTCATTTCCCTTGTCTAAAAATTCACATATCAAAAAAGATATCAAATTAATCAGGCATGAACTACCTTTGTTAAATGTGTGTTGTATTTCATCCCATTTTCCACATTCTTCCGTTTCTTTGTTTATATTTTCCTTTAAAAGTTTGTCCAGAGCTTTCAATGCCATTGATTCATATGACAATGAGTCTACACTTATTCAGATTGCTATTTTCTTTCCTCTTAAAAGTGGGCATTGTATTTTCTCATCTCAGTTATATGATACCACCTTCACTGGCTTCCTAATGATAAATTGGCAATTTCACATACAGCATGTTCCAGCATACTATGATAGAGATTATTAATTCCTTTGACTGAGATATTTTATTGGTTTTTTTGCCACCTTAGGTTTTTTTTTTGTGTTCATTTGTTTGTTTTTACCACAAGATTTCTTTATGATGTTTCAATTACTTTCTTCCCTGCTAACTACATAGTCTTTGCTCTCATCCTCAGTATCTCCACCCTGGAGAAAAAACAAGTGGAATATTCATTTAGTTCTGAGGCTGTTCATGAATTATTTTTAATGTCAGTTCTTTCTTGCTACATCGCTGCATTAGACATCATTAAACAGAATTCACAGGTTTGTAAGGAAGAGCTTACATTATATTCTAATTAATAATTCTGGCTAAAAAATTAGGAGTAGGTAAATAAAATGTGTTGGTAGAGTAAATATGGGAGATATGATCAATACTAAAAAGAATGAAATACCATACTGTGAGACCTGTAATGAGAGAAATAGAACAGAGCAGAACAGAATAGAATACTTCAGTTGGAAGGGATCTACAAAGATCATCTAGTCCAACTGCCTGACCACTTCAGGGCTGATCAAAAGTTAAAGCATATTGTTAAGGGCATTGTCCAAATGCCTCTTAAACACTGACAAACATGGGGGAATTTGGGTGAATTGCCAGAGAAAATTTACAGTGCCAGGCCTACTGTCTAAATATAGTAATTTCAGTAACTACAAGCTCATCAGAGGGAAACAACTGAGCACAAGGACAAGGGTTTACAGAAGAACTGAAGATGAAAGGGAAAAAATAGTGTGCTAAGGCTACAGAAAGGCAAATGTCACTCAAGGTTATATTAAAAGAGATAGGAAAAAATAATATTGTTCAAGGAAATGATTACAATCACTTTGAAATACTGTGTACGATGCTAGTTATCATGAACGATTACCTCAGTTTGGAGCAGATAAAAGAGGCCAATTTATCTAGTCTGGAAAACAACTAGTTATGATTTTTGTCTGTGCAACCAGCATGGGTGTTTTCTAGAAGACAGATGGGAGAAGAGGCAAGTAATCCAGAACATGCGATAGCAAAAGGACAAATGGAGTATACTGGGCATGAATGTATTTTTTCAGAAAATTATGATAAGGTTACTAACTTTCAGAGTGACATTCTGAAGCAATTTACTGTAAGAAATATGAAGGCAAGCATCTGATCAAACTAGAGTTAAGTATCTGACCAAATGTAGACTAATACCAATATCTATGTATGAGCAAATCATCCTACGCCACTTTTACTGATGGAGATACACATCTTAGCATATGATCTAACTCATCCCAAAGTAGATCAAATAGGTCAACAAGAGTTTGAGGTTCAACAAGGCTCAGTGCTGGGTCCTGCACTTGGGTCACAACAATCCCATGCAATGCTACAGGCTTGAGGAAGAGTGGCTGGAAAGCTGCCTAGCAGAAAAGGACCTGAGGGTGTTGGTCGACAGTCGACTGAACATGAGCCAGCAGTGTACTCAGGTGGCCAAGAAGGCCAATAGCATCATGGCTTGTATCAGAAATCGTGTTGCCAGCAGGACTAGGGAAGTGTTCGTCCCCTTGTACTCAGCACTGGTGAGGCTGCACCTTGAATACTGTGTTCAGTTTTGGACCCCTCATTACAAGAAAGACATTGAGATGCTGGAGCATGTGCAGAGAAGGGCAACGAAGCTGGTGAAGGGTCTAGAGAACGGGTCATACGAGGAGCAGCTGAGGGAGCTGGGTTGTTTAGCCTGGAAAAGAGGAGGCTGAGGGGAGACCTTATCACCCTCTCTACAGCTACCTGAAAGGAGGTTGTAGTGAGGTGAGGGTCAGTCTCTTCTCCCAAATAACAAGTGACAGGACAAGAGAAAATGGCCTCAAGTTGCGCCAGGGGAGGTTTAGGTTGGATATTAGGAAAAATTTCTTCACTGAAAGAGTAGTCAGGCAGTGGAACAGGCTGTCCAGGGAAGTGGTTGAGTCCCCATCCCTGGAGGTATTTAAAAGATGGGTAGATGTAGTGCTTAGGGACATGGTTTAGTGGTGGACTTGGCAGTGATAGGTTAACGGCTGGATTTGACGATCTTAAAGGCCTTTTCCAGCCTACACGATTCTATGATTCTATGATTCTAGGTCAGATGAAAGTGTGTTCTAAAAGTATTTATTTCCTCCCATTAACTATAATAGGAAAGTAAAACAACTAGTGTCTTAAGTGAAATGAAGTCTACTCTAGGTGACTGTACTTGGCTCTTTATTTGCAAAACTCCTATACACGCCAAAATTTGTCATTTATTCAAGATGTGTAGTATTTACTGGGAATTCTACTACAAGTTATTCTGTTCATATTCTTATTCTTATAATAGTGTTACCAGACAATGTTCTAAATGGGCAAATGGGAAGGTCATTGGCATATATCAAAAGTTCTTTTTCTTTCTCCCTGTTTGCTTAGGTAAAAGAAATGCAAGTTGTCCCTTATCTTTATTTTATTTTTTAATTCTATGTCTAGATTCATGCCATGCATTTAATATTATCACTGATGGAGATATGTGGATATTTACATTAAAAATATACCCTTTATTTTAATTTCTGTCTGCATGCAGAAAATTAATTATTTTATAGAAATAAAGTGACTTTCAGAACTGCAGCTCAAACATTCAGAACTGATGTAGGAGAAAAATAGAAACAGATTCAGGGTTAGCACTAACATTAATCTTCAGTGAAAATTTTTTTTAGTTCATTCCTCATAGTTTTTGTTTGTTACATCCATAAAAGAAGTTGAAGTCTGTGGTTTTCTTGGTACTCAATACTGTGCACAACCACTTCATACAAAAACAGTTTTATCTTATAGTTTTTACTGATACTGTTAGTAACTGGCTCAACTACACTCTCCTACTACTCTTCCCAGTTGAACTGTATTGATTTGCAGTCCCTTTACACGTATATCTCAGTTTTAGTTGGATACTCACATGATACTATTTGTTGTTCTGTATAAACAAAGCTTATTAAAAATATATGTGCAGCTAGACTAGAGCTGCCCCTACACCATCTGTCTTAACACAGAAGAGGGACTAAAAGTGTTATTAAAAAAACTTAATTTCAGGAGCTATTTTGTAGCTTTCCTAAAATTATGTCATCATCCAGAAATATAGAAATTATTGAAAGTTTTGGCTACTTGTATGTGATTTTAATTTAAATTTCCCACACTTTCAAATCTAAGGCACAATTTGCACCACAACCTTTTCTGTTTCCCAGTACCCATTCTTATTTACCTAAATGCTTATTTACTCCATTTTGGTGATACACAAGAGTTCTGAAGTGCAAAAGAATTGCCCTTTAACATTCTGAAAGTGATAGGTGAAAAGGAGTCAGGTTCTTAGTGGTCATTTTCTGTATGTTTTGTGGTTCTTGACAACAGCACCCAGTGTTGCCTTTCCACTAACTTTGAACCTCCTTTTACTAACCAGTATGTTTATGTCAGGGATTAAAAGTTGGAGTTAAGGAGATGTAAACCACTTCAGATAACACATGATCTTAGGTCTTGTTTTATCTTTCCTTTTAAGTTTGTTTCTGCTTTAAAAAAATACAATTTGGATTTTTTTTCCTTCTTTATCTTTGATATTTTAATTTAGTAGAGTGAAACTAGCTTTCTCCTTTGAAGGTATTGATTGTGCATTATGATTAATTTACTAAAAAAAATTAAACTGAGTTACTTCAAACATAACTTACAGCTTATTTTTTGTAAGGCCTACACGTGTATTTTAATACCTTGATATGCAGTTTATGACATGCAATTGACAGAATGATAAATACATTTGCAAAATAAAAGTAACATCAAATTCATGATCTAAAGGAATCAAACATGTATGTATTTTTATCATTATATTGAAGACAACTCCTGAATTAATAAGGAAAGTTCTTATAGCTGGCAGCTAGTACAATATGTTGCCTTCCTTAAAAAAAACATAGAACACCAGTTTAAAATGATCTAATTGTACAGACACTTTTATCCATCTTTTAAACTAGAGCTCCTAAAGTAGTAAACCAGTTTTTTATCTGGGTCCTCAAATTAATAGTCCATGTTAAAGGATGTATCGTGAAAATCAGGTTTAAAATTCCATCATTTTGATAAAAAGACCACTTTTAAAAATTGAGTCCTCCATGTCCTTGTTTACTGTTGAGATGATTACTTGAAAGGATCAGTTTCCATATTACTTGGTGGTCCACCTGGAAGTTTTATGATACAACAATGGCTAACAACAGAAATGAAAAATTTCTGTAAAAGAAAGAAAAAAACCACAGCACTGGCCAAAACTCCATATGAACATCATCCAGAGTATGAAAGGCAGGTAGACATCTGTCTTCCCACTGGAGCTAAAGAGGGAGCTGCCAAGAAAGCTTCCAAAATCTGGATCTTACTGCCCAGGGAGTCTCAGTTAATAATGGTCATTTACAAAACAGTTACAGTATCGGTAAAAGCCTTATAGGCTAGGAAGTTCCTAACCTACAACTACTTTCGTAGGGCTTTGGTTATAATGTACAGAAATGCAAAGCAAATTCATTCACAATGCTCATTTATTATTTATCCACTTCAAATGATAACTTCCAATAATGGTACTTACTTGTGCAACTCAGATCCGTTTACTGTCAGTGCAGTAAATTAAGGGAGATCATTTGAAAATATCACTGTGTATGTGTTTAGAAAGGACATGCATTCAGTCCGTTTAAATTTTGACCTCCAGGCCTACAATTCTGAAGTCAACTTTTAAAAAATGGTGTGGGAGAAAAGTTAATTGAAAATCTACATTTAGCAGTGTTCCTGAGATATATCTCTCTGCTTAATTTTAGCTTAAGTAATGCTAAATGTTGCTTTTTTAGTAGAAACAGCTTACAAAGTTAAAGGGTCAAATTATCATGCTCTTGCTCCCACAGACAGGAAAACTGGTTAGAGGGCCAGAAGGAAGCATGAAGATCTTCAGGAAGTCAGAGTAACTAATGAAAGGTGAGTCTGGTGCATGCTGTGAAAAATGGTTTCCATTAACCCTAGGAACATCCAAAGTTGAAACAGGCAGAGAAAACTGTTTGAAAGGGCCTCAGTGTTGCATATTGATAACAAAAGAAGCCAAATTAGTACATAACAGCAATTTGTAGTGATAGAAGTATAGGTCTAAATGAAACAAAGAGCATGAGAAAAGACAGATAAGACAGGCAGAAAAGAGAGACAGACAAAGTCAATGGAAAAAGAAAGAGTGCAGAAATCACAAAAACTGAGGGAAATATTTTGGTACATATACTTTAGGCTTTAATTGTAAACCGAAAAAGTTTGTTACATTAATTCTCAAAAGTGGAACCACAAAGAACATAGAAAAAGTATTAAGAATTAAATACATTTAATTTAAAGATACAAAATTGGAGATGGGTAACTATGGGAGCAAAGTCCCAATGTAAGCATTTCCTAAAATATAATAGTTCTATTGTTCATGAATGTTTTCTGGGATGCATATTCCTACCATACTCTAGTGCTATCTACATTTTAGCAGTTCTTTGGGATAATATACATGACCAGCATGCTGATTGGTAAGGGAAAGCACACTGGTAGTCACACTTTTCCATAATATACTATTTTTTCAGGATACTGGAGTAAGTTACCCTATTGCCTTTCTATTCTACATTGCGCCAGGTGGAAGCAGAGATCTTTATTTACTATCTATGCAAAGTGAATAAACTAATATGAAATACTAGCCAAAAAAAGGAGAGGGGGCTGTTGTATAACTGGCTGAACACAAACTGAGTGTAGCTAGATGCAGTAAAATACTTACTTGACAACTGGCTCCATTTTCAAGTTAGATAAATTCTGAAAAACATATTTACTGACACTAGAAATGTGATTACTACAGTGGGAGAAATTCTGCTTCAGTCTTATATATTTTAATAGCAAGTAAATAGCTCTGCAATGAAAGCCAGAAGCAAGAAAAGAAAATAAGTCACTTCTATGGATTTTTTAAGTATTAGCCTCCCTTATTATGAGAATTTCTGCAGCACTTGTGACTACTGCACTAAGTGAACTGTATAGTTTATAATCTGAAGCTGCTGTGAACCATTCTCCAATAGAAGAGAAGAGAAATGAATTGTGGTAAACAGGGGAAGAGGTTAGAAATAACTGTTAGAAGGCCAACCACGGGGCTAAATGCCTTTGTGAAGAGGTCAATGTTTGATACATCTTTTGCTGCTGGGCAAAGTATTGTACTTCATAAAAATACTTTGATCTGGTGGGTTATAGCTTGTTTGCTCCTATTCTTCAGCTCTCAACAAATATTAAAGCATACCATTAAGCAAGATCTCCCCCGATTCAATCCAGGATAAAGGAAGAGACTATTTGAAAACAGAAGATCCATTTATGTCAATAACAGAGGGGGGACCTGAAGGTTTAAGTTGCTGATAGCTGCCAAACATATTTATTTGGAAATAAGAATGTTTCTTCATGAGCTACTTTGCTTCATAGCAATCAACAGTGCACTCCTTGTTGACTTACAATGAAAAGGCCCTGATAACATATCTTCATGGGCTTGTCTGTGCTCTCTCTTATTTTTAGTCACCTCATGATTGTTGGAAATATTTATGTTAAACACATAAAATGTTTTCAGGTCTAGATCTCACCTAAATCCTTTAGAAGTGACCAAAAACTTTCTTTTGACTTAAGTAAACTCAGGATCAAACCTTTTGGTCTAAGATTTAAGATTTTCACCTTAAAGCAATTTCTGAACAGATGTACACAAGGTGGTTTAGCCAGGAAAATAATACATTTGTGAACAATATGATGCGAAGGAGTATTATAGGTATTATGTATGCTCATGTTCTGTAGGTGCTAGAGAAGAACTGAATTCAAGAAGTGATTTAATAGTATGAAGTGCTTAAAAGAACTAGACCTTCCTAACTCATCATTATAAAGTACTAAGTTGTTAAGTAGTATGGCTATGCACACATGTTGTTCATGCTAGATTTACAAGGGCTGCATAAAAATCGCTGCTCAAATTGCCTTTAAGATGCTAATGAAATTCTCCGAAGACCTACCTTCCACCTGTGAATATCCGAGCCTCTAAACTGCCTAAGTCTCCACTGGCAGACTTTGCCACATGCCTAAATACTTGTTAACAAGAGTATGCACAACTGCCTCTGACTCTGCTGAGCAGACGAGGCAGCTGTGTACAGCCTCGACGTTTTCTAGTACAGCTATATTAAAATAGCTTTTTTTGGGGGGGGTGGGTGGGGGGTGGTACCTAATGAATGAATTAGACTTAAGGAGGTTATTGTCCAATAAATGGCCCAAACACTCTTGGGATTGCAGGTTAATAAACATTGGCATAGTTACCGTTACACAGTATACCTATGTGGAAGAATTATATAATGTTACATTAAGACCATTAAGCACAAGAAGCCAAACACCTGAGGGATGAATTCAGAAACCATAAAGAGAAAGGAGATGCAGCTAGACCTATAACCATGACCTATCTCATTATATTCATATCGTCATTGCCATTTCATTTTATAATTGTTATTATAAAACTGTGTAGAAGGCATTTCTTCATTTCTCTTCATTTCTAGGACAAGTTGTAAAATCTATTATGTTAATTGCAGACTATAATGACTTTCCTGCCATGATTTTTATTTGGTTTGCCTGTATTACCACAGTTGACTTCTACATAGATATTAGGCTAAATTCATCAGTGATTTCTAGTCCACACAAATTTACTGACTTTACAGGAACAATATTAGATGTGACTCAGTGCAACATATATACCACTATGTGTAAAAAACCTAGAAACTTCATAGCCATTTATTGAGGCCATTTTAAAAATACACAAGAGGATTAAAAAGGAAATTAATAATTAGTTTCAAAAGGTGTTGTAATCAAAATTAGAAGTAACATTTGTACTTTTGAGTCAGTCTAAACAATAAAAAGAACAATAGGTAGTATATCACAACCCTAGCTTATTAAATTTTTTTTCACATTTTTGGCACATTCGATTATTTCATAGCTAGTATCTTTGATGCAGCAAAATGTTTAGACATATGTGTTCATTCCAGAACATGAGGAATATGTACGTGTATTCAGAGCTTGGAGGACTCAGGGCTTGTGTCTCCACCGCTCTATACCTACGTCCTAAAATTTAGTTATTTTTTTCAATTCAGCTGATGTTTCCAAAGACATGCCCGCAGGTGTAGTACCAAAAAATGTTCTGACAGGAAGCGTAGAATAATGGAATACTCATCCATTATTTTAATACATTCCATTCATATGACACAATTTCCTTAAATATACATGACTGAATGAGGATTTTTTGTAAGGATCTGAATATTAATCTCTTATTACTTTCAGTTTGTTGAGTATTTGCAGTAAGCCACTTTGTTAAATTCCTTATATTTAACCTACTTTATTTTTATTAAGTTCTCTTCCTTCTATGCTGGTCTTGGGGTTTCTAATTTCAATGTTTAGGGCTTGATTCAATTCCTAAACTTAGGAGACTGAGGTTATCCTATGTAGTTTCCTCTGCCAATCCAGAAAAAAGTCTCTGTCTACCTTGTGTGTCATCAGCCAGCCCCTTTGTGGACTTCTCAAATGTCCTCAGCTTCTCAAATTGCAGTAGAACCTTATTTTTAAGCAACTGTATTGAGCTTGGAGTAAAATTTACATTTTGTATTTTTATCCATCTAAGTCTAAGGTAACAGTTTAGTTCATTTTACAGTCAATATGGAAAGACAGGGCCTTCTTCTGATATTAGTAATCCAAAGCAGATGGAAGAAATTGTATCCTCAACATATCTCTCTCTCACTGTTGGTTACTCAAGGAGCCTGAAAGTTTATCTCAGAGTATGCATGGAATAAATTTCACCAAACAGCCATGTACATCATCTGAGCAGTTCAACTTATAGTCCCTTTACTGCTGATGAAAAGGCATGGGAGCTTTGAGGATGCAGGTAGTCGCATACTGATTTAGACAGCAGTAGCTGGTGAAAGGATTCATTGTTTGTATCACTGCATTAAATATAAAGAGAATCAGTTGCAACTTTTTTAGTTGTCAATTTTGTGTTGCAGAAAACTAACTTTAGTTGATAGGAATCCTAGCTGAAGAGTCTAAATTTTAGATGGCTTAAGTAAATTGTAGCAGTTTCCACCATAAGACAGATTATTTTCATTTTTGGTAGCGGTGAGGTCATTAAGCTATTAAGAGAGAATGTTGATAATGAGATTATTAAATTCTACAGTGATATACAGATTTAGACATTCCCCCAGTTTGCTCAAGATCAAGTCTAATCATCTTTCAGTATGTATACCAGTACATGGAAAATCAAGGGGGTTTTGTCATAATCAATATTTAGGTAGTATTTCATCCTAAGCAGATCTCTTTAAACAAGACTGGAGACCAGTCATAGATCATAATACTACAACAACACCTAAAGAGAAACAAAATACTAACTCTAAATATTATTTGACAAGCATTTGTACAAAAAAATATCTATACTACTTTCCTTAGTAACATTTTAATGGATAAAAATAGAAGAAAGTATACAAATTTGAAAGTACCAAAGAAACTCATGTTCTGCAGCTCTGAACTTTTTAAGGCATCATTAAAATGTCATATTTTTATTCATAAATGTTTCATTTTATAATGTTTGCATTTCAAATTCCTGTCTTTCATTTTTCCATTAATTTCAAGGGAAGCATAAAGATATTAACTCAGAGTCAGCAGCGTCAAAAGAAGGAAGAGGAGGAAAAAGAGGAAAAATCAATCCCAAACATTTCCCAAATTTATTTTTCAGGGGGAGGGAGGATATGTGCCTACATAGTTCTTCTGTGTTCCAGATCACTTATCCTGCTTGTTATTATTACTGACCATAAGATTACTGACTGATTAGCTCACAGCTACCAACTAAATTAAGGTGATTGTTGTTGTTTAACCCTGGTAGGCAGCTAAGCCCCACACAGCTGCTCGCTCACTGATTTCCCACCACTAGGATGGGGAAGAGAACCAGAAGGGCAAAAGTGCAAAAACTAATGGATTGAGATAAAGATAGTTTAATAGGTAAAGAAAAAACTGCATGTGCAAGCAAAGCACAATAAGGACTTCATTCACTGCTTCCCATCAGCAGGCAGATGTTTAGCCATCCCCAGGAAAGCAGGGCTCCATCACATGTAAAGGCTACTTGGGAAGACAAACTCCATAACTCCAAATGTCCTCCTCAACTTCCTCCTTCTTCCCCATAGCTTTTATTGCTGAGTACAGCATCCTATGGTATGGAATATTGCTTTGGTCAGTTGGGGTCAGCTGTCCCGGCTGTGTCCCCTTCCAAATTCTTGCCCTCGCCCAGCCTACTTGCTGGTGGGACAGTGGGAGAAGCAGAAGAAAAAGCCTTGATATCTGTAAGCACTGTTCAGCAATAACTAAAACATGGGTGTGTTAACAACACTGTTTTGGTGAGAAATCTAAAACATAGCACCATACCAGCTACTATGAACAAAATTAACTCTATCCAAGCCAAAAGCACTGCAGTGACTTTAGAATCCTGTCAAATATACCTGGGAAGACTAATAATTGTCTACATACACCTTTGTAAAGTTTGACTGAGCTTATACTGTGCCTTGCAGAGACTGAAAATGGACTTGTTTAAGGTAACAGTCATTACTGATTTTTTTTACAACAATTTTATCTTTTTAGTGCAACAACTTGGTATAATAAATAATAATATATTTAATTTTTGCTCATCTTTTGTTGTGATATATTGCATAATATTACAGGGCTGAATCTGAATTTTTCTTCTGTCAAAGAAAATGGTAAAATTTCACAGATATTTGCAAAACGAAATTCACATTTGCTTGCACTGAAGTGTGGTTTTATCTGTCTGCATTATGAGAAAGGAAATACCAAGTTTCCCTTTGGCTATCTACAGTATCTAATTTTTTTTATTCCACTGCAGTGGTAAGTTTTCTGATCTGGAAATCTATTTTGAGCCAATAACTATAAAACACTATTATGATTTACACCACAACTAGAAATGATCAGGACTGGACTGCCAAGCCTCATTGCTTAATTAAGTTCTGTCAGAGATTTTTCAACAGTAAAATTGTCTTAGAATCATAGAATCATAGAATCGTTTAGGTTGGAAAAGACCTTTAAGATCATCAAGTCCAGCCGTTAACCTATCACTGCCAAGTCCACCACTAAACCATGTCCCTAAGCACTACATCTACCCATCTTTTAAATACCTCCAGGGATGGGGACTCAACCACTTCCCTGGACAGCCTGTTCCACTGCTTGACTTTCAGTGAAGAAATTTTTCCTAATATCCAACCTAAACCTCCCCTGGTGCAACTTGAGGCCATTTTCTCTTGTCCTGTCACTTGTTATTTGGGAGAAGAGACTGACCCCCACCTCACTACAACCTCCTTTCAGGTAGCTGTAGAGAGGGTGATAAGGTCTCCCCTCAGCCTCCTCTTTTCCAGGCTAAACAACCCAGCTCCCTCAGCTGCTCCTCGTATGACCCGTTCTCTAGACCCTTCACCAGCTTCGTTGCCCTTCTCTGCACATGCTCCAGCATCTCAATATCTTTCTTGTAATGAGGGGTCCAAAACTGAACACAGTATTCAAGGTGCAGCCTCACCAGTGCTGAGTACAAGGGGACGAACACTTCCCTAGTCCTGCTGGCCACACTGTTTCTGATACAAGCCATGATGCTATTGGCCTTCTTGGCCACCTGAGTACACTGCTGGCTCATGTTCAGTCGGCTGTCGACCAACACCCCCAGGTCCTTTTCCACCAGGCAGCTTTCCGGCCACTCTTCCCCAAGCCTGTAGCATTGCATGGGGTTGTTGTGACCCAAGTGCAGGACCTGGCACTTAGCCTTGATGAACCTCATACAGTTGGCCTCAGCCCATAGATCCAGCCCATCCATATCCCTCTGTAGAGCCTTCCTACCCTCCAGCAGATCAACGCTGCCACCCAACTTGGTGTCATCTGCAAACTTATTGAGGGTGCACTCGATCCCCTGGTCCAGGTCACTGAGAAAGTTATTAAACAAAACTGGCCCCAATATTGAGCCCTGGGGAACACCACTTGTGACCGGCAGCCAACTGAATTTAACTCCATTCACCACAACTCTTTGGGCCCAGCCATCCAGCCAGTTTTTTAACCAACAAAGAGTACGCCCATCTAAGCCATGAGCAGCCAGTTTCTACAGGAGAATGCTGTGGGAAATGGAGTCAAAGGCTTTACTAAAGTCCAGGCAGACAACATCCACAGCCTTTCCCTCATCCACTGAGCAGGTCACCTTATGGTGATGAGGTTAGTCAAGCAGGACCCGTCTTTCATAAACCCATGCTGCCTGGGCCTGATCCCCTGGTTGTCCCATACATGCCGCATGATGGCAGTCAGGATGATCTGCTCCATAACCTTCCCTGGCACTGAGGTCAGGCTGACAGGCCTGTAGTTCCCCAGATCCTCCTTCCAGCCCTTCTTGTAGATGGGTGTCATCACATTTGCTAACCTTCAGTCCACTGGGACCTCCCGGATTAGCCAGAACTGCTGACAGATTGTGGAAAGTGGCTTGGTGAGCACCTCCACCAGCTGCCTCAGTATGCTTGGGTGGATCCCATCTGGCCCCATAGACTTGTGTGTGTCTAAGTGATGTAGCAGGTCACTAACCATTTCCCCTTGGATTATGGGGGTTTCATTCTGCTCCCCATCCATGCCTTCCAGCTCAAAGGGACTGGGTACCCTGAGAACAACTGGTCTGACTATTAAAGACTGAGGCAAAGAAGGCATTAAGGACCTCAGCCTTTTCCTTGTCCTTTGTCACTGTGTTTCCCCCTACATCCAACAAAGGATGGAGATTTTACTTAGCCCTCTTTTTGTTGCTAATGTATTTGTAGAAACATTTTTTATTGTCTTTTACAGCTGTAGCCAGATTAAAGTCTAGTTGGGCTTTGGGCTTTGGCCCTTCTAATCCTCTCCCTGCATAACCTCACAACATCCTCGTAGTCCTCCTGAGTTGCCTGCCCCTTCTTTCAAAGGTCATAAACTCTCTTTTTATTCCTGACGTCCAGCCAGAGCTCTCTGTTTAGCCAGGCCAGTCTTCTCCCCTGCCAGCTCATCTTTTGGCACATGGGGATGGCCTGCTCCTGCACCTGAAAGATTTTCTTCTTGAAGAATGTCCAGCCTTCCTGGACTCCTTTGCCCTTCAGGACTGCCTCCCAAGGGACTCTGTCAACCAGCCTCCTAAACAGGACAATGTCTGTCCTCTGCAAATCCGAGGTAGCAGTTCTGCTGACCCCGCTCCTTATTTCTCCAAGAATCAAAAACTCTGTCATTTCATGATCACAGTCTGACCTTATACTTCAAAAGAATTTGGCACTGGGGAAACAAGAACAACTACATAAATGGTCCAAAAAAGTATTTCTCAATAATTTTTTTAATTCTATATTTTTAAGGGAAAAGACATGATTCTATTAAAGTCAATGTTCTTTGTGATACTGACATCCATGAGGATGGGACTGGGCTCAACGAGTAATGGCAAACAATGTATGAGAATATTAATCCCAGTTATGTCACAAACATAACCCAAGTGAGTTCTGTGTGAAAGTGTGTCTTAATTTCAATATTTTTATTTTAGAATTACAAATGTTTCAGGAAGAGGAATGTCTACAGGAAATAGGGCTTGAAAGAAGAATAAAGAAGGCTGCACAATGACTTGGTCCAGGGTAATAACAGGAGATGGACTTATTGATTCTAATTGACAATGGAGAACTGAAGATGGAAGCTAAACTAAATAGCTATGGAATCATTGCTAAAGGGTGTACTGTGAAACTTGTAAATAGGAAAACAAAAAGCTTCTATTTAACATATGGAATTTCATTATAGGGAAGAACTTTTAAAAGTAAAATTAAAAAATAACTATGAATGAGACTATGTTTCTAAATAGATTAAATGAAATGATAAAGACTTTTATATAGAAACATAGAATCATTTAATGTCCTGAGTTGGAAGGGACCCACAAGGATCACCGAGTCCAACTCCTCTCCCTGCATAGGACAACCCCAAAAATCACACCATATGTCTGAGAACATTGTCCAAATGCTTCTCGAATGTTGTCAGGCTTGGCACTGTGACTACCTCCTGGGGGAGCCTCTTCCAGTGCTTCACCACCCTCTGGGTGAAGAACCTTTTCCTTATGTCCAACCTAAGCCTCCCCTGGCATATCTTCCTGCCGTTCCCTCGGGTCCAATCATTGGTCACCAGGGAGAAGAGATCAGCACCTGCCCCTCCTCCTTCCCTTGTGAGGAAGCTGTAGACTGCGATGAGGTCTCCCCTCAGTCTCCTCTTCTCCAGGCTGAACAGACCAAGTGACTTCAGCTGCTCCTCATACAGCTTCCCCTCTAAACCCTTCACCATCTTTGTGGCTCTCCTCTGGACACTTTCTAGTAGCTTCATATCCTTTTTGTACTGTGGAGCCCAAAACTGCACACAGTACTCAAGAGGAGGTTGCATCAGTGCAGAGTAGAGTGGAACAATCACATCCCTTGACCAGCTAGCAATACAGTGTTTGATGCACCCCAGGACATGGTTGGCCCTCCTGGCTGCCAGGGCATACTGTTGGCTCATGTTCAACTTGCCGTTGACCAGAATCCCCAGATCCCTCTCCATGGGGCTGCTCTCCAGCCTCTTGTTCCCCAGTCTGTATGTACATCCAGGGTTGCCATGTCCCACGTGCAAAATCCGGCACTTGCCCTTAAACTTCATACGGTTGGTGATTGCCCAGTGCTCTATATAAATGTTATATGTTATGCATAAATTTTACTATTAATAGTATTATTATTTGATTCTAACAGTTAACTGGTATGTTTGGAAATAATTACATTTATTTTAATTTTATTTTTAGTATCATAGTGTATGTTAAATTTGAAAGTGCTTGATATATATAAAAGTGTATAGTACCACTGACGAGTAGGCCACTCTGGATGTGACTGGGAATGTGATGGGACATAGAAATAAATTTGTTTCACAATGTCTTGAGGGGAAAACCCTACATATTTCAATAAGGGCACATAGGAACTATAACCTTTATACTGTATTTTTTTGAAAATTAGGTATCATATGTAAACTAGTTTTAGCTAGCTAAACATCTGGCTTTAACTAAATGCCTAGTTTTATAGGATAAAGGTGAGATTAATCCCACGCCTAGTTTTATAGGATAAAAGTGAGATCAATCCCATCCTCAAAGTATATACAGGGCAGACAGCAGGAACATGATTCATAACACCTCAGCTAGCATATTCACACAATGAACTACAGATCTTAGGCTGTGTTCCCACAGTCAATCTTCTGATAATCTGAACCTTATTTTTCTAGAATCTCATTTACAGCTGTGCATTCCTAATCAAAGACATCTGTAACTGGCTTCTCCACAAGTCAACAAAACAGCCAGAGAAGAGTTGAAAGAAACTGCAGAAGGCTATCTGTACCAGTGGACAGGTGCTCCTCAAAGCCTTGGAAAGCAGACAGTACACCACCACTCTGGGAGGATGTTTCTGAGAGCAGAAATGCAGGTTTCTGAAAGCAGAAATGTAAAATTGTCTTCTGAGATGCTGGGCAATGAAGCCAGCTTGCTGCAGAATTGAGTGTATACTACAACTTGTATTTGAACCGTAAAACTCCATTCTTTTTTTTTTTTTTTCTGAACACTAGTCATTAATAGTCAATTAATGGTCAAATTCTGTCTCATACCAGTTACAAATGTTGTGAAGTTCTTTCCAGCGTATTATTAAATAAGCCTGTTGTCTGTTGAGGTCTCCAGCCAAAATACATTAATAAAGGAACTGAATAGGATATCCACAGATCAGAGTGCAATTAGAGATTTCAGTTTACATGGAAAGATTTTGTGGTCACAGTTCTCTATCACAGACATTCAAGCATCAGCAAACAAGGATTGTTTATGTCCTCAGCATGAAAACACCTGAAGCCCATAAGTAGTTTTATAGGAGCTAGTTCAAGGTTTCATTCTAGTGCTGTAATTTGAAGTGATTCACATTTCTTTTACTCTCACTCTTCATTTTATCTTGTTTGAGCCAGATTCTGTCACCCTTATTCAGAATGAACAGTAAATTTGCAATTTACATTGCAAATCATCCCAGTGATATTACTAACACCACTCAATGAATAAAGCATTACTCAGATAGAACATGAACCATAGACAAAGGAATCTTGATGTACTTGATATTTTGATAAAGCTGATATATCTGTTACATATAATATTTCTTTCTATGAAACATATGGGAGGACCAGTTTTCAGTTTTGGGCCAATTTTGCATTTTTATCATTGTGCATGTAATATAACTGATCTTGAAGTAGCCATAAAGCCCTGGAGCTCCCCACAACTCTCCAGGCAGTGAAAGTCTTCATTCTCTTTTGAAGATTGTTGTCCTCATTATGTGAACAGTTGTTCTGCAGAGCAAACTGAAGTGACACTCTCTAGATTGCTGCTGTATCACATATTTGAAAGGAAAGTAACAATTTTTAAAGACCTTTACAGTTAGAAATATCAGAGTGCCAGGCCCTTACTTGGAGGAGCATACGGTCTTTACACATAGCCAGCAGTAGTAGTTAACTAGTTGTTAAGTAGTAGTTAAGACATAAAGTTTTGTAGTTTATATATTTTATTCTATGTCTTTCTGCTTATTTTATTGTTATAGATGACCAAGTGGTAGTCATTTGAAGACTTTGCAACCTGTTAAGCACTGTCTGTGGTTCTGTTGGCAGGACTATTCAGGCTTTCTTTTTATTATGCTATGAATGTGCAAAAGAAAACTCACTGAGGACCTTGGGGTTGACCTTTACTTGGGATTGATTTTAGAAATGAGTTAGGCAATTAGAATTGCATATTATTTTGTTCTGAAATCATACTTTGATATTCAATATTGTTATTATTTTATGTAAATATACTACAATAGCAGGGAACCTTTGCAAGTTTTGACATGATTAGCACCAAGGTTGATTTTATAATGAGAGAAGACTCAAAAATCAAGGGCCAGAATCTTGGTTATAAGCCTTCTTTGTCCAAGGTAATTCCTTCATTAACAATATTTTTGCTTTTCCAAGTAACCCATGATAGACTTTATATTTTTCCTAAGACTCAAAAGGACTATGTCACTATGTCATTATGACAGCAGAGAAGTGTGTCTTCTCTGGTAATCAGGACATTTGAACCTATTGTTCATCTGTATGATGACACATCCACAAAATTCACTTTATTTTCTTTCATTTAATGATGAAGCTTAAAAGAGAGAGAAAAAGACAGTGAGAGAAAAAGAGAGAGAGACATATATATTGATGTAATTACATGTCCTGATTGATCCCTCTAGGAGACAGATGCAGTTCTTATAATTCTGGAGCTAAATTCCTCTCTATTAATAGGACTTTAAATTATCCAGCTGGTTATTTTAACTTGTGTTTCTGCATTGGAAGAAGCTGAGAGACTGGAATTTTTTATTAAATTCCTTATTAACTTATAAGTTAGCAAACTAGCTGTGTGGACAAATTGCAGAAAGCAAATTACAGTACTAAAGGAGTAAGTGAAGCTCTGAAATGTAGCATAAGTCAGCACTTGCTCATTCAAAGTGTCTAGGAACTCTGAGGCAGGTATATTCAAAAACACTGGCACTACTAGATTTTGCCTGATATTTACCTCCTGATTTGGGAGTTAAATCTTCTCAATCTTAAGGAAAAGTTTTTTACACATAAATAATCTTCCTACTGTATCTATATGTACGATGCATATGACAAATAACTAAGTAGACTAGACCTACTCAGTCTGTAAAAGAGAAGTCTGAGGGTTCTGATGGCTCTGGTCTTTAGAATCATAGAATCGTTTAGGTTGGAAAAGACCTTTAAGATCATCAAGTCCAACCATTAATCTACCACTGCCAAGTCCACCACTAAACCATGTCCCTAAGCACTACATCTACCCATCTTTTAAATACCTCCAGGGATGGAGACTCAACCACTTCCCTGGACAGACTGTTCCACTGCCTGACTACTCTTTCAGTGAAGAAATTTTTGCTAATATCCAACCTAAACCTCCCCTGGCGCAACTTGAGGCCATTTTCTCTTATCCTATCACTTGTATTTGGGAGAAGAAGCCAACACCCACCTCACTACAGCCTCCTTTCAGGTAGTTGTAGAGGGTGATAAGGTCTCCCCTCAGACTCCTCTTCTCCAGGCTAAACAACCCAGCTCCCTCAGCCGCTCCTCATATGACCCGTTCTCTAGACCCTTCACCAGCTTCGTTGCCCTTCTCTGCACATGCTCCAGCATCTCAATGTCTTTCTTGTAATGAGGAGCCCAAAATTGAACACAGTATTTGAGGTGCAGCCTCACCAGTGGCAAATACATGGGGGATGATCACTTCCCTAGTCCTGCTGGCCACACAATTTGATACAAGCCATGATGCTATTGTCCTTCTTGCCACATGGGCACACTGCTGGCTCATATTCAGCTGGTTGTCAACAAATACCCCCTGTCCTTTTCTGTAAGGAAGCTCTCCAGCCACTCTTCATAGAATCATAGAATCATAGAATCATAGAATCATAGAATCATTGAATCATTGAATCATTGAATCATTGAATCATTGAATCACAGAATCATTAAATGGGAAAGGACCTCTGAGATCATGGAGTCCAACCATTAACCTAACTGCCAGGTCCGCCTCTAAACCATGCTCCTAAGAACCACATCCACATGTTTTTTGAATACTTCCAGGGACTGTGATTGCACTACTTCCCATAGAAATAGGGAACAATGTCATTGTCTGATGACAGTGAACATCTAGCATGAATAGTGGAGGAACCAAATGAAATAAACAGGTGTCAGGTTTAAAACAAATAAAAAAGAACAATAAAAGCATTTCCACAAGACATAAATACTCATAAGTTTGCATGAGTACAAAAATCAATTAGACATGGGTAGAAGAAAAAAAATCATTGTTAAGGGAAGTTTGTGAGCAGCACAGTATTAGAAGCTAGTGAGCTTCCCTATGTGCCTAACCTGTTCTGCTGTTTCCCAAGGTTTTTATTGAGCTACTGCATGTTAATAGAGAGAGAGTGCTGAGCTGAAGAGATTTTTGGTCAAATTAAGGACAGTTGGTTTTATATTCTTATAAAAATAATGCATAAGAGGTTACAGTGAGGTTTAAGTGTTTTAGAGTATTAGCTTCTAAAAATGTTTGATAACATCTGAGTTTTTTATTTAAGAGAGAGCAAATAACCTACCACATAACAGAAATAAATACCTAAATCTGAGAAACCCTCATAGAGAAGACTAAAGTAAAAGGTAACCCTATATCTGTGAAATTTTTAATGTCATTCTTTTATTGGGGAGGGAAAGGAAGAAACAGAAATATTCTAAGAACATTTTGTTTTAAATTTAATACACAATTCTAAAAGTTTGTCTTATGTAACCGACTGTTTTGGTTTTTTTAATTTTCCTTGAGTAGTTGCTTGGAATGGTTGTGAGCATATTATGCAATTACGGTATATGTTCCTCTAACTCATTTTTCTACAACAGAAAGAGGAAACAGTTGAGCATAACAGTAACATTAATTCAAGATTATTTAAAAAAAAAAAAAACAAACACCTTGACCTTTAATAAAAATGTAAAAATCAAATTTAAAGAAGCAAACATCATGTTGGGATGGAATAAGTGAAAAACTAGAAATGGATACGTGAAAAATAATGGGCATAGCTACTGTTTGAAACAACTGTTTGCAAATGTAGAAAAATAGAAGAAATATTACAGAAAAAAAATTCTAAACACTGGCAAAGCATTGTACTATTTCTGGAATATTTTTTTTTCTATTCCCCTCCCTACCCCTACGCAAAATATTTCCTATGGATTTTCTTTCTCTTGCAAAAAGTCAGAAATTTGAAAGGCATCACATACCTACAGAGCAGAAAAGACTGAATGTCTAAAAGTATTAATTAAAAATAGTTCCTAGCACAGAAGGTGGTTCCTGAGAGAAACCAGAAAAAGAAAAGGAAAAGTTGAAAGAAGTAAGAATGCTCTTCCATTCATGAAACAAGAACATTTTTGTGAGATGCTGACTGTAACTTCATATCTCAGCTATTAAAAAGAAAAAACACAAAATACTCAAAATAAATACTGCTATCAAGAGAGAGATAAAATAATTGCAATCAAGTAGCCAGAACTGTCTAAGTATCTAAAATAGGTGCCTAATTTTCTATGGCTCTATATCTGTGCAGAAAAAAAGGAAACCCATTTTGTGGGTTTCTACCTGTGGCATGTAAACCAGAAACCATAGTGCACCTCAGCAGGCAATTCTAGAAGTAACCCAGATCACCCTCTGTGAGAACAGAAGCAGACTATTTGGATGTGGAGTCTACGTGGTGCTAGGTTGTAAACTACTTTAATCATGTACATACAAATCTGAGCTTTATTGTGTATTTATGAAAAAAAAAAGGTCTCTGAAACCCTGTTAATGTTTTACAGATAAACCATTAGTCACAAACAGGAAACGATTAAGACTTCACTTGAGTGAGTTGAGTTCCATTGTGTTCAGGATTAATTTTTCTCCTGTTTGCAGGGTCATTCTCAGGTTTTTGTACAACCTTAGCCCCACAGGACATCTCAGGGTATGAAGGGTGCACAAGTTTTTTTGGGAGCTTCTGTCCCAGGGAAACTGTAGCCTCCAGACAATTCTGGCTCTGTGTTTGAAAAACTTTTGAAACACAATTTACTTTTCTAGTAGTTTTGCAAACTGTATTTCAGAGAGCAGATTCTATCTTTTTAAATAAATGAACTGTTTGCATAAATGAGGGAAAGAAATAGAAAGCTACATTGTCCACAATGGAATTTTATATCTTGAAAAAAACCAGAACAACAAACCAAAAAACAAACCAAAAAAACCCAAACCAAAACAACCCTTAATGCAATGTCTTTGAGGATTTAGGGACAAGATAGGAAACTGTTGAGGTCTTTCTGGTACTTTGATGTAACACTATGTGAGCAATGTGTACATTTAAAAGTTGTGAGGAGAAGAGAAAAGACAGAAAAGAGAGAAACATGTGAACACAGGAACACAAGTGTTCTGGTACTGATCAAATGAAAAAATAGCATCACTGGGAACTTGCTGTGGAGCCTGAAAGTGGCAATACTAACTATTAGGAATACTGGATAAGTCCACTTCCTGCGAAGCAATAAAACAGTGGAGAGTTTGTGGATTTAGATTTTTATTAGTGATGATCGTTCATGAGCAAAGCACTTGCTGCTAACTTTGAGAAGGTAACAAGGACTTTGTCTGGCAACTTCAGTGAGACTCTGCATGCAGAGCCTCAAAAAATTTGCTAGATCAAGCATAGACTGTGACCTCAGTCAGAAGCTTTTAATGAAATCAATTTAGATGAAAAACAGAAGAATTTTACTATATCGTTTTCACAGTATTTCTTTTGCTTCTGCTGCTTTCAACAAAAGCTCACAAACTGTTTTTATTTAGGTGAAAATTGTGTTGTCATTAAAATCTTACCAAACATTTCCACTAACCACTTCATGACAGATATTCAATATAAAGGTGGAAACAAGGCTGGTAAATTGAAAGTATCTGAGACCATTCCTTCACATTGAGGCAAATGGCACAAAAGAGTCTCCATTCATGTGATTATTTTCTCATACCCCAGAGACAACTAACTGCATCCAAGTATTGGAAATCATCTCTGGGGCATACTAGTGCTTCAGCTGTGCCCAGGAAATGGTACAGTGTTAGGTGGTCCCAGTGCCGAGGAACATTTTCTGTCACTTCATGATTTACTAGAAGATTTGTAGCCAGGGAGCCAAGGCATGTAGGAATATTGAAAGCCACAGTGGATCTCTGGTGATCTTATATGAGAATTGTGCACATAAAGAGTTCTTCTTTGAATACAGGCTAGCAGGCTGAATCTGCACCACATGCTGCTGATTTCTAGAAAAGACAGGTTTCAGAAGACATTTGGAAGAGAAAAAAACATCTGAAGTTTTGTGTGTGTTTTATTAAATAGCTGCATTAAAGGAAAACATTATTAACAGTATCAGTGTTAATATTTTTTTACTCAGTTTTAGATTTGATCTGATCAACAGTTTTGAAAAGAAAGAGAGAGAAAGGAAAAAAAGTAAGAAATTTTTTCTTTTAATTTCATAAAATAGGTTAACTAGAAATTTAATTTAAATGTAAATTTTTATTTCTTTCAGAAAACATTTCAACTTTTTTAACAACCAGTTCTAGAGATGGAAGTGCTGCTCTGATTCTTTGATTCTGGTTACTTTTACACTAGCCAGAATGATTAGCCTTTCCTGAATACGTGACCACTTCTGGGTGTCTCAGGTTGGGCGTATCAATCACTAGTCATTTTTCAAAGTACTGAGGAGACATTTTATTTAGGAAAATTGATGAAGAAAAAAGATCTGAACTTTCCACAGATTAACTTGAGATGCCTGCATTTCACTTCAGATGGTCAAATGTCATTTCATAACATACATCAATGTTCTAGAAGTTGGTGAGGTCCTTCAGGAAGTACAAGTTAATGGAATTTCAAGATCATTAAATTGTGTACTAATATAGGACAGCTGACTATAAGCTGTAGAAGAAAATCTGCTTAACTTGAAACCAGGAAGGAAATAAAAACTCATATCAAATTTTGGTAACATCCAGTGATCTCACCTGGAGTCATTACATATTCCCATGGAAATGAAAAGAAATATTGAAAAGCAAAATTACTTTTCTCATGTCTTGATGAGTATAAATCAAAATGATTGCCTCTTTTGTATTATGGTTCAAAGTGAGAGACATGAGTTCTGAAGTTTTCCTTTCTTTAATAGAAGGGATAGGTCCCATAAATGTCATAGTGCCTTGTTACATGATTTAGTTTTATATTTGGGGAAAGACATTGCAATTTTGTTACATTTGCAAATAGCTTAGCTGAAAAGTATGTGATCCATTCAAATAACAGGAAACACCTTCTCATGGTTTAGTGAATCTTGTTTAGTGGGGGGGGATAAAGACACTTCTTAATGATTACATTAGATGTGTTCAGTCCGGCAGACATGCTTATAATCAGAAAATGAAGGCTGACACTGAAATTGGTTCCTTTCACTTTGACTCATGCAGCTGTGATAACATCACTAGTAAACGAAGGGAAACTCCACTCCCACTACCTGGTACTTTTACTCATTCCTCTGCTATTTGTTCTCTCGGGGCTATTCTGACCATTTTATTTTGATTTGGAGAATAGGTAGTATAGGTAGATGTTTCTTCTGCAACTGCTGTTTATCCTTCTGACTGTAAGCTTCTAGATGACAGGTGAGAGACAGTTTTCCTGTTTCATAAAAATTTCCAAGTATAAAATTGGAATGAAAAGTCAAAATCTCTTTCATGCTTTCAAAATAGAAAAAAAAAAAAAGGTCAATTGAGCGAATACATTTCCTTTTGGTAGATTCACAAGCCTTCACACGTATTTTGACTGTTTTAAATTATGCATACTGAGCTTAACATTCAAAATGAGAAGTCATGTTGAAGAGGGAAAACATTTTTATATATATATTGGCATCATACATTGCATAACATCTTTTTTTGTTGAATATTTGTTTTAATCTATTAAAACCTCAAAAGTACCTCTTTCAGAAAATAATATCCTTATATTTTTTAATGCTTGAAGAAATATTTGCCAATTTAGTTGTAATATTGTCTTCAATTTTCTATTACGTTTTAATCATAATGAACTATATTCTGTATTCCTGTACTTTCTCGTACTTTCTTCTCCCCCGCTCTTTGAGCATAACTTGTGGAAGTCAGAGTCAAGGAGAGAGAGAAAAATGATAGGAGAAACTATGAAAACTGATCTTACAACAGAACTGAAGATTAGGGATGCAAACAGCAGAGTTTTTTCTCTCCTTATGTCTCTCCCTCCAGTCTCCATCAGTCCCTAATGTGTTTGAAGGAGTCCAACTAGCTGATCAGAGACCTACAGCTAAAGAAATGGAAACAGAGGGCACTTCAAAAGTTTCATTACAAAAAAATTACAGCAGCTAGTTAGTCTCACCAATCTACATTTCATCTGTATGTAACAAAGTTGTATTTGATTAAAAAAAAATGATAGAAAAGTGGAACAAAAATGTAACTCCTTGAAGAAAGCAGAAGTGAATCTTTTGAGGGACTGTCTTGACTATAGAATTAGCTTTTGGTCAACTGAAGTATTTTGAAGGTATTCAGAATTACTTACAACTTTTCTGTGATACCTCCCTTTTTGTGTAATTTTCCACCTCAAGTGGAAGAACTAGGTACTTAGTTCCAGCAATATAGTCAATACAAAGGTGAAATGGAGATGCAAAATTTTAGACATGGCAAGGTAGGTGCAGGAAACAGCTAAGTACTGGAAACCTAACTGAACATAGTGTTGGGAAGCAATTTTGATAAATTCAGAGTGGTATGCCAAAACTAATATATATTAATAACAGGTAGCTACAAAAGTATACTGTATCTATGGATATACACATGTATCTTATAATCAGTCATCATTTTTGTTGAAGCGACTATTAATGGCCCTAAAACTGGGTTGTATCTTTGACTATCTTGTACTAATAAAGTATTACCTAGGCAACTTGAAGTCTGTGAATCAAATAATGGTTTATAACAGGCATCCCCAAATGTACAAGATGATATCACAGGCCTTTAAGGTACAGGCACAGGGTGATACCAGATGTCCCAGAGCTGTAAACACTACTCAGAAATGATCAATTAATGTTTGCTGAAGGAATGCAGCCTTGGGAACAGAGTAAAACAACCTTCACAAATAACAGAGCGAGCAATGAAAAATATCCAGCATATGTAAAACTTAGATATAACATGACAATCTGAGATAAAGAATGAAAAAAAAAAAAAGTGAAAAAATTAAGCTGACTGTTAGCAAATGTACCAAATAACCTCAAGGACACAAAACAACAAGGTAGAACAAGCCCTCATCGTGAAAATTAATTTCAAAAGAAGTTGGGATGCTCATGACTTGCCACAATGCCATACTGAAAACATCAAGCATAACCTCAGAAAAGATCATAGATATTAGAATGTTTATGTGTGTCTGCTTTAACTGTAACTTAATTTGGAAAGGGCTGTAATTGGATACTTTGGACTATAAGTGCTGATACAGTTCTAAACAGACTAATATTAACTCTTCAATTAGACTATTAAGACTTTATTTAGACTATCGGTAAATTCTTGTTTTCAAATATAAGGTGTGCTTCCCCTGCCCACAAAAATGCATGAGGTCTTTCATCTAATTGCTCATTGTTGACATGATTGCATTTTGTATGCAAGAATAACTTAGGAAAAAAAGTAATATCATATTGTTAAGAATCTGATCTTATTTTTTTTTCTTTACACAGCTTTTAAAATATTAAATAAAAGTCTGATTTTTATATCTCATGTTTCATGCTTTAAAAATTGGAATTTATTTAAACATTATTATAGAGACAAATACAAGAGACACTTACACTGCAGTAATGTTCAGGTTTTTCAACTGTACATCTTTTCCCCTGACAGCTGATTTTGTCTTACTGACCTTGTTTTTTACATTAATAGTTTGCCAGACCTTACATTAAAACCCTGCAAGAAATAACTGAAAACAGGATACACAGAAAAAATTTGGATGAAATTTCACATGGTCTTTATAAAGACTGACTGTACTAATAGCTACCTTTGAGAAATTAGTGTATTTATACACCAAGTAAAAGTGGTAGGACTAATCTACCTATTGTTCCATAAAATGAATGATATGGTCTTTTAATTAAATTTTTGAAGTTGTGAGTGGTACAAAAAATTTAAGCTAGGTAAGGAACTACCTAAGAAAGATATAACACCTTAAGGATTGGTTTCAATACCTCACTTGGACATAAGATTATAGGACTCTACAGTACATATATTTGTAAAAGAGCTATGTTTCTACCTAGATCTAGAACTTGACACAGTTATCTAAATATAGGAGTTTGATGACATCTGAGACCCTTCAAGGTATTTGAGAACACCTATCCATAACAGGATGAAAAATGTTAAAGACCCAGAGGACATCCACAACCTTCTGAACTGGCAGCTAAGATCAGCAGGGATGCATCAAAGCACCTCAAATACCACTGCTGATGTGTGGACAACTGAATCCAGCAGCAATTCTTTTGTGCCTGCAGGAGTTAAGATACCTTGCACACATGTAGATTAAATTTTGTACGTATACATGCTTACATGTATATGTAGACATGTATGTGTGGGCAAATTCCTACTCATAAGTTTTTTAGAAGAGATACATAGCCAGAGTAAATATTACATCTAGATTTCATCAACTATTAATTTTAGCACCCATATATGTTTGGAACTGTGGTACCAGAAGTTACAGCTTGTAATAAAAATTATTGGTAACAATGTGTCACACTGTCAGTCATGAGGAAGCTCTTTCTTTGTGGTTGATCTTTGGAATCAAGTAATGGAAACAGAGGTAAATTTAACAGTGAAATATAAAAATTGGTCATGCAGTCTTTGGGAGTCCCATGGAGTCAGACACAGCTCTACTATAGTTTTTGTTTGTAACTCAAAGTCAATGGCCTATTAAGATGATCTCGAAGTGCAAAACTACAGTTCTTATGTAGCTTGTGTATATGAAGGAACCTGACTATGGTTAAATACATGAGACACATTTGCCAAAGTGTAAGTCTGATCTTTGCAGCTGGCTAACACAGAGGCTACTAACAGTGACACTACTACCAGATGGAATGTGAAAACTATCAGTAAGTTCTCAGTTCAATGAATTTCAGATTCAGAGACAATAATGGCCTTACAACCTGTGTGCCAATGTTAGTGAGTTCACATATTTTGAGGATACTGGCCATCTTTCTGCATATGTATTTATTATGATAATGGTTGTTTCCCAACAGTGAAATGTCATAATTTGGGGATAAAGGAAAAATAGTGTGTTTGTGACATGGTGCAATCTGTATTTGGTCCTTTCATATTCAGTACATGCCTCAAGTGATTATGTGAACGTGTACTAAGTGACAAGAAAGAAAGAGGCATCTCCATTATGAACTAGGAACTTATCCATGAGAAAAGACAATAAAAGGAAAGTGACTTTTTCACAAGCTATCCTACCAATATTGTTCTTTAAAAGATATAGCTTAGAAGGAAGTTGTTGAAGTATGCCTAGATTTCATAGCAAAATGTTAATGCACCACTATGATCTAGGTTGGAATATTGTATCCAGCTCTGACCATGTAAGTTTCCAGAAAAATAAACTGAGACTGGAAGAGTCTCTGAGAATGTCTATTCAGATCACTGGCATAACTTACATTCAATAATAAGCATAAATCCTAAAAGAATTTATTTGGAAAAAAAAAGAAAAAGAGAAATCTTAATGAGGATATTATTTCTCTCTATAAATACACTGAGGAAATAAAAACCAGAGAAGATGATCCACTGAAGCTTCAAAAAAACCCCACCCCACAATATAATCAGAAGAACAAATACATATGAATTTTTCCAGGATAAATTTGGGTTTCATCAAAGAAGAAAGTAACTGAGCAGCTTTTTGGAAGAATTGGTCAAAAAGAGTGCTCAGAAATACCAAGTTAGTTTAATGGTAGAACTTGATAGATTTTTTTAATTACATTTTGTGAAAAGTTACTGGACTCTGAAATCAGAGGGTTTCACCAGATCTATATTTCTTCCTCCTAGAAATTATTCACTTAATTTCTATTTGTAAATCTGAGAATCACATGGAAAAAGCTCCCATCTGTAAGAAAAGGTAAAATTATCAAGGCATTATTACATTAGACATCCATTTTGATTCTGACAGAAGAGTCATATACCATCTTTTCCTGCTGCCGTTGCATTGAAGCTCATACGGCCGGAACTGCTGCCTCTGTTCTAGAAGAAAAAGAAAGCCAGTAATGAAGGAGAGAATGAAATAAATAAATAAATAGATAAATAAAGAAAGAAATATAACAATAACAATCAGGGAGCAAAAATGCTGAGCATAATAGACTTAAGAAAACGGAGCAAAATGCTGAGCAAATGAGAAGACTTTAGAAGAAGCTAAAATGGTATGGAAAATAAGGAGGGCAGTGTGCTGGTTTTGGCTGGGATAGAGTTAATTTTCTTCATAGTAGCTACTATGGGACTGTATTTTGGATTTGTGCTGGAAACAGTGTTGATAATACAGGGATGTTTTAGTTATTGCTGAGCAGTTCTTACACAGAGTCAAGGTCTTTTCTGCTTCTCACCCCACCCCATCAGCGAGTAGGCTGGGGCTGCACAAGAAGTTGGGAGGGGACACAGCTGGGACAGCTGGCCCGAGCTGACCAAAGGGATATTGCACAACATATGATGTCATGCTCAGCATATAAAGCTGCAGGAAGAAGAAGGAGGGGGACACGTCTGGAGTGATGGCATTTGTCTTCCTAAGTAACTGTTACATGTGATGGAGCCCTGCTTTCCTGGAGATGGCTGAACACCTGCCTGCTCATGGGAAGTGGTGAATGAATTCCTTGTTTTGCTTTGCTTGTCCGTTTGGCTTTTGCTTTACTTATTAAACATTTTTTATCTCAACCCATGAGTTTTCTCACTTTTACTCTTCTGATTCTCTCCCCTATCCCACCAGTGGGGACTGAGCGAGCAGCTGTGTGGTGCTTAGTTGCCAGCTGGGGTTAAACCATGACAGGCGAGCAATATATTATTGATCTATCATTATGTTTTTGTATCAGTTATCATCAGTTTTGTTGGTTCTTCTCCTGATTTGACAGGCTAGGAAGCTGAGCAGCAGAATGATGTAATCTTCTTATAGAAACTCAACTAAGTTAGCATGGTATTGAACATTCTAAAAAGAGTATTTTAGTATATCTTTCTAATCAAGCTATGAAGAGTTAACATATATAATATCATTCTTTCCTGAATGTTTACTACTGTTTATTTATATTAAATGTAGGAGGACTCTTTAGACCTGTCTGAAATATGTCTTCTGTGAACATGTTTTACTTTTATTAGGAAACCAAATCTTTTTTTTTTGTCTGTTTTTTTGCAACCAAATACAGTAAAGGAAACTGAAATATATTTTTATTACAATAATCAGAAACTTATTTTCCAAATTAAAAATATTTTTTTAAAGTAAATGATTCTGTGAAAAATATGTTTGAGTTGAAAATTCTATTTTCTTTGAAAAACTAAATTATACTACCGCACAACTGTGTACTGACAAGTGGTTGACCTTGTCTTGAATTGCCCATAATTTAAGCCTCAGTACTTTAAAATTATTCCTAAATGTGGAAAAGTTCTTTTAAAATTTTTGAGAAAATTTTGTTTAATAATATCGTTGGATAGAAAAAAAAAGTCTTTCATTGCTTTCCTCTATGAGTTGCATAAATAATACAAAATTTAAAAATAATTAAGAATTAAAAGAGTAAGATCCAGACTTTAAAACTAAACTTGGATGACAACAGCAGCAGCTCTTGAATAAGAAAAGTTCATTGTCTTTTATCCATAACTGGACATAACATAAAGGAAATATATGGCCATTAAACAAAGAGATCTGAAGGGATTTCCACCCCCCACCTCCTTTCTTTCTGACACAATGTCTCAGGATTTTTCAGATGATCCTCACCAAAAATTCTCAAGAATTCATCAGTAAGTTAAAAAAGTAAATCTTACTTTTCCTTTCTGAATAATGAAATATATTTCGGAAGGAGCTTCCTTTTGATGCTTATTTTGTATTAAATCCCTTTTAAAGCATGAAAGTGTGTATCTTCTTTTTTTGCTCCCTAGAAAATACCAAACCTTGTTTGGGGAACACAATGCAAAATAAAAGAAATCAATGGAAATCATAAAATTCTGTTGCAGTGATTAATCTTTACATCATGGGAATTAAACAAGGACTTGATGCTTTCTTAATCTAGAGCTTTTCATGAGAGTTACTATCAGTTTTAGCTGCTTTTGAAAATTTTAACTACAGATCTTAATTGCAAGAGGTAATAATCAGAATGTTCAAAGATTCACTCACAAGTTAGTAAGATTATGCTACGTAACTTCCTCACATTTTCATTCTGTTTTCTAAAGCAGCCAGTTGCATGACATGGCTAAATGGCATCATACTGTATTTGATTACAATGACATCTGGAAACATGCATGTATTTGAAAATAAATTATGCCTCCACTGTGCAAGCTTTCTGGGAAACTGGGACCTTAATTCAGATATGCACAGTGCAATGCTCATGCAGCACATTGAAAAGCATAGATGATGAAATGATAGTATTCAATAACAGTTAAATTTTCTACCTCAGTTAATACTGAACATTTACAGGTGATGGAAAATAAAATATACAAAGTAGAAGTTAAAATTCATCTCTAATCTTTTAGAACATTTGTCATCAATATTTCATGCTGTTGAAGACACAATTACTATGAACATTAGGATAGGTCTGTTAGCCTTCATGCATAATAAATAAGCTTTCGATATATAATGAATGTAAACAATGAAACTGAAAACAAAGCACCTTCTCCCAACCAAAATATTATTATGAAATACTATAATTATGTAAGATCTTGAATTTTATGTCTGAAGATTGTGTGACTTTTTAGTTTCCTGTGTTGTAAACAGTCTGTCCACAGCAATCGCCATCTACGACTCAGTACATCCTCAGTCTTATTTAGATCTTAATACAACAGTTGCTTATTTGGGGCTTGACTGTCTGCCAGCAGAGCACTAAATATAGCTGGTTTTTGTTGTTTTGGTTATTAACTGATGAGCAAGATTGTTTACTATGTTAATCAGTGCATCCTTACTCCTGCCTTGAAGGCTATTTATACTGATGCTGAATATTTCAGTTAATTAGAAGAAGAAGCCATGCTGGATCCATAAATTTTGTATATAAGGTTAATTTTACTGTTGTACTTACTCCTGCTATAACCATATATCAATGGTTTAACTATCCTGTCTGAATTTGTTTAGTCTATGTAAAGATTCCCTAGAGCTACAGAGGCACTATGCAATGTCTCTTAGAAGATCCACACCAAATATCAGTAGCTGAATGAAAATGATATGGTGATCTGAATTGTTTAATGTTCACTATCCCTTGCCAGTCCTGCAGAATGCAGCAGTGGAGTGCAATACCCAGGCAATATTGTTTTGAGCACTTGCAGCTGAAGAAAACACAGGAAGCCTCAGAACATTGAATGCAGTGTAAAAAGATCATTATTAAAGTACTAATAAGTTTGCATAAAACAAAAAAAGAAGGCTGGTGGTTTCAAGACAGTTGTTTGCTTTTTTCATGGTAAAACAATTTAATCTAGACACTAATGCTGACAGATGTTGGTTTCATATCTCCATCTTTTGTTGAGATAGACTAGGAAAATGACAAAGAAAGCAGTGAAAACTTTCTCGAAACACTTGAAAAAAAACCCAAAACACTGGCAACTGCATGTTTGGAAATGTGGCATTAATGATTCAGCACATGTAGCAACAGATTAAAAATGAATATTGATGCTGCTAAGCACCCACCCACAGGTGCAGGAATAAGCTGGCCCCCTTGTTTGAATTATCTTATATTATATATTATAGTTGGCAAAACAAAAAGTAGTATGAGGAAATCAGGGGTTTGAAAGATACAAGTACATGGAAATGTGGAGAACGCACATACCTTGGAAAAAGGCCTACTAGCTCATAGGCTCCCGAAAGTATTATATGATAGCAAGGACCTAGTAAGAGGTACAGATAAATATGTGCACAACCTGAAACAAAACAAAATGTATAAAGGAAAAAAACCAGCAACTTAGTTCTCATTGAACTGTGATACTTGAACTCAGTAAAGGATGGAAAGCACAATACTAAGTAACAAATTAAAAATTCTGATTTCTGTTGATATGATAGATTTTGGAAATATTAGCGTAAAGATATCTTTGTTAAAAATGTTTTAATGAAATAGAGAAAGTATCATGGAGTGTCTTTAAACAAAGCATGAGATTTCTAATGGGAACATAAGCTTTTTTATCTTCATAAAACACCTTAATTTAAAAGGAGATTATACTATACCATAAAAGCAAAGTTATAATTCATAAATTTAATTTACTTTTAAATAGATATGTACTGCAAACAAAAAATGGAGGAATTATATTAAGCCTATAAAATGGCAAGAACTGAAATAGCAAAGATTTACAAAACAGCTTCTATACTAGAAAACAGCATTTAAAAATGAATTGTGTTGTTGAAGTCCTAGAAGTCAGCAAATACTGGCAACACGCAGGTAGGTTCACAAGTTATGAGTTACCTAATGATTTTGTTTTCTCATGCCTAGTGAAATCAGTCTGTAGGTAGCCAACAACAGAGCAATAATGTTGTTCTCAGAGAATATTTAAAGTCTGTGGCAGTACTGCTCTTCTCCAGGTCTTCCTTTCTGCAGTATATTTTGCATTTCTTAGCTGTGTTTTGGCATGGTACTCTCAGTCCCAGAGTTTGCCTTCTGCTTCTCCTTTCCCTTCTCTACTTTGGCCTTTGGCTCCCCTATTGTTCTCTTGGCTATGATTTCAGTCCCCTGGTCTCTCTGATCCACTTTCTGAGCCTCTTCATATCTTTCTACGTTGTTGGCTCTCTCTCCTTTTCTTTTTATTTTTTTATCGTCTCCTGTTTATAATGTTGCTCAGTTCTCACATGGCTTTGATTAATGCACTCTTCCCTTGCTTTTGCATAAGTAGGACTAAGCTAAAGAATTCCATAAACTGTTTTTAGAAGCAACTTAAACTGTTTTATCTTCTCCAGGACTCTCTCATTTCTCCTGGATTTTGTTTAAATGTGTCAGTCCAGACTCACAGTGGAAGAGAATGGAAAAGACAGAATGATCCCCCTGCTCCCACTCCCATGGAGCCTGTGTTCTGTTGCAGCCACCTGAGGGATTTACTACAAGGAAACAGAATTTAGTGGGTTATTTATCTTGCCCTACAAAATCTCCTTTCCCAATGCCATGGATGCAATCTGCTTTAGTCTGTGTCCTGGGTACGAACAGGCTTCTACCATATGAAGACTCCTGTCAGCCTGACATGAGTAACTAGTAACCCACTGCCAGAGTGGGAGCTGTGCTTCCCTTATCCTACTTTTTGGTTGGCAGAAACCATGTCTAAGCCTCAAACAAGAGGAGCATTTGTCTCTAATGTTTTTACAACTTTCTCCACCTCCAGCACTCTTTTTGCTTTTTATGGCTCAATATTCTAGTGTAGATTAGGCAAAATCAGGAGTACAAGAAAAGCTAGTACTTCTAGGTGATCTTTTTTTTCCATGGAAGAAAGAGACAAGACAGCTAGAAGGAATTCTTCTGAGTGTGTGCTCTTCTTTGTGAAATCAGTGATTGTATTATCTACCTGTAGTAAATTTGTTTATTTTTCAGGATCACAGTCAGTTAGAAAAGAGCAATTAGATCACAGCACGTCCTCAGGGCTGACTTTTCAGGCCTGTGTGAGAAGAGGCACAAATGGGTCTTGTGGGGAGAAAGATCACAGGCAGTAACTCACAAATTCATCCTACCTAATTTGAGGCACCTAACTGAAATACTTAGGAGTATAGTCAACCTTGTAAAGTCAAAAAAGAGAGCTACTTGAAGGAGAGACCTAGATATTCTCAGAGGAAAGTTCAGATCTTAGACTGAAAAGCCTTCTGGAGGTCTGTGTCTCTCCCTTTGATCAAGGAAACTAGAAATGCTACAACCCTACCTTAGGTGCCTTCCTCATTGTAAGGTTAAGTGGAATGAACACAGTTCAAAAAGCATGTGCTAAAAAAAGCTGGGGCATGTGAAGCTGGGGGTAGGTGCCTAATATGAGGATTCAGAGAGCTAAGTGCTTAACTTAACATGTACTTTTCATAGCTGTCAGGGTCCTGAGGGCACCCATAGACTTGGCTGTCCCTGCCCACCTCCTAGGAGCTCTCCCCACCCTGCCAATAGCCCAGGATGCCATTTCACCCCCTGGGGACATCAGCCCCTGCCCCAGCAATGCCACAGCTGGGCCAGTCTCCAGCTCCCCACAGCCCTGCCTTGCCCAGCTGTGGGCCCTGCTGAGCTGGACCCACCTGCAGGCCCATGTCCCAGCCCAGCCTCATCCATCCCCAGGGAGATGGCCGGTGCCCAGGGTTGGGGCTGCCCCAGTGCCCCCGCCGCCTGCCCTGCTCCTGGCTGGGGAGGTGGGACAGGCCCTGTCTGCCAGGCCCTGCCCTGATGGACCCCAGGGAGCCTCTGCTGCTCCCCTTGGGAGCCCCTGGCCCCCACTGTGCCATGGCAATGTTTCTTTTTCATGTGCCTTTTTCCTCTTCTCTTTGCTTCATTTCCCCTTTAGTTGCATCTCTGTTTTTAGAGAATATTTCTGTCTTCTGTCTCTTAAAGCAGGATCCTCAGGGGCATTTAGGTGCCTAATGAAGCAGATTTGGACTAGTGGCATTTTTCACACTTCAATTGTTTTGAAAACTAAGCACAAGACCATCCTTTCCTTCTTGCTTTCATCTACATTGCCATTTGTATCCCCATTACCCCAACACTGGGCAGGGGGTGGGTGGGTTGTAAACCTGAGGCAAGATGGCAGATATCATTGGGACTGTGAAGAAGGAGAGGAGAAACAGACCGAGGCAAAGGATAACCAAGTGGAAAGAGGATAACAAATCAAGGTAATATGTAATGGTCTACTTCATTGCTCTGCAGAGCTCCCATTACTCAGGGGTACCAAGCAAGCAGGGTCTGTCACACCTATGGTGCATGTGCAATAAATTGGCACACATGCGGTGGATTTGCTTTTTGCATGCTCATGAGCCATTCAGACAGAAACTTGGTAAATCCTCATTAAAATAAAAAGAGCAGTAGATCACCATTAAAAGCAGTATACCTAACGATTAAAGGAAGCAGTTTGATTCAGTGTTGGGTGAAAAAGGAAAGGAGTAAATATCTTGCACATAAGAAGATGCTTATACATATTGAGAAAGGCACATATGTAAGTGTGGGATGGGGATCTAGAGTTTTTAGGCACAAGAAGGGAGCATTAGAAATCATTTAATGTTTGCCATTTGTTTCTAGTATTGAAAGATAATTCAAAATGTTTGTACTGAAGAAAGGTGAAATGGATATTCAGTAGTTGTATTCTAAAAGATAAGCATGTTGTGGACTAAATCTTCCCAAATGATCTTAAGAACCAGCATGGGACACAATTCAAAAATTTGTCCAAGGTCTTTTGAAATCTGGCTGCTGCCCAGACTGTTGAGGTGTTTTACAGACAGTGATGTATATTGTCAGCCTCTTTATATGGCCGTCTGGAGGTGATTGCTGTGCTGAGAATAGATAAGGTAATTGGCACCATGCTGAGGTAAGATTAAGAAAGGCAGACTTATAGTACCCTGGGTGATGTTGTGAGGGCAGTAATTCCAAAAGAATTAAAAAAAAATAAAATTCAATGTCACATAAATGCAGGTTCTCTGTCATTTGGGACTGGGAGTTGAGGAGGAAGTCACATAAAAACCTCCAAGTGAGCAAACATGTCACAAATATTGCAAATGTAGTGACAGGTGGTCCGCACAGCAAACGAGAAAGACATGGTTTTCCAACCACCAAATGACTGCTCTTTCTGAGAAGTCGGTAACACAGTTTCTTTATGAGTGAGCTTTCTTCTGACAATAGTTTTTCCTCACAAGGCTCTAAGATCACTTTATAATTCCCTCATTTCAGTTTGTCAACACTGTTCTATGCAAATCAATTGCCAAATAACTTGAATGAACCAGTATCTTGACACAGATATGACTTTGGACATTTCACAAAATTTCCCAATGAAATGAGAAAGCTTGTGATTTACTTAGAAGATCAACCATGCTTGCAGTGTCAGCCATCCTACTCACGGCTGGGCTGAAGCCTGTTTCCTGGAAGGAGCTTCTGCATAATCTGCAGGCTTAATGTGTGCAGTCAGTTTCCAATTAGCAAGCACAGGGGAGGACTGAAGCACTCCAGACAGTGGGAAAACTTACATAATGCTACTGCTCGTAAACTAGAGATGGGTCTAAAAAAACAGGTTGAGATGGTTCTTATATTCATTAATAATGAATGCCTTCCAGGAAAAGCTTTGTGTATGAAAGCATGTCACTAGCTTAGGCCCAAAATTAGGATGGCTGTGTTTGTTTAGGTCTGTGCCTGTACTAAAAAACCTGATAGTCTTGAGCTCGCTTTTGTGAATACAGTTCTGATATCAAGGCATCTCTGACATAATTTTCACAGGATTTATAAAGTATACAAATTACCCATGCACAACAGAGTTCACTGTCTAAAATAGTCAGGTAAATTGAGTTGACAGGCAATCAGTTAGTTAAAGACAGAATTAAAATCTGTTAAGTAGATAGGAATTATTGACTTCCTGTGGGATAAAATACATATACAAAAATCCACTAAGAGATTTTATTTCATCTCCAGCTCTTAGTCATCAGGGAGAGAAAAAATTCAGGTTTTATTTTTTCTTTCAGACATTCTAAGTTGAACATATATATTTGACTTTAACGGTGAAATTACTCTTATGTGATTTCACAAGCTCATCACACATCTATAGCTATGCAAAGCTAAATACCTTTAAAGTCAAGAGAGAGAAATGGACTTCTTTTTTCCTGGGCATGGTTCACTTTATCTTTTTGTAATATTTACAAGAGGAAGAAATTCCTGGAAGTGTTAACATCTCTCCATTGTCTATATAAAGGGGATCTGGATGATTAGCTCAGATGTAGATGTATACTGTAGACATACATTTGGGCAGATGAATTCCCTTTGAAATAACTGCTGTAGATGTCATGATGTGATGACAAAAGATTATCAAACTAATTTACTTTGCCACTCCTGAACACAGTCCTAAGCAAACAGAGATTCTATACATTGCTGATGTTGCATGTTACTTTCCAAATATGAACTATCATAATATCCTGGATGCCAAATTCTCAAAAGGTGTCTTGTTCTCTTAGGATGAAAGCCCATAAAGAAAAGCATTGGTACATCATCTGGAGAAGTAAAGAAGTTTTAATCTTTTAGGAATGCACATGGAAAGGTCACATACAATTAGAGATATTCCACTACCTGAAAATTCTCATGGTTCAATTTTTTTTTACTCTGGATTTCCTAGGTAGGGAAGAAGGTGAATCTAAGATAACAATGGGATACATACATACTACACTATTTTTTATTTCTAATACAAAGGGGTTGTAAAAAGACAGATGACTATAATGAGAAATGACCAGGACCAGAAAATGACATGCAAGATAAATAGGAAGCAAAAAATAGTGATTCAGTACAGCTTGAATAAAACACTCTTTATTTATGAAAAAGGGGGCCTGATTCTTAGAGTAGGGATATTTTATGCCTTTCATGCCTTACGCCATTCATGCCTTAAATCACATAGAAATTAATTCAAAGCTGCAAGGCCTGCTTTGTATGTATTTGGTTCAGGACCAAAATGTTATATGCAGAGAAATATTAAAATGTAACCTTCTGTAACATTTATATTTCTCTTGAGAAAAGAATTTCAACATTTGTAGTCCTCTGTAGATATTATATTAAATTAAGATGTTTCTACTGTCAGTCAGATGTGCCAGTGTATTGTCACAGTGAGTCATTCTTAACCTAGGAAGGCCTTTCTTCTTAGTGACACTGGCAATCTGAGGAAACTGAGAATGTGTTAAACTAAAGGAGGTATAGCTGACCAAATACTTGTATGGACACATCTGTCATCTTGGAGGTCTTTTGTCACGAGTTTTTGGACTGGTTTTGAGGGTGATAAAGGGGAAGATGAGGACGTTGCCTTTACTTAAAGGCATTTTGGTTAAAGTAATGTCGTTGCCAGTTTGTAACAATCAAAAAATAAATTTCTTTACCCTCTCATTGGTTCTCTACTCCATCTGTGGAAAGAAGTCAGTACATCTTAAGGGTGATTCAGAAAGTTACAGAATGCTACCAAAATGTGCTTGACAACATATGATACACAGAGAGGTGAGGCAGACCACATGTCCCTCTTCAGAGCAAGAATCAATCTGTAAATTAGACTTCTCATCTCTTGGGATGTGGACCCTGGAATTCTTTAGGAGAATCCCAAGAAACCGGGACTCATTCTTCTTGAACCAAAGCTATTTTATTCTTCATAAACTGAGGCTGTTTCTCCTGATGACCAAAAAGAATTAAAAACAACAAAAAAAAGAGTAGCAGGGCTTACTTTTTGATCAACACTGCATTTTGTGAGACTGATGCCATAGATGTAATAGTGTTTACTAGGTCAAGACCATCATGAAGTTTAAAAAAGATAATGTTTTGCCTTTGTTGGAGTTAGAAATAAGTACCAAACAGTTTAATTCTGTCAAAAGAGAAGGACTTCGTACTTGTATTAGACTCAAGAAACTTTCTAGTAAAAAGCAGAAAGCCCTTTAGAGATCAGATGCCTCAAGTTTTAGAAATCAACTAACCAGGAATTTTCAGGATTACAGATTTGGATCTGAGCTCCTAAATTCCATTGAAACCCCATGTTAGATGCCTAAATTCTTTTTTCCTTCCCTTCCCTTCAATCCAATACTTAGTGATTATCAATAAGAAAATAAGTCCTTCTGTTTAAAAATGCCATAAATATTAAAGCTTTAGCAATAACTGAAAAAAAAATTTCCTCTTACAGAATGGGAAATAATGAACATATGTCAAATCTAACAGCTGACAAGGTGTGTTTAAACAGGAATCTGATTCTTTGACGCAAACATGGCTAGAAAAGACTTATTCCTAACAGAAAGGTTTGTAGTGTCTTTTTTTATAACTGAGACATCTGAGCTGTTAACACGAAGGCATTCCAGAAAATGCGCATTTAATGACAACAGAATGATGGAATTAAAATGCTATTTAATTCTGCTGTCTTACAAATCATAACTCCGAGGACATCTCTAAAACATGAATCAACTATACCTCTGACAACCTTCAACAGAGAAACAGAAAAGAAAGGTTAGCTTCTTAATATGTTTTCTTCTGAAAGACGAGGATAGAATTATTTGATGTGGATAATTAAAAAAAATGATGTTCACATCACAATGTTTACTGTATTTAGGCTTGATAATACAAACCTTGCAGGCAGCCTAAAGCAGTAGCTTAAAAGTTAACTAAGGAAGCTGAGATGAAAGACTACACATACTGTTTGGTGGCAGAAAATATTAGAAACATTACCACTGCAGAAATTTTTTAGGTTAAAAGGACAAAGTCAGCACAGGGACTTAAAACCATTAGATTTCTGAGACAAAAGGGTCCTTAAATTGTTTGTTATGCTTAACACCAGCTAAGGTTTTGGAATGAAAGAAAAGAAAAACAGAACATCAATAAGCAAATAACAAGGAAAGTATTCAGTTGGACTGGAGAGCAACATAAGCAGAAAATTGGTGATAGATCATGTTGATCTAGCTGGAGGCCAAAATTATCATCAAAATCTATGTTTAGGTTTTTGGTTTATAAATTTATCTTTAAAATTGGATATTTTTTCATAACAGAAAGAAACTCCTACATTTTCAATTTCAGTAATAATGGTATATAACATGGTGCACATATAATTGCAGAGAATAAGATTTGGCAGAGGTGGTGCTCAATAATATAGCTCGAGGCTCCCTAGCTTGATAAAAGAATAAAAGAGGGAAAATAATTTCTTAGTTACATCCATTATTAGTCTTTGCATTTGATAATACTAATCCAAACTATTTTGAACCTTTATACTAGTTTTTGAAAACTATTTTCTAAAAACACTAGAAAATCAAAGCTTTTAAGAAATGAGCAATGAATACTAATTAACAAATGGAGAAACTAGGCCATGCAGCGGTTTTGCTCAAGACAGGAAATTATTTTTAGAGAAGTGGATAAAGTCCATTTTCCTCATACTAAGACACTATTTTAAACACTTAAAAAAAGGTAAATACATGATTTAGGTAAAAAATACCAGCAGCTGCAGAGACTAGAATCTTTGAGAAAACTGAATTTGTAGAAGACAAATTAACATAACTGAAAACCTGCAAACTTTAAAAAATTGTAATAAATTAATAACTGGTAAGAAATAATAAATAAACAGTATCTTTAAAGAAAGATTTTTAAAATCATAGACCATGTCTATGTGGTTTAGAAGATTTCAGAATTTTGTGAACACTTTAATGAATAAAGAGCTTATCATTTTAAGACTAGGCCCTCTGAGGGAATTTGTTGCCTAATTCCTACCTTTAGTATCCAAATTTAAAACCTCAATCTGAAGTGTTTTCAGTGAGCTGTCACCCAAACTACCTGGATATGTAAGTTCCTGCTAGCAACATCCCTACTGCTCCTCATGAATGTGAGGTTCTTAACTGCTAGGGGGCATTTACATCTTTAAGCCTTTTCCTATTTATACTGATAGTAGCAACTGTTCTCAAACATGCTCACCAAATTGGTCCTTATGTAGAACACCTCAGCAATAACATAATGCTTACAGAATCACTGGGACACTGAAAATTTTAGAATGGGAGATTTGATTTTACAGGAGTATCTGGCATGTTCTGCAGAAAGCTTCCTAATATGGTGGCTCAAACTCTTGTTCTAATGCTCTTGCACATTGTGAAAACTATTTAAATATCAGTAGGAAAAATTTTGGTTAAATGAGTTACTTAAACTGGGCAGTAAAGCTTATTTATATGGAAGGCTCAGAGACCAATCCTTGTATATATATAAAACAAGGTACTATTTTTATGGAACGGGTTCAGATACATAACCTTGAGTGTCTTTAAACACATGTCTGTAAGACAGTGAACAATCTAAGTAAAAGTCATCATGTCAAATCAGAAATAGGAATACTTGAATTTCTGCTTCTAGGATTTCATCTGACTACGTTTGTTACTAGACTATTAAGTGTGTGATCAGAAAATAAGAAGAGCTGACGTTTTTATCTCCAAAAATGTGTTCATTGCAGTGAGATCATAGCAGAAAGAACAGTCCCAGTCTCGAGGTGGATGCTTATTTCATTGAGAAAGTTAGGCAGGCTTTCATTGCCCATCTACATTTTCTGTGGAGTAAATGTGTCCATACTCTGCACACTGTGTTTTGTAAATCTTATTACAGGTTTATAAATTTTCCTCAATGTTGTTCTGTCTATGTCCATCAAAAAGCAATGTAGATTTCACAGGGTGGCAGAGTACATAAGAAAGGGATATTGTCACTGAATCTCAGGTACCTGTGTGTATTTAGCTCTTAAAACTTTAGGATTGTTATGTTATGGTTCAAGGAAATGTAGCATGGCCCATACACATAAGTGAATATAGCTGTCGTATGGAGGCACTGGGTTGCTTCTTGGAATACAATGACTGCATCTACAGTAAGAAAAATAAAGAAATAATTGATGGCCATAAACCACTCAGGACAGTAGCATACAAAGAATTAAAAAAATAAAAAGGAAAGGATTATAGTTAATAAAATGACTAGCCTAAATACAATTCCACCAGAGCTGCTTAACAAAGATGCAGGTCAAAATATGGAACTAAGTAGCAAAAGGAGCAATACGGAAAGGGCTAGAAATTCGTCTTGAGATAAAGAGAGAGGAGGAGCTCGGGACAAACTTTCAGAAAAGGACAAAAAGCAAGACTGCATAAATTAATGGGATAAAATGATGAGATAAAACTTGATACATATTTGCTTGCAGTAATTATAAGCTGTTCTCAAGAGTAATTTAGTTTTCCTCTGGTCATTAAGCATTTTAATATGTTTGTGTGCCATATTGATGTTTGAGCTTCCCATGGACTGAAACTTTCAGGTTGTTATTTCTATAGGTAATAAAAAATAATACATATTACTGAAACATTACCTAGCAACTTTTTCAAGACAGAGTATCTGCCTGGTCATATCAACAAGGAGTTGCACAGCACATAAGAAAACTTTTTAAAAGGTTCTTGTTGTTTGGGGTTTTTTTGTGGTTTGTTTTTTTTTTTTTTAATAAAGAAATTATAAAGAAAAGACAAGCTTCTTGAATTCACTATTTCCTTAAAAAATTTTAAAAGCCCCTCTATCTTCTAAGTATTAGCTGTGAATCAGAAGGCACGAATAGAATAAGAATATTAATCTAATGCTAGTGAAAAATCTCTGCAATTCAGGAAGGAAAGAAATTCCAATATGCAGATGTCTCTGATTACACTCTCATTTGCTTTATGCCAATCAGGTTACATTTTCTTCCCTTGGGAAGATTCTTTTGAATCAACTCTTTATTGACCATTACTGATGCTTTTAAAGCCACCTGCTCCTTTTGCTTCATATCTCTAGAGAATTGCTCTTCCTTATGGTACCCCTGGTCTTTCTAGAGTGAAATGGGGTAGCAGCCTATAACTTGCAGGACTGATTCTTTGTTTAATTTATTGCAGTGGTTTTGCTATTTGGAAACTGAAGATGGACTCTTTCTTGCATAGAATTAACATCTATTTCTTAAAAGTTCAAATACATTAAAAAAAGATGAAAACATAAGCATATTATTTATCTCTTCAAGGGCCTTATTTTTCTCTAAGGTAAGCAGAACCTGATTCCAGTGACAATAAATGATAAAGAAATTTTATATTCTGTCATCAGCAACTCTCTTGTTTCCCTTCCAAGCCTTTGTTACTTTTCACCTGTCTAGTTGAAAGCCTATGCACTATTTCAGGACAGAATGACCTTTTTCTATCACAGATTGGGTTTCTGGCACTTAGTATTTTTGTTAAAAGGCACATATATATGTATAGAATCATAGAATTGTTTAGGTTGGAAAAGACCTTTAAGATCATCAAGTCCAACCGTTAACCTACCACTGCCAAGTCCACCACTAAACCATGTCCATAAGCACTACATCTACCCATCTTTTAAATACCTCCAGGGATGGGGACTCAACCACTTCCCTGGACAGCCTGTTCCACTGCCTGACTACTCTTTCAGTGAAGAAATTTTTTCTAATATCCAATCTAAACCTCTCCTGGCTCAACTTGAAGCCATTTCCTCTTGTCCTGTCACTTGTTATTTGGGAGAAGAAACCAACCCACCCACCTTGCTACAGCCTCCTTTCAGGTAGTTGTAGAGAGCAATAAGAGAGCTCAGTCTCCTCTTTTCCAGGCTAAACAACCCCAGTTCCCTCGGCCACTCCTCATAAGACTTGTGCTCTAGACCCTTCACCAGCTTCGTTGCCCTTCTCTGCACATGCTCCAGCATCTCAATATCTTTCTTGTAGTGAAGGGCCCAAAACTGAACACAGTGTTTGAGGTGCAGCCTCACCAGTGCCGAGTACAGGGGGACGAACACTTCCCTAGTCCTGCTGGCCACACTGTTTCTGATACAAGCAGGATGCTATTGGCCCTCTTGGTCACCTGGACACACTGCTGGCTCATGTTCAGTCGGCTGTCGACCAACACCCCCAGGTCCTTTTCCACCAGGCAGCTTTCCGGCCACTCTTCCCCAAGCCTGTAGCGTTGCATGGGGTTGTTGTGACCCAAGTGCAGGACCTGGCACTTAGCCTTGATGAACCTCATACAGTTGGCCTCAGCCCATCGATCCAGCCCATCCATATCCCTCTGTAGAGCCTTCCTACCCTCCAGAAGATCAACACTTCCACCCAACTTGGTGTCATCTGCAAACTTATTGAGGGTGCACTCGATCCCCTGGTCCAGGTCACTGAGAAAGTTATTAAACAAAACTGGCCCCAATATTGAGCCCTGGGGAACACCACTTGTGACTGGCAGCCAACTGAATTTAACTCCATTCACCACAACTCTTTGGGCCCAGCCATCCAGCCAGTTTTTTAACCAACAAAGAGTACGCCCATCTAAGCCATGAGCAGCCAGTTTCTACAGGAGAATGCTGTGGGAAATGGAGTCAAAGGCTTTACTAAAGTCCAGGCAGACAACATCCACAGCCTTTCCCTCATCCACTGAGCAGGTCACCTTATGGTGATGAGGTTAGTCAAGCAGGACCCGTCTTTCATAAACCCATGCTGCCTGGGCCTGATCCCCTGGTTGTCCCATACATGCCGCATGATGGCAGTCAGGATGATCTGCTCCATAACCTTCCCTGGCACTGAGGTCAGGCTGACAGGCCTGTAGTTCCCCAGATCCTCCTTCCAGCCCTTCTTGTAGATGGGTGTCATCACATTTGCTAACCTTCAGTCCACTGGGACCTCCCGGATTAGCCAGAACTGCTGACAGATTGTGGAAAGTGGCTTGGTGAGCACCTCCACCAGCTGCCTCAGTATGCTTGGGTGGATCCCATCTGGCCCCATAGACTTGTGTGTGTCTAAGTGATGTAGCAGGTCACTAACCATTTCCCCTTGGATTATGGGGGTTTCATTCTGCTCCCCATCCATGCCTTCCAGCTCAAAGGGACTGGGTACCCTGAGAACAACTGGTCTGACTATTAAAGACTGAGGCAAAGAAGGCATTAAGGACCTCAGCCTTTTCCTTGTCCTTTGTCACTGTGTTTCCCCCTACATCCAACAAAGGATGGAGATTTTACTTAGCCCTCTTTTTGTTGCTAATGTATTTGTAGAAACATTTTTTATTGTCTTTTACAGCTGTAGCCAGATTAAAGTCTAGTTGGGCTTTGGGCTTTGGCCCTTCTAATCCTCTCCCTGCATAACCTCACAACATCCTCGTAGTCCTCCTGAGTTGCCTGCCCCTTCTTTCAAAGGTCATAAACTCTCCTTTTATTCCTGAGTTCCAGCCGAAGGAATGCACACCCATTTGGAAGTCCTATTTCCAGAATGAGTAAGGGCTGAGATATCAAGAGTGATCTGTGATAGTTTTTTCACAGTGGGACCAGAGGGTACCTGTGTCGTCATTGATCTAATTTCTTCATCCACTCACTAGAAATTTGGAGATGTTAGTGTTTTTTCCTTCCTAGCAGAAAAGGTGTCTTGAAATTGTCTTGACATGTTCAAGAAAACAGTCAATAATTTTAAAAGGGTGTCTTTGCTTGCCCTATTTATTTGAGTTAGTTCTTTCTGATTTTTAATTTCATTGTCATTTACTCAGACCTTTTTCACATGCATGCACTCTTGATCATAGGGGCATTCCTTGGTTTCTCAGAAGTAGGGTTAATAGATGATTGTTCTGAAATGGAAACTAGAAGTGGAAATTCTTTAAGTGTAATTATGTATTTGCAGAATAGTTGAGGTTGCAAGGGACCTCTAGAGACCATCTAGTGCCTGCTCAAAGCAGGATCAGTTACAGCAGGTTACTCAGTACAATGTCTTGTTAGGTTTTGAATATCTCCAAGGACTCCACAACCTATGAGGGCAAACTCTTCCAGTGTTGATAGCCTTCACAAGAAAAAAGTTTTTCTCATGTTCAGATGACATTTGCTGTATTTTAATTCATGATCATTGTGTCCTGTCCTTTCAATTGGATATCACTGAGATGAGTCAGATTCTGTTTTCTATGCAGTTTCCCATCAGGTATTTATACACATTGATAAAATCACCCCTGAACCTTCTCTTCTTCAGACTGAACAGTACCAACTCTCTCAAACTGTCATACAACAAATACTCCAGGCCCTTAATCATATTTGTCATCCTTTGCTGGTCTCATTCAAGTAACTCCATGTCTCTTTTGTACCAAGGAGACCAGCACTGGAAACAGCATTCTATATGTTTCTCGTCAGTGTTGAGTAGAGGGAAAGGATTACCCTAACTGACTTGCTGGCAATGCTCTTCCTAATGCAGCTCAGCATCCTGTTTAATACAAGGGCACTTTGCTGACACGTTAAATATGTTGTCCACCAGGACCTCTAGGTCATGTTTTGCCAAGCTGTCTTCCAGGCAGCCAGACCCCAGCCTGTACTGGTGCTCAGGGTTATTCTTCCCCAGGTGCAGGACTTTGCATTTCTGTTTGCTGAACTTTGCAAGATTCCAGTTACCCTGTTTCTCCAGCCTGTCAAGTTCCTTCTTAATGTCAGCACAACCCTCTGGTATATCAGCCACTCCTCCCAGTTTTGTATCATCTTCAAACTTTCAGGGGGTGCACTCTGAGCACATAACCTTGCACATTTAACTTGCTAGCCCAGTCTACCACTTTCTCACTTGATTGCTGATCATTATCTCCCTTCCCAGTTGTTCCTAGTTTAAAGCTCTCCACAAGTAGTTGAACATCCTGTTGGCAAAGACCAATGCCTTTGATTTGGCCTGTAACCCATGGCTATTGTCAGTGATTTATATCTAAAACATGATCTAAAAGTCTTTATATGGTATATAAGGTAGTACAAAGAGAACCTTTCCCCAGAGTTCCTTTCTTCTTAGTAGCCCCCCATCTTTGATCTCCCAAAGCTATCTTACTGTTTCCAAAAAAACCCACCTTATTAAGCTGTTGCTCACTGTTCCTATTCCAATATTATCCTTACTCTCCTACTTAGCCACTTGCTGTGGCAGTTCCTCCTCCTGTTATAAACAAGTTCCTTCCTGAAATTACATTATGAATCTCTCTCTGTTCTGTCACTGGAGAGGAAGAAGTAATCACTTGCATGTGTTGATTGCATGCATACATATATATATATGTGTATAGATAAATAGATATACATATAGATAGATAAATACACACATACAGAAATATAACCAACTTACTCTTGGAAAGCCAAATTGGTAAAATAAATCTTGAATTTAGCTTTGAATATTCTTGGATTCTGTAGTTATTCTCTGCTGAGGATGTACTGTTATTGTTATTGAATCTAAATCCTATTAATGACAAAGCTTTGACTTTATTGCTGATAAGCATGTTTTTTATTTATTTCTTATTACATAATGCAGCTGTCTGGATTTTTCTCAGCTGGAAATTTCTCAAGTATCCAAGGTCAATCCCATTGAAAAATTATTCTTTATATTCAATGGTAAGCTGGAATAGAGAGAAAAACATGCAAGCGGTTTGTGCACAGCAACCTGTGAAGCTTAAGAAGATTATCTGCTGCATCTTATACCAAGAACAGCATTTTCAGGATGCCTTTTTATTTCCAACCTGGAGGTCATAAGTATGAGGATTGCCATGACATGCAAGATCTAGCCTTCATAAAATTAGGTATCACTCTGCTAGTCACAGAGGGAGGTAGATTTTTCCCACAGTGCCATTTGCCATGTGCTAACATTGGAGCCAAGGCTAACGATCTAGTTTATAATCACTAGTTAAGAGTTTCCTTAAAAAATGGAAATTAGAAAAGACAGATTTTTCTGAGACTTTCATATTTTAGCCAGCAACCCTATAGCCTACTTACCTCACATGAAAATATCAAAGACTATAAATAGACTAGCCCTGCCTCATTCACTCTTTGCTATAGAGATATAAAGACAGAGCCTGTTTGACATCAAAGTCATGGTGGGTAATCTCAGCCTGCTCCAAGTTTAGGGTTGCACCAGCTGTGGGTTTTCTTTCCAGCCAAACTGTATCATAAACAGAGCAACTTCCTGTCCACATTTTAAATGTAACTTAGTTTCAGCATCATCAGCATTTTGAATGCAATTTCTACTGTCTGTTGTAAACAGGGATTTTTGCAAATGTTCAATCACTGTACATGGTGAATTAGGGATTAGGTGTCTCTAATTCTGAATAAACAGTTATTCTAATTCCTGTGTAAGAAAGTATATGCTGGAATCTGAAGGCACTGAGTTGTCTCTGTAAAAGCAATCACACGTGGGGCTTAACTTCATAAGTAAAAGAGAAGTAAGAAATCGTATGGTGATAGGGTACGTCAGCCCTTGAGAAGAAAACAGTTAGTTTATGACAACAAAAATGATTAGTTTGTATCCCTTTTAATGAGAAACAAGCTTGAGAAGTTGGGGTTAGAGAATGATGATAAGCTGAAAAGTCAGAGACCAGTCAGTCAGTAGTCTGACAACATATCATGCAACAAACAAAAGATTTCTCATCAGAAAGCCTTTAAATATAATAGTTATACTGAGGTACATTGGAATAAGTCAGAGACTTCAAATTCTTTTTTTCTTAAGGAGTTATTACTTACACTAATAGTAAAGAAGTCATGATTACATGGGGAGGGAAGATTACTTCTTCTGTTCACCATCAAACACTGGTTGTCCACAGGTTAATTGCTCTAAGATTGCATAGACTGATCTAGTCACACATTGTAGGCCTCCTTCCTTCTTTCACACTGCTAACAGTGAAACAACTAAACTACATTCTTATAAATTTGAGTAATTTTTTTTTTTTTTGCCAGAGAGACAGCCTGAATGTAGGTAGTTTGTTGTGGTTTACCCCCCTCTCTTCAAAGAGAAAGAAAACTAAGAAAAACAAGTGATGCAAAACCCTAACTGCTCACAATCAGCCAACTGACGCCCAGCCAGTGCCTGCGCAACAGCAACCCTGGCAAACTTTCTCCCCAGTTTTTATGGCTGAGCATGACGTCCTATAGTATGTCATATCCCTTTGGTCAGCTGGGGTCAGCTGTCCTCTCCCAACTTCTTGTACACCCCCAGCCTACTCGCTGGCAGGGCAGTGTGAGAAGCAGAAAAGGCCTTGACTCTGTGTAAGCACTGCTCAGCAATAACTAAAACATGGATATGTTATTAACACTGTTTCAGTGACAAATCCAAAACATAGCACCATACCAGCTACTATGAAGAAAATTAACTCTATCCCAGCCAAAACCAGTTCAATATCAATTAGTATTAATATATATTGCTATGAGGAATTCTGCACATCACTCCCTGGTTCAAATCTACTTTTATTATCATGCAACATGGTCATATCAACCTTTAGGAAAGAAAAAATCTACTTTGCATCAAAACTTATCTTTACTTAGAAAAGCTTGATCACTCTGAGATACGGGTTTTGCAAGGTAATGTCTAGTTTCTGTATTTGACCATACTTGATTTGCCTAATCATTACTTTATCATAATAAAAATGTTAAAAACATGACCTCTTATCTACAGTTTATACATATAAAGTTCTTCTATTTCTACTTTCTAATAAAAGACCAATCACCATTTGAATTAAATAAATAATAAGTATTCTTATTTGCACAATAGCAACTTAGCTACTAACTAGATGTTTGGCATATTGAATACTGTACTGATTGTATTACTTTAGTTTTGTATAGAAACAGGAACTATCAGATCAGTTACTGAATGAAAAGCAGAGAGTGATATTTAACGGAAAGCAATGAAGATAGATAGCTTTTCATTGACTGACTAAATCTGTTTCTACATTAAAGATAACATTTTCTATTTACTACTCTGAAACTTGAGAGTTATAACTATAGTTCCTCAGCCTGGAATATGATTAATGAGTTCTATCCTCTGCTGTATTAAAGAACAAAATGAAAACTTAATGGCCAAAAAGCACATATATATCTTCAAAAATAACAAATAAACAAAGAGAGATAAGGTGTCTGAGTTGTTCACAATTCCCTTGATGCTGATATTTTTAGAAAATTAAGCACAGGAACACATACACAATCGATAGTTGTGCATCTTGTGAGACATTCAACCAGCTCTCACTCTAATGGCTCAAATAGTTAAGTAAAGGTTAGAATACAGATAGCCTTTGTATCACTCAGTTAAAGTAATTCAGTAAACTAAGGAGAAATAACCTGAAATCCCAAAGAAGAAGGTGAGAAAAGAAGTGAAATGAACATTTGCTCAGAATGGCTCTGTAGTTGAAAGAGTATGAGAAAAATCACATTGCTAACTTGAGATATTTATCTTAGAAGTAAGCCTCTCCAGACTCCTTTGTTGTAACTGAACATTTGTATATATGCATATGTGTATGTGCATATATATATATAAAGCAATTGCAGATTGCTGTGATGGCAGTGTTTAGGAGACTGATGCATCAAGCAGGGCATTAACTTTGGAATAAAACTTTTCTAAATTTATTCATTAACAACACACATTGTGCTAATGGTAAACTCTTACCATTATCAATTACCTTCTCCATAGACACAAAACTCCTAGTCTTTACATTTATGTCCCAAATTAGTTGTGGGTATACAATACCACCAGGTTGATTCTATATAGTCAGCGCAGATGGGAACTGCCCTTGATGATCTTTGGTCACTGAGGTTGAGACTTTTCTGTCAGAACTGATGCAGGCTGTCCTCTCATTTGATTTTCCTTGGTTATACTTGTCTCTTTTATGTTATTGCCTCCCCCCCAAAAGGGAAGGTCTCATTTGCTCCTGATAATGCTTATCTGTTTTTTTTCTTTTGCCTGCCTCATGTGCATTTGGCAGGAGGTCCTGTCTGTTTGCCTTCTCTTATTCATATCTTGTTCTTTGCCAGCTTGGGTGTCTCCCAAGTTCAACTACATGTGTTCTTCTTCACCCCTTTGGTCATCACTTTTCCCACATGCTTATGTAAAATACATACACCTTGTTCCATCTGGCTGTTCCATTCCTGAGCTACAAAATGCTTCTCTACTGCTTTTAGTTACATATTTTAATATGCTTATATTTGGGTTTAAGGCAAGTTGATATTATTTATATCATGATAGATACAAGCTGATATTATTTATGTTGTGACTGATACACACAATTTCTTTGTGTACAGGCCTCTGCTTTGGCTACACCTTTTGAAGAGTGTGAGGGAGGGCTGTCTCTGGGACCTGATTCAGAAGCCAATTCAGAGTATGTAAGGGTAAGGCTCCTTATGCAGCATGGACCAGATCAACACCTCATAGAAAGAGATGCTCCCATTGCTTCCATTGACCGAGTCTGGCTGATTCATGATCTCATAGTGAATTGAGCTGATTAAAGTGGTAGAAAAATAAACCAGCAAGAATTGTTTAATTAAATTGGTTTATTTTGTTACCTGATGAGAACTGGACCCAGCATACTGGAGGAAGGTGTCATTAAATGGATTGGTGACAGGAGGAAGAAGTAAATGAGGAAGCAAAGAAAGTATAGGTAATCCACAGCAGACAGCTAGGGAAGAAAGTATCAATAGAGAAGTGGGAAGTGAAATTTCCCTCATTCTGCAGATATGAATCATTGAGTTCGCTCAGTCATACTGTGTACTCAGCCCATTCAGCAAGGTTTCTGTACTGAATCATCCTCTTCCACTCCCTTCCTATTGCCCTCCTTCTCAACTGCTGTCACTGATGAAATGCACTGGAACCTAAAAAGCACTCTTATCCGAAATTCTGGTTTTGGATTTAATAGTAAGTAGTAGGTAACTAAAAAAATAATGCATAGTAAGTAACACAGTAAAACCTATTTGTAGCCACTGGAAAGTTACTTTCTCTCTCTGATCCTTTATTTCTTCTCACCTGAATCTTTGTGTTTCGTGTCTAGGCAGGGCTCTTTCTTGATAGGAGTCTAGAAAACCATGAGCCAAACCTTTATATATACTGTATATTCAAAGGGAAAAACATAGCTTTTCCTGGGTGAATGACATTCATTTATGACATTATGGCCCATTACAAATAGCAGTAGACTTGAATGCTGAGTGAAATACAGTACAGTGTTTGAAGTAAAAGAAAAGTAACTTAACAGCAGCCTGGAAGAAGTAAGACTGTGAATGGAGTGGACAAGGACATTCTTCACATTAGTCTCCTGGGTTGCCTGTTTTTCCACTTTTGCTCTTTGCTCAGACCTTTGCTTAGTGACACAGACTGGTTGCCATGGGCCATGATGCCAAGGACGAAAAAGAGCCCAGGCAACCCCCAGTGCCCATGGTAGCCTTTGCAGTCTTTGTGGACCTACAGCCTAAAGGGAGAACTCTTACAATTGTTTGTCTCTTTCATCCACTTTTTATGAAAAATTACAATAGTTCAAGAAATAGTAACATGATCAAAGGAGATCTTCAGATTGCATGATTTTAATCATAAAAATAGTTTGGAGTTGTTTTGTGTTTACAAAACAAACAATGAAAGAAGATCTTTTGCAAAACTCAAAAAAAGATAAGTAATTTTCAGAGGGAGAAAGCCAAGTACACAGAGGTTAACTAAGTAGCCTGAAGTCACTTACAGAGCTGGAATTTGATGTAAGAACTTGTAGACACAGGTCAGTGAGCAACAGAGTTGGAACCTGCCTCTATTTCAGTATGGTAATCAAGGTGATATGATTCCCTTAAGACTTTCTTTTTTAATTTGTCCTGTATGGATAAAAAGCAATTTAAATTGAGAAATAACAAATGTCTTATTCTAAATAAATAAAAAATGGAATAGAAAGAAGGTCAGAGAAATTACTCAAGCAAAGAAATAAAATTTTCACTAAAGCAGTGGTGAGCTTTTAATCCAGAAAATGTTGCTATTTTCATATTGATTCCACAGGAAAAAAAATGCCTGAATTATGAAAGGAGAAAACTACCACTTTAAGTTTCCAAAGAAGTTTAAAAAAAAAAAAAAGTCGCTAATCTTCTGATCTTAAAATAGATGCATCATTTAATAAGCAGTTATCTTGTCATTTAAATAGCAATCTCCTGAGTATATTTTATCTACAAAGTGCTCTCCTAAAATATGCCAAACACTAAACTTTGTTTCATATAATCTAAAGAACAATTAGGTGAGCTAAAAGTGTACTTACTTGCATCAAGTGTGCATAGAGTTCCAATCTATGGTTTTATGATTAAAAAATTCCATAGGAGAAAACTGGACTGGACCCAACCCACAGGGAAGTCTGCTGCCTCCCTGGGGCAAGGATAAGAGATGTCACTAGAAAACTCCCTAGTCTGGTAAGGTCCTCAGACTACTACCCGCTATTAGTTCTTCATGTTGGCAGTGAAGTGATAACAAAAAGAAGTCCTAAGTCAATCAAAAGGGATTTCAGAGCCTTGGGGCGGTTAGTTGAAGGATCAGGTGTTCAGGTAGTGTTTTCTTTGATCCTTCCACTAGCAGTGAAGAACATTGGAAGGAACAGGCAGACCCAGCTGATCAGCACGTGGCTCCAAGGCTGCTCTCATCGGCAGAACTTTGGGTTCTTCAATCATGGGATGGTCTATTCATCCCCTGGTCTACTGACATCCAATGGGAGGCACCTTTCTCAGAAGGGGAAAAGGGTTTTTGCTCAGGAGCTAGCAGGGCTGAGTGACAGAGCTTTAAATTAGATTGGAAGGGGGAAAGGGACAATACCTGGCTAGTCAGCAATGAGCAATGGGATGGCACACCAAAGTTCAAGGAGCTGCGTGCTAGTGAGATTCCTCAGAATGCTCCACGAGGCAACAGGCACAATGAACCACACTTGAAGTGTTTTTACACAAATGCGTGCAGCCTGAGGAACAAGCAAGAGGAGCTAGATGCCTTGGCCCAGTCCCAGAGATACAACGTCATAGGCATAAGCGAAACCTGGTGGGATGAGTCCTGTGACTGGTGTGCCATGATGGATGGTTACAGGCTCTTCAGGAGGGACAGGCAGGGCAGGCGAGGTAGGGGGGTTGCATTGTATGTAGTGGAGGGGCTGGAATGCATGGAGCTAGTAGATGGTGACAGCACAGTTGAGAGCCTCTGAGTAAGGATTAGGGGACAGACAAATAAAGCGGATGTCGTTGTGGGAGTCTACTATAGGCCACCCAGCCAGGATGACAACACAGATGAGTTATTCTTTAAGGAACTACAGGATGCTTCCGTCATCTGCCCTTGTCCTTATGGGGGACTTCAACTTGCCAGATGTCAACTGGGAATGCCACACAGCTAGTAAAAGCAGGTCCAGAAGATTCATAAAGCATCTGGATGATACCTTCTTGGTATAAGTACTAAGAGAACCGACCAGGAAAGGTGCCTTCCTTGACTTACTGCTTACTAACAGAGAGGGTCTTGTGGGTGATGTGGTGATTGGTGGCTGCCTTGGCCACAGCGACCACGAAGCAGTCAAGTTTAAAATCTATGGTAACAGGAAGAAATCTGCCAGCAGGACTTCAACTCTGGATATGAGGAGAGCTGACTTCAGGCTGCTCAGGGTACTACTTAGTAAGGTCCCGTGGGAAAAAGCTTTTGAAGGTGCTGGGGTCTATCAGTGCTGGGCACTTTTTAAGTACCACCTCCTAAGAGCACAGGAGCAGGCAATTCCAAAATGGCGGAAGTCAAGCAGGCGAGGTAGAAGGCTGGCTTGGCTGAGCAGGGATCTTCTGCTAGAACGAAGCCAAAGAAAAAATGTATGACTAGTGGAAACAAGGTCAGGTGACATGGGAGGACTACAGAGATGCTATTTGCCACTGTAGGGAGGAAATACGTGTGGCCAAAGCTCGATTAGAGCTGAAGCTGGCCAGTACTGTGAAGGACAATAAAAAAGGCTTTTTAAAATATGTAAATAGCAAAAGGCAGGTGAGAAATAACAGTGGCGAGCATGGTCACCTCACAAACAGGGATATAGACAAAGCACAGATGTTTAATGCTTTCTTTGCCTCAGTCTTCAACACTGATGATGGGCTCTGGGACCTCCAGAGCCCTGGGCTAGAGAACCACGACTGTGAGAATGACAAACTCCCAACCAACCCCCAACTTGTGCGGGAAATAAGTCGATGAAATCTTTCTGGACTTCAGTAAAGCTTTCGATATTGTCTTTCACAGTATCCTCCTGGACAAAAGGTCCAGCATATGGCTGGATAAACACATAATGCAATTGGCTGATGGGACAGGCTCAGAGGGTTATAGTAAATGGGGTTACATTGGGCTGTCGACCAGTCACTAGTGTGGTTCCGCAGGGATCCATCCTGGGGCGAGTGCTCTTCAATATCTTCATAAATTACTTGGATGCAGGGCTTGAAGGTTTGTTATCAAAGTTTACCGATGACACAAAATTGGGAGGAGCTGTTTAACACTCTTGAGGGCAGAGAGGCCCTGCAGAGGGATCTGGACAAATTAGAGAGCTGGGCAATCACCAACCGTATGAAGTTTAAGAAGGGCAAGTGCCGGATTTTGCACGTGGGACATGGCAATCCTGGATGTACATACAGACTGGGGAACGAGAGGCTGGAGAGCAGCCCCATGGAGAGGGATCTGGTTGACGGCAAGTTGAACGTAAGCCAACAGTATGCCCTGGCAGCCAGGAGGGCCAGCGTTATCCTGGGGTGCATCAAGCACTGTATTGTTAGCCAGTCGAGGGAGGTGATTGTCCCACTCTACTCTGCACTGGTGCAGCCTCATCTTGAGTACTGTGTGCAGTTTTGGGTGCCACAGTACAAAAAGGATACAGAGCTACTAGAGAGTGTCCAGAGGAGAGCCACAAAGATGGTGAAGGGTTTAGAGGGGAAGCTGTATGAAGAGCAGCTGAAGTCACTTGGTCTGTTCAGCCTGGAGAAGAGGAGACTGAGGGGAGACCTCATCGCAGTCTACAGCTTCCTCACAAGGGAAGGAGGAGGGGCAGGTGCTGATCTCTTCTCCCTGGTGACCAATGATTGGACCCGAAGGAACGGCAGGAAGATATGCCAGGGGAGGCTTAGGTTGGACATAAGGAAAAGGTTCTTCACCCAGAGGGTGGTGGAGCACTGGAAGAGAGTCCCCCAGGAGGTAGTCACAGTGCCAAGCCTGACAACATTCGAGAAGCATTTGGACAATGTTCTCAGACATATGGTGTGATTTTTGGGGTTGTCCTATGCAGGGAGAGGAGTTGGACTCGGTGATCCTTGTGGGTCCCTTCCAACTCAGGACATTAAATGATTCTATGACTATGAAAATGTAAAAGTCTGGACAAGATGGAGTAAATACAGGAATCAGCACCACTCGGTCTTGAACACTGAATTAAGCACGCCATTGAGAAAAGTCGAGAAGTCAGACAGTCAATGATAGGGACTGCAATGGTTATCAGGGAACAAAAATAGAGAATAGTGGGATGTGAAGGGGAGGTTTATAGGGTGCACTGTAATGGTAAGTTTTTAGACTTTCACCAACATACACAAAAAGATATGCTTGTGAAAGAGTTTAGAACATCACAGGTGTGTAAAAAACCTAAGGGTTCTCAGGTGTACTTAGGCTCTAGGAAACTAAAATAGGGCAAAAGGGATCATAATCTTACAAGTTTTCCTCTAGAATAAACTCCTAAATACAGTAGAAAAATTAAAGTAGCTCAAAATCTTTTCCTGACATGATAAAGGTAAAAGAATTGGCATATTGTTTGAAATTTAAAAAAAAAAAATGCACAGCAAAGCAACAACAAAACAACAGGTATTTTGTTTTGCTTTGTTATCACATTAGTTCCAGATAATTTCATTAGAGAAATTAATAAGATTTACCATTCCCTAATAGATACCTATCATACAGTGAATACTTGAGGTGGTTGTTTGTCATGATGATTCACAGGACAGCAAATATAAATTAAATTATTCATATTGAATACCTGGGAGCTGCATGTATTCAGTAATTTAGGAAATCAGAATGCCAAAATATAGAATGTGGGTGCTCATTTTTGGACACAAAGACTAAGTATTTGTTCAAGGTTGTATCGTTTAATAAATATTTCTTTAAAAGTTGATCATAAATTAAGCAAGAAAGCTAGAAAGTGAACAAACAAGCCAGTAAACAGTCTATTAGGGTCTGGCTTGTGCTTGAGAGTCACACATTAAGACTGAAATGAATTAATTTTATTTGTGAGCAGGAAAAAACTTGCTTAAATACACTAAAGTCAGTATTTAACATGGCTCATTATATAATCCATAAGATCCACAATATGCTTCTCTCTACCCTTGGAAGGGTATGGATTTGATGGGCGGACTGTTCAGTGGATAACAAACTAGCTGGATGGTTGCATCCAGAGGGTAGTGGTCAATGGCTTGGTGTCCAGATGGAGATCAGTGACAAGTGGTGTCCCTCAGGGGTCCGTACTGGGGCCAGTGCTGTTTAATATCATGCATCAATGACATAGACAGCAGGATCGAGTGCACCCTCAGCAAGTCTGCAGATGACACCAAGCTGAGTGGTGCAGTTGACACACCTGAGGGATGCGATGCCATGCAGAGGGACCTGGACAAGCTGGAGAAGTGGGCCTGTGTGAACGTCATGAGGTTCAACTAGGCCAGGTGCAAGGTCCTGCACCTGGGTTGGGGCAATCCCTGGTATCAGTACAGGCTGGGGGATGAAGGGATTGAGAGCAGCCCTGAGGAGAAGGACTTGGGCGTACTGGTAGGTGAAAAGCTGGACACAAGCCGGCAGCGTGCTCTCGCAGCCCAGAAAGCCAACTGTATGCTGGGCTGCCTCAAAAGAAGCATGGCCAGCAGGCTGAGGGAGGTGATTCTGCCCCTCTACTCTGCTCTGGTGAGACCCCACCTGGAGTACTGCGCCCAGCTCTGGAGTCCTCAGCACAGGAAATACATGGACCTGTTGGAGTGGGTCCAGAGGAGGGCCATAAAAATGATGAGAGGGATGGAGCACCTCTGCTATGAGGAAAGGCTGAAAGAGCTGGGGTTGTTCAGCCTGGAGAAGAGAAGGCTGCGGGAAGACCTTATTGCAGCCTTTCAATACCTAAAGGGAGCTTATAAGAAAGATGGGGACAGACTTTTTAGCAGGGCCTGCTGCGACAGGACAAGGGGTAATGGTTTTAAACTAAAGAAGGGTAGATTTAGACTGAACATAAGGAAAAAATTTTCACGATGAGGGTGGTGAAACACTGGAACAGGTTACCCAGAGAGGTGGTAGATGCCCCATCCCTGGAAACATTCAGGGACAGGCTGGATGGGGCTCTGAGCAACCTGATGTAGCTGAAGATGTCCCTGCCCATTGCAGGGAGGTTGGACTAGATGACCTTTAAAGGTCCCTCCATCCCAAAGCATTCTATGATTCTATGATTCTATGATCTCACTCAGGCTTTCAGATAAGTTGGTACTACCCTGTTTGCCTAGCAGAATCAGCCTACTTTCAGTATTCCAGGGATTTTAGTGCACTTTGTATTTCGCAGAATCAGGCAGAGGGCATGAGGGGACAGGAAAGAAATATTTTTTATGACAGACTTTTACATCAGGTTCTGCAAATTTGACTTTTTGGATTACCTTACTCAACTTTCTTGAAGGAGGGAAATTCTTTCCCCTTTAAGCTAACACTTATCATGAATTCTAGCACTAATGTATTTGTTACAGTAGCAGCATATTAAGGTGCTTATGCTGTGTTTATTTTACAGCATTAAATTTATGTCTATACTTGCTTAACTGGAAAATTAAGTGTATTGATATCCTGAAGCAGGAGATAAGGTGTCATTTTTTATTCTACTGTGGATAGTGGAGAAAAAAAATAGTTTATGTGAGACTCTTCTCAGATGCCTTGATCTTTGCTGGAATGGAACAGAACATGTTTGAAATCTTCCCATGACATCTCATCTTTCAGGGAGATAAATCAGTTTCTCCAGGTTCCTAAGTTACTCCAAGATAATCTTTAGATTTACCTCTGTGCAGGGCCAAAGGGTTCACAGAAAAATTAGATAATGCCTTCTTCAGCTAATTTGTCACACATAGAGTCATATCAATCAGTAGTGATGACATGTAGCAAGAAAAGTCAATGATAATATTACAATCATGAAGTTGAAAGAAAAAAAACTTGTGTGATTAACTGTTCTTCATGCTTCTTAGTATCATTCAACTTATTCAGATGTTTAAAAACTTCCCTCTTAGCAGATGGAAATCACTAAGAAAAATGCCGATTGAGTCATTCAAACCATTTAGAATCATAGAATCATAGATTCTATCTTTTCTATCAAGTTTAATGCATATTACACTATGACAATCTATAGAAGCTATAAAACTCACCAGAAGCAAAAAAAAATCCAATACACACAAGATACTAAACAAAAGGCACTTAATTTAACTAACTTTCAGTGTAACAGAAGTCACATACATAGCCAAGTAATAAAAGCAATACTGTTATTGAAATAGATTCTACCACAAGAGTTGTAAAGTGACAGATAGTATGAAAATCTCATGGAGACCTTATTTAGATGGATAATGACTGTGACGCTTCACTTGCACTTAAGCAAATGAAGAACAATCTAACCAATAAATACAGCATTGGAATCAAAAGTAATACTTTTCAGAAATGATTGACTCATTCATTTGGAATATTGTATATTGGAATACTTCCACTTTGCCTCTTGCTTTTTCATCACATCTTCTTTCCTCATATACACTTGACAACCCTCTGTACCCACCATCTTTCCACTCATTATTCATTCCTTTAAGAAATAGCTAGATTTTAAGATAACTATCAAAGCCCTACACATATGTATATCCGATATGATGGCCCACTTTGATCTGCTCTTCATCCCACATATATATTGAAATGAAAGCAAGAACCTTTCTTTCAACTGCTTCACAAGGAGAACTTTCATCTCCTAAATGGCCTGGGAAATCCAAAAAGGCAAGCATATTTAATGTAGTGTAGCCCTTCAAGTGAGAAGTCAGTGGTCTTAGTCCAGACGTAGTGGTTTAGCCCAGCTAAACAACACTGGAAGACAGGAAAATCAAAGTGAGAAAAGGATGGATGAAACTACTACTTTACATCATTGTGCTGCGTGTCTTCCCTTTCTGCCAGCATTTATGAGTCTTTTTCCATTTTGTCACTGTTCACTCATGTTAATGTTTGGTGGTGAGATATCATTCTAAAGTCCTTAAAAACCCTTGAAGCATGCTAAATTCTGATAACTTCTTGAGGTTGAAATACAGGAATATACATATATGTGTGTCTCTGTGCATACATGTGCATATGTACATAAAAATGTAATCAATTAAGTGTGTGCTATTGGCAGATAATCATAAGGATCCAAGTTCCACAGCCATGCTCCTCCTGCCTAAGAAAGTCGGGAACATGAAAAAGGGAGAAGGCATTACAACTTCATATCATCTTCCCAGATGAGAAGAAAGCAGACTGAGTACAATAGCAAAATAATTCATCAACTACTTCTTTGATATTCTTTGTTTTGCCAGTCATCCCCATGTCACTGTGAGTCTCTTTTATGTTTTTCAAATATTCATACAGGCTAAACATTACATGACAACATATCATGCTAAATTAAATTAGTATTAAATACTGTAGTTGTATGAGGAAATTATTTGTAGAAGAAGGTGAAGAAGGCACAACTTCAAAGAAACCTGTGATTCCTGCTTTTCAAATGATGAGGGCAGGCTGTATGAACAATATTAACTTGTACCAAACAATGCATGACAGAAAATTCAACAGCAATGAGTTATCACCAAAAACTGTGAGGAGAAGAGGGAATATGTCACTAAAATTTGGTCACCAAAAAATCTTCAGCAGTATCCAAATAAAGATGGATCTGTTTCTACTACAGAGTGATACTGAAACTTGGAGATGTCCCTGAAACTGAGAAAGGTGAGTTTTAACTTGGGTGTACGAAATGTTTTTCACCTGATTTGTGATATAGACTGGAATATGGCCTGTAGTCAAGGCGGGAAACATTATTGAAAAGGTTTCAATATATATCCCAAATGTATTCCAAAAATGTATCCCCCAAAGAACAAATATCTTAGATACACTGATTTATTTCTGACTATTATATGTTTCTAAATGATTTGTACCAAATCTACTGCATTATTTATTAATTTAATAATTTATCCATTATTTGCTATATTTATTTTGTATGATTAAATAATGTATTGAAATATGGTACATAAAATCAAGGCTAAAATATAATATAGATATGTTTTAAATTATGCACCAGTATATTCATAATATGAAAGACGTTACTTCACTTCCATTTTGGAACTAGGTCAATACCTGCATCTTAGGGCAAAATCTGATATCACTCAGTCTTTCTTATCTGCTTTTTGGTTATGTTTTCAGTGGAACAGACACACAGAAAATCTGTGGCATGTGGTCACTCCAGGGGTCCATGTTCCTCTGTTACAAAGGCCTCAGATAAGGCTGCATTCCCCCTCACTTTCCCACCCCAAAACACATCTATTATGTGACAGCTGACATTTGGTGAGCATCCCAGAGGTGGACACAAGAACACACCCAGCTGGCTTCATAGCCCTTCAGACCATAAGCTAAAGAGCTCTGCATTGGAACTGAGTTGTAATATTGTCTTTGGAGTGACACCATTTGACACATCAGCCTGGTTTCAAATTCTTCAACTAATACATAAATTCATAGGGAGACAACACTTTAGCAAATTTCCGTGTGAGCACATTTTCCCTGTTTGTTTTCAGAATATTGTATTCAGAAGGTCTTTATGATCCTTCTTCATTTTTGACCCATTTTCTCAGTGTGTTCAGGCTATTTTGCTACCTATGGATAGCTTTTCAGTCTGGGGTTGTTTGTGCATATTACATAGTGTATTTGTTTTCCAAGTGGGAGTTGGGACACAGGCTATTTTGTTTATAAAATAAGATCATTTATATGCTATCATCCTGAAAATATCCTTTAAGGAAACTTGCAGTAAATACATGTCAAATTTATCTTGTGTTTTGACATTCCCTTATACACTATCAGAGAAGGCAGATAACGATAGGTTACAATTGAGTACTAGAATACCCTTTTTCTTTTTGATACTTATGGTTTTCACAAACATTTTACATGGATAGATCTTGTAATAAATGATTTATTTCAGAGCATGTTCTGTAATGGGGAATGTGTTTTGGCTAAAAGCTTAGTAGGCTTATGAAAACAGGTTAAGATACTCATAGTTTTTTTAGGCACATATTTGGTAGAAAATTGAGAGGGGAGGAAAGAAAAGATGAGTTACTATTGGCAGAGAGGCAGGGGAGCGAAAAAGGGAAGGGGAAGAAATGGAAATGGATGGTAAAGAGAGAAACAAGGAAAGTTCTGGTTATAAAAAGGATATAGTAAATCACAAATTTCACAAAATTATGCTAAAAAGTACCCTAATTTTTAGCTTTATGTTTTAAATTCCTGGGCTTGTATTATAATTTTTTTTTTTTTGTCTAAAGGAAAGCAGTATGATCTGTCTGTAGAGAAATGGATACAATGACACAAACTTTTAGTACTAGAATTGTGCAGTTGACAACATATATCTAAAAAGTGAGTTACTGAAAGGAGTGCGATTATCCTGAAAGTTCCTGAAAGGTTGTTAGTCTTTCTAAGTATTTGCATTAAATACTAACATCTGTACTTTTCAGATTTTGCTAATGACATTAATTAATGACAAATAATGTCAAAAAAAAAAAAAAAAGACTTGGGTGACACTGAAGATTTCAACAATGCTTTCACTGAAGGCTGAATGTAGGATTTGACCCAGTTCAGAAGGAGGAGGAAGACACATGAATCACCTTCTGGGGCAGAAGATAGAGATTGCACCAGCCAAAAAAAAAATCAATTAAATTTATCAATTTTAACTCAAAATGGGTTTTGTCCATTACTTTCTAGTTCTTCACCAAAAATTGGAGTATAAGGGAAACTATATAACTCTATAAGCTATAGGATATCACATGTATTTCACTAGGAAGGTTCAAATGGAAAATATTTGGAAATAAAATGTCAGATTAAAATCAATGTAGATAAACATGCAGTGATTAATGTATGTTCATCTGTACACACACAGAGATACAGCACACAAATATGCACAAGACAAATCAAAACTTAACAAAACAATTGGCTCTGAATTGACTGTTCTCGACCAGAAGCAGGATCTTGGTTATGACAAATAGTTCCGTGAAAACATAAGCTAAAATTTCAACAGCAAGCAGAAAAGCTAACCAGATGTTGTGATTACAGAGGAAAATCATTCTTTCACTGAATAAATGTATGATTCAGACACATCTTGAACATTGTTTTCAGTTCTGTGCCTCTCATCTCAGAAACGTTACATAGAGTTTAATAAAAAAAATTAGAAACAGCAACAAGGAGGTTTGACAGTATGGAGTGGCATCGATATGAAGAAGAATACAAATAGTCCAGGACTCTTGAGTGTGGAAAAGTGATAACTAAAGAAATAGTAGAGCCCTACAAATTTATGAATGGTTTCAAGACTGTGCACAGGTACTAACTGTTCACTGCATCTTATGCCACAGGTACTAGAAAGTTCAGACTACCAAGTTAGTCAGATCCCCATTCAAAACAAAAAGGAGTCAGTTCTTCAGAAGCTGAAGCAGACCTGTGCAATTCCTTGACAATAATGGGGAAATTTACACATACTCAGGAGCAGAAGGGAAGATGAGTTCATGTAAAAGAAATACAGAATCAGGTATTTCCTGTTAAGAAAATAGTTGGGGATTGAGAGAGCATCAGGTAGAAGAATATAGCTTCCCAGGTCTTACACTTCTACATAGAAAAAAATTACCTGTCGATGCAGACAAGGTACTGGGTCAGATAATCCATCAGTGTGAGGCCATATGTTCTAACTTTTCCCTGAAAAAGGACAGTTCACTGGAGACAAAAGCAAAAAGGATTTTTTATTTTTTGTAGCATCAATAACAGCAGATTTTGGTAAGGCCACAAAGGATAAGTGCTAATCATTAAGAATACATTCTCAGAGGAATGCCCACGTAGAGCTTGAGTAATGAAAAAGAAGAAAAAAAACAAAAAGAAGAGAAAATGCATGAAGACTTTCAGGAAAGAAAATATCAGAGGGTATGAATCTTCAAAGTAGTTCCATGTGTGACTAGCTGAAGTGAAGAACTGGAGACTACCACGAGGACTGGAGCTATGTTGACTCTGTGAGTAAGACATCACCAATGTGTCAAGCCAATAAGGGGTCTACTTTTAACCCTTAAAATGAAGTGCTTGAGAGGCTGGAATGGCACTATGCCTGACTCTCTGGGTTGACCAGGAGTAGGAAGAACCAACTTACAAATTTTGAAAGACTTCAGGCTACATGCCCAGATAATTTATACTCTCATCTTGTGTTCCTGGAACGTCTTTGGCTACTATGTTTTTTGGTATCAAGTTTAGTTCTAGTTCTCTGGTCACATGCATCTTTTTAAGTGGTTACTTTTCTGCCTATAACTGTCCTCTAGCTTTTGTTGTTACTACTGAACATATTTCCTTTGTTAAAATTCCTTTTTATTTTATTTAATTAATTTTGTCTACTGACATGAGAACCAAAGTATCATCTTTATTTAAACAAAGTTTTCCAGACTCTATTGTAAATATAAGTTTTCAAAAGAAAAACAGATGTGTTGATTCAGATTCATATGTTTTCTGACTGTTCAAGATATTTTGTTTAAACAGAGGTTTAATTCTTCTTAGTAAACTCCTTCTCAATATCATGGGGAAGTTTAATATTGTTTATTTCCACATCATATTTAGATCAGCAAAATATGATGACATAGTGTCTCCTTCAAAAACACGCACACACACACATACTGGAAGAGCATCAGCTTCTCAGGAAGATCAAGAAGATGGAGAATCATGATATGAGAGATTAATAATAAGCTCTGACTCAAATCCAAGTATCTGAAATAATAGCAAAGAGATTACTGAAAAAGACAGACCAATAAATGGTTTTGTTTTGCTTTTTTAAATTTGCCCTAGCTTGCAAGTGCCTTTTTTAGATCTAAATATAAGATGTACTGGTTTTCAGTGAAGTAGTTCTCATCTGTGTAACTGTCCAGAGATGGTAGAAGTTGCACACATCCCGAATTTGGTCCCTTGGATTTTATCTCATTTTATCTGAACAGTAAATCTGCAAAATGGATTAGCCTTCAATTTTAATGTAATATTGTAAAGTACCATAAGATGGCTTGGCATGATAAGGTACTATAAAAGTTGAAGTAGCTGTTCTCGGGATATCTCTGTGGTAAGTGACCAACAGCTACGTGCCAGTATCTAATTTGCAGCACAGTTTTTCCTCTAACAAGTGGTTTATGGCTTCATCAAGTATAAACAGTGGTGAATAGAATGGGAGAAGCTTTACACTTTTCAGATGTTTTAGACATCTGCTGCATTCATAATACATTTTTTCTCATCTTTTGTCACAGATAACTATGAATGCTGACTTTTTCCATTAGCAATTGGTGTTTACTTAGGCTGAAATAAAGCAGAGTACCTTTCTGTACTGAAGTACCAAGATACAATAAAAAGTTTGAAAAGTCACAGACTTCTCCAGTATTGTTTGATGCATCACCAAACTAAGTGGAAGCTGGATAGTATGGCAATTTCACATCATTTCATTTGACTTTTGCATTCAAAGTTTTTTTTTTTTTGAGTGTTAGAATAAATACCAGGATACTGAAAGCCTAAGACTTATTTTACTCATACAAAGCTTGTCTTTAGGAGTACTCAGAACAAGCAAGTGGATAAAATCTGATTTTAGGTTTTTATAAAACATCTGTACTTCTAGCAGTAAAAACACGTACATGTATTTTATGGTTACCACTTGAACTGTGATTTCTTCTATTAAAAATGCTCAGAATCAATGTGCATTTACTAATAATATTTTGTATCACCTTCTAGTCATGTGCCTCTGTATTAGTTACAGGTCTTAATGTGCGTAACCGCTTACATGTGCATGTAGTAAACATCAGCTGGTCCTGCAAAATTAATTCTTTCTTTATATACACATTTGCTTAACTATTATATAAGTGAAAGCCTATTAATTAAATAATTTCTTATGGTACTGAACTTAATTTTTGTCAATAATTTCTTTACCACCTTATGGTTTCTGTACAGTCCCATGAGAATGGTGCTATAGTTTTAATATTATTCAAGAGCTTAAGAAGATGGTGTTATAAAGGACCTGGACTGTCGAAATTAGTTTAGCAAGGAGTTTAGGTTCCTTGAATGTCATCTCTACATAACCTTGAACATGACAAATGAGGATTTGAAGAGCATTAATAATGTATGGGAAGTGCAATCTATCTTCTGTCTCCACAGTCATAATTACGTTCTGATACAGCCGTCTGTACCAATTTACTGAGAAACTTTTATTTAAAAAAACCCCTCACTTTTCAGAGTATTTATCAGTGATGGTGAGAAGACATCACATTTAGAAGTAAAATTATTTGGAAGCTGGTGTAAGTTAGTTGCCTTTATACCAGTTATTGTCACCAATAGACAAGTAAGCCTAATCCCCTTCTAACTAAAGCAATTTATACTATAATTTATGCAGAAAGGAACAGCTTCTACAACACACATGAGGCCCCCATGTACCTGGGTTTATATAACCCAAATAATAAGAAACAGCAAACAGGTAACAGTAGCTTCTGTGCTAATATTTTGCATTTAGTTGGTAAACCAAAATCCACTAGTTATGAAGATGTTTTATTATGACGACTGCATGATATTCTCCAGAGCTGTGCCACTTCATTTTATATTAAAATTGCTTTAGTCAAACTTCTGCACTTATGAAAACATTTTCTAGAAAGAATAACTTCATATTGAGATTTTTTCCCCCTACATTTCTTATATAATTTTTTATGGTTAAGAGAAATACCCTATTACAGCAGTGAATCCTGAGTGGGCTGGCATATGCAAATGAAAAGGGACAAAACCTGAAAGCTTAAATGTGACATCTGCAGTTGTGATTAATTATTTTAAACCTTAATAATAATCTTTAATGTTTTCTTTAAAAAATGATTCCTATAGATCATTCCATATTCACATACCATAATGGCAGGTGGACCACAAAAGCAGCTAATAAATCTCGTTTTCTTGATTTGCTGATGACTCTGTTTCACAAATGATAAAGCAAGCCACTAACCAATGAAGTGTACTGAGCTGTGCTCCTGCAGTGACAGCTCATGTAGGAGAAGCTGTGACCCACTGGAATCCTTTGCACTTGATAGTTACCTTTGATCTGAGCAGGAATAGGTACTAATCATAATTTCCACATAATATTCCACTACAACTTTAAAATATTATGCTAGTACCTATTTATGCTAGTGACAGTGCTAATGCACCATGAGATGCTGAAGAGAATAGGCTAAACTCTTTAAACTACATTAAAAAAAAAAAAAAATTTAAATAATTATTGATTCAGGTAATGGGAGACAAAAATGGGAAGGTTGTGGCCAGTAGACAGCGGTTTCTCTCTGCCACCACTTCATCATCACACAATAAAAAATTTTTAGTTTCAGACTGGTGCTATGGTGCTACTGCCATACTTTCTCCAAAGCAAATGTCTTACAGAGGTCATATAGTGTGTTTCAGTTCCTCTATCAGATATTTTTTCTTCTGTATCTGTCTATTCATCCACAAAATTTCTGTTGTCACAGTAAATTATCAATTACTAAAAGACAGTTACTTTGGTTATTTTGACATGAGGATATAAATATTGCAGTGAGTTCATAGTATCTGACAAAAGTTACAGTTAGCAAATGTCATAAATTAAAAATGCAGAATTTAGAGGCCATGGTAAAAGGAAGGCCTGTCAACAATTTATTACTGATAGGAAGTATCTAATTAAGAACAATTCCTTAAAAAATCTGTATTGATTGTGGTGGGTGAGGTGCTGTCAGCAAGGAGCTGCAGGGGGCGCTGCTCTGTGAAGGCAAATGCTCTGCACAGGCAGGGTAGGAGGAAACAAAAAGAGAAACAGCAGAGGGAACACTAAAGCCAAGATCAGAGGAGGAGGATGAAGAGAAGCAGGTGCTCCATGAAGAAGAATGTATTCCCTGCAGCCCTTGGAAGGACCCACACCAGAGCAGATATACACTGCAGCCTATGGAGAGCCCACACTGGAGCAGTGGAAAAGTGTGATGAAGTGGTGGCAGAAAGAAAACAACTGTCTACTGGCTGCAACCTCCCCAATTTTGTCTCCAAAACTCTCTCTCCCCCCAACCTTTCCCATTACCTAATCAGTAGTTAAATATTTATTTTAATTGACAATGTATTCATTTTGCCCAAATCAAGTCTGTTTTGCCCACAGCAGTAATTGGTAAATGAACTGTCTTTATCTCAACCCATGAACTTTCTCATTTCTGTTCTTCCTATTTATTCCTTTCTGTCCTGCCAAAGAGGGAGGGGGAGTCAGTGAGCAGCCGGGTGGGAGACTGGCTGCTAGCCAAGGATAACCCACTGAAAATGTAAACAAAATATAAGTTTGGCTCTGGTTTGGCTCATGTGTATATTTCTACAGAAACTGGTTTACCCACTGTCCCTTGGAATTTGACGCCCATCGTCGAATCATGGTGTCAGTATTTGCTTTTTGCAATATTACCTCTTCTCATATCAATGGGTCTGGGAAATAAAAATCGGTATATTATTAATAGTAGGTTGTATCACAGCTTTGCTGCAATTTGGCCATGCAGTTAATGATGTCATTTCCTCTCCAGTGATTGTCAGTATTATTAACTCCAAGGCTTAAAAATCATTAGTCATCTATTTCCCTTTTCCTCAGTCAGTCATAGCATTAGATTACATTATGTTAACTTTATAAAGAAGACATTCTGGCCTTTTGGTTGGTTTTTTTTTTTTCCTTCATGTCATGGCATCTGAAATATTGGGATGTACAATTTAAGGCTTTTGTCCTTAGCTGTGTGAAAAATGTTATTTTACTCATTGCAATAAAATCTGAGATCTCAGGCAGTTACCAATGATGTTTGTAAAAGCTTTAAGTATTTCATGATCAAATACTAAATTCACTGTATATGTATTTACATCCAGAGTTATTTGCTGCTTTTTAAACATCCAAATATATGTTTGTGTATATGCTCAATCATGAATATGTAAGTACACACGCATGTATGCAGACAGTAGATATTTGTGTGTACACAGATGAAATCAGGGCCTCAGCAGAGAGAACATGTATCCCCTTCACAGCTGAAAACAATCTTTGCGGATGTTAATGAATTATAATGGGAACATCTATGCCACCCAAAAAAGGACCTCACTCCCTTCTGTGCAGGGTAACGCTTTTCAGTTTTACTCATCTCCCTTGGATATAAGTTCAGATCATTTTACAGCAAACATAAATTGATAGCGTACATGGGGATCTGAAAATGACACGAGGGTTTTATTCAGTGTAAAGACTGAGAGATTTGTCATGGTTTAACCCCAGCTGGTAACTAAGCACTACACAGCCACTCATTCACTCCCCCCCACAGTGGGTTGGGGGAGACAACCGGAAGAATAAAGTGAGAACACTTATGGGTTGAGATAAGAACAGTTTAACAATAGAAATAAAATATCATAATAATAATATAAATTGTAATGAAAAGACATTGTAACAGAAAGAGACATTGCTTACATGTAATGCAAAGAAATTGTAACAGGAAGAGAGAGAAATAAAATCCAAGAAAGACAAGTGATGCAAATGAAAAACTTGCTCACCACCAACTGACAGATGCCCAGCCTGTCCCCAGCCTGCCCCCAGCCCCCGGCCAGCTTTCCCCTAGTTTATATACTGAGCATGACGTCATATGGTATGGAATACCCCTTTGGCCAGTTTGGGTCAGCTGTCCTGGCTGTGCGCCCTCCCAGCTTCTTGTGCATCTCCAGCCTTCTCAGTCGGTAAAGCATGAGAAGCTGAAAAGTCCTTGACTTAGTGTAAGCACTACTTAGCAACAACTACAACATCAGTGCATCATCAACATTATTCTCTTACCAAATCCAAAACATAGCACTATACCAGCTACTAGGAAGAAAATTGACTCTACCCCAACTGAAACCAGGACAGATTACAAAGCATCACCAGATAGGGAATAATTGTTAAACACATGCAGTCAGTGTCTTGGACTACCCAATGTATACAATAGTAGAAAGGATGCAGTCTGTACCAGTCCTGAACAAAGAAGTTTCAGGTAATAATCACAATGGTGGGGCTCTGAGTTCTCATGATCGATGTTGTATTGTTATCACACTCTTTAAGTAAAGAAGTTGAAGGCTGCTCCGATCCTTCAGGAAGATTTTTTATTGTTATGTAATTTAGTCAACATTCACAGTAAAAGCAAAATGCATCTGCAGTGCTACCTCGGGTGAGTCCATTTTTGAAGGTATGGTTGCACCAGTGAACTCCTCTATTTCTTTGCTTTGCCACATATCAGAGTAATGGGCTGCTTCTCAGCTATGAGGATAAAAAGACTGAATACCTATGGACATCTGCACTTTTCTGTGCTGGCGGATGAAAGGCAGGTGACATGCTTTAGGCCATTTAAATGGCCAGAGGCACAAGTTTAGGCAGCTGGGTTGATCCAAATGATGGTATCGACAAGGGACTTGACTCAGCTCCCTGCATGTAGGTGCCCTGTGACCTTTGATGTGCTCTGGGTTTACTGCATGGCCTCCAGCTGCTGCTGCAGGTGGAAACAGTCCCATATGATTCCTGTGTCATATTTGCTAGCCTTGGAGGGTGTCTGTACTACTGCCCAAATGGCAGCTCAAACAGCATTAAACACTTATGCACAAGCCCCTGGGATGGCATCCAGTTTGAATTTAAGACATCTATCTACATTTAAGGGTCTAGATGTGTGATGGCTGTTTAGACTTTCTAGTCAATGCTTCAATGACACCTAGGGAGTAAATCCGCTGACAAACCACAATATTCAGTTGTATGCATACAGAGGGTCCAGTGGTGCTGGGAGGGAGGGACTAAATGAATGAATGAATGTATGACAAAGTAAGTGGAAAATACAAAGTGTGAAATGTTGACCTGTTTAGGAAAAAGCTTTCATGGGAAGTGGAAGAGGGAGCATTATTTGATAATTGAAGTGTATTATTTTGTTTTGTCTTGACAAAGAACAATATAGAAAGATCATAAATTCTGTAAATGGAATGATACATTTTATAATGGGATTATTTTATAGTTGGGGATTCCATAATCTTTAAAAGTTCTAAGAAAATCTCAGGTATTTTAAAAGAAGCAATTTAAACAAAAAGATTTGGAAGCAAAGGTTTCAGTATCTTCTCAGCAAAATGGAGCTCAAAATGAAATCATGGATAACTTTGTATTCCTGGACTTGCATATTATAAAATATTGGATGAAAAAACTCTTCCACTGAGATTCTCTGATGTAAGACAGTATTAGGAATTGGAAAAGGAAGTCTGTTGAAATGCTACAAACAAAAGAAGTAGTGAAAGTATGCTAAGAGGTAAGTCAGGAAGTCTTCTAAGATGATATCAAGCAGCTGAAGAGTATAAAAAAAAAAAGAAAAAGAAAGTATGAAACAGGAAAAGCAAAAGGAGAGAATATCTCCCACTAGAAACTTTGAAACTTTCATCTGGCACCACCAGTGGAAGCTGGACAAGCATGCTTTTAAAGATGGTTCATAACCCTTTTGAATTCAGGAAATAAAGAAGAAAACAACAGCAGAGCTTGGGAATAGCTCCTGGAATTGAAATTCTGACATCTCCCTTCCCTACATATTCTCTGTGGAAAGTTAGGAGCTTTGGACTGGGTTTCACTGCACCCAGCAGGCTGAGCAGGGAACACCCAAACTGAAAAGAAAAGCTGTGTTTGTCTCCCACATAGCAAACAACCCTGAGATCAGAGCGGCTCTGAAAGCTGGACTCACAAACAAGACTAATTTCTTCATTTTCAGGTCTGTACCACCCCAGCTCACTGCCGAGGTGAACCTAACCCTCTCCTAAGGGGTGACATGAGTTTATATGTATGGGGAGGTGAGGAGCATTGGCTGGGTGGACTAGGGGACAGACAGGGACAGGAGGGAGAAGACAAAACTGCAGCAGTTGCAGGAATCCTTGAGAAGGCTTCTTTGGCTGGTTTCTCATGTCATACTGGTTTATTATAGACGTTGCTTCTGACATTCCAGTCAATTTAATTATGAAAGCATTTATCACTACCAGCTGAGGAAGAATTAAAGTCAGTGACCACAAAGGTGATCACATTAGTCACCTCTTTCATTAAAGGGACCATTTAAATCCCATTGAAATCAATAAAAAGAATCCAGTGATTTGGAAGGAAATGAGAGAGTGGCATAATATTATAGTGTTAAAAAACAATACCAACAGCAACAATGCCTAATAAATAATCTAGTCTGTTGTTTTATAAACTGCTGTGGGTCTTTAAGTAACCATCTTGTGGAACATGGTTACCATTACACAAGCTAGTCGATCTATTCCATAACTGCTGTTCTGTGTTTTGCTGCTTGTAATCATAAAGAGCTATTCCTCTGTGAACCTTTCATTAATCTCCAGCTAGGCTGTCAAAAGTATGATGGATATGAAAAAAATGTACTTTCTTTTTTCTTTTTTTTTTTTTTCTTTAATACCAGGTACCCAGGCAACAAAGCAATCCAGCCCACATCTTATACTAATCAGTAATTTTATAATTATTGACAAATCAGCTACAGTGCAAGCTTCATTCTGAACTATGTTTGAAGAGTTTGCTCTCCGACTACTCTGTTATAATAAATCTATTTTCCTGTCAAACAGATTGAAACTGAATTTCTTCATTGCATTAAAAATGATAGCTGTGATGAGAATGTATCTAGCAGCAGAAGCTTAAACAGCTCAATTTAGGTGCTGTAGAGACTCCAGTTAGTCCTTGGTGACTTGTTTATATGTTATAAGTATAAAATCTTTTTGATTTTTCTTGTTAGGTGGGCTCATATGTCACTATCAAGCTTTGACTTGATTGACAGCTTGCAATGGAACAATGAAATTATTTTTTTCTATGTATCTGCTTGATTTTTCACAAGCAATAAATGTAAATGGAGCACCTTAGAGGTGAATATTCACAGCTCTGTGTGGGTAGTGTGCGCTAAAATTAATTAGTGGTAACAGAGTTTATACCTATGTCTCTCACAGGCTCATTTGAACAGTTGTTTTGTTTTGTTTTGTTTTTTTCCCTTAGCGCTTGGAAGCCAACATTTAAACTTTAAGAATAAAAGTATATCTGCCAGCTGTACTAAATATAGCTTCCATTTCACCACATCACATTAACAAATGTTGCCTAAGTAAATACCTGTAAAGTAAGAAGTTACTAAAATCTTTACATTACTGGTATAAGACTGAGGTGTCTGGTCCCTGTCCAGCCATAGCGTTAGGAATACTATGGTTGCCTATTCAATGCACAGGTAGAGTTAGGCACTTAAGGGAGCTGAAGTCAGAAAAGCCAGCAAACCGGACAGTTATACACATGCTTAAGTGAACTGAAAGGCAACATGAGAAAAAAGAGCGAGCTTCAACTCCTGCCTCTTTCCTTGATGTGAAGTACATCCACAAAGGCAATTTGGAAGTGCATCTGTTACGTTACTCAAATGAACCTACCTCTTCAGCTACATGCACATCAGTCCAGAGGATATGAGTGTGTATGTCCATTGGAGTCATGTAACATGCAGGTACATTTTTCATATGACAGAAGCTGTCTCGCTTTGATTATGTTACAGGCGACTGTTGTATTCTAACTGCTCAACAAATGCCCTACTGGTTGTATGATCAGGACTCTCTGTAACAGACTCCTTGGCCCTTTTCATTTGAAAAGATGTCCAGTACTTCTCAGGCAATGTAAATAATTCAGGCATTTCCTCTTTCAGTTGGGTTTTAACCTGAGATAGTGCAGGCATAAATACACAGACCACGTTAACTTTGCCACTGGGAAAAGTTAGTGCACCTATGAAGCAGCTATGGTGCTCTAGAAGAAGCAGTGACAGTGTGCTGGGGTGGGACACCACCTCCTTTGCTAGGACAAAGCCTGAGTAACACAGAAAGGTAATGAAAAAATAAGGAATAGAAGTTGTGGCAATTGAAGCCTAAGCTTATTCTCTAACTTCTGGGCCATTCTTCCTTTATGGTAATGATGCTATTGTAAGAGCATATTCTCTGTTCATATGCAGAGATAAGCGCATATCCAGTCTGAAGCATGCAGAAACCAACAGAAAGACTCTCAAGGGGGTTCATTGAGTTCTAGTTCCATTTTAATGCACATTTCAATGGACATCACAATTTAGAGTTGTGTTTCAGGCAGCACAAATCATGCTATAGTATTAGTTTCAGCTCATGATGAGGCAGTTAATAAGCCTTGAAGGATATAAGATGCACTCAGAAGAATCAAAGCAATGATACTTAGCTGAGTCATCAGAGAAGACTTCTTCCCTCATCTATTCTGGCATCTGTTAAAATGAAGATATTTCAATCTATTCCATTAATGACTGATTAATGATCTATAGAATTTCTCTACCTGCTGAAAATATGCCCACAGAGTCACAAACCTTTTCATGACTGCTTATTCTATTTTATTATGGTGTCCCAAAAGACTTTGCTCTGTATTGCACATATCTACCAATATCTAACAAAATATCTACCTCAAAATTTTTTGCAGCCTCTATCAGTATCATAAGGTTGTCTTTGTCACTCTGTCTCATCTTTGTCACATACTATTTTATTTCTGGTTTCTTGATTCTGTTTCTTTGTAATCCTATAATTCCATAGATTTTTGTACTTTAACTTCTAATTACTTATATAAGCTAATTCCTACCCAATTTTCTTTCTGAGCAATCAGTGTACATGGTATATTACATTGAAAATATCATGTTTATTCCAACAACATTTACTACACACTTCATACAGTTAAATGCACAATAAAATATTTTCCATTTTTCACATATTTTAGGAAAATGATTTCTCCACTTACAACAGCAAATCTAGTATTTTATTCCCTCAGTAAACATGGAAGGACAAAAAACCAAGCAAATAAAAACACCTTTATGTTCCTTTAAAAGTAATTTATTAATTTTTTTTTTAAGATAAACACAGAATAAATAGATGTGATATTTCTAAAAGGCAGATCTAGAACAAAACATTTTTCTTTTTTTTTTTTTTCCCTAAGAAATTGAAATTTAAAGTGAGAGGGAATAGCTAAGAGTTTTGACACACTGAACATTTCTGGTTTGGTTGGTTGTTTTTCTCACAATGTAGAACAACAGAATATTATCCTAAATCTCTTTTGAAATTAAAAATTCAGATCTAAACTCTAGTTTTAACTTAAATGCCACTCTAAATCAGGTCAGGATTTAACAGAATGGGGTCTGTTGAAGGTCCAGGAGCAATTGAATTACAATATAACAAATAATGTACTTAATAATAAAGCAATCTCAATTAGGTAACACATTTGTCAAGTCAACAGTTTTTGTCACTGCAGAACCAATCATGAATCCACATTAATTTATGCTGCCATTGGCATTAATCCAATATATGATAACATAACCATTTATTTATTCCTTATTTATACATATTTGGGGAGGTAGAGAGATACAGTCTGTAGATAAGTGATGTCCACACTTTGGAATTGCTTTTCATTCATCTGCACACTTTTAAATACTGTGAAGAAAAGACCTTATATCAACAGTTTGGTGAACTTTTCAAGTGAATCTAGACCAAGTGTTATAATTGGAGATTTTGAGTAGATTAGTCCATTAACAAAAAAATTAAAATCTGGAGATTGTAAACCATATAAATTAAGCTTCAAAAATATTTTCAGAAATGCCTCTGTCATGCATTCACAGAGATTAAGGTGAGTCTGTAAGAATAGAATCACATTAAAATCTTTTGGCACACATATATATCTTATAAATACATTAGAACTGCATGGACGTTCCCTCAAATTCTCGTGAAAATGGAACATTTGACTGTAAATCTCAGCAATATAAATTATAGATCACTCTAGGTGGTTTTCATTAGGCATGAACAAGTCTTTGCCTATTATAAGGCACATATAAAGTAAGAAACAATCTTGTATATACTATTGCTTTCTCAAGATACTTTAGGAATAAATTAGCAAATTAAAAGATAAATTAGCTCTAAATACACATATAATTATTATTTAAGCATACTTCTTTAGTAAAATGTAAAGGTAAGAAAATGTCATCTGAATGATAGTTAAAAATAATCTGGAAGTATGCCTGTTCATCCCATGAAAAACAAGCTGGAGGGCTCTAACCAAACTGATAATACACAATTGGGAGATTTGAGGAGAAGGAGCTGTCTGGGTGGTCTGTTGTGAACTGGTTGCAAGAAATCCATTATACTAAAAGGGACACCAGGTATCCAAGCAGAGAAGAATGTATAAACATTAAATGCGAGTAGAGTGCTGCAAACAGAGAATCCTTAGGGAAACAAGAAGAAACAAAAGAAACTTAAACATTGATACTGATTGCATTGTATCATGGAAAGACAGAAACCAATAACTTCAGCATAGCCTGAGGAATATCTATTATACTATCTGCAATGAAACCTCAGTTCTATGGTCAGAAGGGACTGTCATCATGATGTAATCTGTCCTCCTAACCATGAAATTCAGCTCAATAATTGTTGCAGTAAGCTTATTCTCTCTGGCTGAACTGTAGTGTAATTTTTATTATTTTTGAATTTTGAATGGATAAACTAGTCATCAATTTAGTGAAAAAAAAAGAGGGAAAAAAAAGATAAAAACAGTTATTGAATTTAGGCTTCACATCCCTCCTGGCAGAAATTATCTAAACTTAATACCGTAATGGTTTATTTGGCATTCCTCATGAATGGGTAGGAGATAGAGGGAAGAAGAAAAGAAGGAACCTTCAGAAGTGGGGAGAAAGTTTCTGTTTTCTGCTTTAAGAACAAACCTCTTTTTCTTTGATGCTCATTCTGACTCCACTGCTTGTGTTGAATGCCAGATCAGATGCTCCTATGATAGCACTAAACTGAATGAATGAAAAAAGCAGAGGGAAAGAAAAAAAGGACTTCTTCAAACAATAATAAAACTGCACATGTCTACACCAATTACAATAACTGGTAAGCTATCCCTAATTTTATGAAAAGAGATATTCTTATCTAGAATTAAGAGATTCAGAAAGCATTTCTTGCCTTGGTAAACTTAGTAACTTCCAGTGGTCTCTGTTGAAAACAAACAACTTGCAACCTGAACTTTTCTATTGCCAGCTACCTGCTTTTGTCTGGTGAGTTAAAGGGCTCTCTAGAAAGTACTTGTTTCATTAAAAAGCTTTTATATTAGACCAAGGATGAAAACAATAAAATGAAACCATATCTATTCCATAAATTAATTACTTCTTTGGAATACAACATAGTCTATGGAAATAAAACCTTTGGCAAAAATAATTTTTCACCATCCAGAAAGGAAATAATTCTGGGAAAGGATGCAAGAATTTTGATCAAGGTGCACTTGCAACAGAATCTTTCAATATTACTTATTGTGGCTTTGCTGTTTTCTAAATAATCTGGTCATGCTGGCCTTTCATTGTGTACAAAACCTGCAAATTTTTCTGTTGTGAAAAATAGAGCTCCTCCTTCCCACCAAAAGCATGAATATATTTAATGCCATTTTAAGCCAAAAAAATAATATAGTTGAAAGGAATTATTTCAGTCATTTGATGGCTCGAGGGAGCTATTGTGAAATTCTAAATTCAAGTAAACAGGCAATTCAAGCAACTTCTTGTTTCTCTCTCCATTATAAAAGGAAGATAATGATTTAAACAAAATAAATGCAGAAGTTTTAAAGCAGTACAGATCTTAAAGTTTCATAGGTAAATCACAAGGGATAAAATACATGATGTTAAGATTCTAAAAGTGAAGTTAATTTTTATATGTTGAATCCATAGGACTTTTTATCTTAACTGCATTGATTTGCTTAAATTTGTTTAACAGATATTTCTACAGTACTCATGAATCTATAGGGTTTATGTCATGGAAGTGACCCATTGACTTCCCAGTGGAAGTCAACTGTATTCTTTCTGCACCTGAAAGGCCATTCTTCTTATATGATCTCTGCAACCGTACCTTTTGATTACTATGTGTGCATATACATTTTTGCATTGTACAGTTTATATGTAAGATCCTGATCCTTCAATGGTTTTCTTGTGGGAGAAGGGGATGAATTCATTACAATTTATTACCTGAACTGCAATGAGGAGCATTTTTCTTTTCCTCTCTGCTCAATTTAGTATTTCTGACTTGGTAAAAAAATAGTGCATGTATGAGTTTCAAGATGCCCTTGCTCTATGATGGTGGTATCTAGTCAGGTTACAGCACTGCAGCTTGAGGGAATGAAAACTAGGCACCACTCTATTATCTAATGACAGCTACTATAAAATTTAATGTCATTTCTTCTTTTGCTTAAGGTGTAATAGAGTCTGTTGTAGCCAACCACCTCTCTAATACTTATCCTCTTTATCTATCCTCATCTTTTGTGTTAGATTAGGTATTTTGCTTCCCTTCTTGCTAAAAGTTCTGACTGACATTTCCTGTGTGCTTTCAGTACCTTTTTTTTTCCCTTTGCAGCATTTCTAATTCACTTTCTCTATTCCCATTCACTCTGTCAGAGCTTTTGTCCTTCTCTGGCTTGGTAAAAAAAAAAAAAAAAAGAAAAAGAACCTGTCTTCCTGTATTAGATATTAGAGATTTCCCAAATGTATTTTGCTTCTCTCTTCTGGATCCTTACTTAGCACTTTTCTGATTTAACCAAAATTAAATCTCACCATTTCTTAGTGGTTTACAGTAGATACAATTAAAGAGTGTAATGGAAAATTGTAATCATCTTGCTGGGAAAAATTGAGACAGTTGTTCTCTGATTTTTATTGGGTGTATTCTAGCATTAAAACTGGCAAAGCTTAAAGCATATGAGGAAGCTTAAATGTTTTTGTTATACTCCATTTGTACCTGCTAGCATTTCTTTGTTGATTTTGCTTTATATTATCCTTGACTATAAGAATTACAGACATTAGCGATCAAAGGCACAGATTAGGTCATCTGATCTATTTTTATCTTGGCACTGTTTTTTTTTCCCATACTGTATCTGAATAATTTGTCCAGTCTGCTTTTACATGACTCTTTTCCAGTTCTTCTGAAGATTTACAGAGCTATTTCTGCTGATATTCATCCAGCATTCTGCTGTACTCAGTTTCATCCAATACTTCTACCTAGTATGCCCTCAGATTATGCTAAAAATGCTTTTCTGTTCCTCAGGCAAATGCTTGACTGATTAAATGTATAGTCAACTCACTCTGAAGCCAATGGGATGTGTGTGTGTGTGTTAAAGGATGAATCTGGCTCTTAATATTTACAGTAATGGTAATTCCCCTATCCTCTTTATCATTCTTGAATCAATAGAGACTATATGGGAAATTTCAAATGACATCAGATGTGTGTCTTAGTGTCTCTAATTCAGATACCATAATAAGCACTTTCTCGGCACCTGTTTCCCAAGACAATACCCATAGCTTAGAGAGAATACCCAAAGCTTGATGCAAAATGCATGGAGAGAGGTAAGTGCTACAGAAAGGCATATAAAAGAATCTGCATACTGCTGCTTAGAGCTAATAAACAGGGAACACAATGCAAAGGTGTAACTAAGAAGACCTAATAAATAGGGAACACTGAATGCAAAGGTGTAACTAGGATTTCTCCCATCACTGAATCTATGGCTTCTCACCTCCTGGCAACTGCTTCTGGTCACTCAACACATAGCATCTCAAATAGTCTCTTTGAGGAAACAAGACTTACTGTTCTATTCTGAAGTATAACCCATAAAAAAAGAAAAAAAATCACCAACAATTAAAAACAAAAAAAAGAAACAAACAAAACTCCCCAAATTATCATCTTATAAAATTGCTCATGCTGAGGAGACAGGAACACCACGCTCATAACCATAGCTCCTACATCCAAGGAGAAAGCTCTAAGCACTGCTCACAAACTTTCCTCCTTTAGAAGCACTCCAGGGTATATACAATGTTGAATTATTTGTGGACCAATAGGAAAACAAAACAAAACCAGAGGATAGTTACTTTTCTAGTGAACTATAACAATTATTTCTGTTGTATTTTTATACAATTTTTTTTTTAATGAAAACTGATATTTTCAAATAATCCCATGACTCCAGCAGCTGAACCTAAGGAAAAAATAACCATTGTTAATAGTCATTAAAAAAAAAATAAAGTTGGCAGTACTCACATGTAATGTTTTTCACCCAAAGACTTAAAAGGATTTGACAAAATTAAATTAAGCCTCTCAATACTCATGAGGATCAGATAATCTGCTCTTACGGAATGGAAAAGAGAGATTTGGGAAGGTTAAATATTTCAGCAAAGTTCACAAAACAAACCAGACTTAAAGCTGAGAGAAGAATTGACTAGTTACCATAACATTCTACTTCTCTCAAAACGCCTTCATACAGTTCTAAACTTCCATATAAGCCCCTGTCTTTTTGGTACGCTCTCTCACTGTTCTCTTTTTATCTTGGATAGTAAGCATAATCTAATAGTTTACTGTAAGTAAGATGTGCAATTATATAAATCAGCCTCCTTTTTTTTTTTGTCACAAAGTAATTTATTTTACAATCCTGATAACAACCTGCCTATTTTTTATTGTTTTCTATCAGTCAATAACAGACAATTGTGTTAATAGACTTTGTTATTTCTTTGAGTTTCAATTCCTCTTTCAGCTTCAAGATGGGATTCTGCTCCTGGGAAATCCATGACAGCCATCTGCATTGTGACTGGAGGTTCACCTCAGAAGGGGGAATGTATCTCTATGTTTATGATACATCCTGCACTATGGTACTGAGGTTTCCATGTCTCTTTATATTTTTCTTTTTTGTAACATTGTTGTTACAAGGTTGTAACAATCATGCATCCGCTATATTAGTTCTTAGCTTCTCAGTGAGTGACCAAAAAGCCTTGGGAAATGACTTGTCCATGTCTCCTGCTCTTTCATACCTAAAAAATATTTGGAAAGAATTCAGCTGGATCCAGCATTTCGTCAACATTTCAGTTAATCTTCCTTTCTAGACACACTATGATCATAAAACGATTACACAAATCTCTGTTCCTCTGCCAGGATGTTTCCTAGATTTGATCTTCATGTGAGAGGGAATAAATTCACACTCACAGTAATGTCAAATGCATCTACCACTTATTTACCACATTACTTTCTTTTATTCTCAGTCCATAACTTCATTTTCCCCTGCTATTCTAGAAGACATTTGATGGTGTTTTAGATGCCCCCTGGTTAGTATTTCTTAATTTAGAAGGCTTTAAAAGGAGACATCAACAGACAGAAGCAGATTTTTATCCTCTAATCTCTGTGTTCTGTGTGCTATAAATTTTCTCAAGAGATGAAAACTAGTCTTGAATCTCTGATTTTACCAAAGGATTTGCTACTAAATAACGGTGCAATTTTTTGAGATAGATCAACTAGGAGGTCCAAATTAGTATCATCAAACATACTATAATGTCCATGTGTTATTGTCACCAAGAGAAAAAAACCCATGGAAAAACATTTCTGGTGCAGCTGGGTAAATTTTCAGCTGTTTGTACTAAGGTTTACTTTTCTAGTGTCTCTTTTACAGGGGATTTTAATAATATTTATTTAAATTGTTCTAAAGAATAGCACTTGGTATATTAAAGACTAGCAGCCTGTGCAGGTTAGATGTCATTCCCAGGGACAGCATTCAGAAGAGGTGATCATGCAGGCATCTCTTTGGTTTGGGGTGAGATCTATCCTAGCTAACTTAAAACATCTGAACTTAAGAGATCTAACTAAATCTCGTCATGTACACTTGCAGACGTCAGTTCATCATAAAGGAAATTAATGGAAGGAATCATGACCTTTGAGAATATTTCTCTCTCTCAGGTCACAAAAGTTATTATATCACTAATTCAAACTAAATTTCGTCTTTTCATTGTCTCTTATCTTTTATATTTATCTCTTAACTTTATTCCACTTGATGGAATTTCCTGTGTTCTTACTATATGAATTCCTCTAAAGAAAAGTCTCTTTCATAGAAGCACAGTTTTCAGCTTTTCTTAAAACCACTTAACAGAAATATTGAGCTATAACTAGACAGTTTTCGGAAGGATTAAGGGTAATCTTGCTATTTTATGTCAAATCTCTTGATAATTTCTTGTTCCTTTCTCAGCTGTTTAAGGAAGATAGAGATGAGTATCTCAAGCACAAAAATTTAGTCCTACCAAAAGGAGTTTCAAGGGTATAACATAAGTATTATTCACAGTGAGATTATTCTTTGGATGAGTACTACACTAATGATAGTGTTCACAGGACCTGTGTGTGTTTTCCTGTTGATTTTTATTTTATTTTTTTCAGTGATAAGTACTAAATAATCTGAAGAGCCTTTAAAAACAGTTCTACTATTGCTTTTTTTTTAAAAAAAAAATCTCCTTTTTCAATGTATTGTATTTGTAAGATTATGGAATGGGTAATGGAGCAAATTTTCAATTTTAGATGGTTAATGAGGAAATAAGTGACCAAGTCCATCTGTTGTGAAATTCGTTCTATCCCTTGTGTAGCACATAAGGTACATTCCAAGATTTTTGGTTCTCTCTTTTTTTCCTCTGGAAGGGAGAAGACAGTTTGGGATAATCATAAATTAAATCAGACTTCCAGGGGAGAAGTTATCAAACCACCACCACAGCGAGTAACATGGCAGGCTGCTGGCCAACAGAGCCATTTGATTAGGAGCATGGAAAGGACGGACTGTAATGTGAAACTGATATGCTCTGCATAGGAGTGGGTGAAGTGGCCATTGGGAATGGCTAACAGGCAACAAGAATATCTGGTGAGGCGGGGTTGGCTGTGTCCAGGCTCCTGAAAGCAGGGGCAATCTTTGGAAACCAGACCAGTGGAAAAGCACCAGATGAGGCTCTTCTTCATTACAGCTTATTCCTCCTCCTTCATCCAGTTCTACTTCATGAGAATTTCCACTTCTTTAAGTAATGAGCACACTGAAGTATTCACAGTACTACAGTCACTGTCTCCTTAAAAGCAGATCAAGAAGGGAACGACCTCTGGCCAAAATGCTGCTTCCTTCTCTTTTTAGTTCCCATCTGTCTCAAAGTTATTAATGAGTGCGAGGAGCTGCTCAACAACCATACAAAATCCTTATGTTTAAGGAAATACAGTAAATTCCTGAGAGAGGTATCAAGCTGGAGATATGGAGGGAGGCAGAAGTCTTCCAGAAAGAGGTGAGAGACCAAATAGTCTGACTTGATCTAAGAACATTATTCCAGAAGCATGAGGCTGTTTCCAGCAAGTACCCAGAGACACTTAAATCTCCTATGCCAACCACTTAACGATTTCTCAGTATTACACTGTGAAACTCCATACAGAAAGCAGGTGAATTAACTTCTTCTAATTGTCACAGACAGTGATATACACAGTCGTCTATTTTCCTTCCTGTTAGTTAAGTGACCTTTCTGAAGGCAGCTTACAAGGTACTGTATTGCATAACTCCATATGACTTCATCTCTTGTCTGTATTGCCTAGTTTACTCCACATCTTTATCAATGGTGTCTCATCCAAAAGTAATGTATCCTTGTTCTTGCAACAGGAGCAACCATAACAGCTTCAGAGTGCCATTAGATGTACCTTAAGCAGATCCTGGGGCCTGAGTCATTGGGACTGGCAGGAAGTGATCTTTCATAGTTTCATGTTTGCAGCATAGAGTATTTTACTCCTTTTTGGAAAAAATTAGATCACTTTCCAGTTTTTTTCCCTTTCTTAGATGTTTGAATACCGTCATACTCATTATAGGGAGACGAAGTAGTACAAAGTTTGTTCAAAACTAAAAATTTCATTAGGCAGTAGGATTTCTAGATGCATGTTTTTCCTGCATTCAGTGAAAAAGACTAAATCCTTCTAAATCTCTGGCTCTGTTAGCCTAAGAAAGACATAGTGATAACATGAGATTTTGCTGATAGAAGCTGTGTGCAAAATGCATGGCAAATTGGAATTTGCTAGAATTCTTAGTCATGGAAATACCTTGTTGCCATCTATGGTGAGCTGACCCTGACTGGACACCAGGTGCCCACCAAAGCTGCTCTATCACTCCCCCTCCTCAACTGGACAGGGGAGAGAAAATATAATGAAAGGCTTGTGGGTCAGGATAAGGACAGAGAGAGATCATTCACTAATTATCATCACAGGCAAAATAGACTCAGCTTGGGGAAAATTAATTTAATTTATTACCAATCAAAACCAGAGTAGAATAATGAGAAATAAAAACTAAATCTTAAAACACAACAACATACTCCTTTAATTACACCCTATTCATTAGGAAAAGGCTTTGTAGTTGGATACAGTTATTACAATAGCATCATAATTTTTCTCCTCGTGTGGGTTACTAAGTTACAGGTGGAAATTTTTACAGCCTCCATTATACTGATGTTGTGCAAACAGAACTTCTATCATCTTTAATGGTAATGTGCACAGTTTTCACAGATATATGATGAAGAAAAACAAAAACAAAAACAAAAAAAGAGAAATATTTGCCTGGAGAAGCAGAGTGAAGTTCTTAAGGAGCCTGTGTAGCTCTAGTCATTAATAGAAGCAGTGTTTTTGAACCATTATGTTTGAGGAATCTGAGACTCAACCAGTTATGAGAATTTTTTATCAACTGCATAATGATTCAACTTTGTGTGGGCCTCTGAAACAAACAGTACATGATGAACATGCTCAGGACTTTACTGGGTACATTAACATAGCCAATCTGGTCTCTGAGGAGCATTATTTGTTCTCATTAATGCCATGCCCAACTGTCCTTTCTGTCTTTGCAGAGTCACTTCCATGTCATTCTTGCTCTGTGATTTAATTCTGACAATATGTCATGGGCTGGGCTAGAATATTGACCACTATAAAAGCTCCATTTCTGATTAATTTTTGTTGTGAAGCACGAGGATTTTTAGAAACACTAGAGACATGGGATCTGATTCACCAATGTTCAGTGGTTTCTGCTGTTAGTTATTCAAGTACAAAAGTAATTTTTAAATTGGGTCCATAAGTATAAAAGAGGATCTTCCCTCCTTCCCCCACCTGAAGATTATAATTCTTGATAATTAATGCTAATATGCTAATTGCAACAAAAAGGAAGTTTGATTCTGTGGCTGAGATATATGTCCAGTTGGTCAACTGGTATTACAGTCAGAAGAAAAAAATATTTATTGTTCTTTAATTCAGTTAATACTGCAAACTGTAATATTTCACTGGCTTAATGCTTTATCACACTTGTGCCTAAGGAAAGTATAACTTCTGATTCACAAAGTTTATCTTTCTGAAAATCTGAATTTACAGGTATGAAATGTGCAGGAATTCCCAGAAACTTCCCAGATAGTTTGTACAAAAGTTTAATTGGTCTTCAGGTTAAAAACACATACTTACTATGTGAATTAACTGTGTGTGTCTAGCTTTAACCTCTGGCCACTGGTTTCTTTTGTTCCTCTCTCCAATAAATTAAATGATTTCTCCTTGTGAAGGTACTTAATGCACCCCTGTGATGTTAGCTCCCAGTCCTTTTTTTCAAGACAAAGACAGTGAGCTCTTCTAAGTAACACTTGTGGGTCTTTTGCATGTTAACTGTTGGACTGGTTTTGTTTGCGATAAAGTTAATTTTCTTCATAGCAGCTTGTATGGTGCTATGTCTTGGATTTGTGGCCAGAATAGTGTTAATAACACACCCATGTTTTAGTTATTGCTGAGCAGTGCTTACAGGGCTTGGACAGCTGACCCCAGCTGACCAGAGGGATATCCCATACCATATGATGTCATTCTCAGCAATAAAAACTGTGAGAAAGAAGGAGGAATTTGGGGGGGACATTCAGAATTATGGCATTTATCTTCCCAAGTAACTATTACACATGATGGAGCCTTGTTTTCCTGGGGATGGCTAAACATCTACCTGCTAATGTGAAGCACTGAATCAAGTCCTTATTGTGCTTTTCTTGCATGCACAGCTTTTGCTTTACATATTAAACTGTCTTTACCTCAGCCCAGGAGCTTTTACATTTTTGCCCTTCTGATTCTCTCCTCCATCCTGCTTGGGGGGAGTGAGCGAGTGGCTGTGTGGGACTGAGCTGCCTACCAGGGTTAAAACACAACACCTGTTTAGACATTCAGTTTTTCATTACTTTGCAATGGGAAAGCCTTTTTTAATTTGATTTGCATTTTTTGCACATTTAAGCTATTTCAGAGTCTGGTATGTGAGCCCGGGTCAGTGGACTGCACTATTTGTTCCTAGATTTTGTGCATGGTTGTATTGAAGCACTGCGTTTGGATAGTCTTAACTTGCCTGATGGCCACCTCTGATTGTTCTGTCCTCATTGTTATTTATTACTCCAAAGGTCCTTGTGCTATTCAAAGATCTTTTAGCTGTCATTATGTATTTCTCTCTGGATCACTGACAAAATTTTAGCAGAGGGTGAGGCCCAGTACTATCTATCCCATGCAAAACTGCCTGTATGACAATATTGTGCTGAAATACAAGTTATCTAGCCTCTATTTGTTTTCTGTAAATCAAAATCTCTTCCCAAAAAAATCCTGTGTACTTTCAAATAAAAGGAGAGTGGATTCAAATATAGACTGAAATTTATACTGAAAAATTTTCTAAGTATTTAGTCAGACTACCAACTCTTTCTCACCCAACAACTGTTTATGTTAATTTTTTTCAACTTCCATTGTTTCTAAAGTTACTTTTTTTCTTTCAACATTGCCTGTTTGGAATGAAATGTCAGATTCCCCATTTCAGCTCACCTAAACATTTACTTTTTTGAGTTCCTGAATGTACATAAGCAAAGAATATATTTAATAGTACTTCAGCATAAAATGTAGATTGCTCCTAATGCAATTGCATGAGTTCACAAACAAACAATTATTGAATATGCTTTCCTGAAATTGTTTATTTTTTTATCATAGCAAAAGTATACGTAATGACAGCACAGCACAGTGTCTGATTTGTGTCACATATTAGAGAGTCTCAGTGAAGGCATCCTACAGAAGAGGATAGTGACTCTGAGTAATTGACATTTGGTCTGGACAGTTCAAAGGCACTCCTCAGGAGCATCTGGGAAGTCATCTCTTTGAGCTGGGTTCAAGAGAGAGAAGAAATCTAACAGACATCACTCTGCATTCTTTTCAATTCTGGTGAATGACTTTTTAAAAGGGACTCCTGTGAGGCCCTTAATATTGCCCTACAGGGCTTCAGACCTGCAAAGTCAGTATGCTTACATTTATAAGATAACAGTAAGATTTTGAGGAGGCTTATTGAACAGTGGAAACAAAGTCAAGTTTAAGAAAAAAAAAAGTATTTCCATTTCCAGGCCCAACTGCCATCTTGCCTTTAGGGTATTTTGCATTCCTGGAATGCTGGTAAGCATCCTACTCAGCTACAGTAAAAAAATACACTGGGGAAAAAAAAAAGAAAAAAAGAAGAAAAGCCTCCAAACCTGCATGAATCTGATGCAAATATTATTGTAATTCTATGTTTTACAGACAAAGTAACCACAAATGTTTAAATGAATTAAGGGTCTTAATATTCATTAATACTAAACAGTCTCTACTCCAAAGTGAGTGCAGTTTAAACAAACAGGACTGGTGAACTGTGTTACCTTTAAATCATTTTTCTAGTGTACTGCAAACACCTTCTTCCCTCTCTAGTATATTGGATGGTTATCTTCTGTTCATGCTGAAAACATAGAAATGATTCTTTACAGCGCAAAGAGGGGATATTTTGATCTAGAAAAGCTGTTTAAATCAGGAATACCTAATGTCCCTAAAAAAAAAAATTAAAAGTAGTATGAGAAAAAATATATAACATTTTATGTCAGAAACAGACCATATCAAATCCTGTTAAGCCATATTATGCAACCTTGTGATATCTTAATATGGAAGATATATAATGAATTACTTGGGACTGCTGTGTCATGAAATAAAATGAGATCATCAACTAATAGAAAGTGTAATGCAATGAAAATGTATATGATATTGTAGTTTCCTGCTGGTTTCTTATAATAAAATATTAATTACAAAATTGGTTGGAAACTCTCAATGGCCATGATACTATTTTCTTTTTTTTAAAAAAAATTACATTTTTAAACTGAAGAATATTTTAAGAAATAATGTCCAGACACTTGTAGAATGCCCTTCTTAGCTTTTGCCTTCCAACTTAGAATTAAAATGTGATAGTTAACTGTAGATATACAGAGAGAGTAAAGAAGTAAGAGAGTCTTAGGCAAAACAATTGACATGACTTGAACCAGGGGCCATAAAAAAGAGTCATATACTAGGAATCAGAGCTCTGTAAGCTTGGAATAAAGTCACAGCAAAGCTCACACCTCCACTGATATTGTATGAGCAGTGATTCCTATGAGATTTTTCATTACATTCACAGATGACCTCTATTACTGTGCTCTTTCTTGACAATTCTGCTGGGAAAGGACATTCCAGAATGTTATGAAATTGCAAGCAGAAGAATATAAAAAAAGAGGAAGTTGAAAGTTATACTCACATCTCCACAGCTATGTGGACCAGTGGTCAAATGGTCAATTATCTGTCAGCAAAGTGCTTTTCGAAATATCTCATGTGGCAGCACAACCCATTAGCAAAAAATCCTCAGTTACAAATAAGGGAAAATAAAACACAATATAATGTTATTTTTAAAGGATTATGAGAAAAATTGCATGGAATGATCTTTAATTCTAGCTTAGCATGGGGTTTTATCCCAGTTTTCAAATCACAATTTTCTTGAAAAGACAGTGCCCCCACAAGAAAGAAAGAAAGAAAGAAAGAAAGGAAAGGGAAAAAAAGAGTACTCTATTTTAAAAGATTAAGTTATTTTTTTATGGATGATATTGTTTTTAGATGAAATGATCCCCCTTGTAAGCTATGTTGTGGCCATGCACCTTTGTTGTAAAAATTATGTAGGATCAGCAGTAAATTCCCATTCTAGTAAATCCAAAACAGAAACAAAACAAAACAGAAAGAAAACAAAACAAAACAGAAACAAAACTTATCAACCCACGCCAGCTCATTTGTAAAGAGAAACTTGTATTCTGATGTGTCAGTTAACGAATAGTACAGAATCATTGCACTAAATAGAGAGGTCTCAATTTTATCAGAAAATAAAGATAATTATTTGAAGATATTTAATATCTTGAATGAAAATTCCTTCTTATCTTAAAGTGAATTATTCCAACTCAATGTTTCATCCTTGTTGAGGAGTCTAACAAAGGATGGGCAAAAATGCCCTTTGTCCTACTCCAGTCCTGTTCATGCTTTCCAGTGGAAACTGTATTTTCCCTTGTTTCCTTTATTGCAAAGCCCTCTGGAAGTGTATTTGACCTTCTTTCTCCTTCTATGAAAAGAAAAAGATTTGTTAAAATTTTCTGAGTAAAGAGAATCATTATTATTATGACATAAGAAAAGTTATTGGACAATATTCATATTGTCTAAATTTAGTCTGGTGAAATATCAGGTTACTTTCACTAGGCTTCTTTTTAATATATTTTTCTATATTCAATGGAGAAAGCAAATGTCCTCTACAAAGGAATTCAGAGCCATAGTACACTAAAGAGAAAGACCACCTGTAATGGAAAGAAAATAATTTTACACAGAAATATTGTTCTATTGAGCTGATGATTTCCAATATGATAATATGAGTTACAAAATCACTAATCAAGGATGATCAGAATTAAAAGTCTGGCAAACAAAGTTTGCCTTCCCCATGAAGAAATAATACTGTACCACTTTGCACAATGGATCATGGTGGTGGGAAACAGAAAGAAACAAGAGAAACCATTTGTTGTGGAGAAATGACTATGTCCATACACATCTCTGGCTGTACTAATATAAGCATATAGCCATTGGCAATAGCAGTTTTAATCTTCTTTTATGCTTGATCTGCATTAGATATGAGTTGTCTACTGACAGATCCTGGCTCTTTAGTTCAAACTGAGGAGACTCAAAGTGTGGAGCTTTCCATTCAGTGCCCATGGTTGGTCGAGATAACACACACAGTGAGGAACAGTGTTGAGGGTACAAAATTTCTTTGTATAGTTCTATATCCCTAATTAGCATTCCAAGCCCCATATGCTCTTTCACATAGTGACAGAAAGGAAAAGAAAACCATCAGGCCATTCTGCTTTCCTTAGATTCCTGCTAGGTAAGATGTCAGTGACAGAAGGGCTTCTCCTGAAGGTGCCATTTCTCACAGCTTTAGATTCAAATAGTTTATGGATTAAGTTTGAGCTGAGAAACCGAAAAAAAAAAAAGTCGTCCTTTTACTTTTGAACTCATCTTTTTATTGCACACTTGGAATTCTCTTCTTCCTTTAATTGGTTAGATGCTTTCCCTTTTTCTTATACTGGCAAACATTCAAGGGCAAGCAGCCTGATATACGAAAAAAAAATTCAAATTGACAGACATACTACAAATCCGCAACTCAGCTGGTGAAAATAGAGAATATGAACTGAAACTCACCCTGGGAAGAAAATCTTGACCCAACACTGTGGGAAAAAGAGCAAGCCAAGCAATTTCAAAATTAAGGGATCAAGGTGAACTTGATCATTTGATCATTTTCCTTGAAGCAGTGCCAAATATTTGAAGGCAAATTGGATTTGCAGCAAAGAACTTCAGCACATCAGGTAGAATATGAGCCTGGCTTGAAGAAAAAAAATCTATGAAGAGGTGGAAAAACATCAGATGAGGTCCTCACCCTTGATAACATTTCTTTGAACAGCTCAGATTTTTCAGAGGAACTGCTAAATTATTCTGACTAAGCTTCTGAATACCTCTTCAGCAAGGGACAGTCAATGTAGCTGCTTAGCTACACGGATATATTAGCTGTCTTAAGGGACCATACAGCACACATGGATCATTTATTGGGTATTCTGTCTGTGACATCAGTAGTGTTCCAACTGGTGTTTTAATCTTACCATCTACAGTAACTACAGTGTCTGCTCTGGAGTCATTTAAGCCTAAAGAAGAGTGAAAAGAAGGTGATACACCAATAGCATTGCTTTTCTGTTATAGTCTGCCCCCAAACACCTTGACTAGGCTTTTTTTTTGTGAAAGGAAAAGTAGTGATTGTCTAAAGAAAATTTCAGCACTGCACTGCTAATGTTTTCTTTTTTTCTTTTTCTTTTTCTTTTTTTATTTTTTTCTTTTTCTTTTAGCCTGGGATTTTGTGTGAAAGAACATACTGCAAGAACATTCACCTCTCAAAGTCTTCATTATAGTGTTCAAATGCAGATCAAGTATCTAATTTTAATTGTTCATGCTAGCTAAGAACCCTATAAAGAAAATTTAGATGAAACCATTAAAATGGAAATCACATATTATAAAATAGTTAGTTTTCTGACTGCACACAAAAAGAATCAGTCATTTAATTCAACTGGATAATGGATTAGGTTTGCATGGCAAAGTTTTGATAGCAGGGGGGCTACAGGTGTGACTTCTGCGAGAAGCTGCTAGAAGCTCCCCCTGTGTCCGATAGAGCCAATGCCAGTTGGCTCCAAGAGGGACCTGCTACTGGCCAAGGCTGAGCCAATCAGCAATCGTGGTAGCGCCTCTGGGATAACGTATTTAAGAAGGGGGAAAAAAAAACCTGCACAACTGCAGACGAAAAGAGGAGTGAGAACATGTGAGAGGAACAACTCTGCAGGCACCAAGGTCAGTGATGAAGGAGGAGGTCCTCCAGGAGGAGGTGCTCCAGGCACTGGAGCAGAGATTCCCCTGCAGCCCACGGTGAAGACCATGGTGAGTCAGGCTGTCCCCCTGCAGCCCATGGAGATTAATGGTGGAGCAGATATCCACCCGCAGCCTGTGGAGGACACCATGCCACAGCAGGTGGATACCTGAAGGAGGCTGTGACCCTGTGGAAAGCCCACTCTGGAGCAGACTCCTGGCAAGACCTGTGGACCCATGGCGAGAGGAGCCCACATTGGAGCAGGTTTGCTGGCAGGACTTGTGACCCCATGAGGGACCCACGCTGGAGCAGTCCATTCCTGAAGGACTGCATCCCGTGGAAGGAACCCAGGCAGGAGAAGTTCGTGAAGAACTGTAGCCTGTGGGAAGGACTCATGATGGAGAAGTTCGTGGAGGACTGTCTCCCGTGGGAGGGACCCCATGCTGAAGCAGGGGAAGAGCATGATGAGTCCTCCCCCTGGGGAGGAAGGAGCAGCAGAGACAATGTGTGATGAACTGACCACAACCCCCATTCCCTGTTCCCCTGTGCCACTCAGGGGGAGGAGGTAGAGAATTCAGGAATAAAGTTAAGCCCAGGAAGAAGGGAGGGTCTTCATGGTAAATTGTACTAATTTAAACAAATTCACTGCTTTTCTTAGTATTCTCCAGCTTAGCGCTCTAAGGACTATGAATTATCAAAAAATAAATTTATTCTCAATGAGCTTCATAGCTCCATGTTTTATTATAAGAAGGGTGAAATAATAGAAAATACTTCTCTGTGAAAATGGTAAAGACTCTCTGACACTGTACTGAGAACTCCTTTCTATTTTGATCTTTTTGATGACTTCCTTCACAAGTTTTCATTTGCTAACACTAGTGTCCTTACCCCTCAAGGTCCCCTTTAGAAAGCATAATTTTCTGTCTTTTCAGTGAGCAATAACAACAACTATTATTGGCATTTATTGTTACATGCTGAGTTTTATGGCAGGAAGTCAGATACTCTCTGAAACTTTCTCTGTTGGCCCAACTGACAAAAGTTTTACTGCTGAAGTTAACACTAAGGCAAATAGGTTTTTGTACTGCAGAAATGTAGTTATAAGGTTACCACCATTTTATTTTTTTTTTTTTTTTCCAAACCTAAATGAATATCTCTTCCTCAAAATATGTAGCTGGTAAAAAAAAAAAAAAAAAATTGCCCACGTCTAGGTAAAGAAATAATTTTAAAAGTAAATTACTTCTTTAAAAATAAAAAAATTAAAATCCCACTCTATATTAAATGAAATGGCCTTTTGCACACACAAAACCACTCCTGTAGCAATTTAAAATTTATCAGTATAAAACCACCTTCAAAAGTAAAATAGCAAGATACAGGCATTTTAGAACAGTTTTAGGGAAAAGTAATTCTCTTTTCAGAAAGCTCTTCCTTAGAAGCTTACTGCACACAAAGAATCCAAAACACAGATTAAAAACAAGTACACTGAAACATGACCTCATACCAGAGTTCATGAAGAGAATTTATACAAAAGTATCTTTATAAATACTCACATTCCAGCTACATTTTCTTACGGTTGCATTCAAGTCAGTTCTCATTCTAGTGCTCTGTTTAATTCGATTATGTGGGGGTTTATTTGCTTGACAGACATAATAGTCAATGCTAACACATGCTAAATCCTGTAACATCTTCTATTCTATATCCAACCGAAAGTACCTTTGATAGTGTCAGCAGTTCACATTCTAAATTTAGACAAAATAATTATCTGAAGAATGATAGGTTTTTATGCATATCAGTAGCCATTCATACAGCAGGATCTGCTATGGTTCATTGTGTTTGTAATCCATGGATTACATTCTGAGTACGCATTGACACGAGCAACAGTAACAGCTCCATTATGGCCTATCATCCCAACTAACCATGAATTTCAAAACATTCTCTTCTGCATTTCTGTGAGCTTCTATTGCTTGTTCCTTTTTATGAATATTTGTAAATAAAACCACAAATGAAGTATAGAAGACATAAAATGGTCCTAAATGATAAAATATTAGAGATGTTTTTAAAGAACAAAAGGAAAGAACGTCAAATGTGAATACCTGCTCTAATTATGCTATTTAAGATTCCAGTGCTAAAGCATGTCACTTAACCCTAGTCTGAGGCCAATAAAATCACTTTATTAAAAGAAAATAAATTGAATATTCAAGGGGCCAAGTGCTCTTTTTTAACAGAAAAAACAGCATCAACAACAAAAAACAGTTAAGTGAGTCAAACCTTTAATGAGGATTCAGTCTTTTACAGATGGGAGTAATAATTTTTGTTACTGTAATATACATCACATAATAGGTTAATTCATATAGAACTGGGAATATGTGACTACACCTACTAGTTGTAACTTAAATTTTTCCCTAGTCCAGAATAGCTATTTATGGAAACACGCCACACTTTATCCTGATGCTTACAACTCTCAAGATGATAATCTGCTGCTAACCATCCTAGATATAAAATGAATATTGTAATACAGTTATTATTAACAGTGATTTTGTTTTTTTCTTACCACAAGATGATTTTGAAGCCTCTGATAACTACCAGTGAACAGCTTGAACAATGGTTTAGCCAGGGGCACTGTGTTCTGCAACAGTGACTGATGGCAAACCCCACATTTGTCAGCTTCTGACCTAATATATTGATGCAAAATGAGCATAGGACCCTAACAAGTCATAGAGCCTGATGCCATCTCCAGATCCCCGAATAACCATATTGACCCCAAGAATGACCTAGGATAAAGGATAATTTTTTTTTCTGATATATTCTGTTGACTCAGCATGCAATACAAAATATTTATTTCTATCATATTGCTCATCTGTACAAGAATGACAATATGGCGAACAATGGAGAACTATTATTAGGGGATTTTTTTTACAATTTATATATCTAAAAGATAGTCTGACTCTGCTTCAGTTAGGAATCTATCTAGATTTTCCTACAATTTCAGATGTTTAGAGGCTTTTTTTTCCCCACATCTACAAGTATATAATGAATCTAAAAATAAAGACCTGAGAAAATTTGGTGTAGTATTCTCTTCAGGATGAAAGGTAGCCTTTATTTATGTGATTTTCCACGTCCACCGTTGACACTTTTCACTTTTTTCGTTACATAAAGAAAGGTTACTTGATAAAGTGGTTGCACAAATACATTCTAGCATCACTTCTTCAAGAAAACTTAATCTAAGCTTTTGAAGTTTTACTGTCTTCAACTAAATATCTGTGTTGTGTCTGATCACCAAAGTCACATAGTACTATTGGTGCTTGCTCATTAAAAGATTACCAGATTCAAGCTGTCAAAGTGATTACCTAAATTCCCCTGCATAGATTAATTTGCATGAGCATTGACAATGCTTTTTTCCTGCAGATTTGTTTTTTTCTGTAGAGAATTTCATCCAAACGTACATCTAAACAAAATGAATGTAACTGTATATATGTTAAAGACAATGTCATCTTTATTAAAAGAAATAGTCCCTTTATTTACTCTTTTGATGGCCTATCCCAATAATCAAAGAACAAGTGCTGACTTCATGTATTCCATAGCTGACAGCTGTCTTTCCATTTATTTTGAATGCATCTGAAATATGTACTTCTTTAAGTCAGTCTTAGTTTCTTCTAAAATGAAAAAAAAAAATTGCTGTAGAGATCATACCTATGTATCTAATCAACTATAATTTTGTAAACTAAGTGCTGTAGATTGATTGCAGTCACAGTGCAGCTAAGTTGGAGGGCAAAGTACTGAAGTATTAGCCTGGAGGAACTGTTTAGTTTTTGTTTTATTTTTCTCTAGTTATACAGCTGAACTATATTTATAATCATTGTGTCCCAAGTGTGTTTGTGGATATGTTAAGCTATTTCCCCTACTGGAAAAAATACATAACCTCTGAAACTGTGATGCTTTCTCACTAAAATTCATAGATCATGAATTTCAATGCTTTTGTGTAATGCGTAGTTTAGTTTGGAAATGAAAAGCCTTAGTATTTCAATATATTATCTTCCATCCTAAAGCTTTTAGAGTATAACAGATTCCCTGTCTGTGAATCAGCATGTGCTTAAATTTATTGTCTTTAAATCCTCTGAAAATACACGTGATACGTGACAATACATGTAATAAATTCCAAAAATTGTATGTGTTCTATGTTCGAAAGGAAAAGCAAGCTTCTAAATTGTTCAGTAAATAGATATAAGGTGGGAAGATATTCATACTACAACCACCAGAAGTGGAAAAGATGGCATATATTGCTATGAGCTACTTCTAAATTCCAAATGCTTGCCCATACCAGGTGTGAACTAACATTTACTATTTTAATTTTTACCATTTACCATTTACCATTTTAGTTTTAGGTTGTGTCAGTACTATAGGGTAGGAATTCTTTTATTACAGGAGCATTCCCTTGCTTGAAAATTTTTGAACAAACTTCATTTTTTCATTTTGAAGATAATTGAAAAAAAAGTTATTTTCCTTTAGAATAAAGGTGGCATTTTAACAGGTTTTACCTGTAAGTACTACAAGGAATCCATATGGACGGAATAAACTACTACTCCTTTTTGAGGTCCCCAGTGTGCAATTCACATCAGATTCTAGTGTTCCTAAGTGAAAGAAAATAAAATTTATATCTTAAAAAAATATAGCCTTAGAAAGGTTAGGGGCAATACAGGTGGTATAACATGCATAAGAATGAAAAATCCTTATAAAACTATATACATCATATGACATCCTAATTCTGTTTATTGATCTGCAAACTTGAACTTCTTGCTCAAAATACATATTTTAGATGAAATGCCTTGACTGATGTTTATATCTCTCTGCCTGCTAAAGTCAAACAACCTTTGCTGTTTTTGTGAATCTGTAAATTTAAGAATATAGCTTTTAGAGTTAAGGTCTGAGGCTTTGTATGCAGTAGCTTTACAATACAAAACCACATTTCTAGTCCCCTTTCACTTTTAGGGCTCTAAATTTGTAAAGTGCCTACACTTGGCCCTGATTATGCTACAAAGCTTATCTGTATATTTTTCTACCATTCAGGGACTGTTGTGGGTGCGCATATGTATAAAATGCTATATTTATATATTACTAAATATATTTAAAAGACACACTCAGAATATGTAACTATGTGTTCATCAGTCTTAAGAAACCAAGGCCAAGCCAAAAGACAGCAGTCTCTGCTTTTAACTCATTTCATGCTCTGCTCTTTAAGTAACCACTGTCCCTTGGCAGCAAATCATGTAAGATTTCTACCGGGGGAAAAAAAAAAAAGAATTTCTGACAAACATGACAAACATTGCAAAATCTTTAAAATAAAACCAAGGAAAGAAAAGAATAAATAAATAGTCCACTGCTGAGTTTGCATGGTTGATAACAAAAGTTATTAAAAACAACACTCAAAACGTTCTATTTAATTAACTGGCCTTATGTCTCCAAGGGGTTGGGCTGATTCAGTCAAGTTAATATTCAAACGAAACCAGTATACCACTACTCAGGTATATACAAATTGATAAAAGTCTTTATAACAGATTCAGCATAATGCAACAGTGCTGAAAAACAAGAAATACTGCTTTCTTAAGAGGCTCTGTACCTGTTAGAAAAACAAAACAAAGCAAAACAAAACAAACAAAAAACCAGAAAAAAACAGATTTAAAATTATTTTGCTTGTATGACAATCCAAATGTCATAATAGAAAAAGACTCAGAAAAAAATCTACTAATACTTAAACAGCAAAAAGAAGACTAGGGAAAACATGAGATTGCTGCTGAATGGGCAGGGGAACTAGTGACAAATGACACAGGAAAGGCTGATGTTCTCAATGCCTTGTTTGCCTCGTTCTTTACCAGTGAAACTGCCCTTCAGGTATCTCAGGCCGCTGAGACCAGAGAAAAAATCTGGAGATAGGAGGAGCTGGATGTTGGGACAGTGTACATCCTCAGCAAGTTTACAAATGTTGCAAAACTGGGAGGAGTGGCTTATATATTAGAGATGTGCAACAATTCAGAGGAACTTCAACAGGCTAGAGGACTGGGCTGAGATAAATCTCATGAAATTCAACAGATGGAAATGCAAAGTTCTGTACATGGGGAGGAGTAACCCTAGGCACCAGTAAATGCTGGAAAGCAGCTTGACAGAGAAGGCCCTGGGGGTCCTGGTGGACAACAAACTGACCATGAGCCCGTAGTGCACCATCACAGCAAAGGCAGCCAACAGCATCCTGCACCTTATTAGGAAGAGTGTTGCCAGCTGGTCTAGCAAGGCAATCACTTCCCTCTTCTCTGCGTTGTCTTCTGAAAGACAACACAGTCATTGAGAAAGGATACAAAAAGGATACGAAGCTACTAGAGAGTGTCCAGAGGAGAGCCACAAAGATGGTGAAGGGTTTAGAGGGGAAGCCACTTGTTCTGTTCAGCCTGGAGAAGAGGAGACTGAGGGGAGACCTCATCGCAGTCTACAGCTTCCTCACAAGGGAAGGAGGAGGGGCAGGTGCTGATCTCTCCTCCCTGGTGACCAATGATAGGACCTGAGGGAACGGCAGGAAGATATGCCAGGGAAGGTTTAGGTTGGACATAAGGAAAAGGTTCTTCACCCAGAGGGTGGTGGAGCACTGGAAGAGAGTCCCCCAGGAGGCAGTCATGGTGCCAAGCCTGACAACATTCAAGAATCATTTGGACAATGTTCTCAGACATATGGTATGATTTTTGAGGTTGTCCTATGCAGGGACAGGAGTTGGACTCGGTGATCCTTGTGGTCCCTTCCAACTCAGGACATTCTATGATTCTATGATTCTCTGCCCTGGTGAGGTGACATCTGGAGTGCTATGTCTAGTTCTGAATACTCCAGTACAAGAAAGATATGGACTGACTGGAGTGAGTCCAGTGAAGGGCCACAAAGATTAATGGACTGGAGCACCTGACATATGAGGAAAAGCTGAGCGAGCTGGGACTGTTTAGTCTGGAGAAGGGAAGGCTCAGGAGGATCTTATCAGTGTGTACAGATGTCTGATGAGAGGGAATGAACAAGAGACATTGTCAGTAGTGTCCAGTGTCAGGACAAGAGGCAATGGCACAAACAGAAACTCATTAAATTCCATGTGAACACAAGAAAACACTTTTTTCCTCTGAGAGTGGTTACACACTGACACAGATTGCCCAGAGAAGTTGTGAAGTCTCTGTCTGTGGAGATATTCAGTATGTGACTGGACATGGACACGGGCAACCTGTTGTAGCTGACACTACTTTGAACAGGAGGGGTTGGACTAGATCATCTGTAGAGGCTCCCACCAACCCAAAAGATTCTGTGATCCCATTAAATAAAAAAATCTGTGCCTAGCATGTGTTTATGGAATGATCTGTGGTTATAATCAATAGTGAAGTACAATAGGAATGGATCTAAGAAAGTGACACAATTGGTGTTAGGGACCATATATCTCAGGGCGGGGGGGGTGGCCTAGTTCTAGTCTGATTCCATGGCCTGAACACATGTTAATGGCTGAAGAATACTAGGTGATCTCTTGGCGTGCTTCATCACTCCATTTCGCTTGATCTAAGAGGAATTTATTTCATATTGTCCAAAACAATTATATGACACAAGGCAATGATCAGTAACTAAAAATGACTAAGTGATTTGCTTCAGATGTGCTTTTCTGATCAGAAATAAAATACTAGTGCTGATTCAGGCAGGGGAGCTGTTAGTAGCTATTATCTTATGACTAATAATTTAGATGTTGGCCTCAATACTGTGGAATAGATACTGAGTTGGGACTATTTCTTTGTTAAAGTCAAATTGAGGCTCTGATCCTGCTATTCACCAGGTGAAGGAGCTGTGAATACAACACGTATGCGACTCAGTACAGGTACAGCTGGTGTGTGTAGGACAGCATGAATGAACAGGTCTGAACAGTTCAGGTTTTGCTTTTGTAGGATATTTCAGAAGTATCTGAGGTAATTCCCTTGCTTATCATGGGTTTATCTTTGCTGTTCAATATTTCAGACTATTCTTTGTCTTAACCATGCTGTAAAACTGAAGAGCTGAAGGGGACAGAACCTTCTCATATCTACTCTTTATTAGCAGAATCTGGGGCAAAATTGCACAATATCAGTAAGACCCTGAGGGCTGATATATCAGTAGGTTGTGTTAAGACTAGGAAATAAAATTGGTGGCATAATACATTTGCCCTAAGCAGGTCACAGTCTAAAGTCTCTTTCCTGCAAGCAGCTCTCCATATGAATGGGCATCAGATGTAGAGTGCAGCCTGTAGGATCAAAGTTTCATAGTCAAAAAGAAAAGGAAGGAAACACTAAGAATCCTGGAGAAAATGTTATTAATTTTCATTTGTTAAACATTATTAAAAAATTCAGTTTCATTAAACCATTTTCTTTTCAGTAGTCTTATATGGAAATATTGAATATATGAAATAAGTGTATTTGGATTTGAAAGAAAGTACAATGTTACAGTCATTTGCACATGAGGATTGTCTCTACTTTTAGGAACCTTAAAAACTAACGAGGCTGTTAGACAAAGTAAAGAGTAAAATTATTAAAAGTGCATACCTATATAATAGCTAAAAATGTTTTTATCTTAGTCAGATCACTCCACACTGCATTAGCTTCTATTAAATCTGAAGTGTTCTGTTCCTTTTTTGTGTCAGGTGTGATAGATTTACACAGACAAAACTTTTCCCCAGTCATTTCTTCAGTGACTGCAAGAGGTGATTTAAGAAGGAATCACTGTGTTTGTATTGGAAAGTAATTAATTTTCCATGCTATGGTCCTAGCAAGGGTTCTGATCTCTTGCAATGATGTACGATGGCTCTGTAATGTGGATTACTAAGGCAGAAAATACAAACCAGAAACTATCAAACACTTTCCAAAACTATGTATCAGACTTCAGCTAGGGGAGAAGCTCATGTAGAGCTTAAACCAGCACATCAAACTAGTGTAGACATAGGATGTTGGAAAGAGAAGACTTTGGCAGAAATCAGTGCCAAATATAAGCTTTTGTTTTGATGTTTAAATTTAAGATGTACTAAACATCTTGAAAACAATTATTGGTGATTAGTTCAATCTGCTGGTTCCTGAAAGATGCAGATGGTACAGCACTAATGACAGTAATTACAGTTCAGATACTTTAAATCCACTTGCAATGTACGCACTTTAAAAACTTTAATGAATAAGCGAGATTAAAAGTGTCTGTGCAAAAATAAAACCCCTTTGTCCTATATCCTGTTTAACAGAGAACTTAGATGAATATCCTTAGAAATTAGACACATTAAATAAGAAGCAATGTGCCTGAGATATGCATAGAACGTGCACATATAAAGAGAATGGATTCCTCAGTACAGTTTTGTTTTTTCATGGGGTTTGTAATGACTATAAACACACCATTGATGCAAAGAACTGGACACTTTTTATTGTGATTTATAACAATGTAAAAATCCTCTCATCTGCTATTTTGGGTGCTGTTACTTGAAGTAACAATTCAAACATCAGCAGTATGAATGTGAGGTGAATAAGGCTTCTGCAAAACCATCACATTAAAGAGGAATGAATTACATCTCTTTTTTGGAAAGATTTCATTCTCAAAGAGTTTTCATTGAAAGCCTGAAAAAAAGGCGTAAGTATTTAGGTTGAAACATATTAGTGGTCAGATTCCATCACAGCACAAGACGATGCAATCTTAATAAAGATGTCAAGTCAAAGTCAGCACTAACTGGATATACATAGGTTTAAGATCACAGATGTACAAACGGAAATGCTGATTTAGTGCCCATTTTAGTTAGTGTAAAAGATCAAAAGAAGGATTTAGCAGGCTATATGTTTGTTGTAGCACAATATGACAATCAGGCATTAAGACAAGTAGGACAGGAAAATATTTTATAAACTTCTGTCTATTAATATACAGACATTTCTTGAGGGAAGTACCAACAAAACCCAGAACCAAGACAGAAGGAGAAAAATATTTGCTAAGAACACCCTCAAAGGAAACATAAGCTATTAACTTTAAGAGTTTGCATTCATGAATAGGAATGTATTATATTTTATATATTATTATGTTTAATATGTTAGCATGCAGAAAAGAATAATTTCATTTAAACAATTGAAATATCAATATTTCAAAGGCATTTTCATAAGGCTATGTGTATTTTTGGCTTAATGTCTTAATTAAATCAGTATCAAAATATTCCATCAAAGTAAGCCATTAAATTATTTATAAAGTATTCTTTAAATAGTAAACCACTGTTTTGTCATCTATATGATTTTTTCATCGGGATCTGTCCTCTATAAGTGCTGATGGAAGTTTTAGGATGACTACAACAATATAAAGAGCAGTTCAGTAAGTGTGGAGGAAGCTGTTTCACCTTGAACCTTCTGTTAGTCACTTCCCAGCTGGATGCCTCATGGGTGGTTTACCTTACTGGTAATTTAGCCTCAACAGAGAAGGCCTATTTTTGCCTGCTGCACTTCAAGTTATACTTAGCTCTGACCTCAGGCTGACTCGGTAGTTACCTTTTTTCTCCACAACAGATGGTTCTAAATTGTTGAACATATACAACTTGGCCTTTACATCATTTTGTGACAAAGCATAAATGTTCCCAGCACCGATAATAAATATGGCATTCTGTGTCTACAAATGTGAAAATACTTGCATTATTTCAAGCATATGCAGTGACTCAGGTTCAGCATTTGTCCATGTGTGCGAGCTATCTAACCCCTTTTGTTCACATCCAGTTAATGCATGTTCTGCTTCTCACTGAGGGAATGGGTACTGACTCTGTTTCACATACAGATTCACTGAGATAAGGAAAACTCTAGTGACTTGCCTGAGGCCATGCAATGATACAAAAAACATTGCTAAAAGTACTTTTGCAAATTACCATTAATTTTTTTTATTAATGATCATTTTTAGTAGTCACAATCTGCTCAAGTGCTTTGCAGAAATTTTAACTACATACACCAAAGTGTGTGTGTTCACATGTAAGGGGTTACTGTATTCATTTACATCCATGCTTCTTTTGAATTTATATGGGTTTTTCTTGCACAGGTCTCCAGTACATTTTGCATTCCGGTTAAATCTAAACTATGGGAAAAATGTGATTTGACATTTTAGAGTTAGGATTGTTCTTCCTGGAAGAAAAATAACTAACACCTCACCCCCCAAAAAAACCTCAAACCCACAGCCAACAACAAAATAACTATTGACATGCATAGTGATAAACATGATTTGATTAAAAATATCGAATAGGATCTATCTCAAAGTGTATATAAATAAAATACATTGGTAACTCATGCAAGGGTATAGAATATTAGTTCTGATAGCTTTTTTTTTTCTGTGTTTTTAAACAGTAACAACATAATATTGTTTGTTAGAAAAGAGTATGTTAAGTAGACAATTCAAAGAACCAAGAATGGAGGCTGTCATACAGCTTGTGTGAGCTAGAGGGAAATATGCATCTGTGACCTAGTCCTAAGGCTACACTAATGCTGTATTGACTGTGAAGGGTATCAGAAGAGCTGCTTTCTTTGTGAACATTTCCAGAACCTAGTACACTTTGATCACGCAGCCATCTATCCCCACCAACCTTTTTACCTTAAACTTCAGATACTTCTTCTGTGCCTAGACAGCAACTTGTAGACAGCATTGAAAGAACAGCTGAATGAGAACAAAATATATGAATTTGATTCTCAAATAGAATTTGAGATTAATTGCATCATGTGGGGATGAAATATATTCACCCACATCTCTATATAAGGAGTATAGATATAATGTTTTAGAAATAAAGTCCACATTTTTCTCATCCTCTGCAAACTGATAATCATTTTAATCAGCTGATATTGGCTGAAGTAATGTATGTTGTTCTTTAAAAGTTGGGGAAATAAGCTCTTATTGCTAGTAACTTAAGTCTTGTGAGTTATATGAACCCAGTCATGATAGAAACATAACATACAAATATAACCAAATCACTAGGTGACACTAGAAAGAATTATAGGACATACACACTTTTATTGTTTCACTTTTGATCACACAGGTGGCAAGCAAGGAGGACAAATACCCTGTCTCCCATATGGCTCCAGTATACCTATGCACTGGAAATGTGTAAATCAGCTGCAGGAGGGAGAAATAAGAAGGAAAATAGTTCTCCAGTGTAGAACTGTGTTTTTCAAAGTCCAGGTGTTGAGGTGTACAAATGAGATTTAGCAGTAGTGGGCAACAATGTTGCTGTTTTATAGACAGGGTAGAACAGTAGATTAATGACAAATTCATGATGAATGTGAGCATAACTACCCAGTGAAGACACTGGTTGAGTAATTTTGGTAGACGAGAGGTAGGGGAAAGAGGAAGACAATAAGAAAGAGGAGCCCCAAGGAGGAATTTAGTTCAGTATAAACTGGAAAACAAAAGCAGAAAAATATGCAGCTCAGACAAAAGCTAGAAGAAGTGGTAAAACAAACAAAGTTAAATGTATAGCAGATGTGGTACGATGTTCCAGCATAACCCATCCAGCAACACAAATGTCCTTGTTACTTCTGCTTCCTGAGTAATAGAACCCCTGAATTTCAGCTTCTATGCCAACTTATTTGTTCTTTAATGTAAGTATCATTTCAACAGAATATCTATTTGTGAAAGTCCTGAGATGATGGCAAAATCTATCAAATCTCAGGAAAAAAAAAACCTTACTCCTCCTTCTCACTGCTGCTTTACTGTTACTCCTCTAGCTACTTCCAGACTTCAAGGTCTGTTCTAACACGACCAAGTTAAAAAAGAAAATTTGAATACTTCATGTCATTTTCCTCTTAAATACAAAAAAAATACCCATGCTGAAATATAAGAGAAAAGATTCTGTCCAAAATCATACGATTTTTTAAATGGCAAACCTTGTTTTGCAAATATTTACAAAAGAGTTTGCAACACAGGAATTTCAAAAAGTACGGAAGCAAACAACAAACCAAGCTTACATCCATATGAAATCATGACTTAGTCTGTGGTACTTCTTTCCAAGTAGTGGAATAATGTACTTTTTTTCTCAAATATTTCCTTACTCATGATTTTATCATTTTACTTTGGTACAATATTGAACTTCGATCTATTACTGAACCATTACTAAATTAATTTAAAAGTAAGTGAACATTGCAACTCAGACTGTTCTCAGAATAAATACCTTAAACCTGATATTTTATCTTTTACTAAACCTGGAGAAAAAGACAGACATATCTTCATTGTTTAATACTTTTCTTGTTTTCTCTTTCTACCATTGCTGTTTTTGCCTTTCTCTACCATTGCCTACTCACTGTTTTCTTTCAATTAGGCTTTAAAATATCAACTTTTGAGTAGTCTATTGGATTCACAATATGTTTGGAAATCAAATGAGGTATTCTCTATTTTTGCATTGTAATTGATTCACCTATTTGGACATAGAGCTAGATATCAAGCTTTTTAACATTAAGTTGGGGTGTTCTTTTTTTCTCATGCCAAGACATTGCTTTGCCTTTAATATATACTTCTGACTTCTGCAGGCTTCCTTATTATTCCAGTCACACTTACCCTCTCCAATTTTCTTTCTCCTGTCTAATCAGCACAATAGAGTTCAACCTCTAGCTTGCTTAGCAAACACCTATATAAACCATATAAAAAGTACATGTAGAACAATATCTTAACAAAATACTCCTGCTCTGAATGCTGCCAGTCAGCTCAGAGGCTCAACGGGTTTGAACACCCAAATGCAGAATAAATTTCCCACTGGCCTGGTGCAATTGGCAGAGCATTTTAGGTTCAATCCTCAGTGTAGACCTAAGGGAATGCATTCAGTTTGGCAGCAGAGAGTCCCATAATGGTATCTAAAGATTAGAAGTTATGAGAAGTTTGTTTATCAGTGTCTGTAACAATGGTGAAAAGGTTCACTGCAGCTCTAATTAAAAAAAGCCTTGGGAGGATTTGTTTTGTTTTGTAAGACTGGTGTGACATTTGCTAGGTATCATCTGCTTCATAGTGCAATATTTTGTTTGGCTTTATTTTAGCATTTCAGCTATATCTTTCACTATAAATACACAGTTTATGTCTTTAATGAGGAGAGAGCTATACAGATTGCTAAAAATAGACATAAGCTAATTGAATGGCTTTTTTCACACCCAAAAAATCATGGGCTTTTGGTCAGCTCATTCATCATAATTTCAGATACCTTTTCCTTCAATATTCCATCTGCATGAAATTTTAAGATGATTTAAGAAAAATAATCAAAGTGAGGACTAAAAAATTCAACCACTTTCACTTCAATTGCTTTTCTTGACAAACTGTCCAATAGATGATATGTCTCACTGCCAAGAAGATTTTCATGGTACTGAGATTAAATTTTCCTTTTCAAATTTCTTTCTCATATATGGCAACTTTGCATTGCATTATAAGACATACATAAACTTAGAGCAACAAATATGACTACCTCTCAAATATTTATATGTATTTATGTAGTCATTTTAGGTATTTAGCCTGAAAAAAATTGTGCATGACCATAGCTTCTCCTTTAGAAGTAAACTAGAAATCAGTCAGAAAGATTACACAGTGCAAGATTTCCCTGTATGAGTGGGGTGTATGCTACCAAACAAGGAATCCTGTGTGAATTTAGGCAATTTTTTCAACTCTCTGCACTTCTTTTGTTTAATCAATGTCTAGTGAGTGGATTGTCACTTTTGTGCACCTATGTAAAACTTCCAGGACTAATTCTGATATTTCTCAAGGCTTCCATAATACAATTAATAATTTAGAATGAAGGTTAAAAGTGACAACATACATAGTTTTATCATTTGTTTAACTAATTTCACTATGTAAGAGGAATTGCTTAGGCTGATTAAAAAACAGAAGCCATGTGATCTCTTTTCCTATGAGAGTACTCAGATTGACTTGCTAATTGTATTCATTGTTTTGAATATCCTTCATGTGTCTTTCTGTTCCTCTCTTTAAACAAAAACATTTCAACATTTTTTTCCTACTTTTACTAATTATAACTCTAATTATTAAGTGCTCATATATCTTTTGATGGAAGATACAACATAAATGTATATAAAGCATATAAATGCTTTCAGACATCAATTATGACTATTGTGTGCTTGTGTTTTGGGTTTTGGTTTTTTTTTATTTTTGAGGGGGTTTGGGTTTTTTTTTGCACCTAGACGAAAATGTCATAAAGTTGTCTCAAAGTTCACCTAAGGAGACACTAAAAGGAGAGAGAAAAAAAGAATATATTTATTTATTTTGCTTAATCTTTTCTTACTAACATTGTCCTGCATCTCAGATATTATGGAGTAGAATCCTCCTCTGTCACACTGTGGAAAGCAGCATACAAAACAAAGATGTCAGGTTCCCTAGAAATGTACATAGTTTCTTAACAGAAACTTCACCTTCCACTCTGTCCTTAGTATTACCACCATACCTGTAAAGCAGGACTGGCCAGGAGGAGATTTTATATCACAAATAATAACTCTTTCTGCTGAATTCAACAGTAAAATTCTTTTGTACAAGGATTTTCTCCTTAAGGTAGTACATGGCATCTGTATTTGTCATGGGCACTAGGAGGACATTTTCTATGTGGCTGGATGGGCACAGTGCATTTCCCGGAGCCCTACAATTCTGTGCCCATTGAATGGGCTGCTGGAAATGGGAGCTCTTCCAGCCTGTTGGCTGGTCTCCAGAGTACCCCTGCTTTTTTTCATGTCTTTCAGTAGCTGATGCATTGAGGAATGGGTCCTGCCAATTCCTACTAGTAAGCATAGCTTCCAGGCAGGCATCCTGTGGAAAGATCTCCCTGATCTTTGTAAGAAGATGCCTTTTGTCATTATGTAGTTATTATCTCAATGTATGCTAAGTAATGCAGGAATTATGGATAAATCTCTCCATGTCCAGCTCAGCTGCATGGATTAACTCTCAAGAACTTTTGAATATCATATTTAAATGTCATCAGGAAAAACAATCTGATGATATGTAATTTACAGGTTTTAAAGTTTTAGGTGTATGACCGAGCTTCTAACTTTCTTTTAATATCAAAACCAGACATCCCACTTTTAATGTGCACCTGCTTTTTTTCCCCCTTGATTTGCATTATTACACAGTCAAAAGGTACTCCAATAAGTGTTAATCCCTTTAAATCCTCCGTTTCATCCACCCACACACTTAGGGCCCAATTTGCTCTGGTTTAATGCATCATTTGTTCTTAAAATCTGCGGAAGTTCCACAAAAATGCTTAATACAGCAAAATCTGCAAACTGTAAAGAAGTCTTACTATAGTACATTCACTCTATGCAATTGTTTTATTTTAATTAAGCACTATCAAAAAAGCAAGCTTTCTTTACCCTCCAAAGGAAAGGGGTGGTTTTTAATCTTAATTATTTAAATAAACATGCCCTAGTTAGAAAGTAGTTTAATATTTTAGAATAGGTAAATACAACATAAATTTTGCTACATGTGTATTGTAATCCAAAATATATGGTCATTTTTCCCAGTCCAAACCCAGAATTTTAAAAATGTATTTGTTTATTTGAAAATATTTTGAAAACTATTTGCAATCCATATTTTTAATGTAGATGTCACTAAGTAAAACCCTAGCCTTAGTTCTGCCTACATAGATAGTGGATATTAGATAAGCCGTATCTAAAACAGTGGCTCTTGAGGGATGTAGAAATAGAAAAGACCCAAAGCTTTAACCAAGCTGAAATAGAATCTTCAGCTGTGAAACTTATAATAATGCAAGACTTATGAAAACTCATAAAGAGACCCAGAATTTTTTCTTATTGTCTTATGTAGGTGTTTGCAAAAAAACCTCTCATTGTAGAACACCATTGCATTTGACCATGACACTTTGACACAGCTCCTGTGATAGTCCATGTTGATTAATTTGAATATGATACATTAAAATAGAAGCTTTATTTAATAGATATTTAAATATAGTAAAAAAAAATTACAGTACCAGAAAATGCCAGATGTATTAAACAACATTTTCCATTTTAGACCCTTCAGTCTGTGAAAATAAAGTCATTTTGCAGAGGAAAGTGGACCACAGACTGATGGGCAAAGTACCAAAATACTGAAATACCTACACACTGTCCTCTGTGTTCCTGCTTATACTTTGCATAACTACATTCCTCACTGTCCTTCTGTCTTTACCCCATATTAAGGCCAGCTGTCTGCCTGCAGAAAGAATATAGAAGTTTGAACCACTATTCTCTGAATTTTCTAATGTAAAAGCAAAAAAAGTCATTAATATAAATGAAAGGGCTTTTCATTATCAGCACCTAATTGAGATGATTCTCCAGAGCACTATATTAAAGACAATTTAGGTCAGGTCCACATTTACCAATGTGGATTTTATTTTCAGTGTTGAACCATACCCAGGCTGAAATTCATATTCTGTGCTCTGACTTTCCATTATTTGAATAAACTAGCCCTTTTTATTTGTACAGTTTAACGATAGCATGTCCATTACTTATTATCATAGGCTATTTGTCATATTTTAGTAGCACATAACAACAGACTTTTTAAGTGGAGGTTATGCTAGGCATTCAGACTGTTTCAGAGGTTGTTTTAATTCTGTTTTACTTTCTAGGGTGGGATAGTAAAGCTGGAGGTGGAGCTGTAGGCAAAGTTTTATATATATAAAATTAAACAAGCTTTGGCTTTATGCTGGTTTTAATGAGAGGGTAGAGAAAAAAGTAATTTCATTTGAGGCACTGGGGGGAATTCTGCCTTAACTTAAAGAATTTTTTAGTGGTAGAATTTATTTTTTTAGGTTGGGAAAGCAAAATGTATGTGTTAAAGTGGAAGAAGAAGCTGAAGGTCAAGGGGTAAACTGTCCGATGCAGGACGTCTCAAACTGAAAGTCAGGCCCATGATCTGTGTCAGAGTAATGGGAACGGGGAGCTAAGGCAGAGCCCACTGTTAGAGGGATGTTTTAAGATACTGGCTGCCTAAATGTTACCTAAGATTGTTTTTCTGCTTGATGTTACTCTGTACGCTTGAAAAGCATTTAAACATTAACTTCTTCATTTTAGAGGTTCTCCCACATGCTAGGAGATACAATACTTGTGAATTTTCTTGGCCTATCATAGAATCATAGAATCATAGAATACCAGGTTGGAAGGGACCTCAAGGATCATCTGGTCCAACCTTTCTAGCACAATCTAGACGAGATGGCCCAGCACCATGTCCAGCTGAGTCTTAAACATGTTCAGCATAGCAGAGTCAACCACTTCCCTGGGGAGATTGTGCCAATGATTGACTGTTCTCATTGTGAAAAATTTACCTCTCGTGTCCAATTGGAATCTCCCTGTGAGTAACTTGCACCCGTTACCCCTTGTCCTCACCATGTGACTCCTTGTAAAAAGGGAGTCTCCATCTTCTTTGTAGCTCCCCTTTAAGTAGTGGAACATGGTGATGAGATCACCTCTAAGCCTCCTTTTCTCAAGGCTGAACAAGCCCAGCTCTCTCAGCCTATCCTCATACGGCAAGCTTCCCAGACCCGTGATCATCTTGGTGGCCCTTCTCTGGACCCCCTCCAGCCTGTCCACATCTTTTTTGTGTAACGGGGACCAGAACTGTACACAGTATTCCAGGTGTGGCCTGACAAGCGCTGAGTAGAGTGGGATAATGACTTCTTTATCTCTGCTGGTGATGCCCTTTTTGACGCAACCCAGCATCCTATTGGCCATCTTGGCTACAGCAGCACACTGTTCACTCATATTGAGCTTCCTGTCCACCAGGACCCCCAGGTCCCTTTCCACAGAGCTGCTCTCCAGCCAGGTGGATCCCAGTCTGAGCTGCACTCCTGGATTATGTTTTCCGAGGTGCAAGACCCTACAGTTGTCCCTGTTAAACTTCACAAGGTCCATGTTAGCCCACTCTTCCAGCTTATCCAGATCTTCCTGCAGGGTGGCTCTCCCTTCCAGAGTGTCTACTTCCCCACTCAATTTGGTGTCATCTGTGAACTTCATCAGGCTACACTTGATCCTGTTATCCAGATCTCTTATGAAGGACATAAAGGATTACCTGTTAGCAGGAGCTCCTAGTTAGGATCCTGACTTTCTCTCTAGCATGCTTATATGGGGTTAAAAAGGTGTCATGGTCCACTCAGTGGACTCGTGATGGTTCGTTTACCATGATCTCGAAGCGCAAAAATCAAAGGCAACCACGCCAAGGGGTTATGCTTTGATCAACAACACAATTTTATTGTTTGCCCGTAAAGCGGCGTGCGATAGATGAGAGTGACAGGAAAGGGAGAAAAGGTAAAGTAAAGAAAGAGGATTATAGCTACCACCGCGGGTCCAAGGCGTCCCTGTGGCCCCAGGTCCAGGCAGCGTCCCGCCGGTCCTTCTGATCGTCGTGATCCTTGGTGGGGAAGATCTTCAAAGTTCAGTTGCTAAGGAATCATCTTTTATGCCAAGCAACACACCTTGCTCCTCCTCTGGTCCATGGATTGTTACCAGTCTCCGCCTTCTCACGCAAGGTTACCACGCGTGCCAAAAGAGGAGTGCCTGAGGCGTGGTTTACCTTAGAGGCGGGTAGCTTCAGACCAGGAGGTGTGTTTTTGTATTATAATGATATTACAATGAAGAAAGTTCACCCGAAGTTCAAGTTCTCCCGGTTCGTTGTTATGACAGTGGTGGTGATCCATCTTCTGGACAGCAGTTATGCAGCCTTATCTAGGTTGTTCCGTTCAGTCCCAGGTAGCAGGGAGCGGCATAGTACTCCTCATACCATACAGTTCTCCTTTCCAGGGTACTTGCGTCTTGATTTCCATGGGGACCACACTCCATCTCCAGGTCTCCGTTGGCAATTTTGAGACAATATTGTCCTCTTAGGACCGGCTCTTACAAAAGGCTAGAGTAGTGTGAAGGAAGCATAATATTTTTGGTTTTCATGAGTGGCCTTCCTTAGGACTGTCAAGAACTCTTGTCTCTTGACAAGATTTCTCATACTTCCTATTATATGGAACAGGACCAGGACAGAGCCTCAACAGATGTCCCAAGCCCCTGTAGACCACCCAAAGGAAGGTACCATAAATGAGTCTAGCCCCTACGGCTGCGTCTCTGTAGCCCAGGACCATAGGTAAAGTTGCCAAAAGGTATTTTGAAGTTTCTAATTTTGTATATATTAAAGTCTACCTTTCATTTGAGCTCAATATCTTGGGTTGGTGTTCTTTCCAAGAAATAATAAATAATAATTAAATAATAATAATATAATAATAATTAATCATAATAAAAATAATAATAATGATTAGTAGTGTCACAAACTTATTTACTGAGATAATTAAGGCTGTGATTTTTTAAAATCTATTGTTTTCCAATCTTGTAAATGCTATCGCATTCATCCACTCATTGGAAGATTACTGATGAAATCCTAGCTATTAATATTTCTTGCTTTATATAATGAACACAGAAGTTTCCTCCCATCATTTTTAACTCATTGACACATAACACTTCCTCAACTGTCAAGTAAGAAGCCCTTTCAGACAGTGCATCACATGGAAGAAAACTTCAAAAGAACTACACTGTGTTTTTAGGGCAGAGGGTCAATAAAAAGAATTATTGTCAGTATTGTTGTTTCATCTTGAAGAAATACACTGGCATATTTGTAACAAAGGAGGACTAAGTTATCTGCTTCTAAAACAGGCAGACACCAAGCAATAGTTTTAACAATTCAGATTTAATTATTCATGAATTTATTTCTGGAAGAAATATGGGTATTTATAGGTGAAATATAAGAATGACATAGCTGAATGACATTTAGATAAATAACAATTCAATGAAAATGGAATAAAAAATTGAATGAAAAAGAAATCACCCTAAGACTTTGCCCTGTCTGTCAAAAATTATATCTTGATCATTAGCTTCAAAAATCTATTATTTAGGTGGGGTTCTGGAGCACACACAGGGTTTTTTTAAGATTTTAGCAGACCAGACATTCATTAAAAGGATGATCAAGTGCAACTTGCTGTTTAATACAGGTCATAGAACTTATTCTGAAATTACTGAGTCCCTTGATACCATGCTGAATATATAACTTTCAAGTTGACAAGGGCCAATTCATCTCTCCCAGCTTTAGCAATCCAAATTCAAGGTTTGGTTTTAACCTAGGATTCTCTTCTCTTTCACGTTTTCTCACATGTATATATTTTAAAAACATAAATTACACTCCCCAAATTAATATGTCTCTCCCATATATTAAGGATAGAGCCTACATTGCTCACGTGGACTAGCAGTATAGTTAGATGTTCTAGTGACATGGAATTCATCATGTTTTCAGATCAATTATTCTGCTGGTTCTACTGCTATATGCTCATTACAGTCGCATCAAAAATGTCTCTCTTTTCACTTTTTTGATCTGCATTCTCAAGTCCCTTGTTATTACTACACCTTTTTTTACTATATTTAGAAGCCACCAACTGTGCAAAATAAAAAGTCAGGGAAGCTATGCTTCATCTCCATAACATCTGTTTGATCAAACAAAATGTACTGAACTTCATTAATCTCTCATTATAATGCATTTTTTTTCACTTCCCAAATCAATCTTAGATGTCTTTGTCTACCCTTTTCAATTTGTCTTAAGCTTTTTAAAATATGGACACCAGAAACAGGTATACCATTCCATTAACAGCCTTCCTCTGTCATCCTGGAAAATTGGTTTGGAGCATGAAAAGCATGAAACACTCCATTGTACCCTCCCTAGTCTCCTCCTGACTGACTGCCATGTGACTTGTCTCTTGGACAGACTAAAGACTGCTTGTGAGCAACCAGGCACTGATAACTTGGCAGAAGACCAGTCCTCATGATTACTATTGCATGTTCTCCTGAGGACATACCCTGAGCACACCAGAACCTGGACCTACCCCAAGCTTGTCCTCAGCAGGCAATGTAGACATGTACACTTATGCCATCCTCTGCTCTTGTCCTAATGATAGTTTTCTGCTATATAGAGGGACCTCTGCTTTTTCTTCCCCCTCCCCCCATTACGGTCATTCTGATTTCCTCACTCATCTTGATAATTTCTCTTTGATAAAGTGCATAATGGTGCCCTAGACACTATGCTATAGCTTGTTCTCATTAGATTGAAATTATTTTAGGTCTGGAGATCAGTCATTCATTTCGTGCAACCAGCTGTACTATTGATCACCCAAGATTTATATCAATACACCAAAAATCAATGCGTCTTGAGCCATTACCCAAACAAGTTCCCACAGTCATTAGCTTGAGATACACATCTCATTTTTATATTTGTCCTGCTGGCAGAATGACCACAGTATTGTTTCTGCATGTGTCTGTACAATCTGAACGACCATTAAAAAAGCAGACAAGGTTATCAGATGATGATATTTAAAATCAGCAAATCATATTTATATATCAGCAAATCTTTAGTGAATCTACATTCCTCTTAAGCCAGAAAATGAGATTACTTTACATGTTGATAATGTTTTTGTCCACTGTAGTGAAAACTTTCCCAGAATCACAGCATCACCAAGGTAAGAAGAGATGTCTGGAAACTGCCTAATCTAACTCCTGCTCAGAGCAGGGTCAGCTAGCACAGGTTTCTCAGGACTGCGTCCAGTCAGGTTTTGAGTATATCCAAAGACTGAGATACCACAACTTCTCTGGTGTAGCATTTAGCATAAGCTAGGCCTAGTTGACAATGCTGATAGCATATCAGCCTTAGTCTCCCCACTGTCTTTTGGTCCCAAACTGCAACAGCTGGGCAAGATGTTCCAGTGTTCAACCACCCTCACAGGAATAAAGCCTTTTTCTAATGCTTAAATAATTTGGTTTTTTTTAAATGGATGTTTCAATGCATGCCCATTGCCTCTTGTCCTGTCACTGGGAACCACTGAGAAGAGTCTGACTCTGTATTCTTACTCCCCACCGCCAGGAGAGAGATTGATAAAATACCTCACTATTTTGTCAAATGCTGTCATCATCTGAATCTTAATTTTGATTTAAAATCTGAAATACACAACAATATCATCTTCTAAATCCCTCACATTATTGAAAACAATCAGACCAGTTTACAGTTCTGGAGAGCTAACGATCTTCTGCAGCTCACTGTAGCTTCTAGCATGACCTTATCAAAGACTTTTTAAAAGTCAAATAAATTAAGGCATTTAATTAAGCAGTCACTCTCTCTTTCTGCCACACATTTATACAGCCCTGATAGATTATAATAACTAAACATTTGCTCCTTATAACACCCTGACCTTCAGTCTATTGTTCCTCATTACCCAAATAAGAAAAAAAGCATCAGATAAGGTTTCCTTTTTTTTTTTTTCCCATCCACGTTATCTCTCTGCATTGAAAAGGCCTAGAACTTCACAGTAGCATCCAGTACTACATCACAACTGCAGGTGCCATTGCCATCATCCTTCTGCTGACACCTATGCTGTTACCCAGATGTTGCAGGATCCAAAGTCTCTGTGAACCTCATCTGCAGCCTCACACTGTTTTGTGCAGCATGGTCCAGTCACCATGTAAAAAGATGTGGACGGCCGAGCCCAGAGAGTTGTGGTGAATGGAGTCAAATCCAGTTGGCGACCAGTCACGAGTGGTGTTCCCCAGGGCTCAGTGTTGGGGCCGGTCCTGTTCAATATCTTTATCGATGATCTGGATGAGGGGATCGAGTGCACCCTCAGTAAGTTTGCAGATGACACCAAGTTGGGTGGGAGTGTCGATCTGCTGGAGGGTAGGAAGGCCCTGCAGAGGGACCTGGACAGGCTGGATTGTTGGGCCGGGGCCAACTGTATGAGGTTCAACAAGGCCAAGTGCCGGGTCCTGCACTTCGGTCACAACAACCCCATGCGAGGCTACCGGCTTGGGGAGGAGGGGCTGAAAAGCAGCCTGGCTGAAAAGGACCTGGGGGCGATGATTGACAGCTGCCTAAACATGAGCCAGCAGTGTGCTCAGGTGGCCAAGAGGGCCAATGGCATCCTGGCTTGTATCAGGAATAGTGTGGCCAGCAGGACCAAGGAGGTGATAGTGCCCCTGTACTCGGCACTGGTGAGGCCGCACCTCGAGTACTGTGTTCAGTTTTGGGCCCCTCACTTCAAGAAGGACATCGAGGTGCTGGAGCGTGTCCAGAGAAGGGCAACTAGGTTGGTGAAGGGTCTAGAGAACAAGTCTTATGAGGAGCGGCTGAGGGAGCTGGGGTTGTTTAGTTTGGAGAAGAGGAGGCTGAGGGGAGACCTTATTGCCCTCTACAACTACCTGAAAGGAGGTTGTAGAGAGGTGAGGGTCGGTCTCTTCACCCCAGTAACAAGCGATAGGACGAGAGGAAATGGCCTCAAGCTGCACCACTGACAAAAGCCATTGCCCAAATGCTGACCACAAAATGTGGCTGGGTGGAACTTGAGAGGAGGAGGGGGTTCTTTGCCATTTCTACCAGTGGTCCAAATGCTGAATGCATTATTGCACTTGAAAGGCTTGATAGTTCCTCCAGCCAGACTTGAGGGAATGTTTGGAGGAATTACTCCTTGCTCTATGAAGGAAAGCTACTGCCCCCAAACCAAGAAGTGAAGGAGACCACATCGTACTTGATAGTGTTACATCAAAATATCTTTCCTTTGATGTGTCACAGAACAAGCTCACTCAGGTATCAGGATAAGGTCCCTTGCTGCACCCAGCTGAGAAGCAAATCCACCAAAGCAGCTCCAGAGTGGAGACTGAGACAGAATTCATATAGTGGAGGAGAAGGACACTTAGAGAAAAAGACAACTTTTTCTGCTTATGTTTTCCTGCCCTTTTTCCCCATAAGCCTTTTCCTGAATCTTTAAAGAGAGTCAAATCCTAGAACTAGAACTAGGAAATAAGAGCTACAATCCTCGAACCTCACTATCTCCCTTACTTGGGGGTGGGACCTTTTCCAAAACTTCTGAAGATGTTACTGTGGAGCTCATTGCTTCATCCTCAAGAAAATCCAGTTGGTAAGATTGGCCAAAGTGTAGGTCTGGAGAGGGCACTTCTTCTCTTATTGCCAATCTTGGGAGGTCCCTAACTGTGGAGGACTTGAAGATGATCTTGTATTCTTTGCACCCATTCTCTCCATTGAAGCATAGTTTGCCTCACTGGCTGTTGGAAAGAACTCTTCTGTAATGATCTAATGTGTATAAAACACTCTTATGTGACAATTAATGTCATATTTAGGCAGGCCGAGGTGCTGGGTTAGACCTGTCATTCAGGAGGGACAAAGGGTATGCAACTTCTTACCCAAATCACAGGGATTTGATGACAGCCTCAACACTCTCTTTTGCTCTCTTCCTAAATCCTCTTCTAAAGGGAATAAGAAGTCTTGGCCCAGCTCCCGAAATGCTCCCATTTCTTTCATCTGGCAAGCATCTGGGGTCTGAAATCTGTCTGGAATCCCCTCTGACAGCTCACTATTTCTCCTAGAACACGGGGCTTAGAAAAACAGTGAATAAAGCAGAAGTGTCCCAGGCTGAAGGCTATGAAGGCATTCAAGAGAAGCAAGTAGAGGATGACTTTTTTATGGGCCTGCTTTAGTCTACATACTCCTCAGCATCCACAGTGCCCAAGGAGCTGTGTTGTTCACTTGCAAAAACTCCACTCCAGGTAGCTCTGCAAAAAAAGTGATCATGACTTCATCCTCTGGTTCACTAAAGCATTTTTCAAGTGTCTGGAGAGGTGGAACACATTTCTGTACCAGCAATTCTAGAGCTGCCTTTACATCTCTCAACAAATCTGTGAAGGATTTTTTGCTTTTCAGTATTTCCAGAATAAGTAATAGCAGCACTCTCATTGACAGAGATCCTAACCCACTGGTGAAACATGTAATAGCAGCATTGCTACTTACCAGAAACTGAGTCAGTCTCTGAGGGAACCAGCTCCCCTGGGTAGCAGGAGAACCCTCCATCATGTTCTTGCAAAGACTTGCACAGACCCTGATGACAAGCTTAATTTCAGGTATTTATCACCCAAAAAATATCTGGTGGGATGACAACCCTAATCTACCTGAAAAAAATATCTGTCACTGCTGACCCACAGATCTCTTTTGAGACCACTGACGCCTTAGTCTCTCCAGTCAAACACTGCACATCACTTCAGCAGGCTTTAAAACATCTTACTGGTTTATCTCCATTACAGAAGAATGCTAGAGAACACATTCATGCTCAGTTTTCTCCATTTTATCATTCTTTTGTCTTGCCCTAATGCAGAACAGCCAGAAGAGAAGGTAAGGAATCCACATTGGCTGGCATGCCTGAGATGACAGCTCATTGAGGGCATAAACTGGAGAATCCTCCATGGGCTGATGTGCATGGATTGATTCATTGTGTTTAATAGCCCCTGATGGAGTTCACACTAAACGTTGCAGTTGTGAATTTCCTGCACCTTTCATTTTCCCTTATGGATTCCACACTCTGGCTAGAAGATTGTCCTTACAGTACACATTCTCAAACAAACCGCTAGTGATCCAATTGGCATACCACAGATCAATTTCCAGCATGAAAATGAGGAGAGAGCATTATCAGAATATGTAAGGATTTATCAAAATATCTCAAGCATGCATGACAGGGAAAATAAGAGTTGATTTGAAGGGGCTTTTCTGTCCCTCAGTAATTAATCTGGTTCATTTGTGATGACGATTTCTGTTTTCTCTACTTTGCTTTCTGTATTCTGTTCTGAAGATACATGGCTGCTACACATAAACTGTAAATAAATACTTGAAAAAAGATCCTGAACATAATCAAAATATATAGTCCTAAAAGATTCCCACCTGGTTTCAGTACAACAGCTTAGCTGGCTGCTAAATCTGCTCATGAAAGATTTCAAGACAGGGTAAAATTGATATTCTGCAATAAGAAAATGACCAAAAATGACCATTCCCAAGTATAATTTTAAATCATAGTTTATCAAAATAATAAAGACAAAATAATGCTTGATCATATCTACACTGACTATTAATAAACTGTGAAATAAGCTTCTATAAAGTTTGGGGTTTACTTGGTTGCTTTTTTTTCCCTCCACACGTGGTTTTAAAAATATTTTGGCATCAAAGGTAAGTGATAAATCATGGGGTTTCCATGGTAGTCAAGTATGCTGAGTGCCACATCAGCTGTCCCTGAACTGTAAATGCATATTAAACCTTATTCAGCCATCCTCTTTAAAATTCTTGCTGTCCGATCTATATCCCCTCTCTGGTTTAAGAACATCTTGTAGCCAATGATAAATATTATTAAGAAATAAAGAAAGTATGTCATATTCTATTTTGTTCTGTCACAGATTTTTTTTTTTAAAATGGTATTTCTTTCCTACTGGCAGAAGGAACAAGAAAAAGCTGGAAAGTTTGGCAAGTACAGCCGTGATTTCCAGTGACTGTGACTACTGGAATATCTGTGATAACTGTGAATATCTGTGACAGTTAGACACTGTCTGCGTTGTTGCTCTACCTGTGCTGCTGAATATATTTGTAAATGACCTGAAAAAGATGGGGAAGAAGTGAGCAGTAAGCTGACCAAGTTTGTTGTTGACAGGAAGTTTTTCAAGATAGTATCTCATGCAGAAGTGCAAAAATGCTTTAAAAACTGACCGACTGGGAAGTAAAATGTCAAATTAAATTGTGCGCTTATAAGAGTAACGTGATGCACTTTCCCACAGATGGGAAGGAAAACAATAATAATTTCATATGCAAAATGGTGAGCAGATGATTAACATTTGTGCCAAGACCTTACGGAATGTTCAATGAAAGCATCAGCTTAGCACTCAGTAGTGGTCAAAAAGGCAAATCAAAGGTGAGGGACTGTAATGAAAGAGAGAACATGAAAGATCACAGGAATATTCTACTGTATCAATCCATGGTCTATCTGTATCATGAGTACCATATGTACCTCTCCTAACTTCATGTCAAAATAAATACCTCTGCAAAGAATTCAGTGAAGGGCACCAAGAAATATCAAAAGTATAGAACAACTTCCATCAGAGGAATAATTAATTAAGCTTGGAGTCCTCATTCTGCAGAAGAGACAGCTAAGAAACATTGTAATAGAGATTCACAAATGCATGAGGCATGAAGAGGTTCAGAGATTTATTGTTCATTTATTTTGTGTTTTGCATTGCAAGAATAAGGGAGCATCAACTAAAGATGTAGGACCCAGGTTCAAAACAAGCCCCAAAAGGATGGTCTCCATGCTGCTGTAGCAGAGCTGTCAAACTCCTTGTCAAAAGATGCTGTGGACTTCACTGGGTTCAGGGAGAGATCGTCATGTGAAAGAAATCCACTAAGGGTTACTAAATATGGAAAATACATACATCTGGCTTTGGAAGTCTCAATACTCAAACAGCAGGCTGGAATAGTATAAATGAGAAGTACCGTATCTGTTTGCCTTGGTCTTAAAGTTGTCCTGGCTTTTGCTTATGGTCATCATTAACTGTTCTGTTCCTGTATTCTTAATCATGAGTAACATAAACCATGACTGAAATGGAACTTTAAATACCAGCAGCATATGAGCTGTTGCAAATAGAACTCAGAACTCCAATGAGAAGCTACACAAGCTTACAAGAGTAAATGGCATGGAACACTGCGGTAAAGTTAGACTTGAATCTATTTTAAGAGAACCAGTCTCTTAATAATAATTGCTACAACTGTTCCGTTGTCAGGCCCTGTTAGGGCTCTTTTGACCCTAAAAGAAGATTTGGCCCAACTATGTTTGTTGTTGGAATGTAATTTATTCCTATAGTAAGTAGTTGGAAACAGTACGGTACTGTAGGATCCAGTCTGATCAACCAAATTTGAATTAATCAGAAATTATTTCTGAATGCAGTTTAAGAAATTATGACAATATGTTAATCTTCTGAAAACCCCTTTTTACACATTTCATGTTTGCATTTTGCAACAAGGATTGACTAAAACCATATTGATATGAATAATTTTTTTATCAATATGAATGAATGGTATTTTTGTCAATATAAATGATATTTTTATGTGTTAGAATAAAATTTTAATAATTCAACATCTGCTTTTAAAGAAATTAAGTGTACTATGATATCTGGTATGGGATAAAAATGAATTAAATGTTCTTTACCTGTTTCAGAAGGGTAATGTATCAGTCCTAACAATCAAACGATCAGTTGATATATACTCAGAACAAATAAAGATTAATGTATTTGACATTTTACAGAAGGTTCTGTTTCTAACTACCCACCACCACCCAAGATGCAGCTGATAAGGTTCTCTAATTCATGAGTAATGAGGCAGCCTTGGAAAGAGATGTTCTTCGTTTATCTCAGTAATCACCTTTTCCTTTGTTTTCTCTTTTTTTCATTAGTGATTGTAGCAGAAAGACCATCTCTTCAGTACTGATGGATACATTTTGTCTAAAGTTCAGTGCTTTGGCCCATGTCTTTATAATATTCCATCTTACTTGCACATAAGGCCATCACAATAAAACTTTAAAAGGCTTTCCAGTTAGTTCAGAGAAAGTATTGGCATTACTTAATTATACTTTGCCTTTTGCAAGAGATGAATATACTAGACTTAAACCAACTTACAATACGGAAGGTAAAATTGAGCTTGGTAGAATTAAAATATGTTCTTAGACATCCTTATAACTGTACCAAGCACTGAGAAACATGTCCAACTACAAAACTCGTGGGTTGAGATAAAAACAGTTTAATAACTAAAGTAAAATAGAACAGTAGTAATACAAAGCAAGCAGTATACTGTACAATTGCTCACCACCCGCCAACCGATGCCCAGCACATCCCCCAAGCAGCAATCGAACCCCTCCCTGGCCAACTCCCCTGCTTATATACTGAGCATGATGTCACATGGTATGGAATAGCCCCCGCCCAGTCTCAGTCAGCTGCCCCAGCTGTGCCCCTCCCAGCCTCCCATGCCCCTGGCAGAGCATGGGAAGCTGAAAAGTCCTTGACCAGTGTGAGCACCACTTAGCAAGTACTTAGCACTACTTAACAAGAACCAAAACATCAGTGTATCATCGACATTGTTCTCAACCTAGACCCAAAACACAGTCCCCGTACGGGCCACCAGGAAGAAAACCAACTCCATCCCAGCCAAACCAGGACAAGGTTTTACATTTTTAAGCTAAACTAGAGTTCTGAGTGTAGCAGTGAGTGTTCAGAGATATGTAACATTCTCTGGAAATGTTGGGATTTAATGTGATGTGCCTTAGAAAAGACAATTCCATTAGCATAGGTTTTTCATTTAAAATTATATATAAGTGGCACTATTATTTAACAGACACACATTTATATGTTGTCATACATTTATGTTAGAAAAGGGAAAGCTAAAGAACTGCAGCTGGCACTGGGAGGGAAGGCCGTGGGGTTTATAGCAGTATTTAGTTCCCATGAGAACAGATTGTGGCCACAGTCAGAGATGAGCATTTGGGAAATGCCTATCCTCTGCTAAATGAAGTTTAATTGTATTACACATTTAGGTTACATCTCCAGGGAACACATGTGAGCAAAAATGGTATATGTTTCCTGAAACTATAGAATAAATTTATCATGAAAAACTTTTGGAGGAAGATAGCTTTTTATACAAACTAAAATATTCATAATAAAAACATGCTTGAAAATCCAGAATACTGTTTTCCTTAATTTTAATAACATTAACAACACTTACTGTAACTGTTATTGTTTTTATCTTGTTAATAATTTCAGATATTTGAAAAATGATTTATCTCTGATTAAAACCTGGAAGATTTTTAAATCAAGAAAAATGTTTTAAGTGCTTGCCTATGTTTACACAGATATGAGACTTTTAAAATAGTCTTCATTTGGTGATATTTTATTTCTATTTTTCATTATGGGACTGTTTTAGACTATTTTAGTATTAATTTTTAGGGAAAAAAAAAATCTGTCAAGGCCAGGAAATGAAAACAGCTCATTTAGAGTCTATGCAATGCCTATGACATTTCTTGATTACTAGGTATTGGCCTCTGTGTTCCACATGGAGCTTTACTGAGGTGTGTTAAATGGAGAATTTATGAAGTTGAAGATATTTTTCTGCTGACTGCTGCCTCCTCCTACTCCTGCACTGCAGCACATTGATCATTCCATCTCCAGCTTATCCTTGCCACTTCAGCCTGACCCCACATCCCGTCCTCTTTCTTGTGTGGGGGAACGGCACATGTGCTGAAATGGGATCCTTTCACACCACGAATATGGAGGGGGATTTGCTTCTTAATGCTAATCATAGTTACTAAAATAGTTCATAAGGCTATGCTCTCTATGTTAATCTTGCAAAGACATTCGTAGGACACCTGTTCTGGATTAGACTGCTAGATTGATTTTGCAACACAGTAGTTGCAAAAATGCTTACAGACCATATATAGACATTTGCAAAGGTTAAATACAGACCATCTTTGGTAAAAATATCATTCCAAAAACTCTGTCCAAGGGAGATCTGTACACTGAGACCTGTGGGTTAGCTGAAGTCTTTTTCCCTGGTCATTGGCAGATTTGTTAAAGGAGCAGTTCATCTGATTAAATGTTGTACAAAAAGTTCAGAAAGATTTTTTGTTTATATTTTGCCCATGGTAGAGAGGAGCTAACCTGTGATGTTTTCTTTCTTTCTGTCTAACTGTTGCTCTCTCTTTCTCTCTCTCTGTACGTAACAGGCTTACTTTAACTTCCAGATGAAATGTGAATCATATCAACATACCCCAACATATTATTATTTTACGATTGTATTGTTGTAAAGTGACAAAAGAGTTAGTGATTCCCAATTTGCCTGTGGCCATTCCCAGTTTCACCAGCTTTCAAGATTGTTATATTTTATGAAATCTCTTTCATAGTCATAGCCATTCAAAAGTTTAAAGACATATTATAGCTGGAGAAACCCACACACAGTGAATAGGTCTGACAGTTCTAGGAGAGCAAAAACATTTTCATTGAGATATGATCTAGCTTTTCAATTTATACTAAGCAAAACAATATAAAAATGTTTCATTTTAATTTGTTCCATGTGTCACTGATGAAAAAAATATAATAGGTTTTCCCACATGAGTTTATAAAAACATCCAGAGGCTCAGATGCTTCATAATATCCAGCTTTCTGAAAATATATAGTAGATTAGTAGGATTGATTCAAACATGTATCAGAGAAATTGAAAATAATTTTAAATAAGATTTAAGTTAACAAAAACGTTCATTTTACAAATCATAAACAATCTACCTAACATTCCATCATAAATTCAGGCCATTTTTTTTAATAACATAAAGTACACAATATTCCATATCATAGCTTTTTTACATAATACACTCTCTTACCCCTTATACACCTTTTTCAGAAACCTAAATCTCTTATTTGCCTGTGTTGCATTTTTTGTGGATTTTTGAAAGCAGAGTTTTAATTATGAAAGTGTAAGTTGTAGCAGATAACAGATTATCATATGCCACTGAATTAGTTGCATGGAAGATATAATCTGTAGAGCAGATGGCCTATAACAGCATAAACATTACTAATTTTAATGGATAGTCAGGCTATTTTATTATATTTTGTTCTATTTAAAGTCAAGGACAATAAAGTAGGTAGGGGGTCGAGCAATTAACCACCAGAAACTGTTCCCAGCTACTTATCTAATTCTGGAGTTGGTCAATAGTCACTCAAATTTGATCTCTTCTATAGGATTTCAGACTTGTGCCAATCTACATTATTTTTGAGCATTTTCCGTGCTCAAAACATGGAGTAAATAGGGCAAGCCAACATAAAATCCAGGGAGTTTCTGGCACTTCCTCTTTATTGCAATAAAATTGCTGTGGTTTTGCTGCTTGTTTAAATGCTACTATTACTATTCTTTGAATTAAAAGTATTTGACTTTTGCTTTGCAGAGCACAGTGGTTGGAAACAAATGCCATTCTAGGGAAAAAAAAATTAAAAGGGGGAGGAGATTTTCCTAAAGTTATTCAGATGTTTAGTTCATCTGATTTACTTATTACAATATCAAAATGTAACAGGAAAACAACTAATTAGAAACAAAATAGTTCAACGTAGGAAGCAGTTAAGTAATGCAAATATTTAGCTTTAGGAGCGTCATTGTAGAGTCCCTGTTGTTTGCTTAGTTTCTCCAAGTGAAATCCAGTGGGTTACATCTCTAAATGACAGGCTGCCTATCTAAATTTCTTTCAGACTTGTACATCTTCAAGAACAAGAACAATTTTACACAGACCAAATTGTAGCTTTGGTGGCATCTCAGTAATTTCAGTGAGTTATGGTAGTACAGGAGAGCATGGGGCTCTGTAATTAGAAATTAACAGCTCTTTTGACAATGTACAAACAAGATGATGTTCCCTTTTCATACCTGTCTTGATCTTGTGAGGCACAAACGAGAGGGGGGAAAAATCTCTTTAAATTAACAGAGATCAATTTAAGCAAACAGCTATGCCCAAGCAGATCTGTCAAATATAAATACAGACTTTATTCCTAATCAATTTGCATTATAGATTTCTACCTAGGCATAATTCTCAACTTGGACTATGTGATGCCTGCAGAAATAAGACACCAGCATCAGCATCACCAGCACATCTTTACTAGAACTTCTACAGGAGTTAGCAAAGGAGAAAAGGGAGCAAGCAGGTGGGAAGAGTGAATAGGACAGAAATTTGACTCCATTCTCACTGGTCATTGGCCAGGTTTACTAAGGGCTGTTATTTTTTGTTGACATATAACAACAGTTGAGCTTTTTCCCTTAGAGCAGAAAAGAAACAAAGGAATAATTTTAACTTAGAGATGTGCCTTAGCACCGGAGGATTGATGTGCTTAAGCACTAGTTGGATAGTGAAATTCAGATCATGGTGTTCTGATTATATTACTTCCAACACACACAGTGTCATTAGGATTATATTTTTTTATTTCACAGCTTTTCATATCCCTTATACTTTGCTAGATATTCTCCTGTTTTTTCTGTTTAGGATGGCTGGAAAACATGAGTAAGTAAATAGGGAAATCACAGAACAGACTAAATACATTGTAAACAAGATGGCTACTTTTTCACACCATTAAGGTCAGATAAAGTTACAATGAAAAAGGAAGAATGTTGACATAAAAAAAAATCAGTAAATATTTTATTACACTTGAAGATTATTAAATATATAATGCTTTTAAAATATACTTTTTCCCTCACCTTTTATTTAATTACTGTATTTTGTGTTTCTACAGATTTTATTCAGCTTGGAAAGAGATCTCATCTGTTTTCCTTTACATTTAACAGTAAATTTGAAACTCCACTGCTGTGGATGAACCCAGATGTGTTGACATTGCTTGGGTTCACAATTAGACCTGTTTCCAGAGAACACAGAAAAAAACCAAGCAAACCAAACCAAACAAAAAAAAACCAAAACCAAAACAACAAAAAAACCCATTCAAATGCACCTATAGTGAGGGTAGTTATTACTATTGTTGTTTCTACCTTTGAAAATATGTTTAGAACTTAGTCATAAAGTGTAATAACTCTCAGTGGCTACGAGGCATGCAGCATTGTCCTTTAGAAAGTGAATAAGAGTACATTTCCTAGTTAGATTTTAACATTTCTGAATATTTGGATGATTCTCTTGTATTTAGACATTCACATTTTGATTGAATAATGAGATGCTTTGTATAGTTTTGTTTTGTTTCAGAATTCATACTTACTAACTATATGTTTAGATGCAAGTGGATTTTGTTAGTCTGAGAAATAAAAGATTGCAAGTTTAGGCACATTTTTCCTACAATAGTAGCTGGAGATTGTGAAGAAAATGCATCCCTTGAAGTATGAAGCAGGAGACAAATAAGTAACAGCAGCAACACAATTGACTGCAACAATGTTTTCCATGAATGCACTTTGCTCATCTGTCTCTGCTTGGACCTTAGAAGATTCATTCCTTATAATAAACAAAACTAGTGATTTTCTAGACAAAGATGGGTATTTCTCCATTAAGGTATCTTTCGATGCATTATACTTCATCTCCTATAATCCATCTTTTTTTTTTTTTTTTTTAAAATAATCATCCCACAAGATCGTAAGGTTTCATGCAAGAAATTGATAATCCACATTAAGTATTTACAAATATTTCTACTTGAGTAAATAATTTCTTTCCAAATGCAGTCCTTAATAGCTAATTAGATTTTCTAATAGCACTGGTTACCATCACGGGGATTATGTATGAAAACTGTTCCATCAGCAAAATTAAAGGATAAAGCACTTAATACATTTTTTCAATGTTTTATGCTTCACTGATTAATTTTTCTCTGACTTTTAAAAGTACAGACACAGGCACTGTGTTTAAAGGCAGCATATTAACCCTTTCCACACTGTAAATAAAACAGATAAATGTCAGCCTAAAGGGTTTTCGTTGCAGTTAAGAAAACTCAAATTTACAACAGACCTGACATTTACCTCATAAGCTTGTTAAAGGATAATAGCAACGAGAGATTTTTAGCATAACCCTTAAAAAACAACCCTGAAAACGCTCTAACACTGAGAACTAAATCAGAACAACGGTTCAACACCATCAGGGAAATGGGGTCCATTTGTTTTTTTTCTGTCATTTTCTACATGTTTTTAAAAACTCTGTCCAAGCTGGTATCTTCAGTTGTTTGCAATATCTATGAATTACTGCAACAAGAATGAGAAACTGTAAGCCCTAATTTCTGCTCTGATTCATAGCACAGCCTGAATCTGTCTTATATAGAGAATCCATTTATATAAACCACATGATAGGCAAGGAATGCATTTGTCAATAAAAAGGTGTGTTCCTTCGCCTGCAGTACTTTAAAGTTCTTTCTTCTGGTGTTTTGCTCTTGGAGCCAAACAGGAGATTTCTGCTTAGCACACAAAAAAGAGGTGTCAGCAATGTTCTTTAAAGTAAATATTAAGATATTGGTCTCTGAGGTTTGGTGACTTAATTTCTTAGTGAAAAAAACCAATAGCAACAACAACAAAACAGCTGGATTTCTATGTTCCCAGACTGGATGCACTCAAATCTAAGAATGAGGCTTATATGTCAGGCTTCTTTCAATACTTACTTTTGACTTTTTTCTGGAGTTTGTTAAAGTTTTTTTTTTTTAAAGTTAAATGTAATTAAGCATCAAAATGTCATTTTTCTGTATTTCATTGCTAGGGAAACATCTATACAGTTTACATTTTTCTTGACCCTTCTACTTGTCAGTTCTATGAGCATTTCTGTCAGGGTACCTATTTTTTAAAATAATTGTAGAGAATAAACACAAATATCCTGCTTATGGATGAATTTCTCATTCTGTCAGATCCTACCTATGCATTTTAAGTTTCATAAACACATTTGATATTTACTACATTTCTAAAAATACCAGATCTTAGAAACATCTGTTTTGAAATCTAAGAACTGAGTTTTGGAAAATAAGTTTCCAAGCTTAAGAGTGAAAAAAAGTATCTAAAATTATAAGCAGAGACCAGCCTTGAAGTTTAAAAAAAGCAGAGATTAAGAAATCATGAAAAGAATATTTTTTAAGTTTCATAATTTTTATGAACATATCATGATTTTAGGGGTCTGGCACATAATTGAATCTGATCCATTGTAACGTGAAGGACAGATGTTCGGGAAACTTTTTTCTTCTTCACTTCCTCACCCAGTATTTTTTGCTTCTTTGCACAATTATCTCACATATTTATTTCCTGTATGAGGCAGATCTACACCACAGTGCAACTCACCACCCACAGTTAAGGAGAAGTATTCTGCCACATGAAAATAAAGAAATGTATCCTGTATCAGCTGCTTTCCTTTGAATGAAAGAAGAAATATGTTTCCAACCTTCCAGCTTGACAAGTTATGTATAAACCACAGAGCACATCCCTATTTATTTATTTTTTCTTTGTCAGCCACTAGGATGATTATATTTATATATACAAATTATATAATGAAAAGCAGGAAAAAAATGGATAGAAAAGATGGATGTAATTACTTCAGTGCTCTTTGTAATTGTCTCCAGACAGAATATCCTTATCTCATGCCACTTAGACAAAATATAATGCTTTAGATGTGGAGATATGCTTATTATTTGCCTTTTCTAGAACAAAACTATGTATATACATCAAGTTGTTTTTGATTTATTTACATGAATGATAGGCTTCTTTTCCTAAATTATTTTGAATCTCTGAGGTAATAAATTTAACTGAATGTAAGAATAGCCATACTGGGTCAGTCCAATGGTCAGTCTCATCCTATATTTTATGAGCAAATACAACCAGGAGTTCATGATAAGGGAAAAAGCATAATAAGCAAAAGCTGTGTAGAACTATCCTTTGCCCATGAAAACTCCTTTGTCTGGTGATTGTAACTGGTAAACTTTTCCAGCCAGTATTCACAGCTGGTATCTACTAAAGCTTTTCTGCAGAAGATTCAGGCTTTTTAGTGCTCCTGAAAGTCCTAGTGAACCATAGGTGGTTTGCGTGTTCCTGTTTCTTTTGCATAGAAACCAGAGAATGATGGTGTAGTGTTAGCCCTCATCTAAACATGGAGCTAGGGGTGCCACACATCAGGATCCAGACTGGGAAATGTTTCCAGAGCCTACTGGATAGACATATTTTATAATACTTTATTTGTTGTTGAGAAGAGTCTCCATAATCTTCCAATACCTTTGGATGTAGATCCGAAGGGAAAAAAGCAGATCAGCTGAGACACTGGGAAAGAAATAAGCACATCCAAAGACTGATTCATCTCACTTATTTCAGGCACCTATCTTATGATGAAGTGAATCACCCTCCTCAGAGGCCCATTTATCTCCACTGATTCCACAGGAATGCTTGGGTGACTGGCTTAGGCATAAATAACTAACTTTCAGTTACCTGTGCCATGCTGGGTGAATTATATTATTGGTGCACTCATATGTATTTAGAAACAGTCTGGTATGGTCTTGTTATAATTGTTTTGCTTTTCTTCCAAAGATATCAAAATTAGAGGTGAAAATTGCAAAATATTTTAATATATTCTAACGTACATTCAGAAATACTGAACATTTAATTGCCTAAACTTTACTATGAATTTACTTGGTGTTTTATTGTAAACATTTGCAAGGAGTGTACAAGTTATACTGATGCACAAACAGAGAAAGAGAGGTAATCCATTTTGTAAAATCTACCTGACAAAACAGCACAGTGATGCTGTGGTACCAGAAACAGCAGAAGCTCAAGCAGGTATGGTGTCATATGGTTGGGCCATGCAACATTATCAGATTTAGTTAAACAATTATATATCTACATACCTATAGATCTGAGCCTGAACCTGCAAGTCAGAGGGCTGACTCAGCTGGCCACTAGGCTCCTGTCCAGGCAGGCATGCTGCTTCTTCCTGCACTTCCTCTGCACTCTGGAGTCTGTTCTAGCCCTGGGAAAAGCTTTTTCTGTTTCTTTACACTTGCAGGGTAAATATGATTATAGGATATCTTACTGATGGCTTGGCTGAAATCAGCATTAGGGTTGTTTTTAACACTTTTATCACCACCTGGAATATTTTGCAAGAAACACATCTCCTTGCTTATTTTAATAACTAGGTTTAAATAGATTTTTAAATGAAACTGTATTATTCATGTAAATGAAATAATATTTTGTTTGAAAATAAAAAAAAGACAAGTTTTAGTGTCTTCATTTTCAGTTGCTGCAAAAACATACTTTGACATAATACACTAAATTCTAATAATTGGAAACCATTTTTCAAAAGTCAACTCTCTGAAAAACATCAGTCAGGTGCAACTACACGTCAAAAATATTTTACATATTTCCTGAGAACATAACTTTAATGTGACTCTTACCCTAATATCATAGTCCTTTCAGTTCAAATTTCCTTTTTTCTATCATTTCATAAAAATATTGTTCCATCTAGAAAATTGGTATTTGAAGACCAGATTATAAAATGTTCACTCATGCTCAGTAATTGCTTAAACCATGGATGGCGTCACTGAAGTCAGTAGGATTGCTCAGAGAAAAAAAGATGACCCAGGTTGATTGTAAAGCTTTTACTATTAAATATACTACACTCTCCTGGTTTCTGGAAAATTGTGCACACAACTTTTTGCATAGGGCTCTGGATTGAATTTTGCCTGCAGTTTACAATTCTCTAATTTAGGGTTTCCTGATATTATCTAAATCTCCTGTTACAAATGTATTTGGTAACTTGAACTTGTCAGTGTGAATCTTGTTTACATTTCTCTCTGAAAAAATAGTTTTCTTCATTGGAAAGAGGGAAAGTCTTTAGATGATTGCACTCATATCACCTGCATTTGCTGTTGTCCCAATGCAGGGATCATCTTCAATTTCGTTACAGTTCCTAACTCAGTTGATTTTGCAGATCACAGAATCACAGAATAATCCTGGCTGGAAGGGACCTCGGAAGCCATATAGTCCAACCCCCTGCTCAAAGCAGGTCTGATCACATCAGGTTGCTCAGCGATGTGTCCAGCCAAGTCTGTGTGCTTCAAAGAGAGAGAGATAAGAATTCCTGCATTCTTTGCTGCACTGCTCCAGATTATCTTAATGATACCTCTAAAAAAATATGAATGTAAAGCTTTATCCTATATGATGTGAAAATAAGCTTGGGAGAAGTTATACAGCACATTCAGGGCAGCGCTGAAACGTGGTACATTGTACCTCATTCATTACTCATTAATGCCAAAATTAGCCAGATACATTAACTTCCAAAAGTGTTTAATCCTCTAGTGACTCATTTCAGCATCATCACAGTAATTCAAAGTCTCCAAAATATGAACAATAGAGAGAAGCTCAAACCAACAACAAAGGAAATGAGAAAAATGAGAAAACATCTTCCAGCAAAGGACTGAAGCTTTATTCTTGAACACATATGCTATCAAAGTGGCACAAAACCTTTGAACTGTAGCCTCATTACTCCTAAACCAAATACCATTCCATGAGTGATTAATATCTACTGCCTCTGTTTTAGAAAGAGAAGATGTGATCATGTTTTCAAGGACAACAAGAAAATCATGGTGGCCATATGTCTTGGTTTCCTTAACACAAGTGTAATTTTCTTCAGGCTTGAAAAAAGGAATTAAGTCTTTTTTTTTCTGAATTTCCAGACAAATGACCACTGTGCATGCATAGTTTACCTGCTCATGTGCTATACAGCTCACTTGAACATGCCCAGTAGAGGTAATGTGTTCCAGATGCATTAAACTTACTATGCATGTACTGCATGGAGCATGCTCCCAAATTTCATTTGGAGATTCTGTGCCTGGAAAGGTGGGACCACTAGGCATAATACAAAATTCTGCTTAAATACCTTTCAAATTATATTCCTAGAAGCTTTTTGACAGTAACTTTCTGTATGGATCTCAGTTGCTTCATATAACACAACAGTCAGTCTCATTCTTCATATATCTCCATTAATATTACCAAGACACTTTGCCACTGAAGTTAGACTTTCAGATGCAGCTATGTGGCATGCAGCAAAATGGCTCAAAACAGAATGAATGCCTCTATATCCTGTTTTTGAATTTTCAGTTTTCTTAGAGATAATTATTCTCTAAAGCAACTAAATAGAAATGCCTAATATTCCTGTTAAATTTTTCTTTCTTGAAATATTTTTGAAAGTCACTAATCTGCTTAAGACTTCCAGGAACCAGGTTAAAATATGATTATTTCTACACTGATTTTTGATTGATCTGTTTGGTTTTGGGGGGGTTTTGACTTATTTTTTTTTTAATTACTCTTATTTTCTGTAAGCATGAGGAAACCGCTATTTCATGTCATTGAGAGCTTTGGCCTTCCACAACTCACAGACAAGTTGAAGTCCTGGACGCCACCATTGGTAAACTTCATGGTCTCAGCCTCAAAGAGTTTTGAGAGACAATCTCTGACTACACTTCCTTTCAGAGCACACCTTTATTGAGCAGCATCCAAGTAGCACAATATGATCAGTAAGTGTTTCACCATGGTCTGCCTTAACGGAGCTGCGCTTCAGCAGGTGGTTGTCCTTATTCATTTTCAAGTATCAGTGTCTTTCTACTTCCAACAGCATGGTAGCATGCTCTTGATTTTACTCATTATTTTATCTTGTTGTTTGCTGTAGGCTTCTAGGTTTTCCAGAAGTATAACAGATAGCACATGGAGTCTTCCGGACAACGGGAGAAACTTCACAAACTGAACTGTGAACGGCCCAAGGGGCTTGTCTGCAGTAGATCACTCCTAATTCACAAAAGATTCTTCTAAGGGAAACCCAGCATGTGCTGTTCAGGAAACAAGGATAACAAGGAGCAGACCCATCTCATGTTGCCATGGGAATACTTTTTGTTATATGTCTGGACAGTGTAGAAGTATTCATGAGTCATCTCTATAAACCACAGAATGAAAAATAGGGCGAAATAAGGCTAATATGCATGCTTTCTGCAGAAAATTACTCACTATCCGTGCACAGATAATTTTAGAATATCTGACAGAAATTACCCTTGGTTTACTGCAAAAAGAGCTCAACACATTTCTTTTAAGATGCTTTTGAATAATCCATGTTTCAAAACAAGACAGTACCTAAGAATAAAAATTACCTCTCAAGTACTCTGCCAAGGTCACTTTTCTTTGTTTTTTTATTCTTCCTTGTTGTAGGAAGTAGTCAACAGAGGAGATAGTCAGCATGGATTTATAGAGGGAAAATCATGCTATACCAGCCTGAGTGCCTTCAACGAGATGATTGGCCTGGTAGATGAGGGGATAGCAATGGATGTTGCCTATGCTGACTTTTGTAAAGTTTTCAACACTGTCCTATCCTCATATACAAGCTGACTATGCATGGACTAGATAAGTGGACAATGAGGCAGATCTAAAACTGGCTAAACTGCTGGGTTCAAAGGGTTGTGATCAGTGGCACGAATGAGGTGCAGGTAAGTCATTAGTAGTGTGCCTCAAGGGGTGATACGGGGGCAGAAAAAAGCTATTAAACTAATGAAAACAAGTTTGGGTGAATATAGTGACATTATTCATGGAGTATTGCCCATCAATCCATAGATCCAGTAGGGCAATTCAAACACTTTTCATGCATGAAGATTTGATGAAAGAATCAAAAAAAATTATTATTAAATACTATTACTCTCAGAATTGATTCAAGCAGTTCTAAATAACTACAGAGATCAACCTTTTAGAACCCATATGATTTGGGGAAAGTATGATCTGAAAAGATAAGACTTGAAATATACTCTTCAGGACTTGCATCCTGAACTACAGTATTTCGGCATTTCTTCCTAACCCACTCACCCTTAGAGGTCCATCAAGGTCATGGTTTAAATGTTATTGAAATGGGTGAAAAAGAAATATTGTGGGACTTATTGATAGAGGATTATAGGAGACTAAATTAAGTCGACAAAAATGAAAATATAATTTAGTCCATATTCCTTGTTTATGTATTTGGCACATTTTAACATTCTTTGAGGGATATATAACAGATATGTTATGAGTTAAAAAGGGAAGCCAAGAATAATGTTAATTATATTAAAGGAACAGAAAAAAAATGTGGTCACAGGAAAAAATAAGCTACTAAATCAAGATAACCTCACTCAAGAGGAAAGAATACATAGAGGTAGAGCTTATTTTACAAAAAATCCATAATCATTGCTTCAGATACAAATTACATAGCAAAAAGTTACAAATAGCTGTGACAATATCTACAGTGCACTCAACTCTGTTTTGCTGCAGAAATAGGCTGTGAAAGAAGTCTGGGAGGGAGCTCTGAAGTATCACCTCAGACTACTACCTGCTATTAGTTCTCCATATCGGCAGCGAAGAGATAACAAAGAAAAATCCTAAGTCAATCAAAAGGGATTTCAGAGCCTTGGAGCAGTTAGCTGAAGGATCAGGTGTTCAGGTATTCTCTTCAATCCTTCCGGTACCAGGGAAGAACATTGGATGGAACAGGCAGACCCAGATAATCAACACGTGGCTACAAGGCTGGTGTCATCAGCAGAACTTTGGGTTCTTCAATCATGGGATGGTCTACTGATATCCAATGGGAGGCACCTTTCTCAGAAGCTAGCAGGGCTGAGTGACAGAGCTTTAAATTAGATTGGAAGGGGGAAAGGGACAATACCTGGCTAGGACAATACCTTGACTTAGATGGCACACCAAAGTTCAAGGAGCTGCGTGCTAGTGAGATTCCTCAGAATGCTCCACGAGGCAACAGGCACAATGAACCACACTTGAAGTGTTTTTACACAAATGCGTGCAGCCTGAGGAACAAGCAAGAGGAGCTAGATGCCTTGGCCCAGTCCCAGAGATACAACGTCATAGGCATAAGCGAAACCTGGTGGGATGAGTCCTGTGACTGGTGTGCCATGATGGATGGTTACAGGCTCTTCAGGAGGGACAGGCAGGGCAGGCGAGGTAGGGGGGTTGCATTGTATGTAGTGGAGGGGCTGGAATGCATGGAGCTAGTAGATGGTGACAGCACAGTTGAGAGCCTCTGAGTAAGGATTAGGGGACAGACAAATAAAGCGGATGTCGTTGTGGGAGTCTACTATAGGCCACCCAGCCAGGATGACAACACAGATGAGTTATTCTTTAAGGAACTACAGGATGCTTCCGTCATCTGCCCTTGTCCTTATGGGGGACTTCAACTTGCCAGATGTCAACTGGGAATGCCACACAGCTAGTAAAAGCAGGTCCAGAAGATTCATAAAGCATCTGGATGATACCTTCTTGGTATAAGTACTAAGAGAACCGACCAGGAAAGGTGCCTTCCTTGACTTACTGCTTACTAACAGAGAGGGTCTTGTGGGTGATGTGGTGATTGGTGGCTGCCTTGGCCACAGCGACCACGAAGCAGTCAAGTTTAAAATCTATGGTAACAGGAAGAAATCTGCCAGCAGGACTTCAACTCTGGATATGAGGAGAGCTGACTTCAGGCTGCTCAGGGTACTACTTAGTAAGGTCCCGTGGGAAAAAGCTTTTGAAGGTGCTGGGGTCTATCAGTGCTGGGCACTTTTTAAGTACCACCTCCTAAGAGCACAGGAGCAGGCAATTCCAAAATGGCGGAAGTCAAGCAGGCGAGGTAGAAGGCTGGCTTGGCTGAGCAGGGATCTTCTGCTAGAACGAAGCCAAAGAAAAAATGTATGACTAGTGGAAACAAGGTCAGGTGACATGGGAGGACTACAGAGATGCTATTTGCCACTGTAGGGAGGAAATACGTGTGGCCAAAGCTCGATTAGAGCTGAAGCTGGCCAGTACTGTGAAGGACAATAAAAAAGGCTTTTTAAAATATGTAAATAGCAAAAGGCAGGTGAGAAATAACAGTGGCGAGCATGGTCACCTCACAAACAGGGATATAGACAAAGCACAGATGTTTAATGCTTTCTTTGCCTCAGTCTTCAACACTGATGATGGGCTCTGGGACCTCCAGAGCCCTGGGCTAGAGAACCACGACTGTGAGAATGACAAACTCCCAACCAACCCCCAACTTGTGCGGGAAATAAGTCGATGAAATCTTTCTGGACTTCAGTAAAGCTTTCGATATTGTCTTTCACAGTATCCTCCTGGACAAAAGGTCCAGCATATGGCTGGATAAACACATAATGCAATTGGCTGATGGGACAGGCTCAGAGGGTTATAGTAAATGGGGTTACATTGGGCTGTCGACCAGTCACTAGTGTGGTTCCGCAGGGATCCATCCTGGGGCGAGTGCTCTTCAATATCTTCATAAATTACTTGGATGCAGGGCTTGAAGGTTTGTTATCAAAGTTTACCGATGACACAAAATTGGGAGGAGCTGTTTAACACTCTTGAGGGCAGAGAGGCCCTGCAGAGGGATCTGGACAAATTAGAGAGCTGGGCAATCACCAACCGTATGAAGTTTAAGAAGGGCAAGTGCCGGATTTTGCACGTGGGACATGGCAATCCTGGATGTACATACAGACTGGGGAACGAGAGGCTGGAGAGCAGCCCCATGGAGAGGGATCTGGTTGACGGCAAGTTGAACGTAAGCCAACAGTATGCCCTGGCAGCCAGGAGGGCCAGCGTTATCCTGGGGTGCATCAAGCACTGTATTGTTAGCCAGTCGAGGGAGGTGATTGTCCCACTCTACTCTGCACTGGTGCAGCCTCATCTTGAGTACTGTGTGCAGTTTTGGGTGCCACAGTACAAAAAGGATACAGAGCTACTAGAGAGTGTCCAGAGGAGAGCCACAAAGATGGTGAAGGGTTTAGAGGGGAAGCCTGTCCTGGTTTCAGCTGGGATAGAGTTAATTTTCTTCTTGGTAGCCGGTACGGGGGCTGTGTTTTGGGTTTAGGATGAGAACAATGTCGATGCTAAGTATCGCTAAATAGTCGCTAAGTAGCGCTTACACTGGTCAAGGACCTTTCAGCTTCCTGTGCTCTGCCCGGTGCACGGGGGGCTGGGAGGGAGCACAGCCAGGGGTGCTGACCCAGACTGGCCAAAGAGTTATTCCATACCATATGACGTCATGCTCAGTATATAAGCTGGGGAAAGAAGAAGGAAGGGGGGGGACATCTGGCGTGATGGCGTTTGTCTTCCCAAGTAACCGTTACGCGTGATGGAGCCCTGCTTTCCTGGGGATGGACGAACACCTGCCTGCCCATGGGAAGTAGCGAATTAATTCCTTGTTTTGCCTTGCTTGCATGCGCAGCTTTTGCTTTACTTATTTAACTGTTCTCTTTTATTTTACTTCAATTATTAAACTGTTCTTATCTCAACCCACGAGTTCTCTCCCTTTTACCCTTCTGATTCTCTCCCCCATCCCACCGGGGGGGAGTGAGCGAGCGGCTGCGTAGTGCTTAGTTGCTAGCTGGGGTTAAACCACGACAAAGCCATACGAGGAGCAGCTGAAGTCACTTGGTCTGTTCAGCCTGGAGAAGAGGAGACTGAGGGGAGACCTCATCGCGGTCTCCAGCTTCCTCACAAGGGAAGGAGGAGGGGCAGGTGCTGATCTCTTCTCCCTGGTGACCAATGATAGGACCTGAGGGAACAGCAAGAAGATATGCCAGGGGAGGTTTGGGTTGGACATAAGGAAAAGGTTCTTCACCCAGAGGGTGGTGGAGCACTGGAGCAAGCTCCCCAGGGAGACAGTCATGGCGCCAAGCCTGACAACATTCAAGAATCATTTGGACAATGTTCTCAGACATATGGTGTGATTTTTGGGGTTGTCCTATGCAGGGAGAGGAGTTGGACTCGATGGTCCTTGTGGGTCCCTTCCAACTCAGGACATTCTATGATGCTATGATTCTATCCTCTCACCTGAACTGTTCTACCAGGCAGTTTAACACTGTTTTTCCTTAGGAGTAAAACATTTTATTTTAACCCCTTCACTATGATTTGAGGTACCTCTGTGATATCATCCTGGGCCTGATGCTTTATAATTCCCAGCTCATCCTCTGTCATCTTCAATTGCTCTTTCTGGGGTGTGTGTAATCTGTATTTATATGCTTCTGAAGGGGAATGATGAAGAGTTGCTACAGTTGTGTGTAGCATCATCCATCTTCAGTTCTTCTCTAGAGGAGAAGCATCACATGCCCACTCATGATAACTTATCACTTACACACAATGCCTCTGTCTCCTAGATGAACCTTTGCATTAATGCACACTTAACCTCTCTGCCCTAGACAACAGAGGTTTCTTGCCTCTTCCATGACTTTCACACTAGATTAATTGTTTTGGGTTTTTGGTTTTTTTTGGGGGGGTTTTGATTTATTTTGGGTTTTTTTTTTGGCAGGGGGAAGAATAGGAAAAACATCTTAGTTTTGTTACAGAGTCTTCTGGAATTATGCTTAGTAATATTTCAATTAATGCCTTACCCTTGTGAGCGTGAAGATCTATGAGTCTTTCTCTAGGTTTTTTTTGTATCTCTCTCTCTTACACACTTAGTCTATATGAGTATTCACTTTAAAATAAAAATACAGGACACAAGCTGACCTTGCCAAAAAGACTTGCAAAAACTTTGTAGCTTGCTGTAATGTCACGTGAGTCTAGCTCTGTACCTTAATCCGCTAAAGGTAGTAGGATGTTTGCCACCGTAACAATGATATCAGAGAGGAGAATCTTCAGTGAGACAGAACTATATCCCATAAAACTGATGTGAGCAAGGAGGAAATTAGAGACAGTGAGTTACTTCTGACCACGGTCAATTACTTGACTTCCCTGATTTATCCCAGAAGGTTAATTCACAGTCAAACCACAGTATCTTACATCAGTAGAGTAACAGTTCTAAATGTTAGTAAAACACAGATCTTTTCTAAAGTTGCCTTGAAAGACTCTCTGGTTGCTTAGATGCCCTTTGCAAATTAGTGACTGCAGCAAATAAATGCCTGCTAGGCTGTTTTTTTGTTTCAGTTTCACATTGTTATAATTACTATTGCTATTTTTATTAATAGAAGTACCCGCATAAAGAGTGGAAACAGAGAAAAGGAGGCTGATTAGTTAGTTTTGATGTGACTGTCAGAGAAAGCAACATGCTGATCAAACAGCATTTTGCCTCAGCAGATCACAACAAACTGGCTGTGTCCAAAGTTTAAAGATTAAAAGATACATGTTATAATGAATGGCATTTTCAAAGTGAACAAACAATACTTATCTATGGTCCTCAAATGTTATGTTTATATTCTGGTGATGTTTATGTTCAGCTAAGAGTGAGATAAAAGAAATCACTGAGAGGATGGCTGATATGAATAATCAGGAAATCAGACAAAAAAGAAAAAGAAAACAGTCAAATTGTGCTCTGACAGTGATTCAGCATGATGTATTCTTTTAGTAGTCTGGAAAGTCCTTGCTAGTGTTCTCCATTCATTCTTTTCATACTGTCAGTAAAAGTATCAAAGAAGAATGTTATATCCCAAGTATTAGAAGATCAAATTTCAGAAAATTGTGAAGTTGATTTAGAAATCATTAAAAAATCAAGATGTACACATTCTGAACCTTTTTTTCACCTTCTAATTCTTTATAGAAGGCTCATATCACAGGCCAAATTTCATGTTGTGATCAGAGAACCAAAAACGTCTTTTCCTTTTTTGAAAGCTATGATGAACACAATCGCTTCACTCAGGGAACAGAGCAAAAAGATTTGGTTTATCAAGACCTGCATGAAAAGGTGGGAATGAATAAAACTGTTACACATGTTCTTCCACTATAGACAAACACAAAGTCTAGGCCTAAAGGATATAAGCTTAAATATTTGGGGGTCTTATAGTGTCTTAATATTGCCTCTAAAGTGGTCATCATTATAGAAAATTGCTAAATGTCTCACTTATTCTGCTCCTGAGATGAGGATCTTAATCTATAAGACAAAAGCCAGAAGGCACTGGAAGAACTTTTTAAAAATATGGTACATAAAACAATTATGTGTCTTCAAGTACAAATTTTAATATGCTTGTCTTATGCTTTACTATAAATTGTCATCGATTAATAATAGTAAAGAAAGCTTTACTGGAGGAAACCATAATACTTGGCTTTATAAATCACTAACAGCATCCTATGATGTCCACTATCATAGTCAGACATTTCATGGTACTTTCAGATTTGATACAGTTTAGTTGAAGAGTACACTTTCTGTGACCGACAACATTTCAGATACTGAAGACTTTCAGTTTTGATTGAAGAATGAAGTTATAACTCCTTCCAGCACAAGTAAAAAGCTCTATAAGAATATCTTAAGCCACAGAGTGGCAGACTCCCAACAGAACTACCTGTAGACTTCTAATACTGCTTCAGAGAAACAAGATGGCTTTGGTTTTTGAAAGTATTGAGTGTGTGTGATGTTATACAAGCTCAGATAATAACAGAAAAGTGCTGTGGCAAAAAATAGGACTGAAAAGAGAAAAAATAGTTAGCCTTGCTCAAATATACAAATATAACACAGGATACAACCAACATAAGGAAATTTTCTTCTCATGGTGTAAACATTTAAATACAGCAAGTTTATGTGTAAATTAATTTCATTTTGTCCATATTTGTAATGTATTTTTCAAAGATTATTATTTTTATACTTAATGAGTTAATGTATTGACCTATTTCAAATTGTCTTTTCTTTAAAATTATTTTTAAGTCACTTGAGACAATTATTAATTGATAACTTCATATTGTAGCTTGATATTTATTTTACAGAACTACTTTCTTAGCTTCTTCTGCTTTGAGAGGCTGAAAGTCAAACATTGTGAAAGGCAGCTCTGGGGATAGGGGTAGCTTTACATATCATTTTCTGCTCACAGTAGTTCACCAGCAAATTATACCTCACAGAATAAAATATGGTGCACTAAGCAACAGGAGTTTCTGAGACATTTCTCAAGGTTTGTTGATCAGCTGAGATATTGTTTTACTCAGAACAAACATTGGATTTTTTGGTGGTGGTGTATCTTCAATGATGAATAGTGAATAGTCTTCTATGAATAGTCCTATTCATTATGGCCCAATATCAGTCTTGGGTAACTTGCATTTTAATTCTAAATTAAACAGTGTGGTGGCTTTATGAACTTATTATTCCTTAAAGTCTGTTGTCCAGTTTAAAATGTTTTTGCCTTAGCTTCTAGTCTCTCAGGTCAAGGATTACTATTTACTGGTCTATTAACACAATCTTAGAATTTAGCAAGATTATCATAGACATCAAAAACATAGAGATGTAAAATTAACTTAATAAAATGTAGATAAATTCTTTGCAAAAACCATGGCATTGCAATGTAATAGCACAGAAGATGAGTTAAGAATTTTGCCTATTTCAACATTTACAAGAGTTAAATAATCAGTTGCCATATTTCAGAAAATTAGAGGTCAAATTTCAGAAGTGTGTTAAATATTCCCTCCCTGAAAACTTAGCTTCTTTGTGAATTCTCGAATTAAGCCAATTTTTTATTAAAATCCTAATTTAAGAGTCATAATTGTGGCTTGCCTTGAGCTGTGTCTGTGTCACTCCTCTGATTCGCCATACTTCCTTTTCTTGCAGTGGTAGTTCTCCAGTAACTACTTCAGCTTCAGTTATTTTGCCACAACTCTTGAAGAAGTTTTGAAATAACAGAAAAGGCTGTTGAAGGGTAATCTTGCAAACGACTGTCTATATAAATAGCTGTGAGGGGGAAAGATAGTCTCAGATTAAATTTAGTATCTTAGTGTGGGATGTATGTTCAATATCTCTCTATCCCTCTTCTCTAGGAGTCTCATTGCTCCCTTAAGGCCGTAGTATTATACTATATTATATTATATTATATTATATTATATTATATTATATTATATTACATCATATTACATCATATTACATCATATTACATCATATTACATCATATGATGTTATGTTACATATATGTATTTGTGAATGATTACAAAGTATAGAAACTATAGAGAATTCACTACCTGTAATATTCTCGTGTTTCTCATATTAATTAAAAAACTAATAATAGGGGCTCAGAAATAATAATTTTAAAAAGTTGAGACATTCTGAACTACAAATGATAAGCCCAAGGGAAGCTGGATTTTTTCCACCACTTTAGCTACTAATTGTGCAGGTCAATAAACTTGACTTATTGTTACCCCTGTTTTGAAGAACACGAAGCCTGTTTCCCGTGGGATCATTTATCAGTATTAGGACATTTCAGCTTAGTGGAAAATGCATACACTATTAAGAGTTGTGCCTGGGATTATATTCTTTTACCAATCAATAACTGGTTTTAAGATCTGAAATCACAGCAGCTGCATAGTATCACCTTAACTTCCCAAATAACATAATAGCACAGTCTGTTAGTGATACTGGCACTGCTGCACCAATCCGCAGTCTTTGCTTCACAGCAACTATATAAAAATATTTTGTCCTTCACTGTAGCAATGCCATTACATCTACGTTGGTTTATAGTTACTACGGTGGGTAGGGTAGGATATTATCCAGTCTTGGGATTTGTGCCTCTAACAGACGTCATGTAACTGTAATCAGAAACTAATATATATTTTAAAAGCACCTCAAAAGTCCCTGTAAATTTTGTTCAGGGGTTCAGTGAACTTCTTCTACTTGATCTTTCTTCCTTGTTCTATTCCCTCCCAGAAAAAGGTCTGGGATGGAGAATGGTAACATCAGTTAAAGTTATCTCCTCAAAAAGCACAGGGGAGAAAAGGAGGTAAATCCCTATGTTCCTTCTAAGTTAGTGGATTATAGCAGACATTTTGGACTAGAAAACTGGAGATGAAATAGATTGATTAGGTTAGTGTTATGACCCGGCCTGATAGTCAGGCTCGGGGAAGGTCCGTGATGATCCCAAGGGCGAAATTAAGACACAAACGAGGTCATATGCCGCCAATCAGATGTTTTATTAGGTAAATATAAAAGAGTAAAGCGATAGGAAAGGCAGGAAATATTAGGAGGAAAATAAGCAAGTGATCAGAGAGGTAAGCAAAGGATAGTCACCACCCTGGATCCAGCGGCATCCCGTTGGTCCTCAGTCTTCAGTTCTCCGGTGGTGGAAAGGCTTCTTCTTCTTTTCTTCAACTTCTTTCTTCTTTTTGCCTTCTTTTTGCTTTTATCCCATGTTGGAGAGGGAGTTTGCCCTCTCATTTCTGTTTGGTTAGCCAGGGCAACATCACGTATGCCACACATGCACATCTAGTCACACAATATGTATTGCTGGCGGGCAAGTGGCCTGGCCCGGATATCAATTGGTGTCCCATTCTTGGTGGTGCCTGATAAGCCAAAGAATGCCTGGCTGCTTCAGCAAGCTTGCATGTTCCCTTGCAAGTTAATGGTACCTGATAAGCCAAAGAATGGCCTGCAGCTTCAGCAAGTTTGTGCATCTCTTTGCAAGATAGTGGCACTTGATAAGCCAAAGAATGGTCCGCCCTTGGGCCTTATCAGACAGAAGAGTGGTCTGCTGTCCGGTCTTATCAGATAAACACACCCAAGCTTAACACTTCAGACTCTTACATCACCCCGTGGCTCAAAGATTGCTGTCTTGACTTGCAGATATCTGTCTTCACGGTCCAGGGTGGTGATAGAAGGAGAGGATAGTAAGGTAAGAAAAGAGAGCATTTGTTTACACAATTTTTACAACTAAAGGTTTTGGCTGGTACACTGCATGGATACATTTAACATTGTCAGGTGATGGGACAGCAACAAACTGCATGTTAGTCAAAACACGTTGAATTAATTGAACAAAACATGGAATGACACATGGTAAAAATAACAACATTGCTAAACCACACAACATATTATACAAGATACGCTTAACCCAGGGGTTACCCGGAAGCCATGAAAAGGGATCAAATTCCCAACGTCTCCAGGTCTGCATAAGTGCAGTCCGTGTTTCTGCTTTTCGCGCCCTGGTCTCTGCACAGGCGCCCTGTGGTCTTCGTGCATGCAGTCTGTCGGAGGCTGGATGTCCAAGCCAGAAGATGGTGGTATAACGGCAATGTCGGGACAATTCCAGTTCCATAAGAGTCCTTGACAGTTAGAGCTTGGACAACGTGCTGCTATTTCAAGTCTCTTGGGAAACCAGACACACAATTTTGTAAGTATTCAGAGGAAAGTGCTTTGAAAGCAAGGGAATGAGAGACAACATCTCAGATACTTTTATTCTTTCAACATGAAATAAATCCCCTTGCAAAACTGTACAAGTTTGCCTATATCAACCACAACTTATGCAACACTTTTTTCTACTGGCCTGAAAGACCAAAGTTTAGCAAAGGAGACTCACATCAAGCTTTTGCAGTTTAGCTGTGTGAATGTCTATGCTGGCCTTGGTCAGCTGCAGAGATGTTAGCCAGTTCCCAAACCTTACTCTTCCTGAAGTTAAAAATTAAGTTTCTTTTCCTGTTCTGGCCTTACCACTTTTCATAATTTTATCTCAAATCATAAGATACTCACTGTTTTGTATAGCACTGTAGCTGCCAGAGGCACATAGCTACATATTAAAGTCATCTTTTATTTTAGACCACAGGTTAGTCTTTGTCATTCCTGGATATGGAGAAGGGTTAAAAACTATAATACATATCCATTTGGAAGAAAAAAACAGAAGCCAAATACTAAAATACTTCTATTCATCTTAAAATACATGTTCAAGCCAATCTCAATACAGCAGAGAACCCTAGCTCATGACTTGCTTTTACAGATTACACCAACAGTCCTGCAGTTTATTACTGTTTGTAGTCTATTTTGTTCTTTTCACATCCAGTTCCTGTTCCAGTTCACTCCACCAGTAACTTGTATTCACCTACTTTAATCTGCTGCTGAGATTAATGAACAACACCTGCCACAGTGACTTCCCAGGATGCCTGGAGCTTTAACCATTTTTTTTTTTTAATAAGTCATACTACTAAGCACAGTAAAGAGATCTGCTGCTCTGTTTCATGTGCCGAGTCTATACAGATCTTACAATGAGATATCACATGTAACCATGATTACAGCAAAATCAAACCTTGATTGTTCCCAAATAGTTCTTGTCCTAGAGAAAATTGTTACACAGACCACAAAACTAATACACCTGTACCTGATAAGCAGGTTTTGCTCCAAAGTGGCATTATATGTGATGAATTTACATGTAAATATTTTATTCTTCTGGTATCAGAAGTATTTGCAGTATACAAATTCCCTAAGTGAAACAACAGAATGTGAACATTTATTCAATGTGTTGGCACTCTGAGCACTGAAGCAGAGCATAATGGGTTAAAGTAATAAAAATGCTAGACCTGAATAATGTAACTGATTTCATATTCTAAACAAATTTATACAGTTCCATGCTTCATAAATCAATTCTATCCATTCTTTTTCCAACTTCTAAATCTATTCTTAATTTTAAATGGTGTTTTCTGCATTCCCTATTTTGTAACCTTTCCACATAATTTCTTCTCTCTCTATGTCCATCTTCTATATTACTTGCCCTTTATAATTTTCTTATATTTGTTTGCTAGTTGAATTGCTATTCACACAATAATCTTACAGACCTCTTATTTTTAAATTGTTTAGGAAGAAGTCATTGAGAATAATCAATATCTGAAATTTGAATGTCATTGGTTATCTTTGATTGAATATATGAGGCATGTAGTATATTTTGTTCCAGAACTGAATCAGCATGACTTTTCTGCTTTGGTTCAAATAATTGTGTTTACAAATGTCTATGAATATACTTCATTTAAATGAACCCTCTGAGTGAACAATCTGCTAGTAAACCCTTGTATGATAATACTCAGAAAAGCAAATACAGAAAGTTATGACTGAAGAAGAAAAGAATTTTATTTACAATTTTGAGCAGGCATTCATGGCTATTTGTTTACCATTTGCTCTGCTCTAGTTTCAGCTAATGGAAAGAGATAAGCCTGTGCCTCAGAATTTTTGCTGAAATTGTAGGAACTCCAAGTATGGCAGTCCATTAGGAATACAACAGGTTTCCCATTGTCACTTTTCAAATTAGCTTCCAAGTATTATAATAATAAATATTATTTCCAAATAGTATGTGTAATAATCACCAATACAAAGCTCTGTTCCCATCTGTGCAAATAGATTCTGAAATATGTACTATCATATCCTGAGGCAATTCTATATTTAGCATAATAAATTTTATAAGAATCCAAGGTCATTAAGAAGAGCCATTTGAATAACATTAATCCTTGGTTTAAAAGTCATCACAGATATTTGGAATCTAGCTTATCCCTAGTCAGCTTTATTAAATTCTGACCTGAGTTGTAGGAAAGAAGTGCAGCAAGTGTACATACGGCAACAAGAATATCTGGAAATATCAGTGAAGCAGAGCAAGTCTTCTGCTCTTCATTGGCACAAAGAAGCTGCTGGAAAGTTTACAGATGCACAAATGTGAGAAACCACGGTCTGTAGAAAATTAAGTTAGACAGCTGGCATTGACCAAGTGCCTGATCCCAGTGACTACAGTAGCAGGTCACTGAGGTAAATGAGAATTACTCACAGTAGTCTTTTCCTCATTAAATAAATTCCTAATGAATAAGTTTCTTGTGCCATCAGCTGTCACTACAATGAGCAGAAAGCTTTGAAATAAGTTGTGATATGGAGAACCCGATTGTTTTCAGAGCCATATAGATATCAGCATAAGAACAGCTGATGTGTTTTTTACAGGGTATATAACATCAGTCTTAATGATTTCTGACAGCGCCACCATTATATCATGAGATCCCTTGTCAGAAAAAGAATAATAGCAATGAACCAAACAAAAACCAGTCACATTTCTTTTCTTCTAAATCCAGTTCAACTGTTCTTTATTAAAAACAGTGGAAAGACTGGCTAAAAGTATGTAGGCAACACCTTCAACTGGAAAAATCAACATTTGTTTAGGGCACCATGTTTCAAGAAAGCTGTGGCCCACCTGGAGGAAACCCAGAGAGGAATAACAAGTAAGATCAACAATCTAAAAATCATGATTATGAGGAGTGACAGGAAAAACTGTTACTGTTTAGTCTGAAGAAGAGTATACAGAAGGAAAATGCAACAACTGTCTTCACATATGCAAAATATTACTGCAAACAAGAAAAAGAAGAATGGAAAAATCTCTTATCCACATCTCCATTGGGAATAAGACTAGAAATAGTGGGATTAAATTGCAGCTAAAGTGATTGAGTTTAGACATTACAAAAATTATGAAATATTACCAAAAAAAAGTAATCTGTGGAACTGATTGCTTGGGAAGGTTCTGGATTACCCATTATTAGAAGTTTTTATGAATAGGTCTGGCAAGCAGTAGTAAGGAGTAACAAGTGTAGAGGCAGAGGCCAACTTTGCTAGGGGACAATTTACTCCAGAGAGTAATCTGTCCCTATAGCAGAAGTCTTTTGGGTCATCTGTGAAAGAAATAGTCTCTCTCTTTCTTTCCCTCTCCTAAAATCAGTTGCTCACTTTGCTTTAGGTATACAGTGATTTTAACAAAGTAAGTTCTGCCTATGTGAACAAATTGAGACCAATGAGATGCAACTGTTCATTATCATTTAAATGCAAGTGGTGCTTATCAAAACTTGCACAAGTACATTCTTGTAAAGGACTAAGGTGGATATTGAATGAAAAGACAGAAGCAAATAGAGCATCTGATTGAGGGTGGAACCACCAGTTTCATCAATCTCCTTGTAATGATTGCCCTGGTAATTCCTGTCCCTGGTGGACCCAGTGCTACATGGACCTCTTTTCCTTCAGTTTTGCCCTGCTAATGTGCTGTGTTCTGCCTCACAGTTACCCTGTGGAGATGAAAACTAAAATACAGTGATGGTCACTTTCCCATCACCAACCCATGCCACTTTCAAGGTGGGTTTCTTGACAAATGATGGCAATGTGTTATACTGACAGGCCAGAATAATAATGATTTCTTAGTTTGTGTTGTATTAGCAGGATACTCACTCATGGACCAGGATCCTGTTATGCCAGACATTGTACAAACTGCAGTACAGAAATGGTTCATAATCACAATCATTTTTTTCTTCTTTTTAACCTGATTCACTGAATACACTTCTTTTGATAAGGATTAAAAATCCACCACAACTAGAATGAGATGTAGAGGAATTTGCTGGTAGTTGGAAGCTCATTTTCATTACTATTTCATTGGATCTGGACATGTATATAGAACCGTACTCTGTATTCTGCTGGAACTATTTTCCAGGATTCAAGGGGAAACTGCGCTGTGATGCAAACATTTCAAGGACTTTGATGTCCACTCATAGGCAGTAAAGACTGCATGGGTAGTTTCTAGGTGTCATATAACCTTAGATGTCTAAAACTGTTGTGTAAGCCCACAATGATCAATTTAAGTTCCTTTCAAATCCATTGGACAGAAATAGTCACTTACATGGGACAATCCATCCTGTCCTAACCAAACCATCTAAAATATCTAGAACAGACTACGTCAGTTTGCCTGACGAAGTGACCGCATATCTCTTCGACTGTTGGGAATTCTGGAATAACTATCTTGTATTTAAGCAACAAAATCTGAAGATGCCCTAAATTGTCTACTGCTCTCCCTCTAAGTTGCATCTGCTGTCTCTTTTAACCACCTTCACACCTACTCTTCACCCGGGTGACTTTCTTGGATCCGAAAGTACATTTTTTAGAAGGTGAAATGAACAGAATGACACGAGTTGAACAAAAACAAATGATGTCTGTATGAAATCGATTCTAATTTTTTCCTCAGAGGAAAGTTTTTACCATTCACAGCTGTAACATAAAGGTCTCTGTGGGGTGCTCACATGACTCACACATGGGGTGGCCTGCATAGTCGCAGCAGGTAGGGCAGGACCTTGAGTGTGCGTGGGGTGTGTGCGTGTCATGTGCACAGGACCGGCAGGAGGGGATCTGTTGCAAAGCAACCATGTTAAAGAGGAAGACGATCAACAGCCAGATTAAACAGTGTCGTGGTTTAACCCCAGCTAGCAACTAAGCACCACGCAGCCACTCGCTCACTCCCCCCCGGTGGGATGGGGGAGAGAATCGGAAGGGTAAAAGGGAGAGAACTCGTGGGTTGAGATAAGAACAGTTTAATAATTGAAGTAAAATAAAAGAGAACAGTTAAATAGGTAAAGCAAAAGTTGCGCACGCAAGCAAGGCAAAACAAGGAATTAATTCGCTACTTCCCATGGGCAGGCAGGTGTTCGTCCATCCCCAGGAAAGCAGGGCTCCATCACGCGTAACGGTTACTTGGGAAGACAAACGCCATCACGCCAGATGTCCCCCCCCTTCCTTCTTCTTCCCCCAGCTTATATACTGAGCATGACGTCATATGGTGTGGAATAACTCTTTGGCCAGTCTGGGTCAGCACCCCTGGCTGTGCTCCCTCCCAGCCCCCCGTGCACCGGGCAGAGCACGGGAAGCTGAAAAGTCCTTCACCAGTGTAAGCGCTACTTAGCGACTATTTAGCGATACTTAGCATCGACATTGTTCTCATCCTAAACCCAAAACACAGCCCCCGTACCGGCTACCAAGAAGAAAATTAACTCTATCCCAGCTGAAACCAGGACAAACAGTAACCAGGGAATTAACCAGGAGGAAAGAAATTCTGTTGAATAGAATAAAAGAAATAGAAATACAGCCAGCCTGAAAAGAGGCATGAGGCAGCGTGAAGAGTTGTCAGGTGGGTGAGACCCTGGAGAAGGACCGGCAGCAGCTCCACCCGACCGGCTCTGCCGGCAGCGTCCCCGCGGCAGCCGCCCTCCCCCGGGCCGGGCCGGGCCGGGTCGCGCAGCCCCGCGGGAGCCGGCAGCAGCCCCCGCAGGGAGGGGGGTCCTTGTGATCCACGGGCTGGGGGCAGAGGGGGCTACGCGGGAGCCGGGGGGTGCTGGGGGGTGTGTGCTCCTGGGGATTAGTTACGGGGGCTGGGAAATGCATAGCTGTTTATTAATGCTCTGTAAGTGTCTGGTATAATGATTTATCTGTTATATTACCAATATTGATCCTGAATGTATAGTTCACTGTGGGTTAATTGCATGTCGTTAATAAATTAATAGAGTGCTTCGATTCTGATTGTGGCCTAAACTATGTGAACTGACTAGCTTTTTCCTGGTGACTGCCTTTCCTGGGGAAGCATGCTGAGCAGCCAGTTGTGATTAGCAGTGGATTACTTGTATGCGATTCAAGTAATAAAGGCAAACACTGCTGATACTTAGCAGGAATGGTGAGAACTTTAAAATGTTTCACATTTTATATTGGAGTAACTAGAAGCCTCACAAGGTAGCCTGAAAGACTTGGGATTACTGAAGGATTTTACTTCCACATTTCTCTCATCTGTATTCACAAAACTATTAGACTTAATGATTTTTAATTAATATATATCATTAATCCTCAACATTGATATCAACACACAGTATTAATAGGAATAGAACTGTACTTTTTTCTTATCCACTGTATACTGATGAATTTTCAGTTGTATTTCTGGCATTTTTTCATTTCCACTTTTTAAGATAATTTGTCTCAGCAGATGACTTTTATTTCGTCCCATTATTCATATTACTCATCCAGACTTAGGAATTTGGCGGGGGGGGAGCACACAACATTTTATTGCTTTCTAGAATGAAACCTGTTCAAAGATTTGACTGGTAGTTGAAGAAGAAACATACATTACCACACGCCAAAAAAAAAAAAAATACAATGCTTAATTTGTTATAATCATAATTACTTTCATCCAAACAAAAAAAAAGAAAACAAGCAGAACAACTGATTCTTTGCCAAACTCTGTCTTCCACAGAATTGTAAGTAAATGATTAAAGGCGGAATTAAGAAGTCCCTTAGATGTTTCAATTTCTAGCTGTGGTAATATCAGCCATCTATATATAGTTTATTTATATGTGTATAATGTACACGTATACATACATATATATACATATATGTACACACCTGTAGGTATATACGCACAGACACTCTGGAAATGAAGGCAGGGGAAAAAGACTGCTAATTTCAGAGGAAGCATTATTAATACTAGTAAGTAAATAATCCTCAATATTTGTGGAAACAAAAATGGAAAATTGCTGTATGTGCAACACTCCCCTTACCTCATACTTTTCCTAGCCCAGCTGGTTGCTCTTCCGGTTCATATCGTGGGAGACAGCTAAGGAACATTTGCCGCCACTCTGGTTGGCCTGACTTACTCCCCAGTTGTATGTGATGGCATGAGCATTGCTGTTTGGGACCCCACCTCCCACCCCCACCCAATAATAATAATAATGAAACGGAAAACTACAAGAGAGAGGGAGAGAAACAAAACCCAGGAAAACCAGGTGATGCAACCACTCGCCACTCGCCAACTGATGCCCAGCCAGTCCCCGAGCAACGATCACTGTTACCCAGACAACTCCCAGTTTATATACTGAGCATGACGTCATACGGTATGGCATAGCCCTTTGGCCAGTCTGGGTCAGCTGTCCTGGCTGTGCCCCCTCCCAGCTTCTTGTGCACCGGGCAGAGCATGGGAAGCTGAAAAAGTCCTTGACTAGTGTGAGCACTACTCAGCAACAACTAAAACATCAGTGTGTTATCAACATTATTCTCATATCAAACCCAAAACATCGCACTATACCAGCTACTAGAAAGAAAATTGACTCTACCCCAAACAAAACCATGACAACATTAATGCATTCTTTGTTCAGTTGGGCATCATAATGTATCTAAATAATTAGGCTATGCAGCATTTCAGTAAAAAAGATTAAAACAAACCAAAGCAACTCCCTGACCCCCACCTAGTTAAGCAGGATCTCCAGTATTGCTGTTGCCATGTGTTCTACACTCATGAATCAGGACTCTGAATTATAAGAATGGCTTAAAGATCATGGCCTTCAATAACACAATAACACTTGATGTTTTTTATTTGCCTCCTAGCTTTCAAACAAATAACCTTAACTTTTATATACTTAGCATTGTCATTTAATTACTTAATTTAATTAATACTTAATAATAAAGTTACAAAATACTTAATAATAAAGTTACAAACTTCAGTGCTGGACCATTCTTTCAGGCTTTTCCATCCAAAATGTAACTTAAAAATAAAATTAGCATGAAAACTGAAGTTCTTGGAACAATTTTGGAACTGGACTAAAAGAGGACATCTGATTTTTGTGGTAAAGTATGTGAGTCATGCTTTTTATGTTCTAGAAACACACAAACACACCTCAGAAGAAAAAGGAAAGTGTCTGACTGTTTCTCCGATACTAGGCCTGGGATAATATAGCCTACCAGGCTATCACCAGGATTTGCTAATTTAAAAATGTGCTAAAGGGGGCACTCAATTTTTGATGAACATGAACTCAATGATCTTTATAACAATGTTTGCTACATATAAAATATGTTTGTGGGTGCACCTATATGGAACACATACCATAGAATAGATGACAAATATGTCACATATATGTGACAGGTCACATGTATATAAGTATGTATATCTGTATAGAGTAGACAGCACTTACATATACAAATAAATCACAACCTCTTGATGGGAAGAGCGTTACTAATCTATAAACTAATCTAACATGTTATGCCATACCGACCAAGCTTAGGACTTCTTCTGGGACCTAGTATGTTGACCATCATACAGAAAAACAATCTCACTTTCTAAGACAATTTCCCTTTTACTAAGAGAGCATATAGAGACAGACTTTCTAGTTGGGACAGTGAAATTAAGTGCACTCTCAGCAATTTTGCAGATGACACCAAATTGAGTGGTGTGGTTGACACGCCTGAGGGACAAGCTCGAGAAGTGGGACTGTTTGAACTTCATGAGGTTCAACAAGGCCAAATGCAATGTCCTGCACCTGGGTTGGGGCAATCCCTGGTATCAATATGGGTTGGGGGATGAAGGGATTGAGAGCAGACCTGAGGAGAAGGACTTGGGGGTACTGGTAGGTGAAAAGCTGGACATGAGCAGACAACGTGTTCTCGCAGCTGCGAAAACCAACTGTATGCTGGGCTGCATCAAAAGAAGCGTGCCCAGCAGGTCGAGGGAGGTGATTCTGCCCCTCTACTCTGCTCTGGTGAGACCCCACCTGGAGTACTGAGTCCAGCTGTGGAGCCCTCAACACAAAAAGACATGGACCTGATGGAGTGGGTCCAGAGGAGGGCTACAAAAATGGTGAGAGGGCTGGAACACCTCTCCTATGAAGAAAGGCTGAGAGAGTTGGGGTTGTTCAGCCAGGAGAAGAGAAGGCTCCGAGAAGACCTTATTGCAGCTTTCCAGTACTTGAAGGGGACTTATAAGAAAGATGGAGACAGATTGTTTAGTAAGGCCTGTTGCAATAGGATAAGGGGCAATGGCTTTAAACTAAAAGAGGTTAGATTCAGACCAGATATAAGGAAGAAATTTTTTACAATGAGGGTAGTGAAACACTGGAACAGATTGCCCAGAGAGGTGGTAGATGCCCCATCCTTGGAAACATTCAAGGCCAGGCTGGATGGGACTCTGAGCAACCTGATGTGGTTGAAGATGTCCCTGCTCATTGCAGGGGGGTTGGACTAGATGACCTTTAAAGGTCCCTTCTAACCCAAATATTCTATGATTCTATGATTCTAAAACATTTGTACTGCATTATTAAAGGTTCAGCTATTATTGTTAGCATTGTAAGCTTAATATATATACTCTGAAACAGCCCTTCATACACTACACTGCTATTACAACTCAGTTTTGACATTCAATACTTTCATTGGTTTAGTTTCAGAGTTTCTCATGATCATAAAAAGACAAATTTATGGCACTTGTTCAAAGCTTATCAGTAAGTCCTAGCAACATGTCTTCGTGGCTGTTGCTGTTATTTATAAAAAAGTGCATTGTAATACCACTGAGAAACCCAACATTCAGACACTGTACAAATAGAGAGGAAAATGACAGCCCCTGCTTTGTGAGAGCTTGTTATATATATGTGTGATAATGCCTATAACATCAGCACCCTTCACATTTCTGAAGTTACAACAAAATTTCTGGGAGTTCACCTGGTGTAGTATTATCATACTCAAAGCAGGCTACAGCTAAATATTGCCTATAGGTAAAGGTAATATTTTTTTCTAGAGCAAATGACATGATCAGGAAAAAGGCTAGACAAGGGTTTAGATACATTCACACTATTCTTCAGAAAACATGTTTTCACCTTGTGGTAAGAGGGAGAGATTGAAAAACATGTCCAATATAGGTGGGATCCAAGTCCTCATCCAAAGGCCGGCTCCAGAATCTCTTGCAAAATCTAGAAAATTAGTCCATGAAGCTTTGGAAAAGATATTGATATTACTGCAGTGGTGTATTAAACCCTCTTAGTCTTTCAATTAGCCCTTAATAAAATAGTTTATCTCTAAAATAAACTTAGGGGATAGATACAAAATATTTTGGATGTATAGATAGATAAAAAATATTTTTGGATAAAAATATTTTGGCTATTTAATGACTGAAATACTTAAAAGGAACGTACTAGTCTTACTAGGTAAGACTATGTAAAAATAATATACTTATAATATATAAAAATGTATAAATTAAGTTTATACCCCCCCCAGCATCCTTTGACAGTGAGTTCTGTGGATAATAATGTGCTGTTCAAATCAATGTTTTCTTTTGTTTGTTCTGGACACATGAAATGATAGCTTTCATGAAGACGCAGCTACAACCAGACAGAGGCTATTCAAACATACTTAGAGCAAGGTTTTCATGGCTACTGTAATAAACATAATCAAAAAAATACAATTAATATAATATCATGAGCTTGAAGAAATAATTTATAATGATAAGTAAAAAAAATTCTGTTTCATTATTAATATTTCGTTTGTTTACTGTAACTGATCTTCTCTTTTCTCAATGTAGGTGATTTTTTAAATTATTTTTTAAGGAAAAGGATGCTTATTTTTTCATCCAAAATACAGCGTTCTGCAATATTTCTTTCTCTGAATGCCTCACTTCATCAGCAGGTTTCCCTGTTCCCTTAAATACTTTAGACAACTCAGACCAAACTTTACATTAAAGGTGACCTTATCAACATATCCCTGCTTTCACTTATTTAGTTATAATCAAAACCTGTTCTGACACATGAAAGATGTTCTCATTATGCAAAAAATATCTGGACTGGCATAATAATTTGAAAGACATCCAACAGCTTTACCTCATCACCAACACTGAAATATCTCCTCTCACTGCCTTACTGCTTGATTCTGTGTATTCTGAGGTTCAGTGCAAATACCCACAATGGGCTTTATTCTTTCTGGTTTTATCAAACTGTTCCTACATCACCCTATTGATAAATCTGTAGCAGATCAGTCAACTTATAGTTGCAGTATATATTATTTTCTTCTAAAAAAGAATAAGCAAAACCACAAAAGTAAAGATGCAGAGACTTAGAGTTTTTGAGAATATAGAGGATTTTTTAAATTCAGACTTTTCATTTTACAACTCAAGTTAAATTTCAGATCCTGAGGGCCCACAGCCATTTTCTAAGTAGGTTGTCTGGTTTTCTGAGTGAGATTTTACTTAGTTTCAAATAAGAAATTCTTTAGTTCAGTATTTCCAATTTAAAGATATCCAGATATTTTCAAGGGCATACATTATTCTCAACTTTCTAAATAAGCATTCTTTTCCAGAAAGCATGTCAATAGACCCTTGCGATATCTTTAGTTATGCTTCAGTTCTCTAAACAATGCACAAATAACTGTGGGTCAGCTATTCAAAGGCATTTGGATATCTAATTCCTACTGAGTATCCAAGCCTACATGAATATTGCCAGTAGTTCAGTGATGTTACACTATGTCCAGTGAGATAAAATTTATGCTGTCTGATTACAAGGACAAGCTTTTTAAAGGGTTGAAGTTGACTTCTTTCTTGGTTTGGGATCAAACATTGCAAATTTGTATCCAGAATGTATTTCTTGTTTCACATTATCTTAGTAATAGTGTTTAATATTTTAACATATCATTCAACATAAAGGAAAGGAAAAAAAAAATCTCACTGAATTCACAGTGACAATGAACAGCAGCAAGAACTTTTATACTCAGAGGTGATGCCCTGGAGATTTTAGGGGCTTGTCCTGCAAGACCAGGTAGTAATAAGAAAACCCATCAATAATACATGTCTCTGGGAAGTTTGTCTGAAGTTGAAGAACATGAAGGGCTTTTTAAAGCAAGACATATAGCATTAGCAGAAACAGGTATGTCTCTTTTGTTGCTTTCCATTCATTATCATGTTTCAACCCTCCTGAATGAGCTTTTTTTTTTATGCCAATTTCCTTTTTCAGTGAGGTGGGAAGATGAAACCTCACATAAATTATGATTAGAAAGAGCAAAGACTGTCTTCTGAAATTTCACAAGATTTGGGGTCTTGTAATCTGTGAAGTGATACTAAAATTAATAGACTTTTTTGTATGTTGGCATAATTAATTCAAAAGTTGCTATGAAGCATAATATTTCTGTCAGTAAAAGAGAAAAAGAAATAGCAGTATATTGCTTCTCATAGCACATGAGAAGTTTTAACATCTCACACCACTATATTATATATAAAGCTGTTCAACATTATAGCAGAAATGGAAAATCTATGTTACTACAAACTCTGAATTTAAAGATGCACAGCTTTCCTCCAGTTTAGCTTTGAAATTACTGTTTCTGTTGTCGCATTTTTGTTCTCTGTATTCTACTCCCCACAAATCCCTGAAAATAATTGGAAATTCAGGAATTTTTGACATGCTGGAATCAGTTCCTTGATTTCCAATGAAGACATATAAACAGTCATAAAATGAAAGCTTTTAATTTATTGATAAACTTAATTATAGATGATCTTGTACTCCCTAGTGCTTTATGTAAAATTGTTCCAGAGACGGGATGTGACTTCAGGTAGATTGACAGTTAATTTCACAATCACCCTGTAAGATCCTGTATAAATGTGTTTTTGCATGTTCTCTATAGCACAAACATAGCACTGACACAAAAAAACAGGAAAGCATTCACACCCCAAAGAGCTAATGCTTTTTGAAGTAAATTAGTTTTGCAAGCTCAAAAGAATGAATAAGAAATAGGACTCCCTCTAATATCTTTTTTCATTTATTTCTAGAAAATTATCAAGCACCCTCTTGAAGCTTTTTATTTTCCTTCTGTTTTCTATTAATAAAACTATTTCAAGTATGGTTCTATGTACATATACCTACAACTGCAATTTATGCGCTGAAAAGTGTAAAGATTCTTCAGCTTGGCAGTGATATTGAAAGTGTATTTTATCCAGCACTAGAAGTTATTCTGGAGTGACACAGCACAGTTGTGTTTATGGGACACATGGGTCCATGCAGTAAGTCCTCAGGGAATCACTTACCATAAGCCTGCAGCAGGATATTTTTATGGTAACAGAGCAGACCATTAAAGCAAACAAAAACCAACCAACCAAACAAACTAAAACCCCCCAAAAACTCATTCTTGGGCCTTATAGGAAATAAAAGTATGATCTGTTGCGTATACCACAACAGCTAGAAGCAGAGAGCCTAGGATAACATGGAGATTAAACCTCATTACTGAGATATTTGTCATGACAAATGCTGCTGCAGAGTTTACACTTGTAGGGTACATATTTGAATATGGAATGGAACTGAAGAAATAAAACTAACTCTGTAACTTCAGGAATGTGGGTGATATCCAGAGGGTTCATTTGCTATGTGACATAAATTTTTTGTACTTATGGCCTTAGTCTTAGATTTAACTGTGTTTGTGAAAACTGCTGATAAGCTGGCCAGCAAACAACATTATAATGCTCTAAAAATTAAAAAAAAGGTGCATTTTAGTGTTTTCTTTTAATATGCTATGTGAAGATTTTGAATTAAAAATTAATAGAAATAAAAGCAGGATTTAAGATGTCTCAGGATATTGGGAAACTTAATGGCTAGAGCATTCACAAGTAATGGGATCAATTTATCTGAACTTTTATAGGTAGTATGTTGGATATTTTCTATCAAAATTGAAATATTTCCACAAACCACTCCAGTTTCAAAAAAAAAAAAAAAGTAATTTTTAGAGGAGAATAGAAAGACTTTTGTCTTTTTGTTAGCAGCTACAGTTGCATCAAAAGACTGAAATATATTGACCACAGTCAAAAGTGCTGTGCACTAAATTATTTTAAAACTTCCATATGTTGAATTAAGGAACCTAGTTGTACATGCTGTCATATAAATATACTTACTAGTCTGCCCCATGTTTGTCATTTGAAGCACTAAGTTTCACTGGAAGTGCTAAAGAGTGCATAATATAATTATAGGTATATACAACATAAGGCAAGAGGCAACTCCTGGCAAGGCATGCATTTGGATTTCCCAGGACTTCCCAGGGCCAAATATAGCTTGTTATGACTAATGCTTTATTTGAATAGCCAGAAATATTTTGTAAATCTTCTACGATATCTTCTCATACCTCTGATATACTTTTATCAATAACTACTATCCTAGAACACATTGCCAGCAATAGCAACTTACAATTTATCTTTAAGGAATTCCAGGAATTTGTGATGTGAAATGGAACCACGGACCTAACCACAAGACCCATATATCTATCATTCTAAAGCTTGACTGAACGCTTTGCTCAAAAGCTAAGAAAAAGTTTATGGTGTTTGAAGACAGAAGGGTGAACTCATTAAAAAAAAAATGGGCTACTTTCTTTTTGACATGTAGAAACATTCCACACATCAGCCCTGTCAGCCTCCTTTTGTTTTACTTTTTGGATGAAATCTCTGTTCTTAATGTGTTCTTTTAAAATAAGGCCTTAAAGGGCAAGTATGAAAGGAATTGGCTTAAAAAAAATCAATAGATGGTATATGCTACATTATTTCAACCAGAAATCTGGTCAGAAATTAATTTATTTATTTGGTCAGAAACATTGATGGAACAAAAACATTGGGAAAAAAAAACTGAAAAAAGCCCTTAACCCAACCCTTTTCAATGATGATAAAACTTTTCTTGACAAGAGTTTTTCAGCTCCAACTTATGTGACACAATCCATTTTCCCTCCTCTGTCTGATTTGGGTCATACAGTGGAACATGGGTCCTTGTCTTCTCCAGAAACCTAACCACTAGGCTATGCTGTTGCTCTGCAAATACATAGTTAGATATTCGTTAAATGCAAAAGAGTCAGACTGACAACAACCTAGTCACTAAGGCTCTCTGCTATGATTCAAATGATCCAGGCTCAATGTGCTGTTCCAATGAGCATTTAGTATGTTATTACAACATGTTGAGCAATTCCATCAGAATAAGCTATTACAATGAGAAAATACCCAATACTCTGATCATCAGAGCAAATAGCTTCGATACATAGACCAACATGTCCATTTGATGGACATCCACTGAGACTAAAACATACAGTGTAAAAAAGATCTTGATATCATTCAGCTGGAATCAAGTCCTGTTTGAGATGTATTTAAAAAATATAAACCATTTTGTGTTCATAACCTAAAAGTATTTTTAAAGGTTGACATTGGCATAATTCATAGCTTGATCTTAAAAGGTGCCGAACATTCTGAGTCAGCTCAACAAACCCTTTAACACATGTACAATTTCAAAATAAATCTCCCATATATTTCCAGGAAGAAAAATACTGACTTTTCTGACTTTCACTTATTGACAGATTGGAAGGAATATGCCATTAGTCTTGAAGTCTTTGTGAGAAAAAGATTTTTTTTTAGTTAATATACCTACCTGTTTGGTTCCTTGAAAGTCAAATTGCTTCCATCTCAGCCTTAGATGTCAGACTTCTGAGAAAAAGCTATAATTTTCATCTCAATTCTTTTTTAATTTTCATATTTTTAGCAAAGTTTGGGATGACTTTTTTTATGGAAGTCTTCCATGTATGAGAAATCCAATTTTGCTAGACAATTGCACTCCGAATATATGACTATTCTTATGATTTTAATATGACAGTTCCAGCATTTTTCCATTTCATTGGTTTGGTCCAAGTAACACACCTCTTTGTAGGATGGAACCCACAAACCCTACTATAATCATAGTAATGGATCTAATCCATTAACCGTATAATCCATAAGACATTTTACCTAATTTAGACTAAAATTTAGAAAAGCAGTTAAGCAAAAGATAAAACTTTCAACACGTCAGTATTTTTGCTTAAATGCTATGCTGAATAAAGGCACTGTATAACTTCATATCTGAATGCAGATTTTTTTCTTGGAGGTTTATGCCACTTTTCATGAGAGGTATCACTGATGGCCATCAGAAGGCTTCTTTGATAGGCAATCACAGTACTGGTAGGACCAACAGGTTTTTGAGAAATCTTTGTCTTAAATGGGGAAAAAAAAAAACCAAACCAAAAAAAACCCCCAAAAATCACCTCTCTAAGGAGTGAGATAACTGAAGAAATACATTGCAGGTGTAAGCAAGGTGCTTTGTGAGGTTTCTGTAGGACTGGTGGTAAATGCAGGATGTTCTTCATCATGCTATGTATGCTTGAAAGGAAAAGCGTCAGTTGATAAAGTGAGCAGACAGGTAAAGAAGCAGTTTTGACTTAGTCAGGAGACAAAAGGCAGGGCTTAGTTCAGAACAGAACCATGGGAATATCAGGCTTGACAACCGCAAGTGGGGAAAATGCCTGGTTTTGTTTCTTCATACTGTGTTGAGGTGAATAAACTTCCTGTAGCAAACAGATATCTATCTCATAAAATGAATGAGATTGAGTCCTAACAGACTTAGAGCTCACATACTCCATCTCAACCAGACCCAGTACACCAAATTTTATTAATTACCTAGCAGGCCATAGTATAATACATGTAATAGCCCATTTTCAGTAGCATGGAACTTTGTTAAAAAGTTTAGTTGCTTGCATTGAACAAGGACAGAGCCCATGCCTGGGAGAGACAGGGAGGGTAGAAAGCAACTCCTAAGTTCAGCAGTAGTATTCAGCAATCTAAATGGCATCCAGAACTATGTCAGATACCACTAAAGGTTACCAGACATGCTATAAGATGTACAGTAGTGCAGTGGCTTTCTGGATTGGCAAAATCCCTAGTGCTTGATACCCTGACACCCCCAGGACATCCAAGGATGAGCCTCTATCTATAAGACTACCATAAGCAATAGAGATCTAATAAATAAAGTCAATGCAGAAGAGAGAGTAATGCAGTTCATCCTAAGGTTCATCACGGGGCTCAGTTCAATTACCTGCAAATAGATATTTAGATGTGCCTGAACATCCCTAAAATATTCTGCTAGTCCCTGAAGAAGTTAGTCCTAAATTGAACTCCTCTTGGCATTGGCTGAATCTCAGCCTGGCTTACTAGGCAAAAAGCCTGACATGGGAAGCTTTGGAAGGAAATCAGGACTGAACCATCAGGTGATGTGAGGAAACAGGGATACCAGCAGGAAGGCTGGAACTGAGCAGGTAGATTGAGAGTAAACAAAACAGATGAAACGGATGAAAGATGAAGAGAGTAAAGGGATTAAGAGTTTGTGAGTAAAGAACTGTAGCTGGCTAAGGGAAAAGGTTAGGAAAGGGCTAAAATTTCAAAGTGAAAATGATAACGGCTGAATAAGACAGCTGCGGCTGGTAGTATGGGGAGGAAATTAAAGTTGTATCAAGGAGATTGAAAGTATAGTACGTACATCAATAAACACAAAAAGGTTTATTGGAAGCTACATAAAGAGAAGACTGTAACTAAATCAGGAGCTACTGTGGAGAAGAAACGGCTCTGGGACCCTGACAGGCTGGTAGAGAGGGAGAAGAAAGTGTTAAATCTTCCAGATACATGGCAAGATAATGTATTCTCGCAGAAGTAAATGCTCAGGAACAGTCCAGAATGGCGCCCTAAGTTGAAAATCTTAGCATTGCCCTATTTTCAGCAAACATTTATGAAATATGGTTGGCAGAGTGTCACAGACTCCTGCAGTGCTGGCATCCACATAGAGGACTATTCCCACCTGCTGCTATCACTTACTCCATTACATGGAGTGTCAGAGGTCTGCGACATCCATCCAAAGCTTCCAGCCAAGCTGCCAGGTAATATTGTATGACAAACTTTTGGCTTTTCCTGTTTGCCTTTTTTTCTAAATAGAAATTGTACACAAAACCCATCCTCCTCTCCCATCCCCTCAAAACACTATGAAGCTCCAAACCCAGGAGAGTATCAGGGGAGGAAGTGGGAGAAAAGCTATAACATCACCTTGCATGTGTCAGAGGGATGTTAGTGCTACCACAGGGGCTGAAAGACAGGAACCAACTGGGTGGGTCTGACAATCCGTGTGTGGGACTGGGCGGGCCTGCATTCCTTCATGTCTGTGATAATATAGATATTGCAGTGAGGACTGCCACAGGAGAAGAAATGAACAATTCTGTCTTCGGAACAGGTTTTGTAGTAAATATGCAGTGAATCAAGTTTGGGCCTGCATATTCAGCATCTAGAAAACAAAAAAAAAATATTGAACACTTTTCATTAAATGAGCAATATCCACAGATCCATCTGTGCCTTGAATGAAGAACGTTCCTATGCAAAAATAGCATGTGATCCTGTAATTAAAAACTGTACTGAATGCATAATAATAGACAAGAAGCTAAGATTTGAACACATAACAAACACTCTCACTCTCACACACATGCACATATATGTGATTGTACATTTGTCTGTTATGATCTTTCCTCTGTTCATAAATTTGATCCAGGATTTAAGACTCTGGGTGAGATTTATCTGACTAGATAGATGTATCTGAATCTGTCACATAGAAATCTGAATGTAAACTAGCTGCTTAAACACTTCATAATTAGTGGAGATAGAGAGACATTTGATGCTATCCACAATCTGATCTATATACATATTTTAAGGAAAGTACCCTAAAACTACTTAATTCCATCACTTTGACTATAAAACAGTCTGAACAACTTCTTCAAATGTAAGCAATGTAGACATCTAAGATTAAGTAACATGAATCCCATGCTAAATATTTATTGCATGCTACAAATTCTTACCAATAAAAACATGCATTGTAAAATAGATTGCAGGTAATATTATAGCAAGAAAGAAATATACATTGTAACAATTCTGTCTAGGTTAAGTATCTAAAACATTTACCTACTCCACTGAGAAATACTTAAAGTAAATAAAATGAAAATGTGTAATTACATCTTGAAATGTATACTATGCTTTCATAAAGTATAATAATAATAAAAAAGCTATAGTAAAATAAAACTAACAATTTAAATAATTAATCATTGGTTAGTACGATGTTGAAAAACAACACACAGAGAAAAAGTACATTTCCAACATGCAATTATCTAGTTAGTCAGAACAATTCATTATTTCCCCCCGAAATCAATATTACAAATGCTCAATATTTTCTTCTGTAATCTGAAATTAGACATCAGTCAGATGTAAGTACGAAGCAGAAATGATTTGTAGCTCTAAAAATTATGCCTGCTAAAAATCTGATTGTAAAATTGATTGTAAGCATGGAATTTGACATTTTAGCAATTATATCACATTACTGTATGTGCCAGTAAGAGTTCCTGCCATGTGGTGTTATATAGGTAAACTATATGTGAAGTGACAACACAAGCAAGTTAAGTCTGACTTCTTCAAATGTAACTATAATTTTCAATTCCAGACATGATGATGGAGGGAAAAATCCAAGGATTTTCCATTTGAATTTAAATTGTTGATGAAGACACAATGCATGGCTTGGCTACTTTTAATGTCCTTGCCATTATTCAGAGATGTATGCAGCATGCATAAAGATGCATAATGGGCTTTACTCTGTATATTATTGAATTCATAAATAATAGGGCAAGGTTTTGGGAAGGTGATGGACATTTTGGCCCAATTCAATCTGAAATATTTTTCCTTCTCTCTCTGATTTAGTTTAAAGAGAAATGTATTAATAAAATAAAGAAGCATGTCTAGCATTTTGCAGTGACAATAGTGATTAAAGAGGAGTGCAGCTCTACTGGAAAATTAACCACCATCGTGTGCTCTGTATGAACACTTTAAAGTTTGACATAGAAAACAATGCTTTTAGTACTTTGTTATGTTCATCTTAACTATGTAGCAGAGTAGCTGAGGTATTATGACAGACAAATGAACTTCTGTTTCTAACACTAACTGCATCATGCCATATTTAAACTTAAGTAGGCATATATACATTGATTATAAAATGTTTAAAGATGGCATGGATGTTTAAGAATAAAATCAGTCAAGTGATGTCCTCTGAAACATAGAGGTATAAATTATTCTTTCAGTGGCTATGCATGCAACCTGGTAAGATGTAAAGATATTTATACATATAGTAAAAGAAAGTGAACTTATGGAACATTTTAGTTCCTATATATATATTCAGCATATCTTAAAGTTTTACACATTTTTTTTTAAAGCTGCTAGTGTTAGCTAGTTATTTGCAAGCCATTTTATGTGGCAGTCAATATAAAATTGCCATCCTACCTACTTAGTGAACAAATATATACTTAATATAATATAGTTATAACATGCAAGACTTGTGTGCCATCTGAAATGACACAGCTTCACAGGGAAATTGGTCATAGAGAAGATGATGTTTAAGCACTAGATGCATCCTGAAGTGAAAAAATTGTCATTGATGTCAGTGTTGTGTGAGGTCCACTATGATATTGACTTTATATATACACTGGTGCTGTCTTCCATAGGATTCATATAGCACTACCGTGGTTACGTTTCACAAGCACCTTTGTACTGATGACATTAGTGTGACTGCCTGACCCTCTTTGTTTCTGTTTTCTAAATATAGGGCCAATTTACTTGTATCTAAGGAACTCACACACATAGCAATGGAATAGTTTTGGATGTGTCTGGCTTAAGTCTTCCAACTGTAATATTATAATACAGTCTTTCAACTGTATTGTAGTATACCTTCAGATAGGCTATCACTCAACATACTATACAAAATTATTTGAATCACCTCAACAGTAGCCCTCTGAAGTTTATCTCTTAAATTAGCTGTTCTCCAGTTTCTGCATTATTCAGTTGAACAACACCAAGAAAACATGATTCAATCTGACAGTCTTATTTTCCTTTCACCTCTGCTTCCCTCCCCTCCCCCCCCCCCCCCCCCCCATACCTCTGACTTACTAATTGGTCCAATTTCCAGAGTTCTTTATTGCAGACTCTCTCTCTTTCCCTCTTCCATTTTCTCAACCAGAAACCTCAATACAGATAATAGAGATGAAAATCTGTTGAAAAAAAATAGAACCCAAACCGCCAGTTGTTGTATTATTCTGCATGCACTGGTTCAGATTCATTGTGAGGCAACATGCTTTGGAGATGAGTCCAAAAAGATGGAAAAAAGAGAAAAAATTAACTGCATTTTAAATTCTCTTACCACCTTACAAACACATATCCTTTCAGAAATAACCATAATTAATTTTCCTAACCCTTTCTCCAAACATACCTATCTATGTATCTAATTTTTTATGAATTTATTTCTTGGAGCAAAAGTAAGGAAAATCAACACTATGAACAGTATTTAACCATACTTGGTAGCAAAAAGTCCTATGACCATTCTGATGGACATGAGGAGCAGATTTCACAACCAATTTTCCTCCTCTCTGAGTCTCCCTTTTGATGCACCATCCCAGCGGGACATGGTGTCACAAGTTTCCACTGCTGCTCAGTGAACTGATTACACAAGGATGTTTATTGTGAAACATGTAAAATTTTCAATGGCTATACCCTTATAGACTACCTTATCTAATTGCAGAAACTGAAAGTTAACTATAACCTTTGTGGAAATACAGCAGCTATCAGGATAATTTGCAGTAGCCTTTGTATAAAGAGATATTTATATACATTGTTAGGACTCCTTTGCAAGTGTTTCAGAGTTCTTTTTTTGTAAAAGTAGGTCATGGAATATGAAGGCAGAAAATGAAATTTCTTCACAAATTTCTTCAGACAATGAAATTAAATGGATATTTTACATGAGTTTTAAACACTGCAAGGAATTTACAAGTCTGAAAAGGCAGAGTTTCCATCGTAACTTTTGTGCTATACATTAAATTAGCCAGTAAAGTCCATACAATCTTGTAGAGACAGTGAGCTCCACAATTAGAAATATACATCAAAGTGAAAGGATCCGTGTGTCAGACATATGAATACCTTCAGACTGTACAGAAAAAAGGCATGCAAATATTTCTATGACATGAAGTTAGGTTGATACTCAATATAGCTGAATGTACTAGAAATAAGATTAAAACTGAACTGTTATGTGAACTACACTCATTAGTCTTCGAGCCACTTATAACTTGTATTCAACATTCCTCCAAATAAGTATTCTAATAAATCTGCTTAATTGATAAATATTTATGGAGTTTAAAATTAAACAGAAATGTGCAATCAAGGTATTTGATTTTTTCATTATTTCTATTATTTCTATTTATAGAAATTCTCACTTGGCAATTTTAAACTGGAATTACAAAAAAAATCTATTGGAATAAGACAACCTCAAACCCCTAACTTTGTATTAAAGAAGAATGATATCCACAGAACTAGTGAGGAGGTAAAAAGATGTCAAAAGTTGAAGGTGAAATAGCTAAAAAGAGGTTAAAAGTTGTCAAGACCAACTACACAAAGCAATAATGTAAAAGCAAAAGAAAAACCTAGAGCACTGATGACTGCTAATTCTGAAGAGACAATTTAGAGCTTCGCTTAATAATTCAGCTGAAAAGAGGTATTTTTGTTTTCCATTATTTTTCATTGTAAAACTTTTCCATCTAAACCCATATATTAAATGTTTCTAGTTTTCTGTATTAATTAGCCTACTGGAATACAACATTATTTTCCTAGTGACATCCATGGTTTTAAAATACTGAATTCTTACCTCGTTGAAAATGCAAAAAAAAGCCAGATAAATTTTGCTTCCAAGTACTGGTTGAATAATTTGCTAAATGTACTCAATACATTGTATTTTAAAAATTAATTATATTGTTAATGAATATAATAACAAATTATAAACATACAGAAGGGAGAGTAATCAAGATGCCTATTGCAAATGTTTGCCAGTGGAAAAAAAATGTGATTCATTTATTTTTATTCTTCTACTGCTAATCAATAGTGAACTGAAAAACATAAAATATAGTCCAGGCTCCTGTCTAGATTTTTTAAAGAGATTTGTGTGTTAGTCTCTCTCTCTCTCTCTCTCTTTTTTTTTTTCTTCTTTTGATAACTGAGCTGCTACAGAAGCAATCTGTAGAGAAAAACTGCAGAAAGGGAGAAAAACTGCAGAAAGGGAGAAAAACTGCAGAAAGAAACTATACAGGTATTGGGTAGAAGCAGACAAAATAAGGACTCTGGGACATTTGGAATACTTTCCATAGTTTTGGTGGGCTTTCCTACCTTCAGTTTTCTTGCTGCTTGATCTGTTCTCTATCTCAACAGCCCCATTATTCACTAACAGTAACACTGGCCCATTTTATAATCTTTTCCCCGTAGTGGTTCTGTCTACCTCTCTTTCCACATCACTTTTCATTTCGCTTACCCTTCCTCCACGAAAAATAATAAAAAACTACACAACTACATAGTCTTTGTTATCTTCATGTGCTAACATGTCATATAACTTTCACCATGTTTTATCTTGCTTATTTAAGTTCTTCAGGAAAAGAATGGTTCACCCATTTTTTTTGCTTGTCAGGAGAACAATATCTCTATTTTCTAGTACTACTGCTCAGGTGTATAATTCAGAGTTCACTGGATGCAATGGAAAGACTTTTATTCATCCTTCTGTATTCAGGTTGTTAGTATTCAGTATGATTTATAACATATATATGAGACATCATTCAGTGTTTCTTAACTTGTAACTAAATACAAATACACAAAACTGTTACAAAACCTAGCAAATAGTTTAATGAAAATCAAACAGTTATTCAAGGCAGATTTACTGAATCTAACTTTAAACACTATTGACACCTACATCTGAGCTAATCACTCTGGGCTATAGTCAGGGAAGAGAAACTGATATGCCCTCTGGGGTGTAATTAATCTCAACCAAAAGTAGGCATCTCATACAGGTCATACCAATTGCACCTTAAATATGCTTATTTCTTTACCTTGGCTACAAAGGGAGCCTAAAGTAACTAACAACTGCACTGTAGATAACTGAAGTCAGATGAAACACTTCCCACTTTTATCAATTTCCATGCTGACTACAATAGGCACACATGTTTTCTGAAAGTTATCAATAATCCTACTACTATTATGTCACGTTATTTCCTGCAATTCAAGTTAGCTATAATTCCTTAGTCAGAGTTCATGAAAACATTCCAAAGATCTGTACTTCTACAGTATTTAAGAGAGTAATTTTTTTTTTTTTTTTTTTGTCTTTGATATTAGTTTCTAAACTCCAGTATCAAGAAATTGGCCCCTGGGTTAATTTGGTTCTTCTCCAGGGTGTATCAGAATGTGCGTAGATTCCTGGTTATCAGCTATTTAAGAACAGTCACCCATAGAAACATGAACTCTTCAGTATTAAACATTTGATCAATATGAGAGTTTCAGAGGAGAAAATAGTGTTAAAAGTTTATTCATTCTGTGCACTCTTTAGAGATGATTAACTGTCTTTATTATATTAAAGCAAACCCAAAGCCATCTGCCAAAGGCGATTGTGTCCAAGCACTGAAACCATTTCATGTGAAAACTCATTTTCAGGCTCCTAATTATTTTTCATTATAGTGGCAGTGTGGAATAGATTGGAATTGGACAGTAATTGCCAGGTCTGAGCAGTGCGGACCATTGCAATGTATCAGTTTAGATGAAGTGTGACAAGGATACATCTAGCTACTATATAACTTCCATTAAGCAACTTCCCTGTCCCTGATCATGTAACACTTCATAGAATGTGGTCAGCACAAGGTCATAATAATGGCTTTCTGTCTGACTTCAAGTATTTTGTACACGCACAAGCTGTTAACCCCCTCTGTTAGCATCACTCTAACAATGTCCAGTTATTACAGTTGTCAAGGATATTTACAGTATTTCTCCACAGGGGATAGGAGAACTTTAAAAGGTTGCAGAACTTATATATGTATATTTTAATGCTTCATGATGCTAAAATATCCTGGAACTGAGAAACAAATTACCCAGAAGGTAGTAAAATGCTTTCCTACAGCACTTCATGTGTTAGCTCCTGCAGCGTAAATTGGAAAATAAATTATCTTAGGTTCAAGTTCTAAATCTACAGGCATTTCTTCCTGCAAAACTCTTTTATCTCATATTTCAATTTTTAATTCACTTCTCCTTCATTGCTCTCTCCTTCTCTTTCCCTTTCCAGAACAAAGGCATTACAACTTGATCTAATTGTCTCTAAAGTAAATAATAATGCTCACACTAACTTTACTAGTCTTTCAGTCCTTTGCTTTAATGAAATTATCTGAGATACAGCTTTTCAACCTTATACTTTCTTTGCTAATTTTGGCTTCCATGACTTGATTTTTGTTTCAGCTTGTATTTAGAGAAGTGTGTTCTCAGCTTTGTGTGTCTTTGCTTCTGAATACTCTTATTATTGTCTAAGAAAGAGCATCCAACATTCAAGCAACAGCAGTTAATGACCAGTTCTGAAAATATCCTGACTTCAGTTTTTCTCCTCACAATTGTAATTTAATAGAAGCATCTTTTGGCAGCAGCAGCCCTAAGGAGAATGTTGGCTGTCCCTTCCACCTCTGATGCCAAATACTATAACTCTGACTCCGTGGCAGATATTCAATCACATAAAGCTTCTTTTCAAAAGGTGAGCCCAAAGTTCATCTTATCTCTTCTTACATACCTAATCTGTACTTTCCACACAGTGAAAGCATGTGTCTCAATATTTTTGTAGTGTGAGGAAATTGTACTGTATTCAGAAACATGTCATAACACTACCTTAGCTATTTCTCGGAGGTATTATATACTGTACAGGTACACTCACTGTTAGCATGAGTGTGTTCTCACAGCTTAAGACTTTGCCATTCAGCAACTGAAAAGCTGTATAAAATACCAGTTCAAGACAGGATGATTAAAAAGAATATTGATTTTATCTTCTGTAAACAGTGCTAATCTTCCAAAATTCCAAGGATGACAATATATCACTTTGTTTTCCAATGTCATTCACAGCAGGGACATATTTAAAAAAATAAAAAGGAGTGGAAAAAAATATAATTAATGAAGTCATCGGTCATCAATGAACCTGTAAATTGAAAATACTTTAAAATGTTCTGGAAGGGTAAAGAATTCATAATAAGGCACTCTAAACTTGTTTTTTGTAAGGTGGGTTTTTTTGTTTTGCTTTGTTTTGTTTTTCTTTTCTCAAAGGTATGTCAGCCAGTTAATTTATCTAGAGTGGTGTTTTCTGACTTTCCTTCTGGTGAAAGCTAAAGTTTGGGGGGGGGAGAAAAAAAAAAAAGAAAATCCTTACCACTATAATACTAAAAATGAGCCATACTTTACGTACAACTTAAAAAAAAAAACAAAACGAAACCCTCAGTATGAAGGAGACATGCAATATCTAAACTATCAAAATGAATGGTTAAAATAAAATTTTATCAAACACATTTTTTTAAAAACTGCTAGATCATTCTTAGTAGAAACTATCTCCGTAATATCTATTGGAACAGTTCTTATTTTAGTATGTGCCAGTTTAGAGGAGATAATTATTATTTTACAGATGCAATGTCTCTGATATGCATGAGTCATGTTAACTTCATATCAAGACTGCATTCAAATCCTGATTTCTCAGTTAGCTTCGCTTTCTACAGGTCTGCATACACATGTTCAAAACTTTGGGACATACTGGTTCCCCTGGTATGAAAGGTTCAGGGAATTGAAGCTGACTCCACTCCTACACGCAGGATGGAAGTTGTAGGGTTGGCCCTGATTTGACTGACTTACAGACTTGCAACAATATTTCAGTAGACCTTGTATCTTCATCCTTACATTTTAAAGACAACCTGCCACATACTGTGCTGAGGCCGCTGTCTCATTAGATAAATCTACTGGCAGCAAGAGGTAAAATCCTTCTGGGGTAGCTCTTCATGCACTATAACTGGATTTCAGAAAAAAAGCTATACAAAGTGCTAAAGACATGCCATGAATATGCAGAGAGAATATGCTTTAGTGCAAAGCCTTTGTTCTGGCAAAATTTCTAAACAGCAACACAAAGCCATAGCCTAGGATGTGACCCATACAAGAAGTTTAATAAATGCAAGCCTACAAAATTGCAGACTTGGGATCTAATTTGACTTTCCTGGGCATCACATCACATTTAACCGTTTTACAGTGAATGAGAGCTGTGGGAAGGAAGCGTCTACCACTTCCCAGGTAAATCATGACTCTTTTTGAACTGTGTAGACCTCATCTCCATGGTAGGAGTTAGAAATTCAAGCATCTATGTCTGAGGCACCTGTGAAGAACTTCTGAGTCCAAGGCCATTGACAAGTCAGTAAACTAAGACTGTAGTTTGTCTCTGGGAACTGGTCTGCCAGATCATAGAACCCTCCAATTTTCGCCCGGCATGATTTTGTCTACACTCACACAACTATGATAATTAATCTAAACAGTACATGCAATGCATGTATGTGGGTGGTATATGGGTAGGACTGTACTTGAGCTAGGGAATGCATACTTTGCACATGTATGCTTTGATCAAGCAATAAATGAGGTAAGAACTCCAAGTTTGGCAAATACAAAGAGAAGACCAGCAGGACATGACTATTCTGATTGTTTTTCCCCTCCCATATGTTATCTCACACACTGAGCTTCCCAATACACCTTCTTCCTACTGAGCTCCAGGCACAGTTCATTCAAGCTGTTATTTGCAAGAGATGTTTAGTGTTCAATAATCTGTTTATCTACTCTAATAACTTGGATAATGCAATAAAAATATTATTAAATAGCTCTTATTTACTTTATAATTCTAATTATAAAACATAAAATATAAAATATAAAATTTTCAAAAATCATGATGAGAAGCATATCAGGCAGGCTGGAGGATGAGATTAGAATTCAGAATGACAGGATGAAGAAAAAGCATGATTAAATTCATTAGGCACAAATGCAAGGTAAAAAATAGCTGGGTGAAACTGAAGAGAGAAAGATTCAGACTAGCAAGTGTTTATGAAGGTAAGAGTAGTGACAGGATGAAATGGATTATCTCAGGAGGTTGTGGAGTCACCATCATTGGATTCTTTAGAAACATCCATAAAGAGTGACAGAGGTATAATTGATCTGCCTATAGAGGTCTTTCCAGACCTACTTTTCTTCTCTGTGATTCTTACTTTGTACTGATGTGGCACAAGTCACCAAATACACAAACATTTAAGTACTGCAATAGAAACTGGCTGTGTCATTGCCAGGGCCCTTGCTGCCTGAGCAGAGCATGCCTGGTCATCTCTGTTCTGTGCTCATGGCAGAAGGAGTGCAGGCACATGCATAGTCATTTCTTAGGAATATTGTGTTCCTAAAACAATGTGCACAAGATACATCCCTACCTCCTGCTTATTTATCCTTGGTCTGACCGGAACACTTCTGGCTTTGTAAAAGCAATATAAAATAATTTGTAAGACTGCAAACAGATCTTCAGTATCTGCATCGTCCCATGCCAATCTTGGAAAGCTATCTCAAGGACATTGTGATTGAAGCAGCAAGCGGAGATTGTCTTCTTCCAACACTGGCAGGACAGGGTCAAACTGTTTGCGTGAATGAACAGGCAACTGTCTAGCAAGGATGTGCTTGCTGTATGGCAGCAAAACCTAAATACAGTATCAGGATCTTGTGGGCTCTCCACATCACTGTATACTGAGCCTCAGCCTGTGCAGAATGGATGGTCAGAGCCAAACTTCCCCCTCTTCATTTTATTTCTCATCTGTGTTGTTAGCCAGTGTCTCTGGTCATGCAGCTCAGTGCGTTCACTGAGGCGTACATCACACAGGAGCTTGCCACTGAAATACAATTTAGATAAACCAGTCCACACAACTGGCCAGGATGTAGATAAGGATGGCACAAATGTCTGAGTGTCCAAGGAAATTGTGGCCTGAAGAGGTGTCACAGGGTGCATGGTCAGCTGGGAGCAGCAATGATGATAGAGAAGTGGACACTGGAACATGTAGTGGACATGGGGACACATATAGCTGCCACGTGTCTTGGCATGGATTGGCTGTTATTTTTGCCAAGACGTGAAAAAAATATTTAAATGCAACCGATGCAATCTGGCTGTTGTATGTGTCTGTTGCATGGATACTTGTAGTTCAAACAAGATTGCTTGACCCCTCAAATATGAATTCAACTGTGGCTACCAAAAGTAGAGAAGATACAGGGAATGATGCCTAGCAAAGTCCAGTCATTATTTTTTTTAACTTTACCTTAATGATATTCTTGTAATTTTTTTGTAAATTAGGAGAGATGTAAAAATAAATTTAATTACAATATCACAATCTAGTAAATATTTTAATATGGGATTCCAAGAAAAACACAAATTAGGAATTATATTATTCTATGCCATGAAAGTTAGATTGCATCAACATCAGTTAATTTAATTCATAAATGTACTAACTTAACATAATAGTCATAAACCCAATTATTTTATAAAGAAATACATTAAAGAAATAATATATTGGCTTCACTGGCATCAGTGGCAATCATGCTGACTTAATCTAATTAGGAATTTTCACCTCAAAGTGTATTAAATATTTAACTTTGTAACCACAGTCCAGTGTAGGAACTAGTGTTCAAAAAGGCCCAAACATATATTCTTCAGAGGAAAATATAGCCTAAAATCCACCCTACTCATCTGGCCATTCACTGCTACAAAATAAAGAGGGTTATTCAGTCATAGAGCTAACTAGTCAAAGAATGTTGCTTCAAACCATGAAAATCGATTGTCCTTGAAACTTTCTTCTCAGTCATGTAATTTATACTCTTAACATCTCATCCTTCTGGAACTGTGTTAAGCTATGGCATAAATGGAGGATAAACATAAAAAGTGATTACCTATTGATATAGTTGAAGAATCACAGCTATTATTGTCAAGAGATTTAAATGTGCCTGAGCAATGCCTTCAGATTATATTGAAACTGTTTAAGAAAGTTAGCATAGTGGGGTTTTTTTCTTCTTTTTTTTTTTTTTTTGTTCAGTGTTAGAAGGAAAAGGTCTAACACAGATTCTCTGTTCTTTTTTAAAGTGCAACGTTAAGCTTTTCTTTCAAGTTTGTGTTTTAGGAACGACGATGTTGCATATACAGTATGTCAGTGCTGAGCGGCACTTTTCAGATGGCCATCTTTCAAAGAAAGGCTCATTTCTCTGCATTAAATATACCAAATGTATTAGCAGTCATGTAACTTGAGTATGTAATCCACATCTTTTTGCAGGGCTTTTCGAACATATTCGTTTTTGTATAGCCACTCTTTTCTGTTATTTGCCTAAACAGGACAAACAGAGAGAAAGAAAAAAGGAAAAAAAAAAAAGGGAAGGGAAAAGACAACAGTAATCAAGGCCTTTGAATTGGCTGGTCACTAATGGAGTGTAAGTTCTAAATATGTGTTTATTACCAGTATTAAAGTACATAACTTTCTTACAATGTATGTATATACTACTTTCACATATTTATATACCAAGGACAGAGAAAGGCTGAACCCTCCCCCTTCCCTCCTTGTTCACAGAAATCCCATTGAATTCAATGGCAGTTCAATGCATTAAAGGCATGTAGTATCAGGACGTATCACTCACCATAATGTGTGACACCTTTACCTTACCTGTCATTCAAACATTTAAACAGAATAAATGTTGACTCAGGGCTTGCATAGTTTTCTACTAAATAAATAAGTAGATGTTTTCAGAATATTAGGATTGCATATTTGATGCAGTTTACGGTGCTGTGTGTGATGTTGCCTGCCCTTTTTACTATGTGGTGCCTTGAAATGAATGGAATGATCAGCCCTCTGGAGTTTAAAGAGGAGCACAAAGGAAAATGAGAGAAGGAATAATGAAGACCAGGTTCACTAGCCCTGTATTGTATAATAGCTGTCAAAATGAAATAGAAGTTATCAGAATGATCATATTAAAGGAGATAAGCTCTAACGAAAGTCCTATATATCAGTGTCAATTCAATATCTGCAGTGAAAGTGCAAAAGTTAAGCAACGAGAATTTCCTAAAAATGCACCAATCCTTGCAATGTAGTAGTGTAATCCATATAATTTATATGAACTATTATCCCTGTACTCTCTTGACCTCAGAGCAACTGTACATGCAGCTATCTTTATTCAGACTCAATCATAAAACTACTAGAGGGAGTACTAGAAGAATACACTTTTCATCAAATTTCCAGATGTAACATAGCCGTTGAATTTCATAACAGATCAAATTGTGTACTTTTTATTTATTTATCTGTAGATCTAAAGTACTTACAAACTTCCTATTTCCATAGTCCTGATAGTCTCAAAATCTTTAATGGCAAATTCTGAATTTGATCACACATCTGTGACAATTTTTCATTTTACAGGTGAAAATTAGATGTATGAGCAGAATTCCCCAGAGGGGAAAAAAAACAAACAAAAGGAGGTCTTTAACACATGATGCCATGAATATGACATAAGTGGTTATTATTAGTTAAACACTAGTTGATCCTGTATTGCCAAAATACCTTTCACTCCACATTTCTCAGAATGATTTCTGCATTTGGGCTGGAGGAGGATGCTTAAAAAGTTCCTTATTGAAGAAGAATTCCATAGAAAAACTTCTTTCATCACAAAAAAAATTCCTCATGTACTAAAACTGTATTTCTGTGAGCATCTGTAAACATCTGACTCTTGAAAGTTCTGAGGAATTTGGGATCCTGCTTGTCTGTGAATCTACCATCTGCTTGGCATAGCCGTGCAAAGGGGCAACAGTTCACCAAACATTTTCCAAATATGTCTCCTGGTTCTGTATGCAGTTTAAGTACATTTTCCAACTTCCTTCTGAAGTCATTGGCAGCAATTGGTGTTCCCTTGTTAGATTTAAGAAGTAGCAGTTAGGGCACTTACATGCTGACAAGACTCTGCTGCCTTGCAAAATACAGCTCTATTCACTATCGTCATTAATACGGGGCTGCTTATGGCATCACCACTCACGTTTTATACAAGTGGCTAGTAATTCTTAAGGGAGTAAGAGACCCAGGATTATTTCTGTCCTCGGTCACATGTATTGCAAACATTTTTTCATGGTGTCTAGTAACTGATGCCCTAATTTTCAGGTTATGGGCTACAGATGAGGCTGCAGATTGTCTAGTAAGGTGGATCTATGTGTTCTCTGTATTTCAAACAGTCAATATACATTAGGTTAGAGAGAATGAGACCAGAAGGATGCATCATAGCCTCATGGTGGTGGGAAGAGAAAGAGGGAAAGAGAGTTCAGACAACAACAGTGGATATAATTTCATAAATATCCATTTTCAGGGCATGATTCATTTGCTCTGTTTTAGACATACTCACTACCATGAGACATATTGCACACCAGAAATGCCAATATCTCTCCATTGACTATAAGGATATTTTGGGGTAACTAGCTTAAATACAGATCTCTGTGCTCTGGTCATCTAAACTAAATTTAAAAAAAAAAAAAAAAAAAAAAAAAAGAGAGAGAACATTTTCTGTCCTTTGTTACCTGAAAGCTAAAGCACTCATTTAGGAAAAAGTCTGGACTCTAGTATCTCTCTAGAAGACTTTACATTAAATAGTTCTTACTAAAAATACATCAGCTGATGAGTGTTAATTAAAAAAAGAAATTAAATTTTTCAAATAGTATGTCCATGGAAAGGTAAAGGGGGATCTGGGAAAAGCCTTTTTTTTTTTCTGTTAATGGGGAAGAAATAGCAAAGAGATCTTCTAAGAAAGTTAAGAGACAATGGAAACAAAGATAAACATTATTCATAGGCTGATGAAGAAATATGACAAGTTAAATTTTAATATCCATTTTGCAGAAGCAATAAAATGTTCCCAGGGAGAGAGCATTCCCACTAATATGGATTTAGCCTTGGACAAAAGATGAAAAAGCAAAGGTGGACTTCTATAGCTTGAAATTGTCAACATTTGGCTGTAACATAGTACTGCATTCCTGCAGAAGAGGAAATGGAGGGGCAAGAAAGGAAGGACATTTATTCAGAATACCAGCAAAGACCATTCAACAACAGCAAAAGTGTTTGATGTCTTACTGGTGAATAAGCAAAGCGTTATAGACACCATAAGGCACACAAGAAATTTATTCTAGGTGATAAATAGAATGAAATTAAGTACAGAGCCAGTGAAAACTATTTTGAATCCTCAGAATATGAAAATCTAGCAGCATAAAGGATGCACTATTTTTAAATTGCCTCTGAGGAAAATGTTAAAGGACACAAATAAGAAAAGGTTCCTCGTTTACATTGGTATAGCAGGAGTGGTTAAGGCCAATCCCAGAATGGAGGAAAGAAGAAAAGTGTTTCAGTAAGTGCTGGTAGAATGGAGGTTTTTCTCAATGCTTAGCATATTAATCCATTCTTCATGGGCTTTTTACTCTTAATTTTTCATTGCTTTCCTTTAAATCTCTTGCCTCAGACAGGAACTTAATTAAGTATTTTAATCTCTGTGTTTTTAAAATGATCAGCTTTAATCTGTCCTTTCATACTTAACCCATGGTTAGTTTAGATACTGGTCCCATATTATTTTTGTATTTTTGGAAGTCTACATATAAATTATGAATATATAATAAAGAAATGATAAAATGCTTATTTTGCACACCTCCATAACTGCTTCCAGAGTCTGGCATAATGCTGTCAGAAGTTCAGCCCTAAGTGTTTATCACTCTTTTTATTAAACAGAGCCACATTACAGAACCATTATTTTCAACACAAGAAGTAGATAGACAGAAAATTGTTTCTGTGCTTATATAAAATATTATTTTATGACAATGAATTCTGGTTATTGTTAACTCAATACCAATTTGACCCTATGCTGTTAAATAATCTTCCATTCCACATTACGTGGAATGATTGCTGTATTTGTACTAGAAGAGCAGTGTTTCAAAGTCCCTTATTGAACAATACTGGCTGGGAGTCTGATGTACTCTTCCACATGTGTTATAAACAGATTGTATTTTCATTTTCAAATACAACATTATTACAAGAGTTATACTAAGAAGCTGAATAACTAACATCCATACTTCACAGTTATCGCTGCCTGCATAAATTTTAATTATGAAGATGTATAAATGTTCAAGAAACTACAGTATAAGCAGAGTAACAATTAAATACCTGTTAATGCAATTATAACTCAGTTATCTCTTTTAATTAAATGAGTTTGTCATTATGAGAAAAACAAGAATATCTCTGAAACTGGAGGAAAGCTTCTCCCAAAAGTTCTTGCAAGGCAGTTCTGTTCATCAGTATCTAAAGGTAAATCAAAGCTATTGCCTTCTCACTTAATTAAACCGTTCCGTTAATAGTAGAAAGCATGTTCCAGAACTGCAGGAGGTGAACTGCCCATAAAGGTTTTGGTCTTCATTAGTAAGGATGTCTGATGAGAGATCAGAAGGTATTGAATTGTAAGCACCTAAAAAAACCAGGGAACACAGTATAAAACAAAGACAGACATAGTTCATGGAGAGGCCTCAGGAGACCTCTTTGCAAGCAAAGGCAGAGATGTAAATGAGTTGTTTACAAACTCATTTGGGATAACACATTTGAAATATGAGTCAACATTTAAAAAAAAACCACACAAAAAAAAGATTTATTGAAATAGTGGCAAAATTAGTAAGGTCAGAATTATCTTCTCACAAGTCTATATAGATTATACTGCAGCAGTAAAATGTTAATAATATCTTCTTTTTTTAAAATATTAAAATAATTAAATTGGGGGGGGCATGCTTTTCATTTAAATTTTGAGCTGTAATGTATTATCCTTTGTTTCCAATTCTATTAGATGAGCATCACATTTCTCATTATATTATTCAGTTTATTTTAATTTTGCAATGTGTCTTTATCAACTATTGATACAGTTGATGCAAGTATCAACTACTTGTATGCTATTTTTCATTAGGATTTCCTTTTAAGTAGTTGGAAAAGATATAAAGAATGTTACATGTCTGTTGCAACCTTTACAATATTTTTCTTAGCGAAGTTATTTCTGTTTATGCCTTACATGTTACTAGCATTCTCCAAGACAGTGGAGTAACATGATCAGGGTAAAATATAAGACTTAAATTTCTGTTTTTATTTCTACTATCAATTAGTTCTGTGATATCTAGAAATTTGCTTCCTCTGGCTCAGGTCCCACTCCATCAAACACCATCTTTTGCAGTGTGCATGTAAAGCTAAGTTTCTTCTCAAGCCGAATGTGTTAAATAAGAATTTAAATAACCAACTTCTACGCTGTGACCTGTTCTAATGATAGCAAAGACTTGCAAAAGGGTCTTTTTTAAAAAATGAAATGTTAGTTAGAGGACCTTTTTCAAACAGATACAAAACTGTGTCCTTAAAGAATATGCATATTTCTTTTTTTGTATTCTCTGATCTATTCAAGATTAAAATATTAATCTCATAAATCATGACTGAAACTTATACTCCTGTATATTTTGTGACTGAGTCACCTCCTCCAAATCTGAATCTCAAATATAACCTTTTTCTGGTGGGTTTGGATGTTGAGTTTGATCACAATACACTTTGAAAAACAAAATAATAATATGATAATAGTGTAGAGGCTATGGGTACCATGTATATTTAATAGCATACTGTCCTGGTTTTGGCTGGGATAGAGTTAATTTTCTTCCTAGTAGCTGGTATAGTGCTGTGTTTCAGATTTAGGATGAGAATAACGTTGATAACACACTAACGTTTTAGTTTGTTGCTAGGTAGTGTTTATACTAGTCAGGTACTTTTCAGCTTCCCATGCTCTGCCAGGTGCACAAGAAGCTGGGAGGGGGCACAGCCAGGACAGCTGACCCAAACTGGCCAAAGGGCTATTCCATACCATATGACATCATGCTCAGTATATAAAGTGGCAGGAGTTGGCCAGGGGACAGTGATCGCTGCTCAGGGACGGGCTGGGCACCAGTCAGCAGGTGGTGAGCAATTGCGTTGTGCATCACTTGTTTTGTATATTCCTTTAACATTATTATTAGTAGTATTAGTATTACTATTAGTATTTTCTCTTCCTCTTCTGTCCTATTAAACTGTCTTTATCTCAACCCATGGGTTTTACTTTTTTTTTCCAATTCTCTCCCCCATCCCACCAAACAGGGAATGATGAGTGAGCGGCTGTGTGGTGCTTAGTTGCCAACTGGGGTTAAACCATGACAAACTGTATATGCTTTATTAGAAAAACCTGAAGATTTTCTAAGGTTGGCACCAGAGAGAATCTTATTTCCTACTGCCTTGAGCCTGGCACCATTAAATTCTGGCCTTATGAGGAAGAATGGTTCATAAAGGCAGTGCCTGGAAACACTTTTCCAAATTGGATGGGCCTTCAACTAACAGTTACATTACAACTCATAGCATTTTCATAGCTTGCTATTTATACTTTGAGTAGATGAAGACCTAAATTCTCTATTGATTTCAACAGGTCTTGAAAAAAAAAGATAGGTAGACAAAAGGTTAATGCACTGCAGATTAGACAGGTAGGTAGGTAGATAGACAGACAGATTGGTTGATAGATAATAAATCTCCTATTCTTCCAATTCTTTTCCATTCTAAAGCCCTTTCTCTAACAGCTTTCCTTTATTTCATTTTTCTCAAGGGAGCACCATGATAAATTTAAAACTTTTGGGTAATTATCATATACTGATTATGCTACAACAGAGGAGGATACATTCACACAGATTTGTAATCATCTGAGAACTTATTTGGTCTGTTTTATGCCTTTCTAGTATAAGTCATTTTAGATTATTTTAAAACCCTGCTATTTCCAACCAGGTGCCTCCAGGCATAGGTGGTCTTTCAGAAGAGTCTCTTGTTCTTTGAAGGGTTACACAAATCAATTCTCTGCCTCTATAGTGTAAGCGCCACACACTGTAATCATGGTATTTGGCCTCAGAGTAATTGGTGTGATTAATAAATGCAGATGGATCAGCAAACTGTTTGCTTTGTAAAGTTCAGGATTTTGGAGATTAGACTCAAACTGTTGTGTTGTTATTAATGTAATCAGTCCAACACAAAAAAAAGGTGGAGAAGATGACAATTTGGCAACACTTCAAAATAAATCATGGCACCTTATTAATCCCTTGAGCTCATGCAGGATTGTTGAATGACTTAGCTAACCTCATTTGATATTAGCAAGGGTATAACATTAATGCACTAGGAATTTCATCTTGATGTTATCTAAAAGTGGGATTAAGCCCACAAAAGGACATTGTAGAAGCCTGTTTTTCAGTGGCTAGATTGGCTGGAATGCCTTACAATCTTCCTTCTCATAGAAAGCAGAAACGTTCTTAATTTTTCCAAGTGACCAAGAGATTATCCAGGACACTCTCCAGTGAGAAATGAACAACACTGGAAGAATAAGGATGGTTCTAATTTTAGGAATTTCAATTAACTCCCTAGAGAAGGTAAAGTTAAGCTTCACTAATGCTTTATCTTGATTTTCTTTTCCTCCTTGTCTAAGTAGTAACACTCTTAAGGCTCTTTGAAGAATGGGTTATTAAATATGGCAAATTACTGAACATAAAGTATTAATATTCTTATTGGCATGTAAAATCTTTGTCAAGTGAGGCTTTCTTAAGAATACTTGAATCTCTTAATTTCTTTTCTTTCCCAGCCAGAAAGGCTATGAAGTTGGCAAACTGCAATCTTTTCTGTAAAGAGAAGGTTTTTAGTAATGTATTAATGACAAAGACATGGGATTCATGCTGCATTTTTTATACCCATGTGACAGAGGTATTTACAAAAAGGACCTTCAAGGGATTTCCTCATGTTTCAGGGAACTTCTAACAACTGCTGGTGTGTGATAAGATCAAGTGACATCTGTCTGTTTGCAAGCTCCCACAGGTTCTGATTTTTACCTCTTTTTGATTGGAAGTGCCTTTTATTCTCAGACTCCTCTTGTAGCAGTCTTAGGTAGATACTTCACAAAATATCTGTTGAAATTTAATTTTCTCCTTCGTCACTGTAAACTAAATGTAGGGTTTCTTACTGGCCTGAACTGTACCTTAAAGCTACTGATTAGTGTTGTTCCAAGAGGATATATGTTGTTTACTGCTAGCTTATATGGAAAAAGCCATCCTAACATATATATTTTTCTTATGAAAGATAGTTCAGTCTTGTGTAGAAAACCAACTAAACCAATCTAATTTTCAAAGCAGTAATTTGACAGAAAGGACCAAATTTATACTTGAAGTGAGTGATGCAGTAATTTCTAACAAATAGAAATCTACTTTGCTTTGTTAACTGTATGAAGTCTGTTAAATGCTGTTTGTTGTACTTCACAACTTCAATACACAAATATTAAAAATAGCATTAAGAGTATTTTAAGCAGGAATGTTAGATGATGTCAATAAGAACAGAAAAAGATAGTTATGAGGGCTTGTACTCCCTTTTCCAGTAATGCTCTTTAATTTTTTAAAAAGACATCATTAATACACATGCTAAAGCTTATTTCTGTATTTACACCTTTGTTTATTGAATACTTACCTTTCTTCCACTCTCATACTACTTTGGTGACCAAGTCTTTAGCAGCAAGAGCAAAAATATATAGTGAAACTATAAAAATAACCTTTCAGCAACAAAATGAGTTCGCACTAGCACTTGTTCTTTCTTTCTTTCTTTTTCCTTCTTTCTTTCTTTTTCTTTCTTTCTTTCCTTGTTTCTTTCTTTCTTCTCTCTTCTCTTTCTCTCTTTACCTTTATCTCATCTCTCTTCACCTTTATCTTATCTCTCTTCTTTCTCTCTTTCTCTTTGTTTCATTCTTTCTTTGTTTCTTTATTTCTTTCTCTTTCTCTTTCTCTTTCTCTTTCTCTTTCTCTTTCTCTTTCTCTTTCTCTTTCTCTTTCTCTTTCTCTTTCTTTCTCTCTTTCCCTTTCCCTTTCCCTTTCCCTTTCCCTTTCCCTTTCCCTTTCCCTTTCCCTTTCCCTTTCCCTTTCCCTTTCCCTTTCCTTTCTTTTTCTCTCTTTTGCCTTTCTCTCTTCTTTTTCTTTCTTTTTTCTTCCTTCCTTCCTTCCTTCCTTCCTTCCTTCCTTCCTTCCTTCCTTCCTTCTCTCTCTCTTTACCGCTTTCTCTCTTCTCTTTCTTTCTTCTTTCTCTCTTCCTTCCTTCCTTTCTTCCTTCCTTCCTTTCTTCCTTTCTTTCTTTCTTTCCTTCTTCCTTTCTTTCCTTCCTCCTTTCCTTCTTTCTCTTTCCTTCTTTCCTTCCTTCTTTCTTTCTTTCCTTCTTTCTTTCCTTCTTGCTCTTTCTCTCTTTCTCTCTTTTTTCCTGTCTTTCTTTCTTTTATCTGCTTTGTTGCAGCTGAAAAAAACTAACTTACCATTCCAGATGGAATGATATGAATTACATAGAAAGATTTGACTCTCCCATTTCATTCACAAATATAATTCTTATATTTTCATTCACAAATATAATTCTTATTAATAAATATGTACAGTAAATCAGATTCCAAACTGTGTCAATGAAGCAATATTAAATGATCATTTATATTAAAACAAAGTATAATAAAAAAATAATAAAACAATACACTTATATTTGCTACCACAATGCATTATAATTTCTTGATGGTTTAGTTATTAAAAAAATAAAAATGTACTAAGAATATTAGTCTTATTTAGATATTTAACTACTGGAAAATTTACCACTATTCATATAAGTGTAAGACTTAAAAAGAACAATGCTTGTTGAGATGACCATCATAAACATACATCATTAGGTCTAGCTACTCAAAAAACCCCCAAATAAATACAGTATGGATTCAATCATATGAACAGTTACATGAATGTGTTAATGAGATGCAAGATGTATGAGAAAAATGTGTCCCTATTATGTGTGCACAAACAAACTCAAGTCTGAAGTATTATAGTTATTTGTGGGTGAAGGCTTGTTTGTTTCTTTTTGGTGTGTTTTTGGTGTGTTTTTTTTTAACTGTGGCTGAAACTCTTCTCCAATTTTGACTCAATTCCAGGAATCACTTCCTTGAAAGTATATTTTCCAGCACACAGATGAGCTTTCTTCTCAGGCTGTTATTGTTCAGGACAATCACTAAATAACTTTCACTTTTAAGCATGTGCTTTCTTGAGATTACCTGTTATTCCTCTAATATTCCATGACTATTTTTACAATGGAAGCAGAATCTCTTTGAACAGTCTCTTTCCCCCCCAGGTTCCTTTGAAACTCCCCATTTTTATTGCTTGTTCAGCCTTTAATGAAAGTTACTCATGCTCAGATTATGAACGTGGGTCTCTTAACATATTGTAAATTCTCCCAGGAGACCTTTTCCTGGCTGCCCTCAGGGGAATACAGATGTCAACCTGTGTCTTACTGCAGTATCCCTGTGAGTGGCTCAATAGATCAATGGTATGCCTAACAGGCAAACTGCTTTCAGTAATGAGATAATCCTGAATCCGGATAAAGTTCATTGTACTCCCAGCATTTGCAGTATGATGGTGCCTGGATGCCCTGTCTACACTGTGGTAAAACAAAATCAAGTTGTGCAGCCAACAGTGGCACATTTAGCACCACAAGTTCTTCAGTTTCCAGAAACAATAATTTTTGGTACTACTGCTAATCTTGTTATGTTTTGGCTTGTTTTCTATTCCTCTGAAATGCAGTCAAGATTACTGTTTACAGTTGCAAGCATTCAGGTAGCCTGATCAGTTATGGTAATTAGATTTGAAGGTGAATTTTTTTTATATGTTCCCAGATGAGACAGATCAGAATTATCTTCCTCAGCATAACATTTACTGAATTATTTTTGAAACCTGCGGAAACAAGCCTAATTAATCAGCTGCACAATTACGCCATCCACTGAGTCCTGAGGCAGGTGTCAAGGGCAGTTCAAATCTCTTGGAGATATTATTTCAGCCTCTCTGCAGACTCAGGACAGGATCAGACTACTTTAAACTTCACAGGTATGAAGTTATCAGTGCTGCCAGGAAACCAAGTAACTTATTCTTACTTTGAAACAGTAGAATGGCTTGAAGTGAATGCTGAGATTGCACATCACAGAAGCAAGTGTATTCTCAGGCAGTTTTGATGACTACAAAATTAGAAAGCCCAAGAGCAAAACACTGTTACTTCTTCAGCTTGTCTTCTTTCTCTTTTTTTTTCTATTCTTTTTTTTTTGTTGATTTGTTGGGTTTTTTTGGTTGGTTTTTTTTTGGTTGGTTTTTCATTTGCTTGCTTCTTTGTGGGAATATTAGTTCTGAGTTGAGCGCTAGAAAGATCTGAAAGATAAAGATAATGAAGTAAAGAATAAATGGCTAAAAATAAATTCATACATAGCCCCTACTACATCTAGAAAGTGATGCTCCTGGGTAAGACATACCATTTTTGCAAAAAACTGTGGTTTTGCAGAACTGAAAGAATGTATGTATTCTTATTTCTCACTTAATCAATCTTTTTAACCTTCTGTTTCTTTTCTCTTACATATTCTATGTTTGTAACTGGGTGTGGGGGAAGGGTTGTCATCCTACGCACAGTTCCTCATCTTTCCCTTTCTTAATGTAGAAAAAACAGAACAACCTTTTGAACCAATGTGATATATCACTTTATTTTCTTATCTCTTCTTTTTTACCAAACAGTTCCATTAGGAACAGATTTGTTTCAGAGTCCATATGGTCATATAACATCACTGTGAGCACTCAAAGGGCACTGAATTAAATCTTAGCTCCAGTGTGCATGGAGCCACTGATTTTGTGCGAGCCAAGACTTCACCCATTATACTTAGGAATGGTTTATACTTAGAAGTTCCCCAAGTCTATGGTGACTGGAGCTGCTGCATGAACCGTAGAAAGCTTCAACTTGTGTTCTCAAAACTATAGCTGGATTATGCTGAGCTATTTTTCAATTCTGATATCTCCATACTCAGAGATTATTGAAAAGGTGATGCAGCAAAGAATTGTTTCTTTCTTTTGTTTAGTAGCTCTCTAGCAATAGTCTGTGGGGCCATACTAATCAATCTGAAGTTGGCTCGGAGATAATTCCAGGTCCTCAAAGGATCCTCTTACCATGCAATGACATATTTCTATTCTGGCACATGGCTCAAAGAATAGATGTCAGGAACCACCGTGGACATCCCAAGACACTATCTTATTTTCTAGCCTGTAGAAGAGCTCCTTATTGTGTGATTCCTTAGAGGAAGTCCTCCCTTTGACAAAACCTAATCTCATCTGAACTAATGCACGTAGTCAAATATATGTCATATTTCTTTTATTCCACTGTCTTGTACAAGGATCATTCATCACCTTTCTCTAAAGCTGGCAACAAGATGATTTCAGGCGCACTTTAATGGGTAACTCTGCTTATTCTTTGCTATAGGTCAACTTGAGCCTGTGTCCTGACTGTCTCTGTATGACAGCTTTAGTCCAAACCTAAAACTAAAACCAATGATACTATTTCAGATGAAATCCAATAAATTTTGCTATACAATCTGTTCCTCTACATAAATGGAATTAATAGTCATTGCTTCTTCAACAGAATTTCAAATGATAACTTTTAGGAGCTGTAAAATAAGGTATTGGTGAAGTAAAATCTAAACACAACAGCTTCAAGCTGCTAACACCACTCCCCAAGTTAACCCCAACAGACCCCTCTACCTTGATTTTATACTTGTGAATGTATTATGGACTATATGAGCAGGTCATTGGATGTGAAAAAATCTCAATTTTTTAAAAAAGGGGATTTTGGAACTCAGCACCTGTCTATTAATGACATAAAGTGCTGGCAATGAGAACAAACAGTGAGAAATACAATGTCAAGACCTCTTGTGGAATGAAGTTTCATAACTTCACTAGCGTTGATACATAGATAACAATTATATTCTTAAGTGAAAGCATATACCATAGAGAGATTTTTTTCACATAGGTTACAGTTTTCACGCCTACATTATATAGCTATGCAGTTTAAGTAAATACACAAACATTTAATCAGATTAATATTCTGTTGCTCTTTAATATGTGTCTATATCTTAATCTTTCTGCACCGAAGAGTTTGGGCTGGAATTCATTGAGACAGTGAAAAGGCTGTAAGAAGTTCCACAGCATCAAAGACACTGAAACCTGACATTAACAGCATTGTAAATCTGACATGAACAATTTATGAGTTTAACAATGACTTCAGAGGAAAAATTTTCTAAAATGCATTCCTCTGGGTGTTATCTAACTAGGAAATAATCCTTCAGGTCTCTGCAAAATGTAACCCATCTTACTTGCCTTAGATTACATAGGAGATACTGAAATCATCTTTAAACCAGTCAATTGAGAGGGAATTGCGTGACACTAAATTATTTCTTGTCCTTACAAACAGATGCAGAAACATGAGGGAAGGAACTGATGGTTTTTGGTAGATACAAGTTCACTTCTGTTTAGGTTTCAAGAAGTGACCAGTACATCTTGGAGGTTTCTTTTTCTCTTTCTGTCCTTTTCCTGCCACCTTTTTTTTTTCGTTTTCAGAGTGGAATAAATGTCAGCTTCAGACTTCACCTCAGGGAACTCAGATCACCATTTAGTAAAGCTTTTTCTAAGAGGCTTAGAGGTGTATTTCCAAGACAGAGCTTAGGAATTAGAAGACCAGCTGCTTTCAGGTATGCATTGGTTCTTGGACAACACTGTGGACATGAAGACTGCTGTGTACAAATAGATGGGATTTTGTTCCTCTCCCCATCACCAACAAAACTATAATACAGAAATGTTTAGATTAGGTGCAATAATTGGTTAAGGCCAGTTGAAAACTGTACTCATTGACTGACTTTGCATCAGGTTCAGATATGTGCTAAGGACATTCAGAAGCTTAAATCATAGTAGAATGAAACTTCAACATAGAGCAATATCTGCTTTTGGCAATATTCCCCCTTCTAGTGGGAGATGAGGCCAGGTGACCCGCCCAGAGGTCTCTTCCTACCACTGTTCCTATGATTTCGTGATTGAATCTATGGTGAGATTATACCATCTTTGGCTTCCAGATGGGTTCCCAAAACAATGTAAGTTATTTGATATGCACTATAAAGCACTGACTTGGAAACAGTGTCACTAAATTGCATCATCTTAAAAATTATTTGTTTTGCCCCTATGTAAAAAGACATCATGGCATGATGCTGCATACCCATATCCCATAGTGAGACTTTAAAGCATTTCTGGGAGTTGTGCCTCCTTTGAAAGTCCAGCCTGCTTGATTTTGAAAGATTGTTGAAACATTGCCATCCGGATCAAAAATTTAGTAGTTTAAAAGGCAGTATGATCTTTCCTCTTTTCTATAAGGAACCTTCAGATTCCTTACCTTAGGTTTGCACAGAAAGTTGATATGTTTACTTGTAGGATTTTGTTGAGAAACAAGCAGGAAGAAAGGGATAGATAAATCTTTATATTTGTGAATTATGAGCACAACTGAATGCTTTTCCACTTTTAATATATAAACAAGGCCCTTACATTTTGGAAAAATATTCTCTTATTCTTTTGCTAAAGACTAGTGTATCTGATTTACACACACTGACTGTTTAGTAAGATTTGGATCACATCAAGTCCAAGAAGAATAATAGCATTTTTAAATATTTGTTTGTTTGTATTTTTTAAAATAATATACTATTTAGACAAGCAAAAGTGGTCATCCAAATAACATATTAAAACCACATCTATGTATATATAGTCTTCCATTATGCTGCACAAGTATTCTTTAAGGAAGAAGTATGTAAAGTTTAAAGAAATCAGTGGGATTCCTTCATATATTGGTGGTTTTTAGGAAAGAGACAGATTGTGACCCTCTAACATAGGCAGTTTCGAATGCCCAATCTTTCTGTTCCAATCCAGAGAAGAAATACAGAGTCCCCTTGAGTACTAATTAGGTCTACCTAAGTCATCATTAACAGGTCCGTGAAGTAAAGTATAGCAAGCCCCTCTCCCTACTACATGCTGTGCCCTCTCAGCCTCCATATATTTTACATCGGTGTTTTTCCATCTGCTACAACCTGTGTAACAAAATCTTCCTTCTCTATGCCTGATCCAGAGCCATTACAAGCAAATTCCATTTCTTAAAGGAAGGATTTTGCAGAAGAACTTAAATTACAACTTTTATGAAGAAAAGGCAACAATATGTAGACACTAGCAGTAGTACTACATAGATTAAGTGATGTGTGAAAGGAATTATTTTACAAGAAAGCTTGGGTCTCAATTCCTGTCTTTTTTAAATAATTGGCAAAAAAGTCTCTCTGATTACACTGGAAGTAGGATCAGGCCCCTAAAATATGTTGCTATAATTCTTCTTAAGACTTCTAAAGCTTATGTTAGGATCTCAAATCTTGTCTGTCTACCTCAGGAATGAGAAGTGTATATTTTCATAGTGGTTAAATGTATATTTCACTGATTTAAAATGTGTTTTGCAAAGCTGTCCTTGTCACTTCTAGACTGATATATTTATATGCAGTTTCCCCTTCCAAATTCTGTTTAGATAGCTGTAGGGAAAAAAAAATCTGTCTGCCACTACTACGGCATGTTGTGTAACTAGGCATAATTTTACTATTGTCACAACCTCAAGACTGTTTACTGAGAGGGTTATGAAATAATAACTTTATTCAAAGACTCAAAACTTGACATGAAATTATGGAATGACTGAAAATACATAGAACAGAAAAGGTACCACCACAGCAAGAAAAAAAACCCAACAATCCCACGCTTAAAAAATATCTGGAATCTTCTTCTCACATACTTCTTTTTTTATACAAGGGAACCAATATCCATCTTCTTTCCTTTCAAGCCCTATTTTAAACCTCCTTAACAAGCCCTACGGATCTTAATGTCTGTTTTATAATGCAAACTAACTAAATAACAAAATCATAGTTCATCCAGTATCAAGAAACAAATGATAAGTCAAATCTGCTGTCTTTGTTCAATGTATTGGACAACATTGATTATACACAAGAAATCACATTAGAAGAACCAAAAACAATTACTCAGCTTCCGTATCTCTTCTTGGTAATATAATACAACAGAATTAACTTATTAGCCATTCAATTGCTTTAAAAGAAAGAAATGTGATGTTTTCTAAAGTTTGCCAGTGAACATGAGGTGCTTCTCCACAGATAACCTCTGGAAACTGAGAAAAAACCTCACTTCACTTGGGAGCTTGATGTAGGCACTAACAACATTTCCAGGAATTCACCTAGCACCCAGTATGTGCTAGGCTATATTTCTCTTACCATAATTCCTTTTATGTGCTTATGAAATTCAACACAAGGAGACTGTGTAACGTATTTTGCTTTCTTCATATATTAATTTGAAAAATGAAGCACAGACTAGTAAGAACTTGTGAAAAGGTCATATTACATTACCAAACAGATGAGTTTCTGTTGGGTAGCACAAGATGTTTCAAGGAAAGTGAAAATCATCCAGGGAAAAAAGAAGCTAATAACATGTTTTCACAAGGCCCCAGTCTTCTTCATACTTCTGCAGATGGAGCAACTACTGCAGCAGAAATAAATGTAGCAACTTTCTAGCTACATCCCTGTCTGCTACCGTTCACATTCTGTGTCTTTTCCATCTCTGATATGCACTGTATCACCTTTTTCCATTATTCCCCACTTCCCCTTTGTTGTATTGATAACAGTGGACAAGTTCTCTTTCAAATTGTGAGATATAATCAGCAATTATAAAAATAACCTTCTCTCTAACATTAAGCTAAAGGGCAGAGGACCATGGCCTCAGCACCTTGGTCCACAGTCCAGAGTTCTAAGCTACAGTCATTACTGTGAGTTTGAGCTTGTGCAAAATGCTTCAATATTATGATCCTCTCCAAAGCAGTGATTGAAAGTTTTCAAAAGCTTTAGAGTGATTTTGGTGGAGGGAGCAACATTCACTGGAATGAGGACATACCTTACCTACCTTAGAGACTTCCTCATTAGCAAGGATTCCTAAAGGGATAAAATATGACACCTCATTTTCTGCTTCTGCCTCCTCTGGAGTCCATCAAACCAAACTGGAAACTTAAATCTAATAGACTGAGTTTTCTTTCCTCTCTACATATCTCTCCCATTCTTTTTTCTTTTTTTTTTTTCTTTTTTTCTTTTTTTCTTTTCTTTAATAAACAGAAGTGAAAGCTACCCAATGAACTCTGAACATAATAACACAGTTCTTCTTAATCCTTAATCTTTCTTTTGCCACATATACAGTCAAGTCAGAGGTGAATTTTGCCACAGCTAATGAAAGCAAGTTGAAGCCCATATCTTTCTTCTGAGCTAATTTTCAACATGTCCAAAATGGTTTTGCAATTATTTGTTCAACTGTCAATATATTTTTTCTCTAGCTAAACTGTAGTTCATCTGGACTAAACAAGTATTAAAAAAAAAGTAGGATTTTAAAAAGCCAAAAAAAAATCCAGAGCAAAAAATTATTTCACTCTTCTTGTATCATTTTAAATTCTGATAAGTACTGTTAGATTAATAAATAAATAAATAAATAAATCCCTCTCCAAAAAGCAATACATGGAAAATATTGTGTCTGCCACTCACGAACAATATTTAGCAAAAAGCTTGCAGCCAGTAACTTTTTCTGCAGCTGAGAAATGTGAAATACTTTCTTGCAACTGTCAAACAAATACACCATCTGAGAACATCCCTCGTTGCTCTTCCAAGTCCTTGGTATTACCCCCAGTGGTCTAGGAGGCAATCACAATTTTGAAACATGAGTTTAATTCTAATTTCTCTGTTATTATATTGACAGAAGAGCAATAAAAACAACTCTACTTGGAACCTGCAGTAAACTCATCTGGTAGATTGAAAACACTACAGCTCAAAGGTGCCCCCATAGAGAAATAAAATAAAAACAAGGAAATGTTAGAAGCAACATGCTCATATTTCTTCACATGTACAAGAGCTACTGTGACTTTCTGGAAACAATAAATTATTTATGCACTGAACTATTTGTTAGGTTGCATTAACTGATAAATACAACCCTCTGTTACGTGCATTGTCATGTAAAACAGCTTACCCTGAAATAAGGGTGAGCTATTACAGCAGGCCAAAGAAAGTTGCTTCTTCTGTTTTTTTGTTTGTTTTATTTTAATCTGGTACATACTCTGTAAATGAGCCAGTGTTGTTCACCAGATTGTTTTGTAGTGACTCCCATAGATCTGAATGTATTTTTTTGTGACATAAAACCTAATATTCAATGCAAGAGTGAAAGATATTATTTACTTCTTTCTAGCTTCTGTCACTATTATTCTTCCTAATCTATCTGGCCAATCACCTTAAAATACTTATTTTATATTTACTGTTGTAATCAATAGCTCTCAATTAGATTTCTAATTGTACTTTAATTTTGGATAATTTCTGTCTATTTATAGTTTTCAAATGTATGAATTTTTAATTATTTCATGTTTTACTCTACATCCCAGTCCAAACCTGATAGAACATTTACTGACATGAACTTTTCATTTTTAAGTTTTAAAAGATAATTTGACCATACATTTTTGCAATTTCAGAAATGATCAACATTTCATTACTTTTGAATTTGCTTGGGGCAAATTTTTTGGCCAAGCAAGCAACAATTCAAGTCTTTATTTAACACCTAGTTTTCTACTCTGGTTGAACTCAGTTCTCCGTTCCCTTTTGTAACACGTATAATTGTCAGACATTTAACAATTAACCTAAAAATTTCTAGATTTTCAACTGGATCTGAATTGACCTCTCCTCTATTCCCTTCCTCATCCAAACCTATCATGAAATAAAACAAACACATTTTTCCCTCAGGATTTTTGTGTATCTTCCCAGAGTGCTAGATAACCTTGAATCTATGCTTTAAATTTATATTTCCAGGCACCTGATATACATAATCCCCTAAAGGTTCAACCTTATTATTTAGATCTTTAGATCACGGAAGTTCAAATAAGTTTCCAAACTTTCTGGACACAGATTGAACTACATCCAAACCTGTTAATTTTATTTACCTCCTGTATCATAGGTCACAAAGAGTGAGATTCAGATCCAGATTCTGGCACCAGACACCATTTAAAGTTTCCAAAATGTGGTGACTTTATATTATCAATCTAAGCTCCCAGTGGAAATCAAATCTTCAGAGTCAATGATATTTAGAGAATGGATACACACACACATATTTCCAGTATTTTAAAAGTTCTAAGCTACCCTGCCTGGCCTCTACCTTCCTCTCCAGAAATGCATGGGAGTTACTTCTAGATCCTATGTTATATCTGCCAGATCTACACAGTCAACTCAGATGCTTTGGGGTGTTTCACATGGCATCAAACATCTTTAGCTAGATAACTGAATTGCAACCATACTGGTTACTCTGTTGAATCATTCTGTAGGTTCCGTAAAATCCATTTTATACAGAATGTTAAAGGTTGACATATCTAATGTCAAATCCTATCAAAAGTGTAAAAATGCAGTTCCTGCTAATGCATGTTTACAAGAAAGTGGGTGATGGTGTCTTCACTGAATTTCAGTCCTTTACCTTGACTTTAGGGTATTTCTGATGAAATTAAAAGTTCACATGAGATACTAAGAGAATGAACTCACTCACATGCTTGAATAGGCTTCATACCGAAGTGTATGAAAGTTAGCAAACCATAATTTAAGTCTAAGAACTACAGTTAACCAACTGTTCAATGGGTATGTCTTTAATTATTGATTTAGTTAATGTTTTTTATTTAATATTAATCAATATTTTAATGTTATTTAATATTTAATACTCTTTATTAATAGCTATTACTGACAAATTAATTCTAAGAGAAGAGACTCATAAACGACAATGCAAATTTCACGAAGCCCTTTGTTACATGAGATGGAAACCACACACACACACAGAGACAGATATTATTTTATGCTGGGCACCATGTTGAAGGGCTGATGATATTAAATATTTGACTGCATCAAGCAATAATTATTTTCTCTGTAGTAAGCTGCATAATTTTTCCAATACACTTACATGATGGTTAACTTTACCCAGATATTTTCCATATTTCCATTAAAAATACTCATTTTTTCTTTACAGTGGTTCTTTTAAGTTCAGCGCGATCCTGCTGTCCTCCTTTAATCACAAAGGTAATTTTAGCTTACGTACAAGATTTTGAAGCAATTTTAGCATTAAGTGCTACTGAAACATATGGCCTAATGTTTATCTTGTCTTATGCAACATCAGTTTTATATAATGCATATTTTCATGAAGCTGTTAATCTTACGAGACAATGCTTATTTTGCAATTTTCTTATTCAAACTTTTTGGGAGTGGGAAACCAGTTTAACATGAATCTGCATAATGACTGAGAACCATTGTTACTTTGTTGCTTAGCAAACCATTAGGCCAACAGTTTAAGATCAACCCAGGACAAGAGCTTGTCAAGAGCTTGACAAGAGCTTGTCCTGGGTTGTCATTCATGGTGATGAGTCCGTTAAAAACAAAGGTTGTGTTCCCGGCCAAACTCAAACCTCTGTGAGCTTTGTAATGGAACTGGTGGGAATCTTCCCTCCCCTGCATCCATGAATGAGACATGGTCACAGCCTGGCCATTATAACTCTTTTCCTGCAACTTGAACAATTTCCTGTAATTATAAACAAAAATGATAAAGAACTGGTCACATATTTATTACCTGTGGCTGAATTGCATTTATGTTTGCATTTCATTTTGCACTTGTAAGAATGTTCATAAGAAAAAAATCCTTCATTTTCTAGTTGTTGTTGTTAATCAATACTGTGATGGCAAAACATATTTTAAACATGAATAGAAAAAAATGATGATAGCATCCCAACTTCTCATTCAAACTAACACTAGGACTACTATGAAGGTGGTTTTGTTCTTGGTGGTGGGTTTTTTAACTGTCAGTACTTTTTATGAAGAGGTCCAGTTTTGGAGACTTTTTAATAAGCAAGGTATCTAAGACATAAGAAAACTTAAGCTATCAATTAATATGCAATTTGTACCATATAACAATTAAAGCTGATGATAAACAATTTTTAAATTATAAAGAAATCTTTTAAGTACATTGCAATAGATACTGGAATCAGATTTTTTTTTTTTTTTAAAAAATCAAAACCATAACCACACCATCTTTGGTAATATGTATCTTCAGAGAGCAACTATCCACTTTCCTAGTAATCCATATTTAGTTAAGTATCTATAAGTTTAGTTCAGCTGTTCTTTAAAACAAAGGGGGATATTAATCAAAAGATAAAACTAACCAGACTAGTTTTTGGTTGGTTGGACTGTTTTTTTTAAAGCTGCAGTTATCTACAGAAAAAAAATAATTTTTTTCATTCTCTGTTTTGTCTCAAATTTCAAATACCATTAGATTAACATTTGAAACAGTTCTCTTTTTCTCATATCTGAATACTGGACAAATGCCAGAGACATCTTTGCTATTTAAATGTGGCCAGTGTTTATTATTCTATACATATATTGACAGCAATAATTAATCACAATATTGAGCATCTTTGGAGGATTCCAAAAGAATCTTAAAACCCCAATGAATAATATTCTCATCCTCTGTATACAGGAATTGGAAGCACAGAGGGGAAAAGAATTTGTCCAAAATCTCACAGTAAATCAGTAACAGAGTGATAACTAGAACATAAGTTTCCTGACTCATATCTCTGCTTTAACCAGAAGATGACCCTGATCATGTGAGCCAGGAGTTCGAAACACACATTTAAAAAATATATATATTCTGTAAGCAGAATGCTTTGTGTAAAATTATTGAATTTAAACAAGCAACAAACAAAATATTTTCCTTTAATGGATAAATTCACTGTAAAAAATGGAAGTGGGAGTAAGGGTAGGGAAAGAGATGCTCATTTTAGAGATTTTCCCCTCAGTAATGACCGTTCTAGAGGTGTAAAACAAAGGACGTCTCCTAACTTTAACCTTTAACTAATAGCTGTGTGAGAATACATGACAAGTAGAGTCAGGTGGACAACTACATATATGGCAAGGTAAATTTATTTGGAGCTAAGGTAAGAAGTTCTGGAAGAATATATTTGAAAATATAATTGTTTTTAAAATATTATATCCACTCACTACCTCAAACCCCAAGAAGCAATGAATTTATTGCCCCCTTCACTGGAGTCCCATTCATAAGAAACATGGTGGCAGAAATGTCTCTCAATTTTTCTTCAGAATTGGTCCTTTGAGGTACAGAATTAAGTATATGAAATTTTATTGTTGGTTTTCTTCCAGAATTTCCCATGTAGTTTTCCCCTGGAGACCAGATACTGCCTGAAAACTCCATACTTCTATGATTAAATGTCATTTCTTCTAAAACATTTTCTTCCATAAATATTTGCCAATTTTTTTGATCCAGATATAAATGAAAATTGTTCTAAGGAATGTTAACTTCCTTGGAGGACTATGGAGCAAAAAAGCAGAGTATTTAGCTTTTTGAAACAAACATTGTACAAATGGGTTGTGATGCAGTGGGAAAGTTTCTACTGATTTTAGTGGGCTTTTAAAAGCACATGGCTAAGTTATATTCTTGCACATCAGTTTCGGTGCTGTTTTCACCATCTCTCCTCGTGACATCGTAGTGCTGTGTATTTGCTTGGTACAGCTTTTTTTGACATTTATTTCATAAGGGTAGGTGCAATCTTTTCACTTTTTTTATCCAGTAAAATTGGATTCCCATCTTCCTTGGCCTTCCAAGAGCTAAAAAAAAAAAAAAAAGAAAAAAAGTAACTGATAAAAAAAAAGTCATTTGATCTGCAAATAAAATAATAAAATTTCAGAAGTGGAATTAAGTCTATTTGCTTTGTCATTTTTAATTGAGAAATAAATATTCTGTCAATTTTGGTTTGAGTGTTGCTTCAGCTAGTGGCAAAGAAAGAGTTGAGTGTTTATAGGTAAGAATCAGGGGGAAAGCCAACAAGGCAGATATCATGGTGGGAGTCTGTTACAGACAATCCAACCAGGATGAAGAGGCAGACAAAATATTCTATAAGCAGCTGGGAGAAGTCTCACAATCGCTAGCCCTTGTTCTTCTGGGGGACTTCAACTTACCAGATGTCTGCTGGAAATACAGTACAGCAGAGAGGAAACAGTCTAGAAGGTTCCTGGAGTGTGTGGAAGATAGATAACTTCCTGACACAGCTGGTGAGGGAGCCAACTAAGGAAGGCACCCTGCTGGACCTGTTGCTTGTGAACAGAGAAGGACTTGTGGGTGATGTGACGGTTGGAGGTCATCTTGGGCATAAAGATCATGAAATGATAGAGTTTTTGATTCTTGGAGAAATAAGGAGGGGGGTCAGCAGAACTGCCACCTTGGACTTCCGGAGGGCAGACTTCAGCCTTTTTAGGAGCCTGGTTGACAGAGTCCCCTGGGAGACAGTCCTGAAGGACAAAGGAGTCCAGGAAGGCTGGACATTCTTCAAGAAGGAAATATTTAAGGCCCAGGGGCAGGCCGTCCCTGTGTGCCAAAAGACGAGCCAGTGGGAAAGAAGACTGGCCTGGCTGAACAGAGAGCTTTGGCTGGAAGTCAGGAATAAAAGGAGAGTTCACGACCTTTGGAAGAAGAGGCAGACAACTCAGGAGGACTATGAGGATGTTGTGAGGCTATGCAGGGAGAAGATTAGAAGGGCCAAAGCCCAGCTGGAACTTAAACTGGCTACTGCCATAAAAGACAATAAAAATGTTTCTATAAATACATGAGCAACAAAAGGAGGGCTAAGTAGAATCTCCATCCTTTATTGGATGTGGGGGGAAACATATAGTGACAGAAGACAAGGAAAAGGCTGAGGTACTTAGTGCCTTCTTTGCCTCAGTCTTTAATAGTCAGGCAGGCCCTGCTTGACTAACCTGATCTCCTTCTGTAATAAGGTGACCCACTTAGTGGATGAGGGAAAGGCTGTGGATGTTGTCTGCCTGGACTTTAGTAAGGCCTTTGACACCATTTCCCACACCATTCTCCTGGAAAACTGGCTGCTCGTGGCTTGAATGGGCATACTCTTTGCTGGGTAAAAACTGGCTGGATGGCCGAGCCCAGAGAGTTGTGGTGAATGGAGTTAAATCCAGCTGGAAGCCAGTCACAAGTGGTGTTCCCCAGGGCTCAGTATTGGGGCCAGTTCCATTTAACATCTTTATCGATGATCTGGATAAGGGGATCGAGTGCACCATCAATAAGTTTGCAGATGACACCAAGTTGGGTGGAAGTGTTAACCTGCTGGAAGGTAGGAAGGCCCTACAGAGGGATCTGGACAGGCTGGATCGATGGGCCGAGGCCAACTGTATGAGTTTCAACAAGGCCAAGTGCTGGGTCCTGCACCTGGGTCACAACAACCCCATGCAACACTACAGGCTTGGGGAAGAGTGGCTGGAAAACAGCCTGGCTGAAAAGGACCTGGCGGTGTTGGTTGACAGCCGGCTGAACATGAGCCAGCAGTGTGCCCAGGTGGCTAAGAAGGCCAATAGCATCCTGCTTGCATCAGAAATCATGTGGCCAGCAGGACTAGGGAAGTGATCGTCCCCCTGTACTCAGCACTGGTGAGGCTGCACCTTGAATACTGTGTTCAGTTTTGGGCCCCTCACTACAAGAAGGACATTGAAGTGCTGGAGCATGGCCAAAGAAGGGCAACGAAGCTGGTGAAGGGTCTAGAGCACAAGTCTTCTGAGGAGCGGCTGAGGGAGCTGGGGTTGTTTAGCTTGGAGAAAAGGAGGCTGAGGGGAGACCTTATTGCTCTCTACAACTACCCGAAAAGAGGTTGTAGTGAGGTGGGTGTTGGTCTCTTCTCCCAAGTAACAAGCAATAGGACAAGAGGAAATGGCCTCAAGCTGCGCCAGGGGAGGTTTAGGTTGGATATGAGGAAAAATTTCTTCACTGAAAGGGTTGTCAAGCATTGGAACAGGCTGCCCAGGGAAGTGGCTGAGTCCCCATCCCTGGAGGTATTTAAAAGATGTGTAGATGTGGTGCTTGAGGACATGGTTTAGTGGTGGACTTGGCAGTGTTAGGTTAACAGTTGGACTTGATGATCTTAAAGGTCTTTTCCAACCTAAACAATTCTATGATCCTATGGTTCTATAATCTTTTTTTTTACGTGCTTCATATCTCAGTGCTATTGATTTACCTTGCACTTGGCTTTTTGTAATACAGGGAAACATACCAGGTTATTTCAGAGAATCAAAATAGTAAAAAGGGAGAAGAAAATATCTTCCTTATACATGTACAGTAGCACTGAACTTATGACGCCATGTCAAACTTAGCCCATGGCTATACTTGAACGATAATTAATAGTAAATGAAATAGCTGACATGAGGAAATGTAATTACAGTATCTTCTAATTTATGTAGAAGACATTTTAGCTTCTGGGCTAAATTTTCAAAAGTTTCTAAATAAAATAGAAGATTATGGGTATAGTTGGATGTGTTGTTCCAGCTGGTGCTGATCAAGGTTAAGAGGTGACCACAGCCTACTGATAGCTCCTCATTATCATCCCGCACACATGCTGCCTGCTGTAGATTGACACCTGCACCATCTGAAAGTATAACTACAGAGATAGCTGCTTCCCACATCCAGTTCACCTTTTACAATTCTAAACAGAGTGTCATTTGTTTGCTTGTCACTAAGTTTTGACAGAACCAAGGTGATGATGAACATACTAGGATGTGTCTTAAGACCTTATCTGAATGAGGACATTGAACTAGTTTATTTAAATGTCTGCTTAGTTAAATTAGTGCAGAAGACTGTACAGACTTATTTATTTCAATTTGAACCTTTGAAGTGTAGATTGAATGGCTTTACATCAAAGGTATATGTAAGGGGACTTATGTCAATGTAGGAGGACCATACAGGCTGTTGGATCAATAGATCATACATTTGTTTAAAAATGTATTATTGTAAAAATTGTTTAAAAATGTTTTATTGTAAAATAAAGGGGAATAAGCATCTCTAGAAGGCAATTGATCCCATCCAAAGAAATAAAGTATTATTATTATTTAGAAATGTTTTCTTGAATCCCATGTGAGGTGACATGAATTCCACCATTAAGGTGCTGAAGTTTAATAAATCACCAATCTTTCTCTTGAGGCTTTCAACAGGATTTGACTTGAATTCTCTTCATGAAAACACAGCAAAATTTTAAGAGGATCTTTATACTACAAACCTAAAGTTGAGGTACATTTGAGGCATTTAAATTGGGTGAGCTGGATTCCACCCCTAAAATTTACTACTCTATGCTCATTTAAATAATATGTTAAGTGTACACGTTGACTACAAACTATATTGAAAGTGCATCCCTCAAAATGTTATGCAAAAATCCTGAATGTTCACTTTCTAATAACCTAGAAAAAGCTGATATGAAGTGCTAAGCATACTCAGTGTTAACACTCCTGCCCCTTAGGCTAATCAGGACTAAAACCAGAAATCCCTTCCTGCAGGACTGCATCAAACTCTTCATTTTTTAATGAACATGAGAAGGATTCACACAGTTTAAACTAGACTATGACGTTGTGCTCTTTCTCGTATTTTTTAAAAAAGTGAGCTGTAGGTGATTCACCTAGAATGATACATTTATCCTCTTCACTTTAGGGGAGCAGGCCCACAGGCCTCTTTACAAGGTGACATCTTTTCTTAGCATTGGAAGCTAGTAATTTGTTCCTTGCTGGTGCAGACATGGCCAAAGAGTGCAAATGCAGTACTTGCATAAAGTCACGTGCAAATAAAAGGAACACACAGAGGCACAGGTACAGGGAAAAATATTGCTAAGTCAATACATGATTTTGAGAATCTAATTTAAAGAACTTCACTTGGCAAAATGAAAGGCCTGGTGTGCTATAGTTGCTGTTTATAAATACAGAGGGATAAACATGAGGATGGGAAAACAACAGAAGTTCCAGTTTGAGTCAGGCCAAAGATGTGGTGAGCAGAGAGTCCTCTTCAAGGCAGAGGTTTAGCAAGTCTATCCTTGGCATAGGACATCAGCTGCCAGGAGTCAGCAATTAAAGATTTTTCTGAGGCTACACCTGGACCATCATCTTAAATTACATGTCTGCTCAAGACTAGGAGCAAGTAAACAACATCCAGCATCTATGAGAGATATTCTAGCACAGAAGTATACTTTCCAGGGAAGTTGTGTAATCTTTATACAGTTGAAGTTGACCTGAGCCCTATTTGCCCCATTTTGATCCTGAGGGAATATGTACTCATCCTAATGGAAGTTGAGCAGCTTGCCAACCTTGGCCCTAGACTTCTCAGTTTGGGCCACCAGCTGGAAGAAGATGTTTAGGTGGAAAGTCTACAAAATTGTTCTTCCCCAGTAGGAGGAACAGATTTAGACTCAGTCATGCAACTGCAGTAACATGGTTATATGCAGACCCTGATTACGCAGATATATTGTTAGATGATAGCATGAAAGCCTGATGTAGACAGATACCATGAAAACACCGTGCTCTTATCAGACTCTTTCTGTAAGAGATTTTATTTTTCATATGAAAATTATACTATAAGATAAAAGTATTGCCTTCGCCAGTGGTGTGATATCCTCTTGCTGAGACAAAAGGCCAAAATGGAAATCACGTGACAATCCAGCATTTTCTCATAGTGAAATGTGGTGTCATTTCAGAATACCCTAATGACCTTTGAAACATTAGATATGTTTACACTAATTTGACTGGGATACTTTCATCTTTATACAGTACACTTTCATTTCACTCCACCACTCATGACTAATGGAACTAGCCTACAACTGTGTAAATAAATTGCAGAGGTTTAAGGAAAGCCATGCTACCTTCTTTATATATTTCTTTACAGTATGCAAACCACTACGATTATCATTCTGCTTAGCTGAACTTAGTACCTGTAGGGTCATTTTAAAATTACCCTCTTCTTGCCTATCCTCTAGAGACTGATGGCATCTCCTTTTGCTTTTTTTTTTGCTTGCCTGGGGCACTTGCTGTTCCTTCATTTTAGCTTTGCTCACCCACTGTGTAAAGTCTAAGCAAAAGTGTCTAAATAGTAAGATTCCTGTTTTCAGTGTTATGCAAATGATGTCAAAGTCAAATTTTGGATAACCTCAGCTTAAGTGCCAAGTCTCACCTTCTCTGGGTGATTCATTAGTGGAATAACAAAGAGGCCATGAGCTCTCCTACTCCGCCGGGGGACTATCCACTTTTGTCCATATGGAGAAAGTCTTTCTGAAAGAAGATTTGTTTTATACCTATAGTAATACAAACTTGACATTGTCTTTAAGCACACTTGAAAAGAAGAGCTGGTATCAAGTAAATATAATTTCTGACTAATCAGGAAGATTAATTTCTATTACGAACCATGTCTCAGACAGCGCTCTGCCTGTTAAAAAGTCTGAAATCATGTCAGTTTTTAAAGCTTTTCTCCAGTGACAAGTTTGCAGTGTTTTGTCAAGATGCTCAATTTATTCAGATGGAGTGACAGTTCCCTCACAAAATCCATTATAAGTGCAAATATGAGACTAAGTGGGACTGGAGTTGCTAAGATGGAGCGCAACCAGGAGCTGTAATGTTTTGAAAAGAATTATGGTCTATAATTGGAACATAATGGATCAAATTCATTTTGGTGTGACTCCTTTAATATCAGTGGAGTTACGCCTGTAACAACATTATATGAAGAAAGCAGTTTGCCTTTCCTTTACACAAGTTGTATACATTTCCCCAGTTGTATCTGAATTAAAATCAATGAGGTTTCAATGGAATAACCAAGTAGCAGATTTTCATCCAATGTCACCTTGTACCATAGCCACTTAGAAATTTGTGAGGTCTTTGTAACTTGTTAAATTCACTGAAAACCAGTATTAACCATTTTGATTTTTGAATGTATATTCTTGTATAGATGAAAGGTGTTACTATGTATATAATTTTTCAGGAATCCACTCACAGATCCTTTCATTGCTCACAGATTTTTTTCCTCATGGCCAAAGGATCTCAAAGGTATCCAAAATCAGAAGCAAGTTGCAACTGAAGTATCCTCTAAGGTCACATTTCATGAAGAAAATCCTGGTAGCAAGAAGTATCGCATTATTTTCTCACAACAAGTAATCTTTTTCAGTCTCTAAAAGAAGTTCAGTTGCTTGCTGAGAAGAATGGTAGCCATGCCACAGTTATTTAAAAACTTGTCTTCACTCTGCTGCCCAGTAAATCAAGCAGTGGCAAGCAATCTAAAAGGGAAAACAAACAGTTTGTCCCTGCACACTGAAAGTGCAGTGTAAGCACCAAGCTGGTAAATTCTAGTGTCATTAATCTTTTTCTACAGGGGTCCCTGTCACCATCTCTGTGTTGGTGACACATACTCAAGTCTGCATTGAGAATGAAGAACCACTTTGCATTGTTTTGAAATCTGTCTAGCTTCATGGTTGTAAAAGTTGTCTTTTTTACCCTGGTAAAATCAAAACAACTGGATGATAACAGATCACACATTTAGCTAGTAGAATGTTTTTCACTCCTCCACTACCTCAAGAAATATGCACTGTGACTGAGTACAAACTTACATTAAAGTTTGGCAAGTCTTCAAGCAAGGCTTTATGAAAACAAAGGTACATCTGTTTCATTTCCATTTACTGTATGCATACTCTCGTGCATTCCCTTTATGTCTTAAACCTTTATTTCTAGTTGCTACTACCTAAAAATAATACAAATTGAAGTGCTTAGTATCTAGCCTTTAATGGTCCCTTTATTAGCTAAAAGGCATGTAAATAGTGTGATTATACAATAATTTTAAAATGTAACCTTTTCCCCAGTCCTCCATCCAGCTGTTGCATTCTCTCTGAACATGACCCATTTTGCTCTCTCCAGTGGAAGGGTAATGTAAATAGCACAGCAAAAGCACAAAATGTGTTAAAATCCTAGAATGATACCAATGGGTGGATTATCTATGCAGAGTACTAAATTTCTTTCTTTGTAATGTGCTGTCAGAGCTCACACCATTCAGAAAAAATTAAATGAAGGCAATTATTGGAACAGATGAGCCATAGGATAGAAATTATATTATGCTTATTGTTGAATAGGTAACCTGGGCACCACTGAGTCTTGGAGAAAAGACCATTATTATTCTTACATGCTAAAAATGTACATTGAAAGATTTAAAAGCAAAGTAGCCAGACTTTAGAAAAATGAAAACTAATCATACCCTGGTAAACCAAGCCCATTCAGCAATTGAAGAAGGTAGAGGGAGTTTTCCTTTCTCAAGAGGCAGATCCCAGCTTCATTGTGAAAAAGAACTAATTACGTTAATAGCGTCAAGTCTGTCCATTAAACCAAAAGCACATTGTCCTGGAAAGAGAAGTATGTGTTGGTAGTGGGTAAATCCAAAAATTCTGAGGTTACGGGGAGACAGCACATCTTTCCTCAACCTACTACCAGAGTCACCAATGCAATGAATGAATGAATGAAATTAAGTTAATGAAAGACATTCCATGCATAAAACTTGAGAAAATCAGAAGTTATGTTTGATCCTCCACTTCTGGAAAGATGAACAAACAAACAAACAAACAAATAAATACATGTTTAACAACATTTGACAACATTGGCCCTTTATTTTTTTTGTGTGAAAATGCTTATCTATGACATAGATTAGTCAAAGTTAATACAGACAATAAATACAAAGACAACATAATAATTTATCTTATTTCAGTATGTCCCAGTGAGTGCAAGGATCCAGAACTCCAGAGAAGATTAAAAGGATTAGCAACAAAACTGTGGTCTCCATTTTTTTGGTAAATGATTCTTCTCTGTAATTTGAATTTATACCATGAAAGTTTTCTTTATAACTATCTATGAATTATTAAATTTGGTTTCTTCATGACTGTGTGACAAAAATTTCTTAGCCTTTCAACCTCTAAAAATATAATCAATTTGTATTCCTGATGGAGCCTATACTTTCTTTTTCAGCTTTAATTAAGGTACTTTAAATTAGTAGAAATGCAAGCAATAAGGAGAATATAGTTGGAATAATATATAGCACTTAATCAAGTAAAAAAGAGAAGGCATTCAAGAAGTATCAAATTAAAAAACTCAGTTTGCCTGAGTTACCAACCTGTCTAAATATTTCCCACCAAAATAGATATAATACATGATTTTTTTAAACTTTTATTTAGCTTAAAAACCATGAAATAGCAGTGCAGTTACAATGGACGTAAACATGTAGAAAGAAGTAATTCAAACTATCTTTATCTAATTCAAATCAGATATGTGCCAATTTCCTACAGGTTTTTTTTTTTTTTTCATTCAGTAATATTATAATTAGTAACTATATGAAAATAATTTACACAGAAATATCCTAGCAAAATTCTTCTTTGATTTATATGGAAATATCACACATCTTCAGAGCAATGCAAAACAGGAAGTAGGTCTCCATTAAAAATATCAACAGTTCATAGAGTTAAATGATAATAATGACAGCTCTCTTTATTAATCAACATGAAAACTTACAGAAATACAGTTAATGGGACCAGGCTAGACCTAGTCTGAAGTAAAACTCCCAACACAGGGGATATCTTATGCAGTCCAGAACACTGAATGACAAAGATACCGCTACAGAATCCAAGGATGAAGTTTTCATTCTGCTTAACCTCCATTGTAGTTAACATTGTAATTTAAAATTAAAATACATTCATTTCATTGAAATGTATTTAACAAGCGATTGTTGTGCACTGTAAGCTTCATTGCCTTAACATGGTAAAATAGAGTGAATAAAATGAACTGAGTAGACCACATACCATAAAATATATTGTTAGGGAATTAGGGCATATTACTATGGTGAGATGCAAGATACTACTTCAAAATGTCATTCTTCAACAATGAAATGTTGAAATAGCTGCAGCTAGAAAAATGCTTCATTGAAGGTAAGTTATAATGGTTCATTGTGCTTTATGAGATCTCTTTGTAGAACAGTTGCTGAGATGAGCAGCTCCAGGGCTGACACGATCAGCAGCGGACCATTCTAGCACGGTACACAGTGGGGTTTACCAAACCTGGAGATCCTTGTGGGGAGGACAAGACCTGGGCTGGGCCAGGAGCAACGGCAGCCAAGCCCCCCCCCATGTATGAAACAAGTCCTTAAGGAGCATTAGTGACCAGGAGCGCTGGAAACAGGGCATGGCGCATCAGAAAGGGCATAGCGCAGCAGTTTGCGCAGCAGATTGCATGGAAGGGTACAGAAGCTCTGCCAGCTCAACCAGGGATCAATGGTATCCACCCAGCAGAAAGCCATGGCCTCTCTAAGCTCTGGACTCACCACGACTGACGCAGCTTTCCAGACAGAGCTCCTGCAGGAACATGCTGCCACCCAGGTGTCAGGCTGCAGGGTGTGCCCTACTCTTATGCCAGTACTGGACAGCAGCAGTGAACATACCAGTAGGAGGTGTGCCTACGTAGAGGAACTCCTCCACTTAATGACAGAGATTCAGGAGGAGGTGAGTAGGTTGAGGAGTATCAGGGAGAGCAAGTGAAAGAGAGAGACTGCTGGAATCGCACCCTACTTTTCCTGAGACAGGCCCAACAGGCAGACAGGGCACATGATATGGAGGATTCTCTATCCTCTCTCCGCCTGGCTGAAGACAGTGACTTAAGGGACAGGGGACAATGGTGACAAGTTCCTGCCCAGCGCAGCAGGCATGTTTCCTCTGTGACTGCCCACCTTCCCAGGTGCCCTTGCATAATAGGTAGGAGGCTCTGGAAGTGGAACCAAACAATGACGGGGGCAGTGGTACATCCAGCTCTGAGGTGTCACTGATGTTAAGCCGGCCTACGCCCTTCATCAAAACAGCTTCCACAAAGAAAAAAAGACAGGTCATTGTCATAGGAGACTCTCTCCTGAGGGGAACAGAAGGCCCAATATGCAGACAGGACCCACTTCTTAGGGAAGTCTGCTGCCTCCCTGGGGCCTGGGTAAAAGATGTGAAGAGAAAGCTTCCTACCCTGGTAGGGCCCTCAGATCACTACCCATTATTGGTTTTTCAGGTAGGCAGCCATGAAGTTGCAACTGGAAGTCTGAGGGCAATCAAGAGAGACTTCAGGGCCTTGGAACGACTGCTTAAGGGATCAGGAGCACAAGCAGTGTTCTCCTCTATCCTTCCAGTTGCAGGGAATGATGAGGAAAGACACAGGAAGAGCCAGCAGATCAATACCTGGCTCCAAGCCTGGTGACACTGGCAGAATTTTGGGTTTTTTCATTATGGGTCAGTCTACACAACACCAGGCCTGCTGGTGACAGATGGGGTACACCTGTCTCAAAGTGGGAAAAGGATCTTTGCACAGGAGTTAACAGGGCTCATTGAAAGAGCTTTAAACTAGATTGGAAGGGTGAAAGGGTAAAACCAGGCTTGCTAGAGCTAAGCCTGGGGGTGGCATGCCAATGTTTGAGGGACGGTGTGCTAGCAAGGTTCCTTGGTCTGCCGTCTCAGTGGAGGCAGGGCATGGAGATCCATGTGGCAGCAAAGACACAAGGGCTATGGGTGTGTTAGAAACCATGGAAGTGCTTGAGAATGGTCACATAAGAATTAGGGCTTGTCCCCCCAAAAAGGCGGCAGGAGCAACAGCCCAACTGAAGTGCATCTACACCGATGCACGCAGCATGGGCAACAAACAGGAGGAGCTGGAAGCAGGTGTGCAGCAGGAAAACTATGACATAGTTGCCATCATGGAAACATGGTGGGATGACTCACACAACTGGAGTGCTGCAATGGACAGCTATAAACTCTTCAGAAGGGATAGGCAAGGAAGGCCAGGTGGCGGGGTAGCCTTGTATGTTAGGGAATGTTTTGATTGTCTAGAGCTTAACGATGGTGACGATAGGGTTGAATGTTTATTGGTAAGAATCAGGCGGAAGGCCAACAAGGCAGACATCGTGGTGTTTAGGGACATGGTTTAGAGGTGGACCAGGCAGTTCAGTTAACAGGTTGGACTCGATGATCTCAGAGGTCCTTTCCAACCTTAATGATTCTATGATTCTATGATTCATGGTGGGAGTCTGATATAGACCACCCAACGAGGCAGACAAAATATTCTATAAGCAGCTGGGAGAAGTCTCACAATCGCTAGCCCTTGTTCTTCTGGGGGACTTCAACTTACCAGATGTCTGCTGGAAATACAGTACAGCAGAGAGGAAACAGTCTAGAAGGTTCCTGGAGTGTGTGGAAGATAGATAACTTCCTGACACAGCTGGTGAGGGAGCCAACTAAGGAAGGCACCCTGCTGGACCTGTTGCTTGTGAACAGAGAAGGACTTGTGGGTGATGTGACGGTTGGAGGTCATCTTGGGCATAAAGATCATGAAATGATAGAGTTTTTGATTCTTGGAGAAATAAGGAGGGGGGTCAGCAGAACTGCCACCTTGGACTTCCGGAGGGCAGACTTCAGCCTTTTTAGGAGCCTGGTTGACAGAGTCCCCTGGGAGACAGTCCTGAAGGACAAAGGAGTCCAGGAAGGCTGGACATTCTTCAAGAAGGAAATATTTAAGGCCCAGGGGCAGGCCGTCCCTGTGTGCCAAAAGACGAGCCAGTGGGAAAGAAGACTGGCCTGGCTGAACAGAGAGCTTTGGCTGGAAGTCAGGAATAAAAGGAGAGTTCACGACCTTTGGAAGAAGAGGCAGACAACTCAGGAGGACTATGAGGATGTTGTGAGGCTATGCAGGGAGAAGATTAGAAGGGCCAAAGCCCAGCTGGAACTTAAACTGGCTACTGCCATAAAAGACAATAAAAATGTTTCTATAAATACATGAGCAACAAAAGGAGGGCTAAGTAGAATCTCCATCCTTTATTGGATGTGGGGGGAAACATATAGTGACAGAAGACAAGGAAAAGGCTGAGGTACTTAGTGCCTTCTTTGCCTCAGTCTTTAATAGTCAGACCAGTTGTTCTCAGGGTACCCAGCCCTCTGAGCCAGCAGGCATGGACGGGGAGCAGAATGAAACCCCCATAATCCAAGGGGAAATGGCTAGCAACCTGCTACATCACTTAGAAACACACAAGTCTATGGGGCCAGATGGGATCCACCCAAGCATACTGAGGCAGCTGGCGGAAGTGCTCACCAAGCCACTTTCCACCATTTATCAGCAGTCCGGTCTAACCCAGGAGGTCCCAGTTGACTGGGGGTTAGCAAATGTGATGACACCCATCTACAAGAAGGGCCAGAAGGAGGATTCAATGAACTACAGGCCTGTCAGCCTGACCCGGGGAAGGTTATGGAGCAGATCATCCTGAGTGCCATCATGTGGTACATACAGGAAAACCAGGGGATCAGGCTCAGCCAGCATGGGTTTATGAAAGGCAGGCCCTGCTTGACTAACTTCATTTCCTTCTATGACAAGGTGACCCACTTAGTGGATGAGGGAAAGGCTGTGGATGTTGTCTGCCTGGACTTTAGTAAGGCCTTTGACATCATTTCCCACAGCATTGTTCTGGAGAAACTGGCTGCTCACTGAAATTGACTACCTTTTCAGTTGAACAGTTTGCCCAGGGAGGTGGTTGAGTCCCCATCTCTGGAAGTATTTAAAAGATGTGTAGATGTGGTGCTTAGGGACATGGTTTAGTGGTGGACTTGGCAGTGCTAGGTTAACAGTTGGACTTGATGATCTTAAAGGTCTTTTCCAACCTAAACGATTCTATGATTCTATAATTCCCAAGAAAGAAGAAATTTTTTTCTTTAGTGTTGTGTTCCTTTTTTCCCTCAAATGAGGTCTTGTGGTGTAAAATAATTTTAAATTAGTGGCTTGGATTGTAGCCTGTATCGCACTGTTGGTGGACGTTGGTACCAAAGCCGAAGTACATGATAGGAAACAGTGCAGCTATGCAAATATTTAGGTGTATTTTGACTTCATACTTGACTTGTAGCCAGGTGTAAAGTCTGCTCACATTTTCCTGTATGATTTGATCCTATTCTAGTGCATGCCAAACTGGTTTATTTGGTGTCTGCATGTGGAGGAAAGGTTGATTCATTACTGAACCCCTGTACTATTGCAGTATGTCCACAACCACAGCACTTACTCAGAAATTTCTATTCCCTTGAAACCTGAAAAATATGACGCGTTTGTTGTCCTGACACCTTTATCCATTATAAATATATCTGTAAACTATTTTTATTTTTTTTCTGTGTTCATACTCTGCATATTGCTGTTATATTGCTACATTCTGTGGGTTGTTCAAGCCCACGGTTCAAGCTCTTAGCTTAGTGATGGAGTCTGTGTCAAAATTAACAAGAATTATGGCCTAACATCTGAAGAGGAAAGGGTTTTTTCTGAAGACCTAGTGTGTATACTGTATACACTTTAAAAGGGTTTACTTCAGATTAAGTCCAGTCTGGTCCCAGAGATTAGACCAGGCTCTTTAGTTTAGTTTCCTCCAAAAGGAATCCAGTTTATGCACTCTATAAAGTGAATCAAAGTATGGGTAGTGGAAATTTGTTTCAAAATTGGACTTCTGATCTGAAATACTGCATTAAATGTTGATATTTCAACATGTTTGTATCTTAAATTGAACTAAAAATTGGGAAATGGCAAAATATGTAATTTAAAACCAGCTAAAACAAATGTCAAAACTGACATTTGAGTGCAGCCTGGCAATGCAGCATTTCGTAGGTATCACAACGACGACTCCACTTTACTCTGCCCTGTGTATGCAGTTTGTGGAATATATATATATATATACACACACACACACATACATAGTCTATGGACTGTATTTTCTGAGTAGTCTATATTTTTCATGATACAGACACCACATTTATTAAATTAGCTCATTCAAGATGACAGCTTCTGAAGTTGATAAAGCAGCTGGTAGTAAATCAAGTCCAACAGTGTGTCATGCTGACAAATAAAAACAGAATTTTAAATTCTGGCTGATCCAATATAAAGTGTTACTTCTTGGCTTTTTTTATATTCTGACAAAGTCAATCTTTTTACATGGAAACCCAAAGCTTTGATAAAATGCGTTTAAAAGAATGTGCATAATAGCAAGCTGTTATGTTTATATTTTTAATCAACCTTGATTTATTTCTTATTGATAATCAACATGTTTCTGTCATTTAAGGTAATAAACAGCAGTGAAAACTGCTTGCCTCTTATTTCTTGAATAGGTAATAAGTCCAGTCAACAGGAGTTTCCTTTTTTTTAATAACATTAAAAAGAAGTTGAGTAAGTGTATTCACTTGACCATGTTAAGGAAACCTTGGTGTTAGTTTCACTTTAAAGGACATACTGCCTAGGATTACATTCAGTTTTCTTCAGAATAGTAACTTAAGCCTAAAGGTTGCCCAATAAGGTTTTGAACAAGCTGAAATAACACATCTGGTTTAGGGAAATTCTCCCCTTTAACTGGCCATCGGTTTTACTTCTGGACCTTTTTCTCCAGCTACCCACTTTGACATACTCTCACACCCCATCCCACTGCATGCATCCCCCACCATTTGCACTGCAGTGTAAACACACAAGCTGATTGTAAAACATTTTTCCTACTCTTCTGTGTTATACCTGAGTCAAATACATGATGTGTTGCATGCTGTGAGCTAGTAAGTACTGCAGCCATTATTGATCCTTGTGCAAGCTGAAATTCATAATGAATCCCACCCACAGTGTGGACAAACTAGTCCTGATCCACTGGATCAGTGTATGTGATTAAAAGCTAAAATCCATATACACAGGGCTGCACAGAGGCACGGCTGCAGGCAGTGCAACCTCAGAATCTTAGAGAACTTAGCCCTTGACCTGGCTCCTCTGAGGGCATCCCAGAATGGTGTCAGCCAGACATCGTACAGATTGCAAGTACCTATGGGGAATACGTGTTCAATCTAAATCTTGTCTACACCTGCAAATGTGGAGCTGTGGCAGGCTCACCTCTATTGGTCTTCCAGTTTGGGCAACTCTGAACAAAATTTTTATTAAAATAGTATAATTAATACATAAAACATTTTGAGTTGTCAAAAGTCATTATTCTAAACAGCTCAAAGTAGATTTCTATGATGAATTATTACAGCACTGTTTTAATGGGATGTTTGCAATTTTACTGCCTAACCTGGGGACTGTACAGTACTTTGTTAATCAAAATCAAATCAAGGTACATCTCTAGAAGCAATGAATGCTGTAAGGTCAGTCTTCCAGTGGGAATGATAGTATAGTTTGGAAAGAGGTAAGTTTAAATTGGAGTTAGGGATACTGGAAGATGGAAAGCTCAAGGCAAATCTCTCAGTTTAATCTGGCAGTGAAAACAGTAAATGCTGTTCCTAGGCTGCATTACACGAAAGAGCTAACTCTAAATCAACCAGAAAGCAGATTAGAAAATGGGTCTCCCACATCTCAAATGAGTTTTCTAAGCACATGTTATTCTAAAACAAGTCTTCTTGAATCTTTGTTATTGGAATTAAATTATTTCTGAGACAGAGCACAAATGATCGAAGCCTCCAAGGCCGTCGGACACTGAACTGAGAGAGAGTTTATCTGCATTTCCACACTACTGCAATGAATGTTTAAATATTCATAAACTGTAGAACAGTGTCAACAGAGAAAACATAGAACATCTCTGATATACGCAGACTCTATACCTCATAACTTCTGATAAGTGGAAGTTGTGGTTTCATGTTTCCCCAGGCAGAAGTGACACTGCGGCTAGCTGAGAATTTTTGTTCCTAACACATAGCTAAAAATAGGATGTCACATCCTGTACTGTCAGTCTAACCCCTAATAAGTATGATCATTATTTTACTTAAAATCTTTGCCATGTTTAAATTGTGTGGGTAAATTGGTCTGAGACAACCAAACTCTTTTTTTTCCATCGAATTCAAAATATTTTTGATTACCTCTGCTCAGAAGGCGGTGTCGTCCTTTAGCATAAGTGAGACCATCACAGGGAAGCTGTCTTTCTCTCTGAAGATGCTATATGACAGCCCCAAGAGTGATCATTGCCCTTGGAAAACACATCTTGTGAGAAACTAAGAGAAGCTCCACATACTTACGTCAGCAAAGATTATGAGATGACTGACCTAAATTAGTGATTTTTACATGATACATAGACAGTGAGGAGATAGAGCACACTCTAATCCAGAAAAAGCATAAGAGAATTCAATGGCTGAAAGGGAAGCTAGACAAATAAAACTGGAAATGAGTGGAAATGTCAAAAAGTCAACATATTTTTGCCATTCAGGATTGTAACAGCTTTGAAAGGAATATGACACGTACTCTGTCACCTGAGGACTTTGATTCAAGCTTGTTCTATTTCAGTGATGAGTTACTGAACTTGATGCTAACATTACTTGGTGAAACTCTGTGCCTGGTACTATGCAGGAAGTCAGTTTTGATAAAAGTAGGTCTCCTGGCCTTAAAACCTGAAATCTAATCACTTCAAATTAGCAAGGCAGTAATGTTCTTACAGACCAGGAGGATTTGGTTCATATTTAATTGAAAGATCTTCACTGTTATGATTTTTCTTTTTCTGTTATGATCAGGGTAATGTATCCTCCTTGCTGCGTATGGAATCATATGGAATGATCATGATTACTAGTAGTATTTGGGACCCACACCAGAAACAGTTATGTTAGATATGATGTGAAAAATGACAGACACATTCTCTGTCCTAGAAAACTCAGCATCTGTGAGGTTCAGACTTTTGAATGAGTTGCAATTCATTCAACTCACAGTCAACTTAATAAGTGAAATTTAAGGAAATGCTTATCTATCCACCTGGGCAAAGCAAAACTGTTTGCATGCCTTTAGTCCTCAGTCCCTCAGACACAACTTTTTTATGATAAGTTTTGTGATAATCTAAATAGTTACAAACCAAAGGCTCTTTAAGTATCATTCATGTGGTTCATACTGATAAATGTCCTTTGTGGAAATTGAAATTGATGTATCACCTGCTGAATACTGAAGAATGTATTGTTTGCTGAGCAAAAAAGAAGAAAAAGTCTTAATTTAAGGATAAAGATGGGCTATATCCTATATATTTCACTTGGTGGGATAGGCCTGTGCAATGCTTGCAACATGTTTTGTTAACAGAAAGATTTTTAACACACAAGGTAACTGCAGCTGAAAAATATTAAGTTTATGAGTGAAAAAAATGTCATTTTTACATTATTTGATTCACAGTCAAGAAGACTGAAGGTGTACCTGTCTGGCTGTAATCTTGAGTATGTGAGGCACACTACCCTTTTGTTTTAATATGAGGGATTTTTGTTTATTTTTAGCTAAAACTGCATGTGCTCAGGAAGCCCTAAATTTCTGTTTCTTTCCCTTTCTTTCCCTACTAAGATACCTATCCTCTGGGACCAAATTCAGTTGCTGGTCTTTTTCCATCAAAGTCATGAATATTTTTTGATAGCAGTAAATGTTGACTCACAGCTGATGGAATCTCCAGCTCAGCTAAATTGTATCCCATGCTATTTATTTATTAATCTGTCTCTTTTAATTATTAATGATCTTACAATTGCACTAAGCAAAAAAATTTAAAAAGTGATGGAAGCTATACAATCAAGAATATGACAAATAGTCGGACCAGTGAAAGAAAACCTCTCAGCAGGACAGTGTGATGGCAGATGAGCATTAATTTTTGTTACTCAAAATGAAATAAAGTTGTGGCTCTGCCAATAACCACCAGCAATGTACTAGGGGCAGAAGAAAAGAAGCAAATACCGCATAACTCAGAAAACTGTTTTACTTACTGTGAACATACCTAATGGACTATTAGAATCTTTTTTAAAAATTATAACCTGATTTTGACATTATGAGACCACACTTTTCAATGCTTCAGATTCAATGCAGTTAATTAATTAACTTTAGTGAGTCAGTTGCATAATAAATGAATATAGATTAGACATTTAAAAGGTATTCTTTAAGAATTCATTGTACAATGCAAAGTACATCTAGAGTTAGTGGAGTGTCCTGCAGAATTGAATGGGAATAAAATGAAGAGGTTTTTACATAGATAAATGACTCTTATAGTCTACAAATTTTATTATGATATTCTTTTTGTGTGAGAATTTTTAAACCTCCCTTCAGACTTTTAATTGTAACTTTTTAAATTATAAACAGGTTATTTGTGTCAATAAAAATGTATAGGGCATTTTCATAAGGTTTTTACTATTATATACCATAGTCAAGTGATGTTAAATAAATATCAACTAACAATTCATAACACAACATTTCCCCATTTATATGAAAGAATAATCTCAGTTATTTCTGTTTGACAAGCCAAACTACATGAAACAATTTAATCTGAGCCTTTTTCAAGATCTGCAAGTCAAAATCATCAAAGTATCCACCTATTCTCAGATAAATTGTACTTTTACACATTTGCTTTTTCAAGGTGTCTGCCCATGCAAAGAAATACAAGGTGTTAAAGGCCTTTGGGCCTGTATGGACTGGTTGTGACATGGAGAAGATAACAGGACCATGCAAAGGATGTCAGGAAGAGTGAAAGAAATCTCAGACTAGTCACATAATAGTTTCCAGAAGCAGCCTTTTCAATGCTCAGTGTTTTATCTGATTGACATATTAATACTTGCATTTAAAAAAAAAAGTTAGTATAGATCATAACCGACATTTTTAATAGTACATATTTTAATCCTTGAAACTTCTGTAGACGTATAACATTTTGTCTTACCCTACACTGTAAAAGATCATAACTTTTACAAGTTTTTCGTAACTGTTCTTTATATATTTGTATTAAACCATCAGTGGCTAAAGAGCCTAAGCATTTTGAGAGAAGAAGATATAATATACACTCTCTCTGTTCCCTCCTTAACGACATCACCAATCTTTTAAACTAAATTTGAACTACTTCAAAAGAATAAGTTCAATATTGCACTCTCATCCTTTTCCAGATCAAGAAATACACTCCACTGAAAAGTGCATGTTTGCATAGGAAAGAACAAGGTCTGAGTCTTTCATACCTTTGGAGAGCTCTAAACATGGAGCTTTTTAATATAGATAAGCAAGTCGTCTCTTTTTGCTAAATTTTAAAAGAAACTGTTTCTAAATTGTAACAGAAACATGCTTTATTAAGTGAGCATAATGAATATCCTCAAGACTGAGTCCTGCAAGAAAGTCACTGCAAGAAAGACTTTCTACTGTATATTGTGGATGGGGTTTAAAGGTAATCTAGTCATAGAGCGAGTTAGACATCAACTGCAGAAGATTAGACACATGGGAATCTTTGACTGCAGCAAATCAGAGAGCCTAATTTCCACCAAGATTAATGGTTGATTGACTTCTTAACTGAATCAAACTTCAGTGTGGACTCATATTTCCTGCAAACTCTTCTCACTGCAATTCTTCCATCTCCTCCAATATGCTTTTTTAATTTTCCCAATATTCCTAGCTTCCATCTGCATAAACTATCTTTGCAGTGAATAAAGAGACAACATTATTTTTGACTTGTGCTGTGTGTCTTTACTGGGCATTGTACCCTCCTTGCTGAGGAGCTGAATGGGCCCATGGGTTATGAGACTCTGCAGCTGTAGATATGTTAGGCTGCATTTGTGTACCCTGTGCAGGGCTGTCACAGACACCAGTCCTTTAGCCATTGGAACAATAGATTTATAAAAAAAACCTGATAGACAGAAGTAGACTCTATGACTGTATAACCTCCATTTTCTTAGGTGAAAAAGCTAACATTTGAGATAGTTAAAGGCTTCTGGTACTTCCAAAGATAGGTAGCAGCTAACAGGCACAATTTGAGAACTGCAGTTTTATACAAAAGTATCTAAATTTCACGTAAGTCCCCACAAGGTCTTTGTTTTGGGTCAGGGACTCAGCTGTTTCTAGGACTGTGCTCTAAGGCTTTTATGGATGTTACGAAATTTCTCACTGTTGTTAGTACTGTTTCACTTTCAGTTATGTCAGTAACTGTGGAAATGCTAGAGTGCAAAAAAACTACCAGCCTCCATGAATACTTGACCTGTGTAAGGGCAGACTTCACATTACTTAAAGGCTTGCTTCCTTCTAGTTCTGTATTTCTAGAACTGCCTGTCTTATTATTGAAAAAGTGGCAGCAATAGTCTGTATACTGTTGACTGAAAACTGTATTATGGATATCAGTAAATTCTGGGCTATTGAAACTTTGTGGGAATGAGATCAATAACCAGGATGAGGTAAGTAAAGGTGAGTCGTTAACAAGACTTCTAAATCCTAATGTAGATGTCTAGCATTCAGAGGAAACAACTGTGCATCATGCTTTTATTCAGATGATTACACAGGTATGTTAGCAGTGCAATGATAATCACTGTTTTGTTAAATTTAGTGCAAAAGAATCTGGATTATTTCTTTCATGCACAGCAATCACAAGAAAATCACAGACAGAAGATATTTCCTGTACTGAAGGAAAAGCAGTTATTCCTACCTTTAGGAGACTATGTATGAGTATGTCTATACCTATATAGTTTCTTGGCAGCATTTTAAAATAGAGAAACAAGCCCCCTAATGTTTGTATGTTTCCTGACATTTATAAGTTTTATTCTTTAATGAGAGCTTGTAAAGCCCTATTAAAAGTACATAGTTAAGAGAAAAATTTAATAGAATGGAAAAAATGGCAGACGAAATCAAAAGAGTGAACTGCTGGAATAGAAGCAGTCTGGTGAAGGTGATCACCCTTCCAGGATTTCATTATTAGCAGAATAAATATCATAGCTGTTGTTGTGGTTATAAGGAATCCAAATTATATCCCTGCATGTTTCCACCATGAAAGACAACCTTAAAACACATGACAGGATACACATAAATAGAAGTGCATGGACTTAATGAGTGCAGTCTTTCCCAAATTACCTCCAGTGTTGTCCTCCATATTTTAGGATAAGTTGTTTCCTGATTTACCATCAAATAGATGGATGGTCACCTAGTACATCAAAAGGGGGACTAACACTAATATTAGATCAGTTCAGCCATGATCTTGTTTACCTGAGTCTTGAAAAACTCCAAAAATGGAGATTCTCCAACTTATCTGGACATTTTCCAGTGTTAACTCTTCTCTCCTCTCACCCACCCCAAGACTTATCTAATGTTCAGTCTGAACCTTTCAAGCTGTTATTTGTGTCTGTTGCTCCTTGCTATATTATTTGCCACTTCTGAAAAGAGTTTTCCTCCATTGTCTGTTTTGTTGTTGTTTTGTTTTATTTTGTTTTTCATAAAGCCAAATATTAAGTAAATTCTCTGTGTGTTTCAAAATGGTTTATTCTCATATTTTGATTTTGATTGTATGGTAGCTCTAGCCAGTGAAAAATAATACAGTTCTTTACCTTGAAACATAAATAAAATGATCAGTGTACAAGAACTCAATCTATACTAATATACTAAATGAGATCTATTCCCTAGCCCTGGAACCAATAGTAGTCTGACTACCTCTGTAATATTAAACTTTCTCAGTGTTTAATACAGTGTGGCACCAAATAGATGGCATGTTGTGAAAGGTTCCTGGTCTGTGATCTGTCTGGGCTGTGCCTAAGCAGAACTTGAAAACTGTTTGGGAATGCTACTTAACCTGACACCTCTAAAATCACCACCTACTGTTCTAGGAGAAAGAAAAAGAAAAAAAAAAAAGCTTGTCTTAAAATTGATTTTGAGGGTTCTGTTTAGCGTTAGTTTATTTATATAGATACAGTCAAAGCAATTTTTTTTTAGTTGTTTCTGAAAATTGTTTACTTACGGCAGTCAGAAAGCAAGAATGGACGATAAGTGTTTTGTGTGTGAATTAATGTTGTTAACAATGGCTGTCAAGGTCTGCTTGTGAAATGAAGCACTTCAGAGGAAGATGCTAACATTCTCAGGTTAGGAATCAGAAATTCTTTGTTCATTTCTCAGTTTTGTCATCAACTTTGAAGAAGCCACTTCATGACTTCATATTTCAGTTTCCCCACCTGTAAAATGCAGTTATTACTTCTTCTCTTTAGTTTCAGGCCCTAAGCAACTCTTATAACACTGAATGATAAAACTCTCAAAGACACCACAGGGACACAAAAGCTGCTGTACACTAAACATTTGTGAGATGCCAACAACAAGCCCCAGAAATCCTTTATTTCTGTAACAGTTTTATTTTTACCATTACATAAATAAACAATAACAATAATATTCTTTGCAATGACCATGGGTGATTTTTCAACAGGATTTTTTAATATGAAATCTCAGTCCCTAAGGAGGGAAAAAGCCCTGTTTTAGAAAAGACAAAATGCATGTGCCAATGCAGGGACATCATCAGAAGAAAATTAAACCCTTATCAAGAGAGGAGAGCAACGATACAAAACTTGCCAGTGTGTAAGAAAAGGAAAGAAAATATTCCTTTCAGACAAATAGGGTTCAGAGAGTGGGTAAAAGAAGATTATCTCATCACACTGACAAGGGTCTTGCCAAAGAATTTCAAGAAACCGGAGCTTGAAAACCATCCTCAGTGGGTGTCCTTCCTCCCTTGGTTACTGCTGTGTAGCAGCAAAGGAAAACCAAACCCAAGATTCAGGGGTATTCTCTACCAACTGCATGAAATGTGAGTGCAGGAGAAGGTTGCTAAGAAGGTTTCTTATTTTGGTGGCTTTTGTGAAATGTGACTAGCTCCCAAATCGTGTGCTTAGATCTAAAGAGGTGTCTGGACTACTGTTTTTTCTAAGGAACATTTATAGGGTACTTTTTACCCTAGTTTCTGAAGAAGAACTTGAGCAATGAACATTAGCCAAATAGTTTACATTTTGAAGAACAAGTCTGAACCTGCGTCTTAATTTTACACCAGATTTTGCAGCTTCTGCTTTGTGTCCTGTTCATTTTGCTGGTAACTGAACATAATTCCTTACTCCCCCAAGCCTATGGTAAATCCAAATAATATTGCTCAGGGCTGTTAGGGGCAAAGGAAGTCCATGATAACACAGGCACAGCATTATTAGAAACTGGTCATTTCTGGAGATTAGAAGAGACATAAAAAGAATGTTCATGTTAAGGACATTAAAACCAGGAAATTTAAAATAAATAACTGTGTAGATAAATGAATTGCAAATGTGAATATGAAGAAAATAAGATATGAAGAAAATAATCTCATAAACTAAAACTTACTGGAGAACAGAGACTAAAAGCTATCCAAGTACAGACAATATTAATGACATAAGATATAAAGAAAAAGAAGGCTAATGTAATAGAATTAGCTGATAAATACAACAGAAATCCTAAAAAATTAGAAAAAATAGGAAATTGAAAGCTGATAAAAACATCCAAAAAGTTATTTTAAAGGCAAGAAATATCGTATGCTTTGTCATGAAAGACACTGTCAAGACTATTTTTTGCATTTATGGAGCACAAACAGATATAAAAAACAGAGGATGGCAGAAGTTAAATAGAAAAAGCTAGAATGGTTTCATAACTGGCAATATTAAACTAGACAGAATTATTGCAGATGCCACCATATAACTGGCGAGAGTGAAGAACTGTCATTCATTCCAGTGATGAGCGTGAGAGAAAACAAGTAAATCTTGAAGTCATGACTTATCGGAGGGATAACAGACAAACCAAATAAACATGTGATTTTGCCTATAAAGCAGAGGATGAGCGTGAAAGTAAACATATCTTCTACGTTGTCAACATGGACATTGAAATCATATAAGATTAATAGTCTCAGGGATTCCAGAGCCAACTGAGAAAGAAAATCCATAAATTCATTAAGGAATCTGTGTTAGCTCTTGGAAATCTATAAATTCATTGTGAAGGTTGCAAAAGTAATATGTGAATAAAGAAGATTGAAGATACACAAGGCTGGTGACTTGTTCGTTCTTCAGGAAGAACGGAAGGATCTTCAGTACTACACCTATTTCCCCCCTTCATAAATCGAATGCATGATCTGTGCAACTCCAAAGTAGTCAAACTTAAATGCGGCTTATGAGGTAGATTTTAGATTCTGCCAAGTATTAAAGCACTAATAATATAATGAACCTAGCTTGAATTTAAAAAAGCAGCAATCAAGATATGATTTAAGCCCTGTGATGGAATGTAATTCAAATACCTGCTTAAACATGTGGTATTATACAGGTGCATTTCTGAGTCAGAACATAGCAGAAGAGGCATATGCAAGAAAATGCAGAGTTATGAGAGTCTGTGCGAGCATTTCAGAATGCTCTGGTTATAACTCTCTGCTCCGAGGTTGGACTTGGAGGAGGACTTAGCTCTACCAGGTATTTAGGTTTGAAGTTTCTTGAGCACCTGACAGTATTTTAATACTCCTAACCAATACAGAGCTGAAACCAGGTCATGCGCTGCCCTTCTAGTTCTGGCACTGCCAGTTAAGTCATTCTGGTCAGTGGAACAATCCACCTTCTGAGGCTGGAAATATTTTTTTTTAATAATTCAACCTAGAACTTGACTGTTGGTTGTCATACAAACAGACACTAGAACAGTGTCGTGGTTTAACCCCAGCCAGCAACTAAGCACCACGCAGCTGCTTGCTCACCCCCCACCGGTGGGATGGGGGAGAGGATCGGAAGGGCAAAAGGGGAAAAACTCGTGGGTTGAGATAAAAACAGTTTAATAACTAAAGTAAAATAAAAAAAATAGAACAGTAGTAATACAAAGCAAGCAGTACACTGTACAATTGCTCACCACCCGCCGACCGATGCCCAGCATGTCCCCCAAGCAGCGATCGAACCCCTCCCCGGCCAACTCCCCTGCTTATATACTGAGCATGACGTCACGTTGTATGGAATAGCCCCCTGCCCAGTCTGAGTCAGCTGCCCCGGCTGTGCCCCCTCCCAGCCTCCCGTGCCCCTGGCAGAGCATGGGAAGCTGAAAAGTCCTTGACCAGTGTGAGCACCACTTAGCAAGTACTTAGCACTACTTAACAAGAACCAAAACATCAGTGTATCATTGACATTGTTCTCAACCTAAACCCAAAACACAGCCCCATACCGGCTACCAGGAAGAAAACCAACTCCATCCCAGCCGAAACCAGGACAGTTATTCAGAGATTTGTTATTTCGTGTCCACAGAAAAACCTGTTCTTGACCAACCATTGAATCATGTCACAGCAGCATAATTTCTAGGTGTGTTTGGCAAAAGAGGCCAAACACCTCATCTTGAATATTTATTTACCGTAAGAAAATGCAATATAAACCGTTCAAGTGAAGACTTAACTTCTAGAACATGAAGATATCATCACAGGCACATTAAATAAGTTAAGAATTAGGTAGTATGATACTTGTATCAGTAATATTAGTACCAACCTGATTTCTTGCTGATGTGTGATGTGGTCTTCAAAATGGACCCTGTTTGAAAGAAAATATCCTATTTTGGGTCCTCACCCTCTACTCATTTACAACACATTAGCAAGTAATGAAGTGTGAGAGCACACAATACGTAACATACAAACCTCACAATACAGCTTTTCTTACCTGACAACCACCTAAATGAATAGAAAGACAGGTGAAGAAATGCACAGTTTACCCAGATTGAGGCTGTAATTGATATAGGAATAGAGCTTCATCTGTAGTTAGAGGGCTGTTACCAGAAGCCTTTAAATGGCAGAGCCTGCCATAGCTGCGTTGAATGTGTAGGTAGATATTGAGTAGACAGATAAATGTGAGTACATCCTACGTACCCGACCATCTCTGATATGTAAATATTTCCACAAATAAATATGTCAAAAATATAAAAATAAATAGGTGTATAAGTGCTATAATTCACACTTCTCTCATTACTGGAGGGACTTAATTCTTTTAACTAGACACAAAGCTATTCTGAGTTTTGTTTCTGTCTGAAAAAACAAGACAAAACAGCAAAAACCTAAGACAGTGGTCTTAAGGAAAAAATGTGATATGCTCCTGACGTGACGTAACATATTATCTAGTCAACACTTTTACTTTACATTGTTGTTTTTTTTTTTTTAACAGTGTCAAGAGTGTTTTGTGATATATCTGCTTTTATATTTTAATTAGGTAGTGACAGCAAGGCAGGCAATGTTTAAGAAACAAATTCAACTTTCTAAATACATCAATTCATGAAGTCACCCTTGTTTTTTCTTCTCCTAAGAGTGTGCACTAAAAAATCAACACAATTAACAAAAGAAGAAAAACTCTTTTTATGTAGTGAAATGCTACCAAAGTGCAGGTGCTAGGATAAACTATGCCATACTGGGTACCATCCAACTTCAGTAATACCAGTATTTGAGGATGAAAAATCAATTAGTTTGAGTGATCTCAGTTTTCAGGCTTTTTAAAGAGCTCTGCACTTCCATGCCTAGTAATTTAAAGACATTGCCAATGGCACTCTGAAAGGCAGTGCTTAGTCTATAATCACAATTTCAGTGAGGAAAATAAAAAAATCACTGAGCATATCAGCTGTAAAGGAAGAAAAAAAGGAGGAAAAAAAAGACGATGAAAAACATTATCAGCTAGGTACTTTCCCATTACAGATCATTACATGAAGTTTCTAGGGAAATATCAGCTCTGAATATTTTTACAATGTCTTTGCAGATTCTTCTGTAAATTCTTTTTTCTTTTTCTTTTTTTTCTTTTTTTTTGCATAAAAGGTAATTCAGTCACCTTACTGGAAGTAAATATTTGACTGCTTATGCCCTAGAGGTTTGAAAAACTGGATTAATAGAAAAAGGGGGCTGTTTTCTTCATTTTTTTTTTTGACTCAACTAAGTGTCTTATAGCCATAAAAAAAGGAAAATCTGGATCTCTCATTTATTCCTCTTCAATATCTTCCTCATCCAATGTTAAGTCTGTGTGGATCCA